>OZ057407.1:18208307-18428851 GCA_964056735.1 Allodiplogaster pararmata | reverse complement strand
AAAACGATTTTTTCCATAGTCTTGGATAACGAGCAACATAACGATATAGGTCTGTAATTATTTAACAGATTGCGAGAACCAGATTTGTGTACTGGTTTAACAATTGATCGCTTCCAAATAGAAGGCACTGAGCCAGAAAGCAGACTGTTATTGAATAAAATGCATAAAGGTTTCACAAGAGCGAATCTACATTTCTTCAAAAGGATGTTTGGTATCCCGTCGGGAGAGGTATTGCATTTGGCTGAAAGAGATGAAAGGGCTTTCAAAACCATTTCCTCAGTAATACAATCAACACTCATCCTCTCAATTACTCTAGTGCAGGATGGATTTCTTAATGGACCATGTATAGGTTCGGAAAACACGGAAGCGAAGTATTCAGAAAAGGCATTCGCCTTATCCGATGACAATATTATCTCTTGCCTCTGATTATCTAACAGAGTAGGAATGGCTAGGTTGACATTCATACTTAAACGATTTCTACAGGCAGCGAAAAAGGACTTATGATTTCCTCGCAGTATAAGTTTAGCTTCCTGATCATATTCAAAGCTATGCAACATCTTATCGAATTCAGCAGATTTCCTTATACAAAAATGAGAATAAGGGGATTTTTTAGAGATACGTTGCAGCTTAGAGTACATTTCACGAAGAACCTTTGGGTAGCGAAATGATGGGTCTTTACGATCTACCAAGGGAACGTAGCTCTCAATAAGCGAGCCTATGAAAGAAACAAGATAATTGTTTGCAGACTCAACAATCATCAAAGAAAGCATTAAAGTCCAATCATGAAAGACTAGTTCACTTTCAATATACAGCCAGTTGGCTTTAGTGAACAGTTTGAAAGCTGATGGAACCGATCTGGTATTGACTGTAAATGACAGCTCAAAAGTAACTGCATTGTGGTCGCTACTATGGAAACGACCTATAACTTTACAATCGGAAATAATAGGTACATTCGAGAATAACAGGTCAAGAGTATTGTCGTTTCGAGTGGGGGGGGGGTATCAACATACTGCGTAAAGAAGTTATCGCTCATGAATTCGAGAAACATTTCATCCTGTCCACTTCTGTGCGATATAAGAGTGGCCCAATCTATGAAAGGGAAATTGAAGTCACCAACGATTATTGCAGGCTTAGGACTCAATGTGTCACAACAAACTAGCTCTGAGAAATAATACAATAGCTTTGAGAGGGAAGAGTCAGGGCAAGAAGGAGATCGATACGCACAAATATATCTCAGTCGAGTCGATACTGTGGAAGACACAGACGGAAAAAGGTCTATGGTGACAGCTTCGAAGCCGTCATCAGAGCAAGTGGAAACGAATGAGCAAGGAATACGATTCGATACAAGGATAGCTGCGCCACCTCCTTTCATTGAACGATCTCTATCACAACGAAAAATATGATAATCAGCATTGTTGAGTACCAAGGAATCATTATCTTGGCTCGTAAGCCAGGTCTCACATATAGCTATTACATCATATGAAAGAGAACTCAGCAGAAAAGATAGATTATACAGCTTATTACGAAGTGATCGAGCATTAAAAAAGATGCAGTTGATACTCAAACTCTGTGAAAAATGTAGGGGACTAGGAGGGTCAGGACTAGAAAGAACACCGCCACTCACCTAACGTCTCATCGTTACATTCCGAGAAGATCGGCGATTATTTGGCGAAGAAGAGACAGTGGTCGCGAAGGAGGTCACCTACACGCGGTGCGACTGTGGACGATGCTGCCTTCCAGCATCGGCCCCAATGGACCTCCAAACATACTATCCCAAAGGAAAGAAACCCTTCAAAGGGCCTACACGAGCATTGCTCGTACGCAGTCACAACCCACTCTCTTTGTTTTTTCATTAGAGGACCAGGCGTTACCAGCCTCCCTGGTCCGAACTCTCTTACTTAGAGCTGGTATTGAATCCAACCCCGGTCCGCCAAGATGGCCGTGTCCCGTTTGCTCTAAAAGTGCTGCATCAAACAGTATAAGATGTGGTAGATGCTCCTCATGGGTACACCTCAAGTGCTCGAATTTGTCATCGTTCAATGAATGGTCCCCGAATTGGAGATGTCTCGATTGTAGTAGACCACCTGTCACGAGAACTAAGCCCACTAAGCCCTCAGAGAACCTAAAAATCCTTCAATGGAACGCGAATGGTTTAAGGGCTAGAGCTTCAGAACTAGAGGGCCTCCTACACGAACTGAACATCCACATAGCTCTCATTCAAGAGACCAAGATGGAAGGAGACGCTAGAGTTGCTGTCCCCGGCTACACCATGCTCAGAAAAGATCGTAACAACTCTGGCGGTGGTGTGGCCATACTAATAAGGGAAGACACTCAGTTCACTAATTTAACCCTTCCCTCAACATATAAGGTCGCGGAAACTATGTGCATAAATGTCCCCACCAAACGAGGCAACTTCTCCATCTCCAATGTATACATACCTCCCCGGTCCTCATGCTCACTCGGTTATAGTACTAACTTTGAAAGACTGTTAGACAGACAGGGCCCATGTATCATTGCGGGAGATTTCAACGCACACAACGCGCTCTGGAGTGATGGAGTCGAAGACAAAAGAGGAGACGATCTTTGCGAAGCCATAGAAGAAAGAAACCTGGTCTGCCTTAACTACGCCCGCCAACACACAAGAAAGGACGCCTCGCCTGACATAAAACTCATCTCCTCCGACGTGTCAACAGAATGCAGATGGACACCGATCAACAGACTCAACTCCGACCACCTCCCCATCATCATCGAAGTAGATCTTCAACCGTCTAACATATCGAATGAAAAGTGCTTCATGAACTACAACAAAGCAAATTGGAGCGGTTTCGAGAAGGAGATAAACAAAAGAATTGGTGATTTTCCCTTCACAGGAAAAACCAATGAAATGCACGATTTCCTGGTACGAGTAATTCTTGCAGCGTCGAAGAACAACATCCCTAAAGGCAGAAAGCTCAACTACACTCCCAACCTTAGCGAAAAAGCGAAAGCCCTGATTAAACAAAGAGACTACATGAGGACCAATGATCCTCTGAATCCTGATCTCCCTACAATCATGGCCGAAATCACAACTCAAATTCGCAAGGATAAGCAAAAAGCCTGGGAGGAATACGTAAATGGACTTCGACATAATGAACCAACCAATCGGCTATGGAAAACTATCAAAGCAATTGATGGTGGAGGACACAACCGATCCCACAATGTCATCATTCAAAACGGAAAACAACTATCCTCCCTGGAAGCTGCAAACGCCTTTGCCAAAAACCTGGCCAAACAAGCCCCTAAAACACCGGACAAAACAAATCGACAGACAACCCGATGGATAAAAGGGTTTTCCAGAGAAGAAATTCCCGTCTTTTCGATTGATGACGTTGAAAAAGCTTGCAAAGCAACCAGAGGCTCGAAGGCAATCGACAGCGAAGGTATCTGCCCTCTCATGATCAAAAACGCAGGAAGTTCATTCAAAAGATGCTTGGCCTTTCTCTACAACAGCACTCTCCAATCCGGTATCATACCACATGCTTGGAAAACAGCCAGAGTTATTATGCTGCCAAAGATAGGAAAGGACCCGTCGACGATTAAAGGATATCGCCCAATCTCAATCCTATCTCCCATTGCCAAACTTTTCGAAAGAAGCCTACTCCCTCTCATCGCAGATGGGATCGAATTGGCCAAATGGCAACACGGATTTACAAAAAGCAAGTCCACAACATCAGCTCTCCTGGAAATAACTGGCCAGATCACTGAAGGTTTCAACCAAAAAGCTCCCCCTAAGAGAACGATAATGGTTGCTTTGGACATCACCTCGGCGTACGATCTAGTCCACATCCCTACACTTTGCAGAAAATTGGCAGAGACCAATATTCCCAGAGGCGTCGTGAGATGGTTGTCTAACTATCTTCGGGGAAGATCCGTGAGTGTGACCTTCCAAAACACGACTAGCAGCTATTTCACCAGTCGGGCTGGCGTTCCACAGGGCGGTGTGCTAAGCCCCATTCTCTTCAATGTCTACCTAAACAAGCTCCCAGTACCCACGGGAAGCACCAACATTGTTGCATATGCGGACGACATCTCAATAATGTCATCGAGTGCAAAGATAAACGAATGCGAGGACAAAATGAATGAGTACCTCCCCACATTAGTTAATGAACTGGACAACCTAAAGATGCAGATCTCCAAAGAAAAATCTTCGGTGATCCTCTTCACAACATGCACTGCGGAATGCAACAAAAAACCTGAAATCAAACTCAGTGGCGATCTTCTCCCAATCACCAAAACACCAAAGATCTTGGGTGTGGTTTTGGACCAATTAGGAACCTTCCGACACCACGCAGAGGCCATCAGAACGAAGGCCTCCAAACGCCTCAACATCATCAGAGCATTAGCAGGCAGAAGATGGGGTCAGAGTCCCACTACACTCATCGCGACATATAAAGCAACGACGAGATCGATCATTAACTACGCAGCACCCGTATACACTCCACCACTCGCAAACACCCACTGGACAAGACTACAGGCCTGCCAAAACAAAGCAATCAGGGCAGCCACGGGTAACTTTCAAATGGCCGGAACACAGCACCTCGCTCTCGAATTCAAACTCCTACCAGTAAAGGAGCACAATGAGCTGCTGACCAGCCAATACCTAGCCAAGGCCAGAATGCAAGAGGATCACCCATCCCATAACCTCACCCTCCGACAACGACCACCAAGAGCCATCCGCAGACACGTGATGAACATGGACCTCAGTCTGGGGGATAGTGACTGTAAAACAACTCTTAGAAATCTGCACACAGAAGCCGTTAGGAAATTTCTTAGAAACTGTGAACCAAACACAGTCCTAGGATTCAAACCACCCATGGTCCATAAGTCTACTAGGTTACTTGACAGGGAACAACAGGTTACCCTATCGCAACTTAGAAGTGGTTACTCGAGCACGTTAAATAGTTACCTTCATAGGATTGGTGCCACTGATTCTCCTCTCTGTCCTTCATGTAGAGAGGTAGATCATACTAGTGTTCACTTGTTTAACTGCCGTTGTAACCCCACTAGACTTAAACCTCTAGACCTATGGTATAGACCTGTCGATGTTGCAGATTTCCTAGCCCAATGAATGTTGTTTTCATTGCCAGTCTAAATAGTTATTTGCTGTTCTTGTTGTTGTCTGTGTAGGTTGGATTGTTGAATAATATGGATGGAAGGATGGAATCAGTTATTTTTTAAAAAAAAAAGCCAGAGCCCGAAACCAAAAAAAAAGGCGAAAAGAAAAGAGGCAAAAAAAAGTGAATGAGAGAGAGAAAGAGAGAGAAAGAGAGAAGTGAGTGAGTGTGACTGTGTGCTTGAGCTTTTACCGAGAGCTCGTGGACCCCCCTTTCAACGTCAAAGGAACCGCACGGGCAACAATCATCAAGAAGAGACAGTCGCAGGATTCGCAGGTGAAGTCAAGACCACCAGAGGACGATTTACTGACGGAGAAAGGACCTTGGAAACTGACGGACAGGGAGTTTCCGCATTTCTAGGCGTGGAGGATGGCCTTGGCTGTGAATACGAAGTTGTTCGGACCGGCAGCAGACACGTTCCGACGACTTTCCATTTCGGCCCATCGGGAGTCTGATTTCTTTCCTTGGCGATTCTTTTGACTTCACGCTCAAGTTGGAGTCCTTCGCGAGTTAGGTCTTCCCGAATGTATGTATATGGAAATATAAAATTGTGCTGATATAAGAGTTCTTAACCGAATTTAATTTCTCAAATGAGTGTATCAAACGTTATTGTGTTTAAAGTTTTTAAACATTCAAGGCCAGTTTTCAAGCAAATCGAGCAACTGGCACCACCAAGGTTCAGTCGCAGTACTTTTAAAAACCAAATTATTTTTTTATTGACCAGTGCATATAAAATATCGTTCAAAAAGCAGTTGTCTAAACTCTTCAAAAAAGCTCCTCATTTGAAGGAAACTAATGGAGAGTTAGAATTCAACTTTTCACTTTGCGAAGTAATTTTCTGCAAAGTGATCCCGTTGAACGCTCCAACGTCTCACCACGAATTACCGTGAAAAGAAAAATGGACTACGGTAAAAAGAAAGAACTCATGCATTCTAAGACAAAGCGACGATTTTTCGTAAAATTACGTCCAACAAAAAAAGTTATTATAAAAGTAATACCGTAGTCCATTTTTCTTTTCACGGTAATTAGTGGTGAGACATTGGAGCGTTCAACGGGATCACTTTGTAGAACATTACTTTGCAAAGTGAAAAGTTGAATTCTAACGCTCCATAAGATTTAAATAAAAAAACTTGGATGTTCAAGTCGGAATTAGAGGGGAGAAGAATATAACTGAATAGTAGGAGGTCAGTAGAAGATACCATAACTGCTTGAGGCAGGGGTAATGAAAACCTCAATGATTGTCGGATAATCAGAAGTAAAGTGGTAAAAAATGCTATATCGAAACCATACATATTGAGATAGTGCAAGGTCGAGAAAAATACTTCGTGTTTTCGAACGTTAGTATTAAGTCGAAAGTTCGTTACGGTGAAGGTCAAAATCATTTAATTGCATTATACATGGTCAGACGAACATGATTAGCTAGTGCGTATTTACAAGATGACGTGTTCATAAGAACATGACTAAATGGAACAATATCGCGGGAATATTGAGGATTCATGCAAGGTGAAAAGAACTTGACTGGATAGTGCGAGGTCAGAAGAACTTGACTGGAAAGTGCTTGGTCAGAAGAACTGGAATGGATAGTGCGAGGTCAGAAGAACTTGACTAGATAGTGCGAGGTTAGAAGAACTGGAATGTATAGTGCGAGGTCCGAAGAACTGGAATGGATAGTGCGAGGTCAGAAGAACTGGAATGGATAGTGCAGGGTCAGATGAACTGGAATAGACAGTGCGAGGTCAGAAGAACTGGAAGGAATAGTGTCAGGTCAGAAGAACTGTAATGGATAGTTCGAGGTCAGAAAAACATGGCAGAATAGTGCAAGGTCAGAAGGGCATAACTAGATATTGCAAGGTCAAAACATTTTTGAATGGTGCGAGGTCAGAAGAACTCGACTGGATAATGGAATTTCAAGAAAAATTACTATAGTGTGAGGTAAAAATAAACAATCTAGGTGTTAATTCTTAAATGCATAATAACAAAGAAGATTGAATTCAATCAACAAAAAAGGCGCTTGGTTTAGGAAGTGAGAGAGAAAAGCAAATAAGCCAATGCATGTACACGTTTGAGTAGTGGAAAGCTATATGACTCCCATACGGAAAAGAGCAAATTCAATTTACACGCGAAAAAGCTGCGATAAGCCTGCTACATACATACATATGTATATACACTAATCGATAAGCCTGCTACATACATACATATGTATATACACTAATCGCATCGAAACCTTGGTCATCTTTTGAGCTTGGAAATTTATCAAAGTACTCAGTTCAACAGCAGCTTTTTACAGTTTGGCGATATCGAATCACCAAGTGATTAGACAATTTAATTGTTTCGATTGTTAATATCTTGAAATCTTCTTACGCGATACATTATCTGAGTAAGGAATGAAAAAAATAGGCATATACTTCAAACAGTTTGAACGTTTCTGGAAATTTCAAATGTGGAAGTATTTTTAAATATAATATTAAATATATATATCTCCGAAAGAAGTATTAATTTTTAGAAAAATTTTTTTACAAATGTTTTCTAACATCTAGCAGATCAGAGTAATCTTGATGGTTAACAATTTTCTTCTCTTTGAATAAAAAAATTATAAATTTTGATGCAAAGCGCAACGAAAGCTTCAATTGAATATTTTCTTGAATAATTGGATTAGTTGACTTCGATTTTTTAAATAAGATTTAGACATAAGATTTTATAAAACTATAACAATATGGTAACCTTATAATAATTTTCGAGGATTTTTTGTGATTGAAAAGTGAAATTGAAAATTTCGTTTTCAATAGTTCATCAAAAAAAGTTTTGAATTGAAACTATAGATATTCTTCAAGCTGAAAAGTTACTTTCCGAAAGTATGAATTTAATTAAAGAAGCCGACTGAATTTCAAATTTGAAACAGTATTATCGAAATGTTCCTTGACTACAAGTTAAAAGAAAAAACTTTATATTTTGCTATCATTGATCTTTTTTCTTGATATATTTCAACATTTAATGGAAGGCGGCGGGTAAATTAATGAATAAATTAATGAATAAACAAATTAATGAATAAACAAATCCTTTTTTTTCTAAGAACGTCTAATTAGGAGTGAATGGCTGAAGGGAGCATTACAAACCTCTTCCAAAAATGTACATATAATCCTATATAATCATCATTTACCGCTGACTTCTTCAATGAGAACTGAACCGTTCGAAAAAAGAAAGAGAGAGAAAGAGAGATAGAAAGGAAGTAAGAGAGAGAATGTAAAGTAGTAGAACAATGTAGTTTTCATCCCGGAAAGGAATAAGTACGATTTGGTTTCGGCTGTTAATATTTGTGAAGCAACTAAGGTTTTGAGATTTCTGGTTAAACTGAGATTTTTATTTGAATTGGATCTTTCAATATCATAAATACCGTGTTGACATTCAAATGTCTATATTCGATGCCTAACAATGATCACATCAATCGGTAACAGACGTATGGGAACGTTATAATTACACATTCCCCCCTGCTTCTCATTGCTCTCTCTCGCTCGCTCTCTCTCGCGCTCTCTCTCTCTCTTTCTCTCGTTCTCTCTCTCTCTTGCTCTCTCTCGCTCTCTCTCTCGCTCTCTCTCTCTCGCTCTCTCTCGCTCTCTCTCGCTCTCTCTCTCTCTTGCTCTCTCTCGCTCTCTCTCTCTCTTTCTCTCTGCATGTGTGTTTCCCTCTCTCTTCTCTGATTTTCTCTCTATCCCTATCTCTTCGTGTTTCTGTTTTTTTTCTGCTTTTTCTATCAGGTTCATGTTTATTTATGATTCCCTTTCTCTCTTTCAATTTGTTGAGTAAAGCAAACAAACGAACAAAACATTCATCTTCATTATTACTATATTTTCACTACCAAAGGCAAATAAAAATATCTAAGAGTTTTCTATATGAACCGCTCATGTATGAAAGATTTTGAATGAGTTGCTTCACAGGAATTCTTAAAACGTTGTTGTTATTAGTATTTTTATTATTATTATTACTACAGACAATACTGAAAATTTTAACTTTTTGTGTTGATAGTCTTATCTGAACTCTGAAGAAGAACCTCTGATTCTAAATCTCAAAGAAATTCGTTTTTGAAGCACTTTAATTCCGACTAATTCGCTTGAATTTACTACATACTACGCGTTTACCTCATGTAGATCAAGCGATCACTCTGAACGCAGATGCACGGAAATGTAGGATATGATTCATACGCTATGATCTCAAGGTGTTCAAATCCTATTATAGCTCATGACTGGCTGCCTTTATGTACGTTTTTTTGTTGTTTTCATCAGCAGGACTTCATTGTGTGTATCATAGAGAGACTTCTCGGAGTACATATTGGTCGTGGTAGTTTCGTAGAATGCAATGACGAACAAAAGGCAGAAACGAATCATTCAAGTATGGAAAAGGCGGCATCGCTAATGAAAGTTGCAAGAGACACGGAAGGTATCGTAAAAACGAAGAATTATAGAGAAAATTCTAAGGAGAATGTCTGAGACTCTCATATCGGGTGTTGTCTTTGAAAATGCATCTGACCCTATTCTATGGTTATCTATTCTTGAGCTCGTCGCCCCTTTGAACGAAGAAGTTTTCACTTTATTCGTCTTGTTTCGCGCTATATCCCGCATTGACGCCGACTGAGCCCTTAGATGGATCATAAGTGTGTATCTAGCAAGCCCTACCTAGTATATTTATTGATCCATTCGATCCAGTGTATTTTATAGGTAGGGAATCAAACTTGTCTTTCACTTTATTTCGCACATTTTACGGTTTTGCAGAAATTTTCGATTGCTAGTAATAATAGCTCAAGAACATATCAGAATCTTGTTTTTGTATTCTTTTCGTTTTTTTTCTTTTGCAAAATTTCTCAAAGCATTTTTATACGTTAACATTGAGGGAATATACATAAAACGGAGGTTATTTTACTCATTGAAAAAAGAAAAACAAATGCCAGCAAATCTTCCTTAGTATTTACGTGGTGCTTCAGAATGCTCCTCTGCTTTGGATCCTAGCTCTCCATCCAACTCTTTTCGGAGTCCGCGGCTCTGCTCCTTCCGACTTCCTGTCACTCCTCGCCAGTGGCTGCCCCCACAACCTCAGAATCATGTTTTTTCATGTTCTCCTAGTGGTGCAGCAGTCGTTGATACAGGCCAAAGATCATGGGTGAGTCGTGGATTTTCTCTTCTTATACTAGAGAGGGAGAAGGAAGGGAGGGGTTTGAGGAAACTCTGGCTTCGCTTCTACTTATGCGTTGCTCACTAACTTGTCAAAAAAGTTTTTTTTAAATCAACATGCATCTGAGCATCAAGCTTAGTATGATGAAACTGTCGTTTCCTACGCTTTACCTCTTCATTGCTTTTATAGGAGAAACAGTAGTTTTTTTGAATACTTGAAAAGTATAGGTTAGCTACATATGTATATGTATATGTACCAGTGAAGCCTCTGGATAATGTTCAATACTCTAAAACGACTTTCTGACAAAAACACAGCATCATATAGCGAAACTAACTTTGAATTAACACTCTTAAGTTCCAATTTATTTGTTTTTTTTTAAACCTAACAGACCAACTCTTGAATGTAGTTTTCCAAACCATCATCGGAGAAATGGATTTGAAGTTCATAAAGCTACCGAGACTTGCTGTGAAAAGAATTACAATTCATAACATACTGGTTTTTTTCCAGATCAAGTCAAGGGTAAGCTCTAAAAGCGTATTTGTTTTTGTAACTTCATTTTAATATACGAAAAGTTATTGGATTTTGTAATCCTTGGATTTGACTAATCCAGATTGTTATAATCTGTTTTCTAATCCAGATTGTTAACTAATCCAGATTGTTAACTTCATTTTAAGATACGAAAAGTTATTGGACGAGCAGCGGATAATCAACACACTGATACACTCGAGTAAAGTTAGTTTTTCTCTATTCTCGAATAGTGCAGAGAAGAAAAGAATAACGCATTCCTTAGGTTCTCTATTCTCGAATAGTGCAGAGAAGAAAAGAATAACGCATTCCTTAGGTTCTCTATTCTCGAATAGTGCAGAGAAGAAAAGAATAACGCATTCCTTAGGTTCTCTATTCTCGAATAGTGCAGAGAAGAAAAGAATAACGCATTCCTTAGGTTCTCTATTCTCGAATAGTGCAGAGAAGAAAAGAATAACGCATTCCTTAGGTTCTCTATTCTCGAATAGTGCAGAGAAGAAAAGAATAACGCATTCCTTAGGTTCTCTATTCTCGAATAGTGCAGAGAAGAAAAGAATAACGCATTCCTTAGGTTCCCCATTCTGCAATTATAAACCCATTCACGTATTTTTTTCATATTGCAGCTGAATCTCATGAATAACTTATATTCTCAAGTTTGAATGGCCAAGCATAACTTATTCAAAACGTAGAGAATTGGAAAAGGTACGTGACTTTCGCGTGACTTTCGCGACTTCAATCAGAGTAAACTGGAACAACAAACAAATTTGGCAGTTTCTGAAGGAAAAAAACAACAGTTTTTTTGTTGTTATAAAGTAGGATGAGAACTTGCAGAAAAATTTCAAACACAACAAGAACAACAAAAAAACTTTTTTATATCAAGAAGACCCATTAAAAAATGTTTTTATATCAACAAGGCCCGGTAAGCTTAATTTCGCGAATTTCGCAAATTTCCAATTTAAATTCTTTAAAAAAAATTAATTGAAAAAAACTGATTGATAGTATATTCAGTTTGGTTAGTCGTTTATTGGACGTTTCGGCTATAAAGCCATCATCAGCAATTACCTCAAAAATACGGAATAAAAACATGAAATAAAATAAATACGGGCTATTTCAAGAGAAAAAAACAACCATTGATTGTGATGTAGGAAAATGAAAGAGGATGATACCGGTAAGAGAGCGAGTTGGATAATTGATTGTAAGAGAAAGAGAGAGATTGAAACCTATGAGTGGGAGGAAGAGGAGAGAGAGAAATAAGTACATGAGGGTTATATTGTGAGAGAGAGAAGAGAGAGTTGTGCACGCTCTTCTGCCATTTCAGTCCTGTTATTTATGGATGGTTCATGAGACTGAATGAGAAGGGCTTCGGCGATACGACGTCTGATTATATTGGGTTCAATGGTGAGGATTGTACCGGTGAGGGTAATAGGGGTGCTGTTGTGCCATCCACCCTCAATAAGCAACTCATTGAATCACATCTTTCTGATGCATCATTATACAGTCGTTCTACTAAATCTGTTTTCACTCGTAATGCAGTTAACCTCACACAAGTTTTCAATCGTATTTTAATTCACACTGTCATCCCTGGCCATATTAAGCGTCGACTAGACAATAACCATGCTCGTATCCCTTCCCTATACGTTCTGATTAAATGTCACAAGTTTGATGTTTCTCTCGCTGGAAATGATATAAGCAAATTCAAACTTCGTCCTATCATTTCTGGTTGTGGAGGGCCAACAGATAGAATTTCCTGGTTGTTATGTCACTTATTATCACCCGTTTTCAATCTCATTCCTACTCATCTCTCTAATACTGGTTCATTTTTAACACATTTGCATTCTCTTCCTCACGATGTTTATTTTTATGAAAGTTTCGATGTTGAAAGCTTATATACTAACGTCTCCAACAATGATGCTATAGATGCAGTTATTGATATTCTACAATCTAATCCTTCTCGCTTTTCATTATTAGGTATGTCGATTAGAGACATTGAGGATTTGCTCCAGGCTTGTCTTAATTGCAACTCGTTCACATTTGATGGTAGAGTTTATGTCCAGAATAGAGGTTTAGCCATGGGCAATCGCCTCGCCCCCCTCCTTGCTGTTTCATACATGCACCGTTTAGAACATAATGCCCCTTACCGAGATATCTCACTAATTCGTCGCTACATTGATGATTATATTATTGTTAGCAAAAATCAAACTTGTATTGATGCAGTTTTTGAATACCTCAATCATCAAGCACCTTTGATTAAACTAACTAGGGAGAAACCCTCCAACTTATTTCTCCCATTTCTCAATGTTGCACTAACCACTTCCGGTGACCGTATACTAACTCGGTGGTACCGTAAACCATCGAATAAAATGTCCTCTTACATGCATCTTCTCACCATCCTTCTCATGTCAAGCGCGCGATTGTAACTAACACCATTCATACATCACATAATGTTTCATCGTCTGAGTTCCGCACTGAATCCAAGGGACTTGCCTTTTCAATTCTATCTCAAAATGGCTATGTGGTTCCCAATCAAAACCACTCAAAGCGGAACCGCATACGCCAAGTGCGTAACAAAGACGATATAAACTTCTCAATACCTTTCATATCTGACGCATTTTCACAAGATATTCGTTCAATTGTACGAGCCTCAGGTCTTAATATCTCAGTAGTAGAGCAATCACCACCATCCCTACTTCAACTCCTGTCTCGTAACCGGTGTTATGATAACAATTGTTCTAAGCCCTCTGCCTGCATTTTCTGCCCTCATGCTAGGAATGGTTGTTGTAATGTAATAGGTGCTGTTTATTGTATCAAATGTAATGATTGTGGCTCATCGTACATAGGGCATACGGGCAGACCCCTCTATGATAGAATGACGGAACATATCCGTGCATCACGAAAACCCCAACTGCCATCTTATTCATCCAATGCATTTGCCCAACATTCTAAATCAGTACACAACAGCACCCCTATTACCCTCATCGGTACAATCCTCGCCATTGAACCCAATATAATCAGACGTCGCATCGCCGAAGCCATTTTTTTCATTTTTTTTTCATGAGACTCATTCAGTCTCATGAACCATCCATAAATAACAGGACTGAAATGGCAGAAGAGCGTGCACAACTCTCTCTTCTCTCTCTCACAATATAACTCTCATGTACTTATTTCTCTCTCTCCTCTTCCTCCCACTCATAGGTTTCAACCTCTCTCTTTCTCTTACAATCAATTATCCAACTCGCTCTCTTACCGGTATCATCCTCTTTCATTTTCCTACATCACAATCAATGGTTGTTTTTTTTCTCTTGAAATAGCCCGTATTTATTTTATTTCATGTTTTTATTCCGTATTTTTGAAGTAATTGCTGATGATGGCTTTATAGCCGAAACGTCCAATAAACGACTAACCAAATTGCATCTTTTCAACGACTCAACACAGAAAACACATTATTCAAGAACTTCAAGACGCGAGTAACTCAGATCAACACATAGTATATTCAACGTCGAATAGTTTCCAGATGGTTTTTATCGATAACAGTAGAGAAAATTTTGCACCGCAATATGATAGATAAAGCTCAAATTTCATATTTGAGCTCATTCCTTTTGTCTTCGGAAGGTCCCTCTTCTTCCTTTGAAGCACTATTCTTTGTACTCCCTTTTTTGCTGAGTTCAGGTGTTGCAATCTTAAATTTTAAGTGTTCCTTATCTTTTTTCTGCTTAATTGAACCCCCCCTTCTCTACCCTTGTTCAGAAAACAAATTAGTTTTCCCCTGTGCAACTTATCCACATTATTGAACATACAGGGTGCGACAAAAAGCTAGGTGGACAGTATTTTTCCGATAAAAACTTAGCGTATTGAGCAAATCAAACAAAATTTTCATCAAAATTCAATAAAATAGTTCGGGATATAACTGCATTTTCAAATTTCGAATAGCCCTCCCTTCTCCTTGGCACAGGGCGGAGTCGCTAGTGAAAGGCACCCACCGTGGTGGACAGGCAAGCGACGTCAAGATCATCCCACGCCTTCTGTAAGGCGCGCTTCAGACATTCCAAATTCTTGTGGGGAGAAGCACAGGCCTTGCTACCAAGGACCGACCTCACATAAAAGTCAAGGGGATTCAAATCAGGCGAGTACGGAGGCCATTCGGCGGAGGTGATCATGAAGGGAAATTGGTCTTGCACCAGTCTTGCACCGCAGAGTCCTGCTGGAACGTCCAGTTCCGTCCCGCGAAGTGAGCCTGGCTCCAGGAAAGTACTTCCTTCATGAGAATGTCGTTCAGGTAGTTATTGGCATTCACTTTGACTCCCTGCTCGACGAAAACGAGTGGAGTCTTGCCAGTCGCGCAAATCTCGAGACGTAACAGCCACTTTTATTGGCCTCGTTGACCGATTTCGACAAAATCCTATCGTTCTTGTCATTGAAGGACTGCTCAACATTGAGAAACTCCTCATCTGTGAAGAGAATATCCAAAGAGTCCACCGGCTTGAAGCGCTTTGACAGTTCACTACATCTCCGAAGACGGGTCGCCTTCATCTGGTCCGTCAATGCGCGAGTCTTCTGCAGCTTCATAGGGCAAAGTTTCATGCGAGATTAGACGATCCTACGAACAGATCTAACCGAGATAATCAGCTCCTTTGCGACTTTTCTGATAATCCCTTTGGAGTTAAAACGAATCAGGTCTCGGAAGCTTCTCACGTTGAAGAAAGTGGTCGCGGTCACTGGTCTACCGCTCTGCGGACGGTTATTTGTCGTACCAGTCTCACGAAAGCAACGCATTGTGTTTTTAATGGTCCTGCGGGAGAATCCAGTGATTCTAGCTATGTGCTTTTGAGTATGCCCGGACTGGCTCAAGCGCAGAATTTAGCCTCGGCCCATATCAGAGACCATCTGAGAACGAAAGAAGAAAGCATTATGAATTTTTCAGGGTGTGTTCTCAATGTTATGAATAAGATACAAACGAAAAATCACACAACCGCAAGTTCAAATAAAAAATATACAAAGTGACAAAGTCGTCAACCTAACTTCTTGTCGCACCCTATCCATTTTCGTCCAAAAAGAACATTTTTCTAGTTTACAGAGCACAACATTTAAGTTGCAAGACTTGTACAAAATTCACCTCTTTTTTAACTTCATGTGACTTCGTTGACGTATACGATGTGATCTGAACAAATTTGTCTTATTTTAAAGTTTTTGAGCGAGTTATGCTTAACCGTTTCAACTGCAGACGTACCGAATATTCTCACAAAATCATACTTTGGATGAAAGTTAATAGCGGAGTGAGAAAAAAAACAAGTTTTATAAATACAAATAACTATTATATGTATCCTAAGCGTAACAAGGATCGAAAATTCTAACTGTTATTTTTATGAAAGGTTGGCACGAAAAAGTAACAGTATAAAGATTCAACAATCAAAACACAACCGGCTTCTTTTTGAGGACTATGACTACCGCGTGAGACCGCGAGGAAGTCTCACCCCCATTCCGAACGCGCCTGTTATGGTTACAGTCAACATGTTTTTACGGTGAGGATACTGTCACACTAATTAGTTTTATGCAAGTTAGAAGTTAAAATAATGAACTTTACATAAAATTTATCTACATTTACATAGTTAGATTGAATCATCGATCACAAATGATGAGTCAATAGTTTTCTCTTTAGCTCGCTGAAAGAATTATACTTAGAAAGATTATTAAACTGTATTCAACAAAAAATTGTTTTCTATTATTTTATGTATGTATTGTACGAGACAAATAAATAGTTTTTTTGTAGAACAGGGCAAAGTTCGGGTCTCTCAACGTTTTCTCGATAAAACTCCAACTGTATCAATAAATTTGCACGTACAAAAGCTAGTCCAACAACTCTCTCTCTCTCTCTCTCTCTCTCTCTCTCTCTCTCTCTCTCTCTCTCTCTCTCTCTCTCTCTCTCTCTCCTCTCTTACTGGGAGCGAATGTGTTACCAAATTACTACCAAAGCTATATTGCCTTTTTCTTTTAGTAAAGAATGCAGTGAATGTATCGGAAATGCTTCCAACTTCTGATTCAGAAAACTAAATTTCTCCTTTACCAAAAAATTTGATATGAGAAATCTTCATCTAAAACTATTACAGCTATTACAGCGTCCTAAGCTTTCTGTAATGTTTCAATGCGCAGGAGTATATCAAAGGTGGATGACGTCAACATGGAGTTCTCGATGCACTTCACCTTCAGGGAGGAGTGGGTTGATGAGCGACTACGATTCATAAGCCCCACTCTGGAGCATATCGTTCTTTCTCCCGAGCAAAAGATTTGGGTTCGCTCTGACTTTTTCTTTCTCTTTTCCTATTTCTCTGTTCCTATTTCTCTCGCTCTTTTTCTCTTTGATTTCTATCTCTCTCTCTTTCTATCATGTTTTCCTTTTTAGTTCTCTCAGTTTTTTTGTGTTCTAACCTCTACGTTTCTTTTTCTGTTTCTTGACTATTTCTCTGTGTGTATGTATTTTTCTCTGCATTTTTTCTTTTCCTCCAACACTCTTTTTCCTCATCCCATTTCTCTCCTCTCTCTCGGTCTCTTTTTCTTTAAATGTATTTACCTTTACAGATGCCAGATACGTTTTTCCAAAACGAGAAAAATGGAAAGAAGCACAACATCGACAAGCCGAATATTCTCATCCGGATCCACAATAACACGGCAAAGATTCTCTACTCGTGCAGGTTGTAATTTTAATTAGGGGTTAAGTAAAGAACAGAAAAACAATTGTTTTTGAGGATTTGAAGTCATCGAAAATAAAAATAAGGGAGTTATTTTTTACGCTTCAGCATCAAAAAACAACAATTTATTTGGTTTTGGTATGGCTTATAAATGAAAACAAAACACCACGAATAGCCTCTAACTTGACATCCTCTACGAGCTTGCAGTTATAGAGAAAACTACCAAGTGAAGAGAGCAGAAGAAAAACGGATGCTACCAGTAACAAAAAAACAAGAATTGTCTTGTCTAATTACATCGAGAGTTTACGACGGAAAACATGACATGAAATATGACTGAACTAATTGACTGAACTATCGCACACAAAAAAAGCAAGTCCATTGGGCGGGATCGAACCAAGCAATCTAGTCTCAAAACCTCGAGCGCGCGTTATCATTACACCACGGAGACACATTGCTATTCCGTGCCATAGTGTTATACGAAAAGGCTCACACGCCTTGCTCAGTCAATTGTCCTCTTGGTCAGGCGTCACTGCCTTTAAACTGTGTAACTTATTATTTGAGGACATGAAATATGTATACATTTGCTTAATCTTTCAACACAAATCAGCTAAATCCATACCCTCTCAAATTTTCCAACTTGCTTTCTTGAGATCCGAGGGGAATCGAAATGAGACAGTAATTCGATATGAGGACTGCCAAGTTAGAGTGCTGCGTTCATTTCAAGGAGGCTTTGATAATGTTGTGAGAAGGTTCGACCGCTCAATTCAAGGAGGCTTTGATAATGTTGTGAGAAGGTTCGACCACTCAATGAAAGTGTTACAGACTGACGCTGACACTTTCTTGCCCGATGCGGCTCGTCGACTATCCTCTGGATGGTAAGCAACTTATACATAATTTAAACTAAAGGTATGAACAAACCTATAAATAACAAGTATTCAGTGAACAATGAATGATTTTTTGAACCAATCCTAAAAATTTCTGTCATACATATTCTATATGACTTTTTCTCTTCTGTGACTGAGTTTTGTCTGATTATTCCCGTTGGAAGTGTCGTGAGTCTTTCAGATTCATTTTGATCTCGCAAGAGTCCTTTCTACACTTTTTCACGATTGTAAATTCAGATGCAAAGTTTATAAAGTTTCTTCTTCATTTTTTAAAATTCTCCATTTCTTTAAGTCTGAATTGTTAACACTTGGAGAACTTAATATGATGAAAATATTTTCAGTTCAAACGTGCTTCATTGATTTTGCATCGTATGCTTACACTACAAGAGATATTGGTTAGTAGAAATGCTTGGAATTCTTACGATATCAAACGGAGCTGGTTTTCCGAAAAGTATTTCATTCTAACTGCGATGAAAAAAAATCATTTTGATAGAAAAAAGCTTTACTTAACAAGTTTCCGCAACAATTTGTCTGTGTAAAGATTCGTTATAAAGTCACTAGAAAGTTATTAAAAGAATCAATGAATACATTTATTAATTATTCTTCCATTTATTCATCAAATTTGTCACTCATTCATTAATTAATCGAGTCACTTTAACAGATATAAGTTATCAATGCCCTTTTTTTTTTAGAATACCAATGGAAAGACTCCAAGCCCATTTTTAGAATACCAATGGAAAGACTCCAAGCCCATTTTTAGAATACCAATGGAAAGACTCCAAGCCCATTTTTAGAATACCAATGGAAAGACTCCAAGCCCATTTTTAGAATACCAATGGAAAGACTCCAAGCCCATTTTTAGAATACCAATGGAAAGACTCCAAGCCCATTTTTAGAGTACCAATGGAAAGACTCCAAGCCCATTTTTAGAATACCAATGGAAAGACTCCAAGCCCATTTTTAGAATACCAATGGAAAGATTCCAAGCCCATTTTTAGAATACCAATGGAAAGACTCCAAGCCCATTTTTAGAATACCGATGGAAAGACTCAAAGCCCATTTTTAGAATACCAATGGAAAGACTCCAAGCCCATTCAAATCAAGTACGGCCTTCGTCAGTCCCTGCCCTCCTTCCTTCTCAGCAATGTATCAACCTCCAACTGCACCTCCAATACCAACACAGGTACTTTAGAATGCTTTCGAGTCTTGTGACTTGGTTTCATGACAATGAAATGTGTTAATGAAACTGCTTCAAAGTTCATTTTGGAGGTAGTCATGGCTTTTAAAATTTAGTATGAATACATTATAAAAGTGACGGAAAAATAGTTAAACTTTAAAAAAAAATTAAGGAAATTAGACAAGCTTTTTAAAAAACGCTTCGAAAGTTATGGAGCGTTAGAATTCAACTTTTCACTTTGCAAAGTAATCTCTGCAAAGTGATCCCGTAGAACGCTCCATCACTCTAAAACCACGACGTAAACAACGAGCGGTGCGAGAGAGTGGTAAAATATAGCATAAAGTTGGAGAAGTAGAAATTTTTTCACTATGCAGAGATTACTTTGCAAAGTGAAAAGTTGAATTCTAACGCTCCATTACACAAACTTCTTTTTTCACAATAATTAAGAGTAATGTTGAGAAATGCTGCAAACACATGAAAATCGGTGTACAATGCCAGAATGAAGCTAACCCCTTTTTTCAACACAAACGAAAATCTATTTCAAAGAGTCCCAAACGCAGAAACTAATAAAAGAGCGGTCGGCCCTAGAACTATGTACATTTTAGTTTTTTTTTGTTTTTGAGTGTCAAACACGTGGAGTATAGTTATTTTGAAATTTATAAAAGACTCGTATGTAAATATGTACAAAAAGACAAAAATAACGGAAATTGAAAGAAGCGAATAGGAAAGACAATTTCTTTATTGGGAATTTCAACGAAAAAGTCACTTTTAGAAAAGATTGCAATTCCATAAAAGTTTTCATGATATTGTATCGCTGGCAGGAAGCTACAGCTGCTTAAGAACGATCATTCAACTGAAGAGAGAGTTCAGCTACTACCTCCTGCAGTTGTACATTCCCTCCTTCATGCTGGTAGCGGTCTCTTGGGTTTCCTTCTGGTCAGTGAGTCTTAAAAGAGTTACTGAGTTCTCCATGCCTTGAATAGATCTTTTTTTCTTGATGTGTTTTTTAAACTATCAATAGTTTCGAAAGATTATAGTTTGTGGTAATAAAGTTTAGTCCGAACTTCTGTTTCAAACTATTGCTTGCAATTCGAAGACTTATCTCTACGTCAGACTTTTTATCGCTACTGGCGGGTCTTCTCCAAACTATATTCAAGCCTATGTGTCCTCTTCACATGCATTATAAAGCCCCTGATTAAATTAGAGCCCCTGATTAAATTTACAACCGGTATAAAATGAATAGTGTTGTGACGAAAAAGTCGAATATGATTCGGTCGATACAAATACATAGAAGTTCAATCTTTAGAAAATAATTTCAATTTTTTTGTCAAGGCTGGACAAGGACTCTGTGCCTGCTCGAGTGACTTTGGGTGTGACAACTCTTTTGACAATGACAACTCAGGTGAATCACTGGAGCTCTGAAAAATATGAAATTACTTTTTTGGAGGGTTGCGTAATTTTCGATAATTATTTTCTTGATCAAAGTCTTAATTCTAATTACTTGTCGAGTACTACATATTCCTTTTTTTGAAACTAAGTATGATTACTTGTCGAGTACTACATATTCCTTTTTTTGAAACTAAGTATGTGAAAACTTAATTTCAAAAAAATGTGAACTATTCCCTATTAGTATTTTTACAAAGACTACTATTTTCAAAACTTTTTTCAATTTTTTTCCATAACATTAACAATTTTCTAATTGAATTTGCAGGCTTCCGGAGTAAATGCGAATTTACCACCTGTAAGCTACACAAAAGCCATCGACATTTGGATTGGCGTATGTTTAGGTAATTTACTCACCATGAACCGGACAGTGAAACTAATCTCACTCTAAAAGGAAAGAAGTAGTGGCAACTATAGAGAGAAATAGAGATGGAAAGAGAGAAAGAGAGAGAAAGAAAGAGAGATAAAGAAAGAGAGAGAGAAAAAGAACGAGAAAAAGAGAGATATAGAGAGAAAGGGAGGGAGAAAGAGAGATGGAGAGAGAGAAAGAGAGATGGAAAGAAAGACAGAGAGTAAAGGAGAGAGAGGAAGAGAGAGAATGAGAGTGAGAGAAAGGTAAACAGATAGAAATTAGAATGAAGCGAAAACATCAAGGGAACGAGTAATTAAATGAAATAAGTACTGTCATGAAGTAATCAAAAACTTTTCTGCGGATCAGATTTTCAAAGATTTATATACATAGTTTGTGAATTTGAAGAAAAAAATTATTGTAACTATAGATATTGATTGATTATTGTGATTCTGTCTCAACGATTCAGTTTCAATGAGATTTTAAGTGATTTATTGCTTTATATGCAGATAATTTTCATGAGATCCTTTGATTTCTTCATGTCAATTTTCTCTGCTGGGTTCTCTTTAACTCTTTGTCCTTTGCAGCCTTCATTCTCTGCTGGGTTCTCTTTAACTCTTTGTCCTTTGCAGCCTTCATATTCGGTGCTCTTCTTGAATTTGCTTTGGTGAACTGGGCAGCTCGGCAAGACATCGTGCGCTCCTCCCACAGGAATCGCAATCAGAACCTATTCTTCAAAATGTTAGTTCAAGTTCATGAGGAAAGGTTAATGAATTATTCTACTAAAGCTTCGTTAATATTCTTTTTGATTTTGTTGCTCTTCTAAGTTGTGCATGTAAAAGTTCTAGAAAAAAATGTATGACTTTTCTTATATATCCATTGTTTTCTAGTCACATAACACGCAAAAAGCGCTTCAAGATGCTCTAAAACTACCCAAACTCTTTTTTCTTATGACTGACCACTGACCATGGACTTAACGTTTATTTGCAAAAATCTGATAACAGAACTTCTGGAAACAAACAAAACTAGAAACTTTATCTCTGAAATATCAATTTGCATACACTGGTAGTTCTCTAATTTTTTCTTTTTTTTCCTTCGCGAGACTTCAGTGATTGTGCGCTTCCCTCCGTACTAATCTCTTTCCCATCCTGAACTAAAAAACCCGTGTTCACCGAAACCTGGGTGCAGACCGGTCTGCGGAGAAGCTTAGAGAGTTCTTAAGACGATTATTTACGTGATCACATATCCAGTTTTGCATGTTTTTTCTCTTCAATCATAGTGCGATTTCAACTTAGTTTATTTTTCTTGAACTTGAGAAGGAAAAAAAAACTAGAACAGCATAAGCTGTATTCAAAGTCCTCAAGACTCACTCCTTTTTCGCCCTTTTGGTACCAGAATGATCGACATATATTCTTAATTTACGGCCTCCATTTCTATTCTGCGCCCAAACAAAAGCTTTGAAATCTTGATCTTTTGCTTTGGATTCTCAATCATTAGCTTGAAGATTTTCGTCCGAGCTCTTAGTATTCAGAGAAGCAACCAGGGGCCGTATTCAGAGATCTAAGATGAACTCAGGGGTAAATTTTACCCAAGTATATTGTAGACCTAAGTTCAACTCAGTTCTGTATTCAGAAACAAGGCGGGTGAGAGCGTCTCAGCTTTCCTACTAAACTTCCGTATAAAGTTTACCGTAAAGTATACTCTCTGAATCCCATTTTGGCGAAACTGCAACTTAGTATAAAGTTTACTATAAATTTTAGTATAAGTTTTTGTCTCTGAATACGGCCCCTGGGTTTGTGTGAGATTACCAACTCCTTTTAGGCAGAAACTGGCTGACTTGCCTTTGGGCGCTTCCTTCTCTAACGGACATGTTCGCTTCGAGCCAGGCTGCGCCGAGGACCGACGGGGCTACTCATACCGTCCACAGCTGCGGGAGGCCTACCGAGAGGAACGCCCGTATCCACCAGCGCCTCCCCCAATCCTCGACCCGTCGCCCTGCTTCAATGCGCGAGCGGCTTCTTCTATTCACTACAGCCTCTCGGGCCCAGGCAGCCGGATAGCGAACTCCCACTACTATTCACCTTTGTACGCTGCATCGACTGCAAGGGAATTGACAAGGGTTCTGGCCACCTCAAGTGTTGGCTTTGATAGCATGGAACAGGCGAAATTGGGGGAGAGAAGGCACTATCCAATGTCGTCGCCCCTTATATCTCATAAGAGGTCGGATATATAGTAAATATGTAGTAAACTGCATCTTTCCGGTTTAAAAGAGCTTTTGTTTCCGTGTTAAAATAACTGCTTGTCAATGGAAAAGCAATATGGTTTTTTTACTTCAGAAAAAAAATCATCCCCTAAATCCCGCATGGTTTCTTAGCTTGCGTTGAAGTGGTTTATTTATTATCTCTACCTGAAAATACATTAATATTTTCACAATTCTATTTTTTTTAATTCCCTTGGTAATCTTTTTTTTCAAATCTAAACAGTAAAAAACTACGCTGCAACATTTTCGATTGTGAATTGAAATGATGTTTTAGCTAGCTACGATAGCAAACTCAAGTTAATCGGAAAAGTTTTATGTATTATGAAGAAAACCTGATTTGATTAGCTACATATGCATATTGCCACAAAGTTAAGTCAATCCTACTTAAATTTAGCTGCACTATCAGTTAAGCATAGAACTGTCGTTAAGGCTATCAGGATGCTGTTTAGATTTACGAAAACAATAGTAAACAATGTATTGAATCTTGGCGTAGTCACTATTTCGAGGAATATCCAGATGCTCTTTAGGGCCCAGGAAGAAAATAGTCATCACATTTCCTCGCCGTACGCTGCCATCTCGACTCAAGAGGCACAGGAAAGCATGCTGCATCATACGGTGGAGGCACGAGAAGGAAGACTCAACTGCTGGCGCCGACTCTGGACGGTGACTCTCTCATTATCTCAGACTCTTTTCGCTGTTTCTTCCCTGTTACCCACAAACTCTTGTACTCTTTGTGGCTCTCTCTCTCTCTTTCTATCTTTTTTCTCTTAAACTATCTTAATCTCGCACCCTTTCTCCCTTACTGTCTTCTGCAATCTTTTTAGCTCATATGATATTTTTGCCTTTCGAATTGATTATTCAAATGATGCTTTTTTAAACCCTAACTTGATTAAAAAGGATCACTTTCGATCGTACCTTCGTGATCCTATTTTACGGAAGTGCATTAAATAAGTGAATGTTGAGGTTAAGTATCGAGAGCACAGCCGACGCATCGATCTGATTTCTCGAGTAATGTTCCCGATATTCTTCATCCTCTTCAACCTTATTGTTAGTTTCGAGTGCTAGCTGTGCAGTTTAAAGTCAATAGAGCATTGTTAGGAGAAAGAATGATTAAACTATCACACGGACAAAAGCAACTCCACGGGACGGGATTGAACCCCGTCAACTTGCTTTCTCTGACCGGAAGCCCGTTGCGAAGAAACAAAGACACATTTTTAATCCACATAGGCGCAATTAATATGGGTTTTCATCTTTACTGGTGAACGTTTTGCTCAAAAGGTATGTACACATGTTTCAAATTTGATCGAAACGCTTAATCTTAAATGTTATAAACACAAAGCGCGAAAACTCGAAAAACGGTTCTTATTCAGTTGATTGTGATTACAATCAAATCAAAAAATACTGAGCACTTGGTAAGAAACTAAATAGCGATCCAACAGCCAAGAAGTGAATTTTTAGAGCGTCTTCTTCAGTGCTGTAATTGTGAAACAAAATTCCGCTTTGACAAACCATAAACATTATAAATGATTGAACTATCGCACAAAAAAAGCTAGTCCACCGGGCGGGATCGAACCAAGACCATCTCGACCGCTATTCTTAACCAGGCATCACTGCCTTTAAACTGTGTAACTCAGCGTTTGAAGATAAACATTATAGTGCACGATTCACAAAAGAACCATCATAACAGACGTTTTCTACAAACCATAATTTCACTAAAATATCAGCTTATCCTCAGGTTAATTTCACTCTAATAAGGCTTTTCGGCTAAGAAATGAGGGTATGCTAGGAAAAAGTAGGTAGCATAATCGCTGTTTAACGTATTTATTTTAGGTATAGTGATTACCATATTTATGATTTTTCAACGATATATGTATAAACATAGTTTCACGAGTTCATACCTATATATTTTCTGTGAACAGCTCTTGGTTTAAAGCCTCATCATATTCTTCCAGTACTGGTTACGGTATCTCGCACCATATATGGCAGTCGTCGCCGATGAGAACTTGGAGATCAACCCACCATCCTGAGTTTCAATCGATCCGTTGCGAGCTATCGGCCTTTCTTATTAGTTTGTTCAGAATAAACTGCTCAACCCATTATTGAAGGACTCAGTCAGCAACCGTGTCGGATTTTTAGATAGACTATCATAAATAGTAGCCAAAACATGAGCTGTTTGCTCAAAATCGCTGTCAACTTCAACCAAATGACGTGATTCGTAACCCAACATCTTACATTACCCGGCATTTGAGTTCGGCATCTCGATTGGACGTAATGAGACTAGAGTAATTACTTTCGAGCGCAAGTAACAGAAAGCTCTTGCCGGTAGTATTACAAGCATTATCGATCCAAAATCAAAGACTGTCTGAAGTTGGGCGAGGCGTCACTCAAGTCGATAATTTTCAAATACCTGATATTCACCACTGCAGTAAAGCATGTTTCGACTCTAAAATAAAACAAATTTCCTGGGCTAATCCATCTGGTTGAATTGTTATCAACCATTACCGGATATATATTTTTAGTTTTTTTCTCATTCTCTCTTTAGAGAAAAGTTTGGGAGGCATTTATCCTCTGTAAGAAATAAATATGTCAAAGAAGGGTACATTTGAATAAGCGATGAATTTATCCGATGCTCTTAGCCATTTTATATTCTATTCAACATTAGATTATCGATTTTTGATTTGTGTTGATTGACATCGAGAGCCGTTATTTTTTCTCCAAAACTAGATGTTTAATGGTGAAATTGTTATTTTTAATGCTAATTGATGTTGTGTGACAAAGTGAGTGGCTATTTTTATCTTGTGATTCTTCTACTTAGCAGAAACAATGGCTCTTGCGAAAAAAGTGCCTGGGGCTACTTTCACAACATATGTATGTGCACTTCTGTTCCGATGAGCAGTGGCTTTTAGCAGCTATACTTCTACTTAAACAAAACGAAAACTTTTGGTAAACGAAGAGGTAAATTTCCATTTTGAAACGTTTTTTTTCTCTCGTACAAAAATGCCATTTTTTTCCTTCGAAATGTTTCTTTTAGAATTAGAAAAGTTAAGGAGCGTTAGAATTCAACATGCTGTGGCATTCACACTGATACACTTGTGCGCTAATATGTCTCACAACGAATGCCGTGCAAATGCAACTGCATGCGGTATTATTAAAGTTTTTCGTGCCGAAATTAAGTTTTCAATCTTTCAGAAAAAGCTTTCAAAAATACCGTGATACATTCGAATTTCCATGATAATTCGTTGTAAGACATATTAGTGCAGAGGTGTTTCGGTGTGTATGTTTTACATAGAATTAATGGAGCGCTTGAAATGGAATAAAACTCTGACATTTACTTTGTGAGTGTAAAATCATTTCACTTAATCATTCGTGTGCTGATGTGTCTCATCACGAACTGCCGTGAAAATTGAAACGGTTTACGGTTTTTTTTGAAAGCTTTTTTTGGAAAAGCTTGCCTTGATTCCTTTTTTCAACGAAAAAAGTTTCAATTTTCAAAACGTAAACCATTTGCGATCACTTAAAGTTTTTATGATACAAAGAATCATATGAGTGTTTTAATGAAACAATCTAACACGAACAACGCTAATGTAAGTGTATTTTTTTCTTCAATACTACCGCTTTATCAGAGCGATTTTCTTAAAAGTTCTAACGCTCTATTACTCTTTGATTCGATTCGTTTTGACTTTCGTGATTTGTATCAGGGAATTAGGAGCAATGGGCGTACTACGCGGACTTAAGACATATCTCTTGCGGGTTCTTTTGCTATATTCGCCATGTGTAGTAGGCTTGGCTCATTTTACTCAAATTCTTCTTTCTTCCGCTTGGGTTGTCAATGAATACCTTTCTGTGAAAAATCATCAAGTTAGCGAAAATATTACCTTCTCGCTCAGTTGTTTGTTGTGAAATGATTCTTCACGGTTTTACTGTTTCGTTTTCGTGTATGCTTTTTTTCAAGTGTTATAAAATTATCGCTGCATTTGTGAAAATTTTCGATTACACGAAAATAACAATGCATTATATCGTGGCTCTCTGTTACATGAGGGGTTTACTTCGAGGAGATGAGGGGGGAGGTGAAATATGGATACTAAATTGCGTTCTTTGCAATATTATATTCGCACTTTGTTACTTGGGGGTCAGGCTACTTTTCGCTAATTTTTTCCTCGTTTAGTCTCAGTTAAATGTATGCTAACGAGGTCGTACGGCTCATGAACGAGGCCATATGGAAGAATTAGCCGCAACATTGGAATTTCTATCCAGTCTAATTAAGTAAATTGGCTTGTGGAGCGTAAGAATTCAACTTTCCACTTTATCAACGTAATCTCTGCTAAATGTTCTCGTTAAACGCTCCAATGTCTCACGACGACAGGCCGTGAGAATGAAAATGGACTACGGCATTTTTTATACATATTATAATTGTCACTGTTAGAACGTAAATATAAAAACACCTTAGTCCATTTTCATTCTGACGACAATTCGTGGTGAGACATTGGAGCGTCCAAAAAAGAACACTCAGCAGAGATTACGTTGAGAAAGTGAAAATTTGAATTCAAACGCTCCATTAGCTGTTTTCAGCTTTTATTTACTGTTTTTCTCGCTAAGGCAAAGGTTACGCTAACAAGATCGTACGGCTTAGGAACGAGACCGCATGGAAAATTCATCACATTATTAACTTTTTGTCGATGCAATGACTAAAATCGTCAAAAAACATAGTAAATGGTGTTTTAAATACAAAAGTATTAACGCACTAAAAACAAAAGCCCCCTCCCCAAATTAAACTGCGCCCATCAATTAAAGCACGGGCCTCCCTATGTAAAATTGTCTCATTATATTCAATTACGGAGATTTTCGTCAACAAGGATTAATCGCGGCTCTAATCTAGTTCAGGCGTCCTTAGAGATTCTAGCCGCCCGAAGAAAATTTTACCATCCAAATAAATTTTGAGGCCGTATGGAACAGTTATCCACAATATTGTACATAATTTTATCCAGTCTAATTAAGTAAATTGACTTAGCTGTTTTCAGCTATCATTCACTGTTTTTTTTCTCGCTTAGGCTTAGGCAAAGGTTACGCTAACGAGACCGTAAGGCTTAGGAACGAGAGAGCTTGCAAAAACTTCTTTTTTTGGACGGCTAGAATTTGAATTGGACGGCTAGAATCTCTATGGACGCCTAAAGTAGATCAAAGCCTTGAATGCCTCTCGCAACAACTTCAAGGGAACTGTGTTTATCAAGTGTGACAAGTTACAATAATGCATCACATAAAGAACGTCTTTCGCAACACACGATCCCCACCGATGTTCATCAACTCACTAAAAATGGACACAGTTAATTTTGAAACATTTTATTTAATAAATGATTTCATCGTGTATTCATGAAACGGTCACATTCGGTGAGAAAAGCGAGATACCGCGGGAGAGTTTCTAGAAACTCGGCCGGAGAATAGTAACAAAAATGTACATGATGAAAAGGCAATTGCCGAATGAAAGCAGAGAGGTTTTTTTTAAAATTTAATTTGCAGTTCTTGACTTACCCACAAGGTACTGTTTGCGTTTATGGCAACCCCCCCTACCAGAGATTCCATGGGTCAGATGAGAGTGTATTTTTTTGATGCGGTCTTGTTAGCCTTAGCCGTACGGTTTCGTTAGCGTAAACTTTTGCTTAAGCCTAAGCGTTTTTTTCAATAAAAAATATTTTTTTGATGTAAAAATAATTTTCTGTAAATGTAAATTAGTCAGACGTATGACCCATGGAAACTATGGTAGGGGGGTGGCCATAAACGCAAACAGTGCCGTATTAATGATAAAAAAATAACATGGAAGTAGTATTTCCATCCAAATTTTAATCCTTTCCTCACTAAGTTGGTACCGGTGATAATGTCGCTGCCTAAACTTATGCTGAAAAGTTGTTGGGAAACAATTTTTGCATGACTAAAGCCAATTAAAAGATCTCTTAGCCGGTTTTCATTCGGCGTTTGCCTGATAAAATTTGCAAACTTCCTGATCTGCTCGTCTATGAACGTGAAAATGTCTCAGAGAAAATTAAGAGAACATATGTTTGTAATACTTATGCGAGTGAGAGAAGTAAACAACGAAAGTTGTGAAACAGGGAAAATGAAATAGGGGTTAAGCCGAGAAAGGATTCAGGGGTTAGGCTGAGTGAAAACGACGTAATTTAGAGAAGGAGGTTATATATTTCAAAGGGGAGAGTTTCTGTTTTAATTGTGAAAAAATAATCAAAATGAGTCTCAATAATACAGCACCGATGATCCTTGGATAGAGCGGTCTAGTAATAGAACGTAAGAAGAGAACAATTAGTGTAACAACTACACATCATAGAAAGCTGCGCATTGTGAGAAGAAGCCCGCAATTATGTATGAATTCACACATGTAGAAAAACAGGAAGCGACACAGGTGAAATGTACGAATAAGGTGCATCAAGTATTGGATTATTGTAAAAATAACTGCAATTTCTTTTGTATCTGATGGTTTAAAGTAAAAAAAAAAAAAAGTAATTCGGACAATTAAAAAGTAACACAAAAACAGCAAAAAGAAGTTTGAAATAAGCTTCCGCTTCGTGATAATTTTCCTGAAATATCTTATAAATTCAGACGATATTCTTGCGCAATAAAAGAACAAATGAAAGAATAGCTGTGATGGGAACCAATCATGCTAAGTGCAGCACAATTTTATTATAACATTGAACCAGATAAATTGGAAATTCACCGTTGTAAGAGTACTTATAGCACCGAATAGAAAAGCAGCAAGACTATAATATTGAGAACGGGTTATTTTTTAAACATAAACAATACTTACTCGAAATGTCCTGGGGGTATAACTGATGAAGAGATTTTTAAAAGATTACTCTTATTCGTCAGTAATAAATACAATTTACATTTATTGGAGTTTATAGATAACAAAAAAGAGTGGAACCGGTTAAAGTCTAACACTTCAATATCCATTCAATATTTTTGGTGATAAGAGCCGAAAGGCAGATTGAACACTAATTTTAATAAAGGTTAAAGCAGTTCGCTGGGACCTCTCCGTTGTTTTTTTGCGTTCAAAAGCGCATAGTATTGCATTCGCATGCGAGGATTAGCTCGCTTGTGAGAAAATCTTCAGAAAAAATTCAATAATTCAGCAGCGGATTGCATGGGAAACAGCGATTTCGACTGTATAGTCACAGAAACAGTGTGAATCTTAAGCGACAAAAAACATTCGGGGTGATTCATCGAACCAATTTAGCGGCAAACTATATATATATATATATTAAAACAACTTTTAGTATCTATATTAATTAAGAACAGATCCTTGAAAACTGGATTAAATTAGAAGGCTCGAAGCAGTCATTAACTGTGATCCGGGACATTTGAAACCTGATTTATCCGTATCGAATGATAATATATCGAATGATTATGCATGAACTGGTCTAGAGAGATAGTGCTATTCTGAGGCCGCGGTCATGGATGCCGCATTGTTTTGAGCCGAGTGGACACTGGCATTAGAAGGCGTCGGCGAGGAGGAAAGGGACTCGGCCGGGTTGAAATGAGTCTTGAAATGGACCGCAAGGTCGGCTGGCGTCGCGCAAACCTTCAAAATTTTCCAACTTCTATGAGTCAGACATACTCATAAACGACGGAAGCATTTCAAATTCTCTGTTTTCAAAACAACGAGTTATTTTCATTCAATTTCAAATCAAACCTCAGCATGTAAAAGTTGGGGAGATTGGGCGCTTGGGATATCAAGAGAATATTTTTATTATGTTGAAGAGATGATTAGAAGAGTGAATAAAGAGGTTAAAAAGCGCCTCAATCAAGTTTTCGAGCGCTAAAGAACCTCGATTACGCTAATCAAAGAGTGGGAAAGGAGCACTGAAGCAGTAACTGACAAGAAGCGAAATACATCGGGTTCGGTGCCCATAGGTATCCGAACTTTATGCAAGCACGGTTTTTTGTTCTTAGCACACAAAGTGAGCTCACCTTGCTACAGAATGAGCACGTAGAAGAGCATCGCATGAGCATGAGCAACATCTCCATCGGAGGTGGCGGAACTTGGCCGGCTCCCGCGAGTGATTGAGCAGTGCCTGGCATTGAACCGGCGGCAGCAGCAGCGAAAAGAGCAGCGGGAGGCATCCCAAACGCGGCAGCCAATGAAGTAGGCACTGGAGGAGCCGTGCCGGACGGAGGGCTACAATGCAAGATGTTATTAAATTACCACAATGAAAAAATATGCTAGACGGTGCAAGATTTGATGCGGTTTTTGTATATATATATATAAAGGTGAGCGTGTTACCAATACAGTAAGTGTTGCACATTGCTATACATACAGTCCACACATAAAATGAGACGAGAAATCAAATTCATTTCTTTGTGAAATGACAACAAAGTTTCGAGTGTTTTTGAGATGATAACATTTGTGTTTTTGGTTCTACGATTTGAGAAGGCAATCAGAAATAAAATAAAAAACATTTAGTAAATTTGTATTTTTCACATGGCTGCTATGGAACTTCTCATTTATAATAGATATACTGTAGGTCTTCCCTTTCGTATTTCCCTTTCAAATCTTCAGGACATTCTTCTCCTCCGACATTTCCGCAAAAAAAGACTCTATCCCTCATCCTCTCTGACAAAAATTTCGGTAAAAAAATCAAGTGGAATGAAACATACGAGACATCGCTGAGAGGCTCAAAAATACGTCTGCCCCTTCGGGAAGGCGATTGCTGCCAAGCATGCGTGCTCATGTGAACCTTCAACATAACATGCTTTGAAATATGTAATTTTGAGATGTTTAATCAAAATTTCTCCTAACACTCTTCTCTACTCTGACTCTATTATAACAAACACAAATTTTTAACCTTGAGATTGCCACGAGTTGTGAACGCACGACCGCATACGTCGCATTTGAAAGGCTTGTCGCCTGAATCAGAAAACGGTCATTTCGAAAGCGTATGAAACCATAATGTGAAATTGTCTATTTTGGATAAGTCAGCAAAGTATTTTTTGAAGTGCAAGGGAACATTACCAGTAAGAAAATAACAAAGTTATTTGCTTTTGTAACTTAGTTGTTTTGTTCGTAAAACTTGTGTATCATAAGATTGACGGCTAAAAATCGAAGATTTCGAAATAACTGATTTATATCTTTATTGTGGACACTGCAGTTCGGTGGTACTGCATAGCGAAAAAGAGCCTTACAGATAAATGTGAATACATACATTCAAGCAAGACTGTAATCTTAGAATTATGATAGCTCAACCGCCAGTATTCAGTGAACCTACACGTGAAAGAGCCACGATACCCTTCAAAATACCCAATTAAGAGTGTGAATACGATACCAGTATGAGTTCGCATGTGGATTTGCAAGGCCGAGGAGGAGGAGAAATGCTTGAAGCAGACGTGGCATTGGTGCTTCGACAACACGGGCATCTGCCGTGGAGGCGGAGGCTCAGTCTCCGCCCACATCTTCTTCATTGCATCCAGTGGATTCGGCGTGGACTGCTTTAGTAATTCAATTTAGAACCAAAATTTTTCTTTTTGGATGTTACAAGAACCTTTTGTTCGCAACCTGCAACCCAACCAACCCTCAGAGACTTGACTTTATCAATCTTGACTAAGGTATATATCTATCATAAGCCGATTTGAAAGACTCTGGTTTTGAGAACGGCTTTTGAGGGCCAAAGGACCCGTTTAATAGAACTGCTTGAAATAATCGTTTCGAATGATTTGCTTTCGTGCTGTTTTCAAGAACTAACACTCAATTCGATTCATTTACTCGTAATGATCAAGCACAAGGAAAGCTTTTTACAAAACGCAACCACGGGTTCCAGTAGAATAACTCGGTCTCCCCTATTTCAAGGAGATCCACTTCCTGTCGAGAGATGGAAACATAGGTAAAATATGTTTTGATATTTCAATAGGCTGATCGCTAAAGTAGGTTAAAAGTTTCACTTTCAACTTCACGAAACCGGTTGAGGCTGAGTTATGGCTAATGAAACGTTCTAATTATGCAGAGCAAAGAATTACGTCTTTCACTTTTAGCTGTGAAAACTGATACATTCATTCTGATACATTCATTTTGAGTGAGGGAGAGGGTCGGTAGGTCAGTCGCACTAGGAAGTTTTTTGCCAGTGGGCAGTTTACCTATGGATGGAAACAAGCGCAAGGAAAAGATTTGTAATGGAGTATGCCAGAAGCTTTTTGTATGAAACCTGAGAGGAATCACTGCGCGGCACAGCAGGCTCTTCCTTTAGAGGCGTCAGCTGGCTTGCCGCAGACTTCGCCTGCTGCATGGAAGCGCTCGGCTGCATGCCGGTCGACGTGGAAGAAGCAGCCGAAGGCTTTTCGAAAGCAGCCATTGGCTCCTGGGAAACCGGCGGTGTCTGTGGTTGCAGTTGTGGCTGCTGGACTTCCTCTCCATCAGAGTTGTGACTTGACCCATCGGTTCTGAGATGACGTAATTTAGTAATTCAATAGGCAATTTGTTTATAAAATTGTATAATCTTAAAGCTTTCTGCGAAAACTTGCCTGTTCACCACTGAAAATGTACTCAAACGAAGCTTTCGCGTTAAAATTTTGAAAAAAAATTGCTCATGGAACGATTGAAAAAACAAAGATGTATTTTGTCTGCAAAAACTTTCAACTAAAAACATGTCAGGTTCTTTTTTTTTTAAATTCTGCGCAACAAGCGGCGTACTGTTCGTGCCGTTCGCGCGCGGAGGCGTCCGAACTGGCGGAAGGGGAAACTGAAGAGGCTACTGCCTGTGAAGGAGTCGATGAAGGAACCATACCTGAGGAAGCAATGGATGCTGATGAACTATTAATCATGACATTTGTTTGCCGGGAGCGGTCTACTAAGATTGAACTCCCTAAAAAGGACTTTTCGTTAGATGTCTGTGAGTGAGCAAAAAGGTTTGAATTTTAAAAGTCTGCAACCCCTCTTGCACAACTCCCTCCAAAACAATCGGAATCAATTGGTTTATCAAAAAGAATAGTTTCATATAATATTTCGAACATACAAATAATGGAATTCCAAAGTATGAACATTTAGACGTTTTTATTGCGCCTAACATTACTGTTTTACATATATGTATAACAGATTATAGTTGGAAATTGAGAGTTTTAAGTTACCTGCTTGTTTGAGAAGAGCCTCGAAAGAAGATATCGTTGAGTCAGGATTCTCTTTCGGTTCTGTCTTTACTTTCTCTTTGATTGGCGTAGCTTGCCTTGAAAATCCTTTTGATATTGACACAAGTAAAAAGTTCTAAACCATTTTTTTAAGCATTTAGTTTGCTTCAAAAAATTCTGAAAACTCAATGAAAAGAAGGAAAAGGCTCTGTAGCATTATAAAAGGCTACATAGCAGAAAATCAATCTTTCAAGTGCCTTGGGTTGTATCCTTGTGCTTACGAACATTAATCATTATATTTCGAAATCATCCAGGTGCCAAAAAGGCTAATTAACAGACTTTGGTACTATCCAAGAGTCGGAAAGCGTTCATCGGTACAAAACGGGTGCCAAAAACATTAATCAAATAAATTTTAGGCAATTGTGAAATTTAACAGTACTTCCCCCCATCCTTCTTCCCTGCCCTATTAATTACGTTCATCACTGCTATTCTGTCTTCATCAACTATGAGGCACTTTAGTGTAGGGGTGAGTGTGCTTGACTATGAGTAGCTCGGTGAGAGTTTGGATTCGCTCTGATGAGCAATTTTTGCCAAATTTTATTTTTACATCAGAAAATTATTTTTACATTAAAAAACGCTTAGGCTTAGTAAAAAGTTGGCTTTAATCTACTTTAGCCGTCCAAAGATTTTTTTCTCAGAAAGAGATTTTATTCATGAAAACTCCCTTCCCCCCTTTATCCTTAGGGCCCCCTTCCCCCCTTTAGGGTCCCCTTCCCCCTTCCCCCTCCCCCTCCCCCCCTCCCCCCAGCTTAGGGCCCCTCCCCCCTTCGCTTAGGTAGGGCCCTCTTCCTCCTTCCTTCCCCCTTTAGGGCCCCACTCCCTTACCTGCTTGGGTAAACCCCCCCCCCCTCTCCCCCTTTCCTTTCCCCAAAATTTATAAAGAAAATTTGAAAAGAAAGGAAAAGAAAAGAAAGAGAAAGAAAAAAGAAAGAAAGAGAACAAGAAAGAAAAAGAAAGAGAAAAAAAAGGAAAGAGAAAGAAAAAAGAATGAAAGAGAACAAGAAAGAACAAAGAAAGAGAAAAAAATAAGAAAGAGGAAGAAAAAAAGAATATTAAATAATTGAGCCAGGCCGTTTTTATGTAGAGGCCGTGTTTTAGGGCAGGGAAGAAGGTTGGGGGGAAGTACTGCAAAATTTCAAAAGTACTTTAGGCCTTTAACAAAGCGCACCCGATGTGACAGTTGACATTTGAGCCAACACCGAAAAATAAATGTGGTCAGGTTTGCTAAAGCAAATTAGTAAATCACAGAAATTTTATTCTCGGTGTTGGCTCAAATGACAATTCAAGTGTTGTCACATCGTGTCGCATCGTGCGCACTTTGAGAAAGACCCTAATTTTATGTTATGCACGTGCCGAAAAATGCCAATCAACGGGCTTTGGTATTGTGCAGGTGCCTAAAAGCAACGGACTCAGCCTTTGGCGGCGTCTGCAGTGCAGAGCAGCCGGCCATCATCTGCCTCTGCTGCTGTTGTTGTTGTGCGGCCATGAAAGTGGCGAACTTGAAGAGATCGGCTGGATTCAAGGTTCCACCTACTGACGCCATCGGCCCGCTCCCGCCACCCATCAAGAAGGGCAGCAACGGGAAGCCACTAGCTGGGAATCCCCTGAACATGTGTATTCGTTCTCATTCTTCGCCTTCGCAAAGCCTAAAGTGGTCGAATTTCTGTTTCTTTAGTGCTTTCCTCATTCCGTGTTATTTCATAAATTTTGTCTCGAAGCTTGAACCCTGTTTCTAGCAGGTATTTTCACTTTCCGACTAAACCCTAGAGAAAATTAAGTTATTGTCCTTCATGTCTAGGACTTTGATATTGTTAAAGTAATATGTTTTCCCTAAGGTATTTTTTTCTGTAATCAGCTCTGTTATAGTAATTAGCTCTTTGAACAGCGATGTTACTAAAACCATAAAAGTCATTGAAAATATCGAACTTGTTTGCACTACCTGTTTTTTCCTTCTTTTTTTAAAAGAAAACTTTTCATCTCTCTTTGAATTTATTGTCTACTGTGACTTATTTATTTTCCTGAGCAATATTTTATGTTTTTACATGAGGTCTATAAGAAGTTTCCGGAAAAAACCACGATTTTTCAAGCTTCAAAAACATTCCGTTAATGTTTAGTCGAATAACAGCTTTTTGTTCATTCAGCAGAAGTCTTGATCGTTCGATTTATGGTGAAGAACATCACTGCCTTTGCAGGTTTTTTGTGTTAAAAATTAGAGCAGTTTTCTATTTTGAGGTTATTGAACTTAGTGAGGTTAAAAACTGAGACAGAAGAAAAGAACAACCAGAAACGTACGGTGGAATGCCGGGTAACTGCAGAGAAGTGGGATTTGATCCCTGCGCCAGTCCTCCCCCACTCGGGCGTTTTTCTTTTTCCTCTGACGATGTTGAGACGTTGTTTAAACAGCTGCCAGTCGGGTTTTGAGCCGTCGGACCAGCGTTTGAGCGAAGTTGCTGCGTGTGCTGCGCAATATGCGCTTGTAGCTGGGAAGTCGTCAGGAACCTTAAACGGGAGAAGGGAGATCTTAAATGGAACACATAATCGTCTGCATTGGTAGCTTACTGGTGAGATCATCACTCGGTAAGCAAAGTTCGCGGGTTCGGTGCTCACCCCATACACGATTTTTGTCAGCATAGTCCGTTTAGCATCTCCTGATTTCAATTCTTCGTGTACTTTTGCAAAATCTTAGCTGATAAATAGAAATTAGGATAACTAGAATTTAGAATGTGATCTATTTTAATATCGCATCAGAACTAGAAAAAAATTATCTAGAAAAACTTGAGGAACCTTAAACAAAAAAGCCTCACATATGAGAAAGCCATTAATTAAAGCTCTTTTCGAAATACTACATTACTATCATGTACTTCGTCCCGAGATCGACTTACTTTCGTTGGCAAATGGGGCATTGCTGTTGGGGCATAACGGAAGGACTCGCGGAAGAAGACATATTCGAGGCTCCGTTGGACATGGGTCCTGAAGGTCCTCGGAAGGCATGTTTTGCTCGATGAACTCCCATGTGAGTCTTCAGGTTTCCCTTTGTAGTGAAAGCTCGCTGGCAGATGCGGCACTTAAAGGGTCGCTCACCTGAAAAATTTTCATCGGTCGATTGTCAATTTTTGGGCTGGTTGACTGCTTTATGATTTCTCATCTTTTCCATAGAAAATTTCACATTGCCTGTATAAAACAGCTGCACTGTTCTTTTAACTGTCTGCACTCTTCTAATACCAGCCATTCTTCTATCTAAAAACTTTCACGGTTTGCAGTGCACTCTCATTATAATTACCTTTGAAAAACAAGGCAAAATTCTGACGAGGATTCGAACCCACGACCTTTGCTCAGCGAACTATTGACTGGTTCATCCACCGGGCTACGATCAAATCTCTCTTTCTCTCTCAAAGTGAATATGCTCACCAGTGTGCGTTCTGTAGTGCATCTGCAATGCGCTCTTGCACGACAGAACCCGCCTACACAGGATGCACTGATTAGGATCAGTGGTCGGCAGGGCTTCTTCCCCCACCAAAGCTCGAATTTTCTCCGCCTCGTCCGTTGTCGTCACCTGCAAGTTTTATTTTCTTCCAAACTTGAGAACCCTGTATACGGTATACGGTAGCTGTATTATTGTAATAAGCTCGAAGTAGCTGCAAGCAAAATCATATTTCGAATTCCGGTCAATTTGCTTGAGGTAGGCCTCGCAGAATACATATTCAAGAAGTTCAATTCAAGTGAGGAAAGCCTCTGGCATATCGAAGTCTCAACTTCGAATGAATATTAGAGTCTTGACTTAGATTTTTTTCATTCGTTCTACAACGACTCACAATATGTAGATGTAATAAAGCGTGATTAATCATCAGCTCAAGTATGAGATCTATAGAAAGAGCGCCTTACTATAGACAGTTTACTATATAAAGAGTATATCTACTTTAGATAGAGTATTGTTCTGAAATATCAAAAATAATCCTACTATAGATGTATGCCCTACTACCTATACATATATACTACCCTACTTGCTTTATAGTAAGAATAGGGCCCTCAAAGCCTACCATAAGAGCTATAAAAATAGTGTGCTAACTATAGATCTAATAGAGCGCTTACTATGAATTAAATATGTAATACCATTGATAAAATTGGCACTCAGAAGCCTTTTCTTGAGAGTTAAAAATAGAATTTTTCAGGATTAGGGAAATGAGAGTGAGGAAGTTGACCTCCATGAGGGCCTCCCAGTCGTCATCGCTGTTCATCATGAGAGGAACTGAGACCCCAGCCGGGAAGACTGCATCCACGAGGCCTGGAGGGGGCCGGCCATCGAAGCCTCTCATGGCGACTGCAAGGGAATCTCAGATTTATTGATCGAACACGATATCGAACTACCGGCCGGGAAAAAACATGTTCACAAGGAAGAACCGAACCTAACCGTCTCTCTTTTACCGGAAGCGAATGCATATACGGTAGCCATTGTACGACTACACCATCATGGTCCCGTTGCTAATCCATGCGATAGAGCTATGTATATGTAATGCTTAATGTTTGAGAGTGATCGAGAGTTTGAGAGTGATACTTACAGGGAGCAGGTGGAGGGCAACCCAAAGCCAGAGAAGAGGAAATGTGATCACCCATGTTGGGGAAGGAGAAGCTGAGACCAGCAGCTGAAGAAGACGACGAGAGATCCATCGGAAGATGAGATGACACTGAAAAACTTTCGTTTTTAGTCTTTTTTTTCTCAGATCATTCCAATTGTTCTTACTGAAAAAGGTTGTTGAGAAAATGATTCGATCGATATCGAGATAAAGAATTAACTCACTATTAATAGAATAGTTCAAAAATATCGGAAGGATGATTTGTTCAATATTGGGAGGTACGTTAAGAACAAGTTCGAGAAAATGCTTAAAATCAATACCATCGCGCTTCAGGTTTGGACAACCTGAGCATTGTTATGCTTGCCTACCCGGTTTTCCGGACTGCGGAAGAGAGAGAGGCGGGAAAAGATGCGATAATAGGGAGAAGGGACGAATGCCGGCGAGTCCACTCAATGGTGGTAATCCTGGGATTCCTGCAGCTTACAACTCATTTATCGTATTTATCTCAACAACAACTCTTTGGTTTGTTTTTAAACATGATCTTGAACTAATGAAAAAATGTTGTATCTTTTAAAGATTTCAATGTCTTTTTCTTTGAAATTTTAGCCTAAATTGCCTATAATTTACATAGCAAATGTGTGTCAAATGGGATTAATCATATTTATTATTTGTCAATGCAGTTACAATGTGAAATTGAGGATATTGATGATTTCTAAACAAAATTTTTTAACCTATACTAGTTTAGCTACCGTTACGATAAAAAAATTTCCCGGTTTTCAGCATACATCTTTTGGCTATTCTGCTAAGTTAGTTAGTACCAAAGGGGAATGGCATTGGCCCTCGGCATACTGTAGATGATGCACCTTGCAGGTCTTCTTCTTCTTCTCGTTTCACCCCCTGATCTTCGTTTGCCTCCTCAGCTTCTTCAGCTTCCATCTCCGCATCATATTCGTCACCTGAGGCATGCTACTGTAAATCGTAGTCTTTTGGAATCGAATACCATAAATTTTTGAAATTACAGCGTCATTTTCACAATGAATTTGTTTTTCATATACTAAAAACTTCATTTTTGTTACCTTTCCTCATAGACTTCTTTTTTTTAGTGTTGACTTTTTTTCAAAGTGATCTTGAGGTTACAGTACCATCTGTTAACTAATGTTTCGCCTTGGAAAGTTAACAACATACCGTCAACGTAATGGAAGTCCGTCCGGTAGCCTTCTGGTACAGATAAGCGGTCATGGTTATGATCGGTTTCTTCTTGATCTTGTTGATTTAGAAGTGAGCATGGTCGACTAGGCCAGAAGCGCGGCGAATGGGTGCACTTGTGTGATGCATACTGCAAATTTTTTTTATTATTTTAAAAGTCAATAACTTTTTTCAAAAATTTCATCTTATGAGGGTTAGTGACTGATTGAGTAAATATTCGAGCCATTGATTCATTGAGTACATATAAGCGTAATTGAATTGTTGAGTGTTTGAGCATTGCTAATTTACGGAGTATGTATATACATACATGTTTGAGTGCTAAATTTGAAATGATGACTGACATGTGCTCTGGCTGCAAATTTGGTCAGGCACATGTCACACTCGAGCAACTTGGTCGAAGCAGACTCCTCTTGGTCTGGACCACATTCTATGGGTAGATCCCTTTCGTGCACTTCCTGCACATGCCACGCAAAGCTTCCGATGCTAGCGAAGGTCTCAACACGTTCAAGGTGAACTTGTGGGTCAAAAAGAGCAAGAAAGTTTGAACGATAAATATTTCTAGCACAAACCACTTTTCTGCAAAAAGTCCATTTTATAGATGGTTTTCGAGAAATTCATCATCTTTTTTCTGCTTCACGAATTTCGTTAATGAGTAATAAAATCAGGTGAGATTCTGTGATCAGCTCCCAACATACGATTTCAAAGTTTTTTTTGCGTCCTTTGGGTACGAGAGTTCATTTAATTCTACGTCTTCTATAAATCTTCAGACGATCCCCCTCTTCAAAAAAATCTGTGTATAGTTAGTTATACTATAAAAACTCAAACAGCAACATATAAGCGAAAGTACGAACAAGAACAAAATTTATCTATAAAAAAACCGAATGGCACTAGAAGAAACCCAAGGAGACCTGAAAAAACCAAGGGAGACAAACCTTGTCACAATTTTCTGCCGGACACCTTCTCCTGTGAGGAGTCGGTTGGGGAGAAGGAGCTTTGAGAGTGGTCGTTAAAGTCGAGAGCGAGCTATGCGGCTGAGACTCCTCTGAAAAAGGTATTTGAATAAACTCCTGTTCTCAATGGATATATCGTCTTTAAAATCTCAATGCACTCACAAACGAACCCAGAAAGCACACAAATTAGTCTGAGCTGAGGCAATACAGAATTTTGTGAGTTACTGTGTTAACAATGTTTGGAAATACAACGGTATAACTACTGAACTTCCGATTTTCTTGTGTAATATAACTTTGTGAGAAATGCTGACTTGAAAACATACGTACGTAATGCTTTTTTGGTTATCTATTTTGATCAAAAGTAAAATACAACTCTAAATGAAATTTAAACTTTTAGAAAATACGGTAGACCACGGTATAAAAAACTTAATTGTGGTTCAAAATATACCAGTGCTAGTCGAAGAAGTAGGAGGGGAAGGCGCCATATCGCACCCAGAAGAAATTCCGTCTGAGTTAGTGCTCTTCTTGGCAACAGGCTCTGCGGGCTCGTCGGGTCTCACAACGGCAACCGGTTGTACGGTAGAAGTGGCCGCGGCTATTTGCCGGCACATATGCTCGAAGAACTAAAAATATAATGTTAGAAGCGAAGAAGTCAGCAGTGGAAATTGGAGATTTGCCCATCTTAAATATTTCTCCCTGCTTTTATACATACAGTAGTCATACGTTCCTTTTTAATGTGAAATTCTCAAATCGGAAATTTTCCCATCTTTCCCCGATCAACAAAAAGTTTTGTTTTTATTTCTTTTTATCACATGGATAAAACCATAAGAAGAAGAAATTATCATGTTTTTAAATTCACCTAAATATGTATTGCTGATCAAATTCCATGGCAATCTTTAATCTTTCAACATGCCTTTGCTTCAAAATTCTGCGATTTAAAAAAAATTTTGAACGAGTTACAAATGAAAACAAAAAATAAATATACGTACAAAAATTAAATGTAGATATACATAATGTGCAAACATGTTCTTAGTTGAGATGTGTCTTTACAAGAATAACTCTAGTTGAAAAGAGTTTAATGATTTTTTTGTTTTATTTCGTAGACAAATCGAATTTTTAACTTGACGCCATTTTGAAGTTTCAGTTAATTAGGAAGCAGCAGAAAGACCAAAAACATTCAAACTTTGTTTTTCTTTGAGGTTAGGCGCCTGATAACCCTTTTGAAGAAGTGTCCATAAAAACTGTACTACCATTTCAAAAACCATAATGCCTCGGCTTAATTCACTCTTAATCATTAACTAACCACACAAGTGCAACATATTCTTATCATTTTTTTCTGCTTTGTTGCTTAACTTGTAAATTCTCAAACTTGTATGTTAATCTTTCATTTCATTCTTCGAACATCCGAACCTTTTTCGCATATAATACGATTAGAGTTGTAACCTTAGCCGGATCGATAGTGTTCATCATACGCTGTAGATCCGTCTTCTCTTGCACAAAGGAGACGGGCGGAGAAGATCGTTTCCGGCTCAAATCCATTGGAGGCGGAGAGAGGAGGAGGCTGTCGGAAGAAAGACCCGCTGCGTTTGCTTCTTCTGCGAGCGCTGCAAGCCGTGTATAACTAGTAAAGGAGTAGAAGCCCGTTTATTGATAGAACTGAGTTTACCGATTGGTGTTTGAATGGGAGTGCCTGTATTTACATAACTGAGCCTTTCGATTGGTATGCCATAGTCGACATCACAAACTACCAAATTAACTGAGCCTATCGATTGGTATGCCATAGTCGACATCACAAACTACCGAATTCTACTTTTCTTATGAACCGTCAAGAACAGCGAAGAACGTTATTGTTTCAGCCAATCCCAATTCATGATGAGAAGGGAATTAAAGTTTAATTTTAAAATACTCAACTCATTACCCGGTGAGATTGCGTCAAAAGAATCCCGAAAATTTACTGAAGAGCATAATATGCAGAACCTGTTGACAAGAATCGGTCTAGAGTTTGCCTATCAACAACATCGCACGAGTTTCAAGTCGAAAGCGTGATATAACTGAAGATCACTCGGTTTCACTTGCCATTTTTGCTCTCTCTTTGGTAATCCAACTACCAAATCTGTAGTTCAGCTCTCAAAAAATTAAAATGGCCCTTCAAACACTGTGGAATTCCAGAAAATGTTAAATGAGAGATAAGGGTTGAAAATCAAATTTCAAAATAGGTATTTTTGGTATGGTTTGTATTGCTTGGTAATCCAAATACCAAATCTGTAGTTAAAAAAGGTTTTCCGCAATTCTTCAAAATGGCCTGTTATTGAATAATTCGCTGCTTCGCAAATGATGTCTTTTCTAATGCATTTCCTAGTGACTTCACAGATGAAAAGTTCAAGTGCTACTCTTGAACCAAAATTTCCATTTGAGAACTTCCAAGATTAATTTTTAAACTAGTTAAAGTTTCAACTTCATGCTAGAGTGATGTTTCGTTCATGCTTTCCCATCCTTTTTCCAAAACTCTGTTTCTATATCTTTTTTTCTGTCTACTTATCTCTCTCTTTCTTAGTTTCTCTATTTCCATCTCTGTTGTCTCTCTCTTTTCTTTCTCATATTCTCTAATAAACTCTACTCAGTCATGTAGATGTGCCATACATTCGTAAATATTTTTCTTTAATTACGAAATGGGCCCTCTACTCTGATGTTATTTCTGCTTTCTCTCTGTTAGTCGAAAAATTCTACTATTTTTTTTAAAATTCAGGTTTTTTATAAAATTATCAGTTCTTTCATTCTCTCTTTTTCTCTCTCTGTTTTGCTTTAAAATCTATTTTACTCTTAACAACTTATTTTGCATGACTCATTTCTTACATAAGTCTTTTTGCCTTTTCAACATCTCTAACTCTTATAAATTTAGTCCTTTCCCCTTCCTATCATCGAAAATCTCAAATGGGCATTTCTCGTCATCTTATTTAAAAAAAACTTCAACAAAGTAAATCAAAAAGTTATGATCTGTGACCAATTCGGTTCTCTTATTGGAGTAGAATTTCAATCTTTTCGGGAAAAGTGAACATCATAATTAACCATAATGAATTATAATTATCGCCGGTCCACATACCAAAACTCCCAACTCCCTTCATCTCCACTCTGTGGTCTCTTCTCTTGGTAGACTCTAAACTTCTTAAACCTGAGTTTTCGTTCTCGCTTAAACTGGTTGATCTCCAAGTTTTGGTGAAGCATAAAGCGAGAAAGGTGACACTTCTGCGTGAACGTGTACCTCTCCCTACTTTGCACGACCCCTTCATCAACAAGGCTTCTTTTACTTATGATAGGAAAGTTCTTCCGAAACGAAATAGAAGTAGAACTTTTCTACCAAAAAAGTTTGCGAAGATTATAACCGAAGCCTAGGTGTAAAGATCATATTTCTTGTCTTTCTTCTTTTGTTCTCTTTCTCTCTCTCTTCTTTCATTCTCTTCATATTTTTCATGCTGTCTTCTTTCTCTTTACATTTCTGCTTTGCTTTCGAAATTCTATTGTTTTAAGTTAGAGACTATTTCGGAAAGATGAGCCTTCGAATGTGAGTTGAGATGAATATGAGAAAGAAGGGAAGAGAGAAACTAAATGAATAAAGATAGGAAAAGAGAGAGACTGAGAGAAAAATAAGAAGACCGCAAAAACTCTGAAAGGATAATATGAATTGAAAAAATAAAAGAGAAGAGTAACAAAGAGCAAAAAAACTATGTAAACAATTTCAAAAACCTCTTCTACCAGATTCGGCTACTGCTTAACTCATATCATACTGGCTCCGCCGGTCTCAATGTACTTCGCCCGAAAACACAACTGGATTTTTTCAGCGAACCACTCCTGCTGGCAAAACCTAAACCTCATTGAGCAAAAATTTATAACCATAAACTCAAAGAATTCGCTTAAAACCCTGATCTCAAGTTAGGGTTCTTTTACTACCGTTTCCCCTTTAACAGTATTCTCTTGGTTTTTTTTCAATAATAAAGATATAACTCAATATTTCCTGCTTTTTTTTCAACATAAACGCAAAAAAACGGTTAACTGGTTTTTCGAACTAAATTGGCAACTCTGCTTCCCACTTATATTTGTATAGCCAGGTGGATTTCTTTCTGACATCATTGAGTGTCTTCAGGATACATGTTATTTCGCATCTGATCTCTCTTTTTCTCTTTCTCTCTTCTAATCGTCCGATATTTCAAAACCCTACATTTTCTCTTCGCTAGACTTCGTCACCTTCCTATTCTACCGATTTTATGTGATTCGAACGAGTTGTGCTGGGTAGCCTTTCTTCACTAGGTTCTCCATACTTGCCATAGTCTCTAATCTCTTTCTAAACTCCTGTATTCTCTCTGACAAGCGTTCTATTTCTCCGTCCCACTCCTCAAACTCCAACTTTCATTCAATCTTTCGTCCATCATTTCTTTTCTGATTGCTTTCAAACTCATAATTTGTAGATGGTGCAACCTCTGAGCATCGCAACAAATAGTGAAGTTCAGAGAAAAACAGTTTAAAGTTTAGATACGATGGACTTGGAGAGATCGCAGAAAGTTAGAGAAAGGGCAGAGTGCAAAATACAGAATGATTGAGAAGGGAGAGAAACGCACTAAAAAAGTTATTATCAGGGTACTAAGATGAGATGACTTTATTTTTGAATGAAATTCGAAGAGAAAGGGTATGAAATGTTGTCCGTATACAGAGACAGAAAGGTAGGAAAAAAGAAAGCAACAAGAAGAGAGAGGTTAGAATAAGTAGAAAAACTTTGAAAAAATAGAGATCAAATTAGCAAAAGATCCTTATCACAAAGACTTTTCCTGGGAAAGAGCTATTTATATCAAGAAAAGATTTCGTTAAAAACATTATAAAATTATTATTGAAATTTCAATTTGTTTTGCTATCAATATCTGAGTCATGAAGTGCCATGAGGGTTTGCCTTCCCCCTTCCCCCCTATCAATATCTGAGTCATGCATGAAGTGCCATGAGGGTTTGCCTTCCCCCTTCCCCCCTATCAATATCTGAGTCATGAAGTGCCATGAGGGTTTGCCTTCCCCCTTCCCCCTATCAATATCTGAGTCATGAAGTGCCATGAGGGTTTGCCTTCCCCCTTCCCCCTATCAATATCTGAGTCATGAAGTGCCATGAGGGTTTGCCTTCCCCCTTCCCCCCTATCAATATCTGAGTCATGAAGTGCCATGAGGGTTTGCCTTCCCCCTTCCCCCCTATCAATATCTGAGTCATGAATTGCCATGAGGGTTTGCCTTCCCCCTTCCCCCTATCAATATCTGAGTCATGAAGTGCCATGAGGGTTTGCTTTCCCCCTTCCCCCTATCAATATCTGAGTCATGAAGTGCCATGAGGGTTTGCCTTCCCCCTTCCCCCTCATCTTACCATTTTTCCTCTAAACTTCACTGTTGCTTTTTAAAAATTTTATTCACGCATATTTTCTCTCTGACATTGATGTAACATATTCTTGATGTATGAATAAATAAATAAATAAATAAATAAGTAAATAAATGATTCATACAAGTCCTCACAATTTGACTAATACATATTCACGTTCCTAATGTAAATTGTAAACTGAGATTGTAGAATTTTATCTGGAAGTTACAATTCCAAGGTGTTAAAACTATGATCAACCTTGCTGATGGGTCGAGGAATAATGAGCAGAAGTATAAACCTCTTTGCCCATTTATTGGTCATAATGGGAATTGAACCCGCGGCTTGAAAGCTTAGAGGCTGAGAGTATTACGTTTTACCGATTTAGCCAACCAGCGATTCTTAAACTATTATTATTGTTATATGTTTTATATGAAGACTTTTTATATAAATTTCAAGAAAAAAGAAGTTACATAACTTCTTTTTTATATGGCTAAAGTTGCATAACAGTTACATAACAAGTATGACTATCTCATGACTATAACAGTTACATAACAAGTATGACTATCTCATGACTATAACAGTTACATTACAAGTATGACTATCTCATGACTATAACAGTTACATAACAAGTATGACTATCTCATGACTATAACAGTTACATAACAAGTATGACTATCTCATGACTATAACAGTTACATAACAAGTATGACTATCTCATGACTATAACAGTTACATAACAATTATGACTATCTCATGACTATAACAGTTACATAACAAGTATGACTATCTCATGACTATAACAGTTACATAACAATTATGACTATCTCATGACTATAACAGTTACATAACAAGTATGACTATCTCATGACTATAACGCTTTTTTGTCTCACTGTTTCTCTAGTGCAGTTCTTTTGACAATTCACGTAGTTTCAAGAAACACTCAATCTCTAATTCTCTTTTAATTATATTTTCTTTCAACTTCTATTTGTATTCTTTTGAATGCATGTTATCTCACTCTCAGATGCATTTAGTCATAAAAATATAGTAAGAGCAATGGATGGGATGCATTGAAACGTTAGCACCCACTATGCTGCTGTTCTCTTTTAGTGCGTTCGGAGGGATACGGTAGGTAAAAATAGGATAATTACTATAACAACTGAAAAATAGTTAATCTGCTCTCTTTTTTCTCCTTCTCTTTTTTTTCTTTTCTCTCTAATATCTTTTCTATCTTCTCTTTTTCTCACTCAGTGACCCCTTGCCCGGCAATTATGCTCCTCCTTCCATGAAATTTTTTTATGATGTTAATACTGTAGGGAACACAAAGGGAGGCGGTGCATATTAAATAATAAGCAGAGGAAAAGAGGAAGATGAAAGGATAGATTTATCGAGGCAGATTGGGAGGAAAACATGAGAGAGAGAGAGAGAGAGAGAGAGAGAGAGAGAGAGAGAGAGAGAGAGAGAGAGAGAGAGAGAGAGAGAGAGAGAGAGATAGGAGAATCGCGTGAGAAGCAAAGGGTTGAAGTGTTTCGTATTGAAATATAGACAACAAAGTTTTTGATTTTTTTCAAAAGAAGTAGGAGAATGAAGATAATTTTAAAGTCAGTGGTTTTCGAAGTAAAATCCCAACTCTGTTTTGCTCTTGAATATTTCTCTCTGTTTTTACCTCTGTATCTATTCCGATAACTTCACCACTCTACAGAGCTGCCTATCTATCTATCTCTCTATCTCTGTCTCTCTCCCTCTCTCTATACCTCTCTCCCTCTCTTTTTCCTATCTCTCTCTATCTCTCTCTATATCTCTCTATCTCTCTATCTCTATCTCTCTGCATCTCTATCTCTCTGCATCTCTATCTCTTCTCTCTCTCTCTCTCTCTCTCTCTCTCTCTCTCTCTCTTTCTTTTTCTCTTCATCCGTATGTTTATCTTTCTTGTTCTGATTTACGAATCTTGTCTCAAAAGCCTCTTTAAAGATTTTTTTCTTTCTAACTAATTTTCTGCCTCTAAATTCTAAATTATACCTCCTTCCCATCTTTTCCTTCAAAAATCATCAAAAACGAAAATGTGTTCAACTTAAACTGCATTGAAAGAGGCCTATTAAAGAGGATTTATTTTGGCTTGAAAGATCAGATCTCATGAGACCTGACATTTAAAAAAAAATCATTGCAGAAAGGGCCTTTGAGAGCAAATGGGAGGGACCCATGCGAAGGGGAAATTATAGGATTAAAAGCAGGAAATTTCTTTCGCTTCATGATTTTAACATTGATTGTTGCTGTTTGAAGGTTAAACAAGATGACTTAAAAGCAAGGGTATTTGATAAAGAATTGTAATTTTCACTCTAGGTCTGGATGCTCAATTTTAAGACTTTTCTAGTTATTTAATTCATTTTCTTCTCTATCTACTTCTTTTTATATCTATTTATTTCTGTGTGTGTCTTGCTATCTCTTTTTGTCTATCTTTTAGTCTCTCTCTCTCTCTCTCTCCTTTCTCAATCCAATATATCCTTCGAAATCTAGGTCATCTTTCAATGCTACACTCATTTGATCATCATTTTCGATAAGCGAGCAGAACAAATGTGGAAATTGTGTAGCAAACGAGTGGCTGGAAGGACCATAACGCGACTGAAACCGAGAAATTGTAGACGGAGTTCGGATTTTTGATTGAGAAATTGTATGTAGACGGAGTTCAGATTATTGATTGAGAAATTGTAGACGGAGTTCAGATTATTGATTGACACTCCTCGACATGCAAATTAGAGAGATAGAGAAAGAGGGAGGGAGAGATAAAGTGAGACATGTAGAAAAACAGACCAAAGGAGAAGAAAAAAAAAGAGAAAAGCTTTGGAACCAAGAAACTGATGAAAACATATCTAGGACAGAACAATAATTTTTTAAAAAAACCTTGGTCATATGAATATTAAGACTTTATTTGACAAAGAAGAAATCAAAAGTACATATTCAGGTCTTGCTCGTTAAGGCTCACCATATTACGATTTCGTCGTGTCAGAATTCCGCAAGAAAGTTTCGCAGTACTTTTGTCGCAAACCAGAAGTTTACAAAAGACTAGTGTAATCCACGTTATAAAAGGCCAATTTTTGAGCCATTGAGAAAAAAATTACGCCTTGAAAAGGGGACTAAATTACTTCACAGCTCTTTCGATACTATTTTCAATCAATAAAAGAGTTCTCTATACCTTGAAGACTAGGCCCTTTATCTAATTATCCATTTTGCTACCATAATAAAATACATAAAGTTTAACAATGCAGTAATTGTTGTATTCCAAAATGGAGTCAATATTTCTGTCATTCTCTTCATAAAAATCTTTTTTCTATCTCTCTTCGGTCTCTTTCTCTTTCAATCTCTATTTCCCTATTTCTATCTCTCTCGTTCTCTTTTTCTCTCTCTCTCTCCCACTCTCTTTAATCAGTAGCTTCTGAATTTATTTACAAACTATTGTTTTGCACGCGAAGATGCGCTCATCTTCTGGCAGCTCCGTCTCATTTTGTCTTCCCAAATTGAAAAATGCGAAAGCAGTTTGGGGCATCTTATAATAATAAATAAATAAATAAATAAATAAATGAATAAATAATAAATTAATAACTAAATAAATAAATAAATAAAAAACAAATTAATTAATTAATAAATAAATAAATTATGGCTTAGTTTCTCTTATTTCTACTTCCCTCTTCCCTATTTTCTTTGTCTTCTGTTCTCCCTTTCTTTAACTTGTTGTTCTATGGTTTCTATTCATTCCTCTCAGAAATATTATCTTTTTGCTAGCGCTATTTTTCCCCTTATATATGTAACCAAACGGTCGACCCTTTCCATATTCTTTAAATTTTACATAAGCTTGTTAGATTACGGTTAAAAAAACACCCTTAAATATAAATAGTTTATTTCTTTCTTTTTCTTTAGCTTTTGCTCTGAACAAGAGTATTAATTCTCTTTCTACTGTCTGTTCTCCCTTTCTCTTTCTCTTTCTTTTTATCTTTCTCTCTCTCTATGTTTCTCTCTCTCACTCTTCTTTCCAAACACTTTTTGCATCTCGCTTCATTACCCTTTACACTGCATTATCAGTACACTACATTTATTCATGAATTATCGGTGAAAAAAACTGAAGAAAGAAAAAACTTGTGTTTATCAGTGACAGTTGATGATGAACATGCTTTATCAGTGACAGTTGATGATGAACATGCTCTATCAGTGACAGTTGATGATGGACATGCTTTATCAGTGACAGTTGATGATGAACATGCACCGATACTTGAAGAGTTTTTCGATTCTCTTCTATTCAAAATTCATGACCTATTTTTTTGTTTCTAATTTTAAAAACACTTATCTCAAAAAAGAAGGTTTTTAGGCTCATGAAAACTTTATAATAAACATTATCTGTATGTTCTGCTAATGAGCATACAGATGGATCAATCGCAAGATTTTTCGGGAATTTATGTTTTTTTCGGGAAGAAAGAATTCATGATTCCAGGGAAATGAAATGTAAAATTTAAAATATTTGGTCAGACTTACTGGGACGTAATTTTTTTTTAACGAGTACCTACTTAAGTTCTCTTATTTCATTCGTTTTACTAGTTAGCTTTAAAAACATTCATACTCCTATTTGAGAGTTTCATCTAACGTTTTCAAAACTGAACTTCTGTTCTCATTTTCACTTATATGTTCTATGTATGAACCTATGAAAAAAGAGGTTCGTCGAATCATAAAACAATCGTAAAAGTAGCATCGCCACTATTGATTTTATTAACTCTGATGATAAGAGAGCTAGTGACAGAAAATCAAATTTTTGAATCACTCTTTTCTTTGAAAAATATAGTCTTTGAATATGACAGTCAAAAAAATGACACATGAAATTTTAAATGAACTTAGGAAGTCGCGAAGATAAGGTTTATTTATGTCAGAATTTTTTCGTCTTTCGAAAATCAGTTTCTGGAAAAAATTTTTAAAAAAATTATAAAACATTTAAGAAAACCATCCGAGGTATTGAGCAACTTCAAACTTTTTAAATTCTTTCCTTGATGGGTTTCATGAAGGTTTGAAGGCCAACTATGACAATGCTCACTTTAACTAGTTTATTTTTTGGTAGTTGATTTACAACTGAATGTATCAGTTGATGTATGAATAAAAAATTTAACCTTTTTTTGCTTTAATACTTATGGGCGAATGCTCTGGTATCAATAGGGGCAAATGCTATCGGCAAATGCTATCAATAGACTTTATGGGTATGAATATTGAAACGCTCGAATTGAAAATAGCTTTTTTTTGATCAGACTTATTTTCTAGAAACCAGGTGAACAAGACAAAAATTCATATCAGCAAATTTTCTATATGACGAGACACGAGCTCAGTGCTTTTTCGTGAATCCCTTGTGAAGAATATGGCGGGAAAATGACGTTATACATCTTATGACAATGGTGTTAAAGCTATTGAAAATAGAGGTGAAGGTTACACCTTCCTCCTCAGGAACAGTAGTATGAAAGATCTCGAAGCATAAAGTTATCTTAAGTTTATTAATCTTCTGTTATTCTTCTTATTACATATACGAGCTAACTTCATTCGGAGCTGCCTGATTCTTTAAAAAGCTGGAAACCGGCGCTCTATGTCTCTCAAAAAGATATATGCAGCCTGCTTGGGGGGCCTGCTTATTAGTCGGATTTGCGGTGTAGTTTTAGTGATGAAATTCACTTCATAGTCCAACAATAACAGTTGGAATTTTCCAAAACAGCGTGCTTATCTACATAATATGTAGTAAATAATTATTTTAGTTAATTCAAAGTTATATGAGTATGTGGACTATAGAGCAGAAAAAGATATAGAAAAAATACTTTGACAACTTAGAACGAGGTTACTCAAGAACGGAGGTGGGAAGGAAATTTAGTCCATGGTTTTTTGCCCGGAAACTAATCAAAGGCCGTAAAGAGTTCCACTACGTTAACCTCTTTCATAGTTCGGAGCAAAGATAAAAACTCCATGTAATTTTTCCATTCACGAAAAATACTAATTTCATGTGATTTTTCTGATTTCGAATGACATTCGGCCTCTTTTTCGACGCTTTCCACTGTTCTCTTTCATTTATGTATTCGTATTCGACGCTGCTCTTCTCTTATAATTCTTCGGTCTTTATCTTTTGTCGTCTTATTCCAATTTCTTACCTTTTTCTACATTTTCTCCTTATTCTCCTCATAAACATTAGTAACCAAAGTGGAACAACAAAACGTTGATTAACTCAATGCACCAAATTATGAATTGGTCAAACATCAAAGAGCAAAAAGAAGATGAATCGAAGAGAATGAGTTCACTAGAGAATGAGTTCACTAGAGAATGAGTTCGAAGAGAATGAGTTCACTAGAGAATGAGTTCGAAGAGAATGAGTTCACTAGAGAATGAGTTCACTAGAGAAAAAAAGAGGAAGCAATTAAGCAAAAAGGTTCGTTAATTACTATTATAATTATTTTTTTTAAAGTTCATTAGAAGGAAGTCTTACGGTCGCTCATGCAGTCTATGTCTCAGAATTTTTTCTCTGTGGTCACTCTCTCTATCTGTCTCTCTTTAAATCTTCCTTGCCGACTCATAGCACCGCCCCTTTTATGGATTTATGAGCCTAGCCCCCTCAGAGCAAGATTGAGCCAGCAACAACTACTGTAGATTTGAATTCTGCGTCATACACTTTTGAAAAGAGTTCAAAAAACGCACAGGCAGTAAGGTGAATAATATGTGTTAGTAATCCAACATGAATGTTTCGATGCCAATCTAAGCTTTTGCAAAGCCTCCTACTGTTTATGATGGAAAATATATTTATACGTATCTGTATACATATGAACAGCTAACAATTCCTGTTTAAAAAATTGTGAAAAACAGAGCAACTTTTTACTTTTGTTTAGATTTGCAACCCAAAAAGCACACCAGTTAAAGGCATAAAAATTATAGGTAACAGTAACTCCTGGAAGGAGATGGTGTATCAATTATTTTTCTTCTTTATTTGAAGATAGTGAAGTGTCGCTAGCTACTTGTAGCAAAGGCGACGTGGATGCTGTCATTAATATTCATTCCACACAGTTCTCTCTGCATCAAAGGGACAAAGAAGAAAGAGCCAAAGAGAGAGAAGAGAGGGCAAAGAAAAAAGAGAGAGCATAGAGAGAGCATAGAGAGAGAAGGGGAAAGGGAGATAGAGGCAGGGAGAGAGAGAGGAGAGAGGAAGATCACTTATCTACTTCTAAATCCGATTCCTACCTTTCTTTTCTCTCTTTAACGTATGAATTCAAATTAATGAGACTATTCGAGAAGATAGAAAGCTATAGACAGCTAGCAAGGTTATGCAAGTTTGACAAAGACATTGGAAGATGCTGAGAGCGGAAGAAAGAAAGAAAGAAAGAGAGAGAGAGAGAGAGAGAGAGAGAGAGAGAGAGAGAGAGAGAGAGATCATCAAATGTTGCAGTATCCACCGAGGTGTTTATTCACAGCAGACACAGAGGGCCAGAGTGAGAGAAAGAGAGCGATGGAAGAGATAAGGCTTACGCGCACCTCTCTGCGTGTGTTGCACATGAAAATAGTTGTAGATAATATTCAAAAAGAGACAGAGCTAGGTTTTGAGGAGTTTTGAGAGAAAATTATTGAGAAAGGAAGAGGGAGATGAGAGTGAAAAAAAAGTTGAAATCAGAGAGAGAGGAACGTGTGATGGAAAGAAATATGGAGAGGAGAGAAAAACAGAGAGACTTAGAAGTATTTACAAAAATAAAGACAGAGAAAAATAGTTAAACACATATAGAGAAAAACTAAAAAGGAAGAGAAAGAGAAAAGTAAAAAGAAATAGAGAGAGTGGGAGAGAGAGTTGGACAAAGAGACAGAGAGAAAAATAAAGAGAGACAGAGAGATAGACAGAGAGAGAGAGAGAGAGAAAGAGAGAGAGAAAGAGAGAGAGAAAGAGAGAGACAGAGAGAGAGTAATGAAACAGAGCTGCCGTCCCATAGCCTTAGAAGTACAGGGAATCATAAAAATATGTATACTTCAACGTTTCAAGTTCCTCGACCCGACCTTCCCATTTGAATGTTATCGCGAAGAGATGAATTCGCAATGACTAACTTTCTTTTATGATGGCACCATTTGAAACTTTATGACCATAATACACTAAAAGGGCACAACTCAGACAGAGAAAATTCTAGAGAGAAAGTTGACAAGTAGAAGAATCGGTGAAATGACTCAAACATGCAACAACTTCTATACACTTGGAAACAGTTGTAAACAGTTATTCTATAAGTGAAAATTAATTCTTCTTGACGAACATCGCACGTGACTATTTAGTGTGACTTTTGATGACTCACCTCTTGCTTCATCCTCTGGCAATCGCTGGGGCTTCGATTGTTTTCTTCTAGATGAGATGGAGGATGCTGACATTATACAGCATATGGAAGCAGCTGGACCACCTGAATAGGGCGACAAACCTTTGCTTAGCTTTAACAGAACTTATAAGGCTTTTTGCCTCACAAATCAAACCGCCACGACAAACTGTAGAATGAAAAAAACAGTTATTTAAGCTCATATAAAACATACATATCATGGACAAACATGTATGTATGTATGCCGCCAATCAAGCTGCTCGAAAATGTCCGTATTTTGTCAGAAAAAACATTGACCGCAATTTCATGCAATTTGTACGTTTTTGAAAGAAGATTTTACGAAATGAAAGAAGAATGACATTATTTAAGTTTAATCAGGTATGATTGAGAGTGTATATTCTAATCAAACATGATGTATAAATAAATAAATGAAGGACTGAATAAATGAAAGTGACAGTTTGTTCTTACAATAAATTGTGCGATAGACAAACATCTTTATGGCTAAATGTCAGCCAGTTACTTCATCAATACATATATTTAATGAAGAAAAGGAAGAGTTTGACATTTATTCATTAACTCTGCTTAGCACTTCTTTGCGCATTTTTCATCTTTTTCTGTTTCACTGCATCTTCCTTCATCGCTTTATGCATTATCAATAATTTGATCAGCAACTACTGATGAGAGAGTGAGTTAATGAATAGAGACTGGAGCGCTATTGAGGAAGAGAGGCTGACGTACAGGAAGGAAGTTATAGATAATGAATATCATCAAGAGATGGGGAGAAAGAATGAAAAGAAAGAGAAAGCTAGTATGAATTCGAGAAAAATAGAGATGATTGATATTGAAAACGAAAGGTTTTAAGAAGTCAAGCGGAAAAAAGTGAAGTAAACAGCGCACGAAGAGAAGAGACCGCGCGATAACACGAAGAGAAGAGACCGCGCGATAACACGAAGAGAAGAGACCGCGCGATAACCGATAACCATATTAAGTCGGCCAAAAAAGCCCAAATTAACGAAAACAACGTATTAAACATTCTCTCGCAACCCAAATCATCCCTTCTAAATACATAGAGAGCTTTTTAGCTCGCTTGAATATGGAAAAATAATCATTATAGACGTTTCTATATTCAAATCTCATCCAGAAAATGACTTTTCTGATTATAATCAGAAAAAAAACCTGTGTTCAATTTTTTAAAAAAAGAATTATCACTAGAATATTTTTATCATAAAGATATTCAACCCAAGAAGCGAGTTATATTGACATGACATGTTACTGTTAGACAAGTGCGTCAACTTGATTGTGTCATTGGTCTGAGTCGCTGCGCGGTAGAGCAAGGACAGACCGACATGGCGGTACAGGTTCTTGTGATGTATCATATCTGAGACTTATGAGAAAAAAAACTTAAAGGCTAAGAAAGAAGTCCAACACGACCAAAAAAGTAACAGTTTTTTTGAAGGTGGTGAAAAATTAGGCCGTTGTACATGAAAAATTAATTTCAAATAGTTTGGTTAAAAAACTGAGTTAAGAGTTAAAATAATATCGAGCCAGCGCGAATGAAGAATGACACTGTTTTCTTAAACTCGAAAAATTATAAGATCGACATGTTTATGCATATTGCGTTTTCGTTGAGCGGTTGCTACTTCTTTCTTCGCTTTTTACCAGAAAGCCTGCAGTATGCTTTCAGCATAGCCTTTGTATACCAAAAAAGCATCCATTTTCATCTGCTCCAACTCAAAAAATGTTTTTAAAGTGATTCTTAGTACTTTATAATGAGTTACAAGACTAATCAGTAGATTTCAAAGTCCTGATAGGTAATTATGAGAGATTATAGCAGTAAAATTAAGCGCATTCTATAACCAATCTTTTATAACCTTTGAGAAAAACATTGGATAAGTAAGAGCAGCCACATAATGATAAGAGAGAAGACCGCATGTCACAGAATAGTGTCAGCGATGGAGATTTAGCCTACAATATGATGAGAAGCACTGATTCAATATAGCAGCTATTGATAATAATGATACGGAGCTAAAGGTTATTTTCTTTTCTTTCTCCCTTTTTATGAATATGTCTGCTGTCACCAGATTTCTCTCTTCCTCTCTCTCCTTCCGCTTTAAGTATTTGTCTTTTATGTGTATCTCTCTTCTTAATAAGAGATCAGAGTTTTATGAGTTGAGCGGACTAGAGAGAGGAAAAAGAGAGAAAGAGACAAAGTGCAAAAGACAGCCAGAGAGAGCATGAGAGAGAGAGAGAGAGAGAGAGAGAGAGAGAGAGCAGAAGAGAAAGAGAGAGAAAGAGTAAGAGAGAGATCGCTGGACACGTGAAAGGCGATGCGATGGTGTGCTACTGATGATTACTCCATATCTGTCAGCTGGCTCAAAGAAACATGGCCAGTGGGGCTGTGGCGGGTGTAGATCAAAGTTGAAAAGAAATGAAGAGATTGATAGTCGCACCAGAAGCAATGGAGTACAAATATTGAGTAGAAAGTAGGTTTGTAGCGAAGAAAAGAATAGGAAGAAACAGAACAGAAAGATAGTGAAAAAAAGAAAGAGCTGAGAAGAAGGAAATAGAAGAGTAGAAAGAAGGATAGAGTAAGAGATTAGAGAGACAAGGCGGATGAACTAAGAGAAGATCAAAAAAGCCGTAATTAAGCGGAGATGTTTGGCCGAAATAGCAACATTTCTATCCGCTTTTGAAGTTTCGGGAAATTATGTATGCTTGTATCTATCTATCTATCCAGCAAGATCTCACTCACACCCAGACGAAATTGAAGACAATCAAGAAAAAACCGAAATGTTTATAAAGAAAGAGAAGTCCATAAACAGAGAAGACGGAAGATGAAGCAGAAAAAGATTGCTGAGAGTGGGAAGAGTAAAACAGAATAGTATATAGAGATGAGGGCTTATTATATGTAAATTCAAAATAGAAAAACAAGATATATTAATCGGTCTGGTGATGAAAGAAGAATAATTGGTGAAGGCTGAGAAGAAAATGGGACCGCTTGTTTGAACGAGTGCGGCATAGGGCTGACATAGCTACTTAGTAGAACCGCTAAGAATGTACACCTTTGAAAAGTTTGTAAATATAAACAGAATGGGGTACAATATATAATACATATAATTGGAGGGAAGAGTTATGAATCACCTTTATTTTTTCTTCTAGAGTATCCCCTTCAACCAAAATCAGTGAATTGTCGTTGTGTTAGTGCCCCTACAGCTCTTTGAGGAGTGCAAACTGTCAATTGAATTGTCGTTGTGTTAGTGCCCCTACGGCTCTTTGAGGAGTGCAAACTGTCAATTGAGCATTATAGCGATGAATACACTCATCATCTTAAAGTAAGCACTGTAACTTATGAGGAATCAGCTAATCAGCTCGATCAAAGGGAACGTGAAAGAAGCTAATCGACTAGATTGTTTGGTGCTTTTCGAGTAGAAGCTGATTTATCGAGTAGAAGCTGATTTAGCGACTGTCTTCAGAATCGCTTAAAAATAAGTAATATATATGTATGAAAACAATTTTCCTCGAGCATGTTTCCGTCTCGCGGCAGGGCACGCGCTTCCCTGAGATGGATGTGGAACAGTTCAAACTCCTAGCGGAAAGAACGCGCAGAAATTAAGTTGTAAGTGATAGGGACATTAAAGATTCAGGGAAGAAGTGTTAAGATAAATCAAAATTAAAATTCGAAATGGTCACTTCTGACTTCAGAAGAGAAAGTCGGAGAGAAGAAATATGGAATCGAGACGATAGCAAAACCAAGGGAGGGAAAAGAGTTGCAAGATGAAGGGAGTTGAGGTGACATGAAACAAAGGCGAGAATGAGTGAGAGCGCCTCTGTGTTTCCTCAGGACTACTTACTCTTTCTCTCTCTCTCTCTCTCTCCCTCTCTTTCTCTCTCCCTCCCCCCCCCCCCTCTCTCTCTCTCCCTCCCTCTCTCTCTTCGCTTTCTTTCTTTCTCGGTCGACCTCATAACAATATTTTATATTTCTTTACCTTCCCTCAGGGTGTCTAAAGAAACGGCAAGTTTTGTATTTTTCGATAAAGGGTTTGGAGAGAGAAAAAGAAAAAAAGAGAGATGAAGGGCGAAATAGAAAGAGAGAGTAAAAAGGCAAGGCGAAAAGAGAGCGTTTGGGAGGTGCACAGATTCGGGAGTAAGGAAGAGTACGAGAAAATTTGGAAGGTTTGCGGCTTCTGAAGAGGGACGAAGAAGCTCGGTGGAAGAAGAGAAGGGAGAAGAATGATTGTAAGGACCCGCCGACTGTTTGAAGATGTCCCGCTCTCTCAATATTATACTCACTCCACATGATCGCCTTCTCAGAACTTTAGGAAGCGAAAAGTTAACACGAGTATTTTATTTACTCATCAATTAATGTATTCATTTGTATGCGCGATCTTTCTCTCTTTCTGTCTCACTCTCTCGCTTTCTTTCTTTCTTTCTTTCTTTCTTTCTTTCTTTCTTTCTTTCTTTCTCTCTCTCTCTCTCTCTCTCTCTCTCTCTCTCTCTCTCTCACACACACACACACTCTTCTTCTTTTTACCGTCTTTTGCGCCTTTTCACATCCTTTCTCTTACTGTTTTCAGGTTTTTATCTGTTTCTCAACCGCTTTTCCTAGAGTCTCTTCTACTTTTCTCGTTCTCTACCTTTCCGTTCTCTTCTGGTGATCATCTTAATTTGAGTTTGACTCTTCTTTTTTGATTTTTTCTCTGAATACTGTCGAAATTTAATTTGATAATAAACGGGTAAACTCACAAAACAATTCCTACTGACGAGTACGCAAACTGGAAAATTTCTTAGATATGAAGTAATTCGTAAATATAGTGAAGTTACCATCGGTACGTAATTTTGAAATTTCGAAAATTTTTCCGTATAATTGTTGTCAAATAATTAAGATGAATCAGAGAGATGAAGATAATGATAGATGAAGTGAGAGAGAGTCAGGGATCGTTAAGATTGATGATTCAAAGTAGAAGGTTAAGTATGTTAGTTCGCTTATGAGGAATTTCACAGTTAGTTGCAAAGGCAGAATAGATGAATAGATATGATTGATCGGAGAGAGAAATTGCGTTACTTATCTCATTCGAAGGATGCTGTTTAGGAATAGAGACAATAAGTAAAAGTAGTCGGCAAAAAGGAAGTAAAGACTTAGAGTGAGAGAGAACGACAGAAAGAGAAAAAGAGATACAGTGGTAGAGACTCAGAGAAAAATAGAGAAAGAGTCTTAGAGAGAGAAAGAAAAACAAAGACAGATCATCTTCGGCCATAACCAATTGTGAATATTAAAAGCGACTCTTTTAACAGGTTTAACGATTCTTGTTCCTTGGTAATACTGAATTTGAACTGTAAAGAAGAAAATAACAAGTTGACATCTATCAACAGTCCAACTTATGCATGAAGTCTTCATAGACTAAAATATATTTTAAAAGACTGAAAGAAAGAAAGAAAAAACTAAGAAAAGAGAAAGGATTAGAGTTGAAGTAAGAGAAAATTTGTAATAAAAAAACTAAGTGAAAATATGGCGATCAAAAGGGTCAAATGATAGGAAAAATACCGCAAGAAAGCATAGGTTGAGATTCAAAGACAAACCATCAAAAATGTTAATATAAAAAAGTATAAACAAACATCTCAAAAAAATTTGGACTTTTTTCTGTTGAGAAGTTTGCGTTTTGTTCGAGAACTATCCGTCTTCCGCTGTGCTCAGAGATGAACAAGATGCAAAAGTGCTAGGAGATGAAGACCAGGAGTCCGAGGCTTAAAAAAAAACTACTAAAAAAGGAATTGTGACATTTAATTCCCCGAAAAACTTATCAAAACCTCCTTAATAATAACATTTTGGAGTCTTCTCATGAATGAAGTTAAGGAAGAAAAAGAAGACGAGAGCTGGATGACCTTTTTTGAGGACATGAACGCCTTGTAAACAGAGACCGCCCGTTCGTATGAATCAGTTTCGTCTATTGAAATGTGTCGAAATCTAATGAGGGAGTCGCTCTTGCTTTACAAGTACCTAATTTACCTTGCTCTCTCTTTCTCTCTGTGTCTCTTTCTCTCTCTACGTTTCTCTATCTCTCATGGTCTTTCTCTCTCTCCCTTCCTCTCTTTTCCCTCTCCCTTCCTCTCCTCTCTCTCTCTCTCTCGCGTTGCTAATCGCGGGCTGCTCGGCCGAGAGACAACACAGATTAGCCACCGGTCAGCCGCAACCAGGGGCAAAAAGAAGATAGTATCTAAATATCGAAAGGTGAATGAAAATGAGAGAGAGCGGAAATATGAAGACGCAGAGAGAAAAGATATTGCCTTAAAGAAAAGAGAGCAGAGCAATCAGAGATTACTGGTGAGAGAAGTAGGAGAGAGTAAGAGAGAGAGGGAGAGAAGAGGAAGAGTGAGAAAAAGAGAGAGAGAGACAGAAAAGGGTAGCAAGAGAGCAATAGACTAAGAGCGAGAAAGGGCTTGATACATAAGAAGGATGCGTTACAAACACATCTGTAGTAGCAACCTTTCAGCATCAAAGTGTATCTTTTCATCTACGTAATGTTCCGTATCTGCATAGCTATCAACACATATGTCACTTATTTTTGTAGGACTTTCTTCTCGCCTGCTTTATTCTCGCTAATAACCTTTTTCGCATCCCTTCCCTCCTCTCTAGATATCTCGCCCTTCATCTTCAACTCAATTTCTTGTTTTCTTCCTCTCTCTTTTTTGGGCTCTCTCAAAATCTCTCTAACTCTCTAACTCTCTCTCTCTTTACATCTTCAAAACTCATCTCTTCATCCTCAACTCTGACTAACGTATGAAGCTACCTTTAAAATTAGTTTGGAAAGGAATGGAATGTTTAGCTTCTGCTGAGATTTGGTTCTTTTCGAGATGAAATAGCCATATTGTCAAATGAAATAGCCATATTGTCTTTGAATGTCATCCGTTCTCTCATTTCCCAAGAACAGTTGATATTTCTCATTACGCGTGTCAGGTCGTCTCCTCGAGTCGAAACATCCATTGACTGATAGAAGCGCTCAGATTCCGTATGGGAAAGTGCTATGTATTGTCTAATTGAAGTTGAGAATTGAAATAGTATAAGATTTATGAGATTAGTTAGGCAAAGTCGAAACAAATGAGAATGGACAGCCTAATAATATTACTTAGAGACGAAGGAATAAAAGAAAAAATAGTGTTGAAGAACTGCATAGATAAAGACAAGGGGGCGAAAAGACGAACTGGATAGATAAAGACAAGGGGGCGAAAAGACGAACTGGATAGAATATGACAAGTTAAAGAGAATAAGCAGTTAGATGATGAGTGATTAGCTTTCTCTCCATTCATCGACCTAATTCACAGAAAACTTCTCAAAGCTTCCTGATCAACTATCATCAAAAGTGCAAATACAGACCAATAAGCGACTTACCAGAATTTATTAAACCATCAGTCATATAAACCACAATAGTCGCAAGTCGAAGAGATCTGGGGTCGGAGCTTGAATAAGAGGTAGAATGACTCTAATAACTCTAGATATGACTCTAGCTCACGACCCACAAGTTTCTAATCAGAATTATAAACACTATGAGCGAGAGAGTGCAAAGAAGCAGAGCGTAGAACGTTTACAAGTACTTTACAGTTACAAGTACTCTACTAGGACTAATTTTCCAAGATCAAAACTAATGTTCTTCGAAAGAGAGAGCATTAGTGATAGGAGAGAGTGCAAAGAAGCAGAGCGTAGAACGAGAGAGATAGAGAGATAGAGAGAGAGAATTGAAGTGATTGGAGAGTAGCAGACATGCAGAGACTCAAGATTTCCTTCTTCAAATAAAGTCAAAAACGATAAGTCATCTTCCATCCTCAGATTCAAGTGAATTCTCTGCTCTCTCTCTGGTAGAAGCACTATTTTTGAGATAATAAGAAAGTCTCTTCTCATTACATACTATTTCCTCCATCATCTTCCCACAGTTTCTCTCATAAACAACATCTCGCATTACGAGAATAAGAAGGAATTAGAAAATTGTCTTTACCCTTCTCTCTCATAACCTCTCTCTCACATTTACATTTTCTCTCCCATTTTCTCTCTTCTTTCTCTACTTTCTGTTCTCACTCTTCTTTTGCCTTTCTCTCTTCCTTCCCCTTCTTTCTTCTCTCTTCTTTTGCCTCTCTCTCTTCATTCCCCTTCTTTTTCAATCCTAACCCATCAAATACTCCACATTTGATGTAATATGTCGAACTAATTTCGATAATGAAATTTTACCTTTCCTATTTTTCCATCAACAAATTAACGCCCATATTGAGAGTGGGCACAAAAAAAGTGATGAATTAATGGTGATGGAAGTAGGAATAACTTTTTTTTTTGAAGAAAAAAACCGTTAAAAAGAGCTAAGAATTTTAAATCAGTCCCTTATCAATTATCATTGACTATTAATACAGGTAATTTCTAAAAATTTGGTAAGGTAAAATGAAAATGACTCCTGAAGAACGTTACAACAGATTCATGCAGATCAAAATTACAGTATCTGCATAATACGATGACTTTATTTGTGATTGAAGTGAGTGGAATCTCAGCTGACGCAAGCATTCTAGAAAAGATCATCGACGAGTGCGTCCATTCACAGAACAAGTAGTCGGAGCAGAACTCAGTGTGGTCTACGGGGATTCTGCAATGACCTGACAAATGACAAATGGCATGTATGTACACAATACTTCCTATGTACGATAGAAAGTGATTCTTTCCTACTGAACCCTTAGTTTTTCAGATAAATGTTGAAGTCAGAGAATAGAAACCCGCACTGAATAAGAGAGATAGAGAAGAGAGTAGGAAAGGAAGCATTTAGAAAAGTAGATATTGAGAAAAAATCAGAAAAAAGAGCATAAAATAAGCAAAAGAAAAGAAAATGAGAGAAAATAATAAAAACTAGAGATATTTAAATATGGAAAAGAAAATTCAGATAATCGCTTTCGTGAATCCAAAATTCTATCTGTCCTTTCTTTCATATATTCTCTTCCATCCTTCTTCTCTTTCCTTTTGCTTACATGTCTCTTTATTTTTCTCTCTGAGTCTCTCTTTCAATCTTTCTCTCTCTGTCTCTCTCTTTCACTCTTTCTCTCTCTCCTCTCTTTCACTCTTTCTCTCTCTCCTCTCTTTCACTGTTTCTCTCTCCTCTCTTTCACTCTTTCTCTCTCTCCTCTCTTTCACTGTTTCTCTCTCCTCTCTTTCACTCTTTCTCTCTCTCCTCTCTTTCACTCTTTCTCTCTCCTCTCTTTCACTCTTTCTCTCTCCTCTCTTTCAATATTTCTCTCTCTCCTCTCTTCCCTTCCTCTGTCTCAGTTTCTCTTCCTATTATCATTATGTTCACATATTACGCATGCAGAGAATCGCCTGCCTTTGCTATGTACATCACGCGAGTGTTAATCTTCTATCTTCCCCCGTTTTGCTTCTTATGGAGAGTTGCTTACAAGAATGAATAAGGAGAAGGGAATGAAAAAAGAGTTGAAAAGAGGAAGAGAGAGAGAGAGAGAGGCAGAAGGAATAGCAGTGAATTATGGCAGTGAGTAATGTCAGGCATACGGTACTCCTTCCCAATTCTCCTGCCCTCCTTATGCTCTCTTCAGAATCGGTTATGAAGCATAAGATGGATGGAATAAGTAATTTTGAAGTTGAGTTTTTTTCACCCAAGTATATGGTAACTGGTTAGATGAAACACGGTAAATACGGTAATTTTGTAGATATCACGGTAATTCGTTTCATCAATAAAATGCAAGAGTATTTGAAATATATACATGAGAAAGCAGAAATCTTGTTATTAGTAAGCAACTTTCATCGTTCGAGCCTTGTAAAGAGTAACTAGCGGCCCAGTGAAGAGTAACTAGCGGCCCAGTGAAGAGTAACTGCTTAGTTTTAAGATCGTTATGGAAGGTTTGATGTATTCCCGAAAGAGACTTGGCTTAAGCCGAAAAATAATCACTCGGTTGTTTATAGCCACTGTGATCATTGTTTTTTGCTGTGATTTCACTTGAACTGTGAGGCTAGAGTGCAAATTTTAGTTAAAACAGTCACAAATATTCTTATTCAAACGTTCTGTTAGACATGCGACTTTGGATTTCATTGGCCCTATACTCTCGAAAAATATGGCGCTTCCCAACAGTCACGGTGGAACAATTTGATTATCAGCGAGCATCATCTTATCTGCAAATCAATCATTTCAAATTAGAAACATGTGTCGATGAAACAACTTCAACTTAAGTCATACTTGCAACAATCCCGGAATTGGAGGCACAGAACAGCGACTCTCGCAAAATTTAGGACGAGGAAATATGTTCTAAACCGTAAACGTTTCACTGAAAAAAGTTTTGATTAAGTATTTATGCTTGTGAACTATACTTGTTAGAGGTAGTAGTTTCATGATCAAGTATTAAATGTTACGCGGATTTGATTCAGTTAGCCCCCCTGGAACGATAGAAACTTTACGCAGTCTCGAACTGTTTATGGTTACAAAGAGAGTCAGTCTTTCATCATCATCAGTCTCGAACTGTTTATGGTTACAAAGAGAGTCAGTCTTTCATCATTTCCTATGGTCCCGTGTAAATGTATCACGAATATGATCTTTATGATTTGATCTATGACTCAACGTATACAACCAGCTTACGTAAACTTCAAGGCCCTGAGAATACCACAGTTGTCGTCATTGAATTAATCAAATTAAACCCACTTGCGTTAAATTAATTAAATTAAAACAGTAATGATAGTAGTGCTCAATAAAGAAAAGGGAATGAGAAAAGACAGCAAAAAATGGAATTGGAGAGAAAGACATCAAAAAGAAAAAATGAACATTAATGAGTAATATCGGGAAAACATGATTTTCTTTTGTCTATGCATGAAATGCGATGAAAACATCAGAAAACCAGCATCAATATCTTTCCAGTTTGTTATGATATGACAAAGAATCGTGAAAGAATGGATGACATTATACATACATATGTATATTGAAATTAGAAAAAATCCTAGAAACATTGTGAACACTTCTATAGGGTTTTCAGATTCAAAGGTTTAAAGGGTTTTCAGAAAAAATTTCAAAAATTAAATTCACTTGAAAGTAAAAAAAAAACTAAACGGTAAAAAGTTTTTATGAAGTGAAAGCCTTGGTAGAAAAAAAGAATTGGTTTTATCAGCGAAAATAAAACTTTTACCATTCAGAGCTGTCAGTTTTTTTTCCATATATCTTACTCATGCATTATTCTAAAACAAATATTTATTCTCAAGATTCAAGTTTTCGAACTTAGATAGTCGTTTGTATGCATTGAGAATAGAATATATAAATATATCAATATAAACATTTTTTTTCAAAATTCACATTCTTAAAATTTTTTCTTCAGTTATAACCAAAACTATATGTAGTCATACTTCTATTTTAATATTTCGTGGAAGTTTAGCCAAAGGTTTAGTATGTATATTATGCAAATACAATATTTTAAGAGAAAGATCAAAAGTTATCCATGTGTACGTTATCAATTTACATTTAAAGCAAACATATAAAAGCGGCCAATATGTACATATTTAGTGCGCTAAACAAGACAGAACTTCAGAAAAAAACTGCAAAGGTTAAGACAAGAAGAATAGATCAGAAAGAAGAAAGGAATAAGAAAGAGGCGATTGAAAAGAGCAAAGAGTTAACTGAGACACAAGAGAAACAAAGACATCACGTTATTCTGCGCAGCTTAAAAAGTTGATGATTGTTGAGATTCCTGATGAAAAGATGTGAAGTGGAAGGGGGGGGGCTAATAGAAGAGTGCGTGAGAATAGGGAGACAGATTGAGAGAGAACCATACAATGAGACGAAATAACGAGAGAGCGCGTTGAATACACGTGAAAGAAAGAGAAAGAGAAAGCGAAAGATAGATGAAAAGGTTTTCGAGATAGACAGCTCATGGGTACCTTATCGTATGGCATGATATGGTTCATGTCAGACATCTTTGTCTACTTTCTTGCCTCATTCTCTCATATTCCTCTTAATTTTGTCGGATCTACCTTAAACTCTCGTCTGATTCTCTTCCTTCCTCTCTTTTTCTCACTCTTTCTTTTTCTCTTTTCTCTTCTCACTCTTACTTATCCTCTTCCTCTCTTTCGCTGAATCTTTTCATCTCATCAAGTGTACTGTTCTCACTACACATATCCATGACAATAAGCGCTCTCTCTATGATGAAAGAGCCGATGTCAAACATCATTGTTTGTCTGAAGATGTCATTGTCACACGCACTTCACATTAAATGTCGGCAGTTCATACGTGTATACATATGATCCTCCGGATGACGTCACTATCAATCCACATGCGTATATTATATCCCGAACCCCCCTATCCATTGTAAAAAAAAAAAAACTTTGCGAGAATATATCATTGAGCTCTGTTATTGAAGTACAGCTTATTTAAAATAAAAACCAGTAAAAAAAAGATCTTAGAACTTCGTATAACATCAGGTGTAAATTAGAAGAACACATTAGCTGATAATTATAAACATTTAAAAGAATGAAGTAACAAAGTGTTTGTGAGGTGGGAATGCTCGTTCCACTCAGCATTGTGAGGGAAGAGAAAGGTCTGACATGTAAATGTCAAGACTGAATAATAATTCTATGGAAAGGCCACAGCGGTAGCCGGGCGTCATTTAGAACAACAACGGACTGAGAAAACCATAGAGAAGAGAGTATAACGTGAAGTTGAATCATAAGTCAGCCAGCCTCCGGACAGTTTGTGTGTGTGGCGGGGAGATGGAGCGGTCCGTCTCTTTGATTGGTAAGAGAAGAAGAAAACAAAGAGAGAGAGAGAGAGTGAGATAGAGAGTGAGATAGAGAGAGAGAGTCAGAGAGAGATAAAGAGAGTTGGGAGTAACAAATGAGAGTTAAAGTTCACTTACAAGCAAGAGAAAAAGAGCGAAGTTTCACAGACGAGCCTTCAGAGAAAGAAGAGAACTAGACTAAAGTCAATGAGCGAAGTTGAGTATTTGAGTTAGACTCTTAGCATATCTCATCACTCCTTCTTCGATTATATCTTTTACTCTTTCTCTCACTCTTTCTCTCTATTTCTCTCTCTCTTTATCTCTCTCTCTCTGAAGCTCAGTCTCTTTTTTCTCTCTCGCTCCTGTCTGTTCGGTTTCTCTACATTCTCAGAGGCGGAAAATTCAACTAACACCTCTCCTGTATGTTTTTCAAAAACTCGAACTAACTTGGAGCTGTTGCTAAAAAATTAATTAGAAAACTATTAGGCAAATCAGTTATGGAAAATGTAAAATGCTCTTCTATACTAGATAAAGCATTTTTCTTGTTCGAAACACAACGTAACAATAAAAGAAAGTGATTCCGTTAATTGTGGCACTCATGGAACATGATAAATCTTTTCGGATATGCATATTACTTGGTATGAGGAAGGTGCCGAGTTTTCTAGTCATGTAGTTGGAAAGGTAAGTGTTACAGAAAAAGGGCCACTTACCGTATGCTATGCTGCCCTCTCTACATATAAGACCCAATTGCGGGAGTGAACGAAGGCCTTCATAACGCATATGCGAGCAGGCCTGACAGGCTCCGCCCATCACCACTTCAATCTCTTTACCATCTTTTCACTAAACTTCTTTGCTTATTTTATGCTATTCCCTTTTTTCTAATCATCTGAGAGTATCTCTTTTTTGATCTCTCTCTTAGTTACTTTTTTCATATTGTTCTCTTCAACATTTCTGCAAAGAGTTTTCATCATCTTCTATAACAGCTTTCTAGGTTTTCCTTTCAAAGCAATCTATTCCTTTCCATTTCACAAAAAAATCTCCCCTTTTATTCATCTTCTATCTATTGCAACTTTTCCAATTTTGCCTTGCTTAGCTTCTCTCGGGTGGCCTTATCTTTTTCATTAAAAAAAGAATTTCAAACGCATAAGTCACTCTCTTCCTCTTCTCTCTTTGTTGTCTTTTCGCTATCATCTCCGTTTTCTTCTACTAATTGCTCTCTCTCTCTCTCTCTATCTCTATCTCTCTTTCTCTCTCTCTTTCTCTCTCTCTTTCTCTCACTCTCTCTTTCTCTCTCTATCTTTCTCTCTCTCTCTCTTTCTCTCTCTTTCTCTCTCTCTCTTTCTCTCTCTCTTTCTCTCTCTCTTTCTCTCTCTCTCTCTCTCTCCCCCTCTCCCTCTCTTCCTCACAGATAATTCTCCTTCTGAGTAATTTCAATAACATTAGTCCATTTCTATCTTTCTTCTTCCGAGGCTTTCTATGATTATGATAATTGCTTAAAAGAGTCTTTCCGGCAGCATCTACTTTCCCTTTTTCATTCTCTCCAATTTATCTATCCTTTTTCATACATCTCTCTCCTTTTGAATTACTCATCTCTTTTTTCTCACAGTCTCTCTCTTTATCTCTCTTTCTCACTCTCACTCTCTCTCTCCAACTGCTTATTCCAATCTCTCATTCGTCCTCATGAAAATGTGCATTGCATACGGTAGAGACCCAAGAGAATTCATCTCAATCCTCAGAATCTTGGCCATAACGTCGTCTTTATTCCCTCTATATCTCTTTTGAGTTACCCGTTTTTATAACTGGTCTCTTCTTTCCTCCTTTCTCCACAAACTCTGCAGATCTGTCCAATCTCTTTCTCTCATGCCATTCTAGGCATCCCGTCTAGTCAGTTGGTCTTCTGCTTCATATATATAATGTAGTTCACTGCTCTTATCCTGCTTACTCAAGACAAGCATAAGAGAAAGGAGTACCCCTCAATAAAGGACAAGGCACCCCCCCCCCCTCTCAAGACCACTCAATCAATTTGATGCAATTTTGTTTTGGCCATCTTCTCTTCAATCCGATGCCTCAAGAGACAATCCTTCGATAACGTTGAGAGAGAGAGGGAGAGAGAGTAGAGAAGAGAGGGAGAGAGAAATAAAAAGAGAGAAAGGGAGACTAGAAAAGAGAGACAGAAAGAAAGAGAGAAATAGGGAGAGAGAGTAGTAAAGAGATAGAGATAAAGAGAGAATTATAGAGAGAGGGAGAGAGAGATCGGAGCAACCGATTATAAAATACATCATTGTGTATGTTTATTTCACGGAGAAAACGGAGTAGCATAAGGAAAAGGAAACTGGCAACATAATCGCATGCTCTCGTTTCGTCTTTATTCCCTTTTCCTTACGTCTTTATTTTTCCTTTTATCTTTATCTTTTTCATCGCTCTCTCTCTCTACATTCTCTTTATCAGTCCAAAAGAGGTTCTCTCTCTCTCTGCTTTAGCTCTTTCTGTCTCTCTATAATCTCTATCTTTCTCTTCTTTGTCTCTCTCTAATATCTATCTTTCTATCTTTTTTCTCTCCCATCTTTAAGTTTTTTTTAAAAGTTCTTTATCTCTTGTCCTTTTCCTTTTTATCTCTCTTCCCTTCACTCTATTAATTTATCTCTTGTCCTTTTCCTCTTTATCTCTCTTCCCTTCACTCTATTAATTTATCTCTTGTCCTTTTCCTCTTTATCTCTCTTCCCTTCACTCTATTAATTTTTTGAAACTTTTCCAACAGAAAAAACAGAAGAAGAACACTCAACCGCAGACCTAAGAAAAAGAAAATTATCTTTCTGAACTGTTTTTAAAGTTTTTATAGTTTTACCTTCTGTTACTTACATATTTTTCGCTGATTCAGCTCCTAAAAGCTAAATCGCATAGAAAGAGCTTTTTAATCTCTTTTAAAGAGTTCTATATTATCAGTTTATGCTAGGAAAATAAAATACACTGAGATATTGGCCATTTGGAACTGAAAATAGACAAAGTTCATCTTGTAATTCATTTTTCGTTGTCATTCTGGTGCCTGTCAACTGTCGGTGATACTTCTCTCTCTTCTCTCCTCTCCAGAAATCGCTCGTTCTCTCACTCTTTCTACCCTTTCTCTGTGTTCTCTCTTGGCAGCATAATCTTCAATCCGGCATAAAAGGCAAATAAAATCATCGTCATATCATTGTGGGATGCGTGGCCGCGAGCGTGTTGATTGAGAAAAGGCTACACGAGCAAAAGAAGAAAAGAAAAGAGAAAAGAAGAAAAGAAAAGAGAAAAGAAGAAAAGAAAAGAGAAACAGAGAACTAATGCAAGATACGAAAAGCTCAGTATGAAAAGAGAAATATAAAGAGAACAAGAAAAGGAAAATAAGAAAGCGGAGAAAATAATGAAGTATAACAGAGAGAGAGGAAAGAGTGAAACGAGGCTGCCATCGTAAATTGATGTATAATATGAGCGCAGAAGAAAAATAAGGTCCAACTACGGTAGCTCAAATTGTGAATTAGTTTAGATATTTCTATAAACTATTTTAAGAACTTTTCTCGAAAAAAGTTTTTCTACTATGAAATATATGAACGCTACGCGTCCAATTTCGACGTAATGAAAAACGATGTTTTCAACTCTCTGAAAACTCACAGCCTGAAAAATAATCTCAAATTATAAAAAAGTTTTAATACACCTGCAGGTATGAAAACACAGATTGAAAAATACATTAGCAAGAACGTGATTCTCCCAAAATAAGCGATTTTTCCAGGAAGTAGAAAAGATATTTCTTTAACTACAAAGGCGGATATATGTATGTAGACATTATTTGTATATGTATGTAGACATTATTTGAAATTTGTGAGCTTCTATGAAAACTTCAATGAAAATAACTAACCTTCCGAATTAGAGTCGTTGATGAAGTTATTGAATTATCGCTATATGAATGACATCTACAGAGAAGGGATTTTCGTGACAAGATATATTCTCAAAACGAAAACAGATACTCTTTAAATTTAGAAATACAGCACCGCTAAAAGATGAGGAGACTTTATCATTGAACCTGTATTTAAACTTATAACAAGTTCTCGAATGTTCATTCTAATTATAAATGAGTTCTGAACTCAAAAAAAAAATTTCTCTCGATTGAATGAATTTGTTTCATGGAACTATAAAATCTAATTTTTCTGCGTTTAAATCGTCCAGAAATAAGTTTTTCAAAGTGTAAAACAGTCCAATTTTTGTATTTGTCCAATTTAGAATGAGTGAGGTTAGATGGGCGTTTGTTCTGTATTCCTCTTCGATTCATTATTCTCTCTCTCTACATCTTTCTTCATCTCACTACTTTTCGCCCTCTTTTTGTCTCTAGCAATCTTTCTTGTTGTCTTTTCAGCTACTACCTCTTTTCTTCTCACCGTTAAAATTTACCATAATATATCGGCACGATGTCCATGTAGAAGAAGCAGATGTTAGATCGCTACCGGTGAAATGGGTCCTTGTTAGCAATGTTATGGCGAGTTCAAGAATAAAGAGAAACATGAGGAAACAATATTTTATTGGCAGAGAGTATGGAAAATAAGAGGAAAAAAAGTTGAATGAAAACATAAGTTCCATTGCAAACGAACCGAAACCAGTTGAAAGTTTTTATGCATGTAATTAAAAGAGAGCCGGGCAAATTGAACATCAGAGAGAAAGATAAAATGCTTTTAAAAAATTTAAAAAAATCTTTGAAAAAAAATTAATTTCGGGGTTATTGTAATATTCCATAGAAATAAAAGAGAATAAAGGAGAATAAAAAATGAGAAAAACCTACCTAAGACAGGTTTTTAAAAAAAGGAGAAAAAACACAGACATAGAAAAAAGAGGAAAAGATGATAAGGATAGATAAAAATCACTTAGTTATGCAGAATTTGACGATCTAATGTCACAAAACATGCACTTATGCATATTTTGAAGTTTCTATTCGATCTTTGTTTCCAGAGTTATTGTTTTATTATTGTTTCATTTCATATTCTCTTTCCTTCATCATCTTTTCCTATCTCTTTGTTTCAGCCTTTTTGTCCTCAGAATCCTTTCTATTCCATAGTTATTCTCTTCCAATATTCTCTACTCTCTCGAATATCTCCTTCTCGTTTTATCTTTTGTGCTATCTTCTCCTATTTCATTTCAAATTTCACATCACTCAGAAGGAGAAAAATTAGATGGAATACTGGAAATGAATGCTACAAAGGCCAAGAAAAAGTGCGATAAAGAAGACTCGCAGCGAAAAATAAAGACTCGCAGAAGACTCGCAGCGAAAAAATACGAGAGATGAGTAAGAAAGAAATTAAGAGACGAATGAAAAACAGAGAGAAAGAAAGAGAAAGAGATACAGAGGAATAAAAATTCAATCTGGTAATGTCAGAAAAAAATAGAGCTCGTGCATAACTGTAACAGGGTAAGTAGTTTTGGAGATAAGAAGGACGAGATATGAATGCTATTCAACACAACCTTCGTCTCTGAAAATGAACGCCAGAAGGTTGAATGGCTCTTAACGATGTGTCAGAATTCACATTTCTTGTGCCCCAAAAGTGTCCCGAAACGGCTACTCTTCCTACTGACAAACTCAAATTTCAAGAACATACATATGAAACTATCTCTTGGCTCACCGCGAATATGATTTAGCACGAGGTAGCGGGTATACGGTAATGTGTTGCGAGAAGGTATAGGAGAAGGATGATGAAAAAGAGCTGTGCATTGGAAACAATGTGTGCAAGCACACTCCCTTCTCCCTTCCCAAGTCTTTCGCATAATGGTTCAAAGTGCACACAAGAAGAGAGGGTGCGGAGAAACACGCATAGGCTGATAGAGCATGATTTATTAGGAGAAAGTTAGGCCAGAGAAAAAGGCGGGTACAATAAGAGGAAAAACTCTTCTATTTCTTTGAGAAAGAAGAAAATGATTTCCATTCATACGCGGTCGCTAGGCGGTCTACCGTAGTTATGTGCAGCCTTCAATAAAATCTAGTATGAAGAGGAAGGAGAGAGAGAGAGAGAGAGAGAGAGAGAGAGAGAGAGAGAGAGAGAGAGAGAGAGGAGAGAGATAGAGAGGAATGAAAAAGGAAGAATCTTACATGAGAGGAAGAAGAGAAGTTGTTATTGCAATAGCTACACATATGTATTGGAGTAGTGGTAGAATGTAACCAGAGCGGCTCCTCTCTTCGAATAGTATTTAAGTTTAGAGGTATTCCAGGTCAATAAATAATTGTATGTGAAGAATGCATCTAAAAGAGATACAAAGGAAAAGAGAAGCAAGTGAGAAGAGAGGGAAGGAAAATAAAAAAGAGAAATGTATAGAGAGAAAAAATTGAGAGGAGAAGAGAGAAGAGAGAAAAATGAGACAGAAGAGAGAGGGAAAATAGCCATTGAATAAGGGAAGAAATAATGCAGGGAAGAGGACGGTGAATAACAAATACAAAATGAAGTTGTGCTAGATGCGAAATGAATACAAAATGAATGGTGTAAACGCTGAATGATGATAAAAAATGGTAGCTGGATGGAATGATCATTAGAGAAGGCTCTTCCAGAAAAGGAGGGAGTATGAAAGAGAGAATACCAGTATCTGAAGCTCAGAAAAAATAGAGAAGGGAAATACTCAAGAAGGAGACATATATGTAGAGGAAGAGGTAGGGCTAGATTGAGAGAAAGAGAGATGAAGAGAGAAAAGTAGAGGAAAAGAGAGAGTAATACACTGAGAAAAAGACTGACAAAGCCGGCAAATATTGAAATATGGGGTACAAAAATAATGAAAGGGGTAGTCACTATGTGGTTTTTAATCTCCTTCCTTTGCCTTTCTCAAAACAAAAAGAGTTTTTCAGTAAATTTTGAATATAAAAATTCATCAAGTATATGTGTTACAAATTCCCAAAATTTAAGACTGTCTCTTTAATAGTCACTTAATACAAAGCATCAGGTTTTATTATCGAACGAAGGTATTTTTTTATCTGTATTAATCTCAACATCAACAGTTTTCAGGACAGGACTGATAAAACTTCGCAAACGAGTTCTTTACTAGCTCAAAGTTGAACTTGAAAAAAATACGAGAAAAAAGCTATGGCTTACGGTCACATATGTATGTAACGCATACATATGTGACCGTAAGCGAATAGACTTTATAGGAAAATAATGGTCTTCAAATAAACGTTCTTAGCAAGTAATTTCGTTTTTCTCTTTCATACCCTACTCTGGATTTTAGTGTGTGCTTTCGATTTCATGAAATTAAATTTAGCATTCACCATAAAAGGAGACAGTTACCATAATACCTCCATGGAAAATGTTTTCTCAATTTTCGGGTAATCTCTTTTTGTTCTTCTCTTTGGTTTTTCCCTCTCTTTTTTCTCACTTTCTTTCTTTCTCTCTGTTTTCTAGTTTTCAACAAACTGCCGAATCCTTTCTTCTGCTGAAGTTGCATCTTAGAAATGAAAATGAAAAGAAATGAGAATGAAATAAATGAAATGAAGACTGCTGAAGGTGTTTTTTCAGAAAAAATAGAGTAGTTCTAAGAAGGAAATGGAAAAAAATGCCTTTCCCTTCTTTCTGACTCTCTTTCTCGTTCTCTCTCTCTTTCTCGTTCTCTCTCTCTTTATCGTTCTCTCTCTCTTTCTCGTTCTCTCTCTCTCTTTCTCGTTCTCTCTCTCTTTCTCGTTCTCTCTCTCTTTCTCGTTCTCTCTCTCTTTCTCGTTCTCTCTCTTTCTCGTTCTCTCTCTCTTTCTCGTTCTCTCCCTCTTTCTCGTTCTCTCTCTCTCTTTATTTCTTTTGGTTTTTTCACTCTCATAAACTTTCATATCGCTCTGAAGAAACAAAACTTTAAAGAAAAATAGAACTTTCTTAAGCATTCTTGACTTTTTCCTTTAAGAAGAGTATAAAAGAGAAATTTTTGTTAAGTTTTCGTGAAGTTTTCATGGACCATTTAGAGAAGATTGGAGGTATGATAATGTCGATTAGAGAAGATTGGAGGTATGATAAGGTCGATTAGAGAAGATTGGAGGTATGATAAGGTCGATTAGAGAAGATTGGAGGTATGATAAGGTCGATTAGAGAAGATTGGAGGTATGATAAGGTCGATTAGAGAATATTGGAGGTATGATAAGGTCGATAAGACGACTCGAATGATATTATCAAATTCTTCCAACAGATTTGAAAAGAACCCTAGAATTATGAATGAAATCCATCGCACGGGCAAAAATCTGGCACTCGGCTGGGACCGAACCTAACCGGGGCTTGTAGAGAGTTAACCATTACACCAACCGAGCACACATCCCATGCGATTTCCTGCTATGTCTAAGGCACGATGGCCGTTCTTAACAAAGATCAAAAATTGATCCTAGAATTACGGTAATGAGATGAAAAGAACCCTAGAATTATCGTAATGAGATGAAAAGAACCCTAGAATTATGGTAATGAGATGAAAAGAGGAAGCAAAAGTTTCAAACAAATGAAGAAGTTTCTGATTTTTCCATGATAAAGAAGAATACCGCATAGTTTTAAAGAAAGTTTGAGCACTCACATAGAATGTTGGAGGAATAATCTTTACACTTAAAGGGAGAGAAAAGCCATAGATTATATACCTAAAGAAGGCCGGCACTTTTTGAGCTAAAATATATTGGCTCTTATACATACAGGGTGGTCCATAAATAGTGTTACAAATTGGAATTGTTATACCTTTTTTCAAAACAGAGAAAATCATCTCAAGTTAACATATTTTATCAACAACATAAATGTCAACATTCACGCGAAAGTTCAGCTCAAACTATCGTCTTTTGCTCGAACTACAGCTCGAAGTCTCTTTGGGAACGCCTCTACCACTGTACGGAGGTATTCGACTCCGATGTTGTCCCATTCTGCCTGAAGGGCATTCTTCAGGGAATCAATATTTGAGTGGGAGCGAGAGTTGACCTTGGACTCCAAGTAGGCTCAAACGGAATAATCCAGCGGGTTCAGGTCGGGTGATGAGGCCGGCCATTTTGATGTTGTAATGAAGCCGGGAAAACTTTCCTTGCACCACGTTTGGACCTTTTTAGCTTTGTGGGCTGGTGCTGAGTCTTGTTGAAAGGTCCATGTCCTCTGATTGAAATGCGATTGAGACCATGGATGGAGCACGTCTTGCAGAACATGTTCAGGTAGTATTCCGTGTCGATCTTGACGCCTTTCTCGACAAAAACAAGCGGTGTTTTTCCTGTGGCGCAGACCATGACTTGAGTTGGATGTGCACTGCGTTGGACCGTTCTACCCTTGCTATCGGTTTGCTCTGCGTCCTTCGCAAACACTCTGACGTTTTTTGAGTTGTGGACTTCTTCCACGGTGAACAGCTTTTCGTCAGAGGATACCATATTGAAATGTTCGCCTAGATGCGTACGGCGAAGACGGTCGCGACATCTTTTGACTCTTCCCGACTTGTTGCGAGCCGACAGAAAAGCGGCCTTCCGTGTACGATACGACCTGAGTCCCAGCTCCTCCGTGACTATTCGTTTCAATGAAGTTCGGCTCATCGGGAGCTGCTGCGCCATCTGTCTGATGCTTCGTCGTGAATTTCGGTTGATCCGACTCCGAACGTTTTCGATGAGTGTTGTCGTGCGAACAGTGCGAGGACGACCTCGCCTTGGACGGTCCAAAGATGTGCCAAGCTCCTCGAATCTTTTGATCGCTCGATACACTGTCATGCGAGGCAGGCGAAGCGTTTCAGCAATGCGACTAGGAGCGTGGCCAAGAGTGTGTAGGCGAATGATCGCAATGCGCAAGCGATTCGACGCTGTCATTACCCTAAACATCGATGGAATCAATCGCAACTCACTTGACACGTACTAAAAAAACGGGGGATCAGGAAAACGAGAAAAGTGACCGCTACGTGCGGTCACTTTCCCAGGAAATGTTTTCGAACATTTGTAACTTTATTTATGGACCACCCTGTATAATATACTGTCTTGGGCATACTAGACGCCAGACAGTGCAGAGTGGATTTTTTTTTTGTTATATTGTCTTGGGCATACTAGACGCCAGACAGTGCAGAGTGGATTTTTTTTGTTGATAAGGTCTCGTTAGCCTAAGCCGTACGGCCTCGTTAGCGTAAACTTTAACTAATACTAAGCGTTTCTTAATGTTAAAATAATTTTTAATGTAAAAATATTTTTTTGATGTTAAAAAATTTTTTATAAAAATTTTTGCCTCGAACCGGAGTCTCTGAGGCTCAAAATGATCACCTATGAAAAAATAATTGAAACCGTAGCGTTTGAAGACAATTTCTCGTCTGGTATTCCAACGTCTGCAAGACAAGATGCAGGGTTTGCCCATGAGCCCAATTATATTCCCTATAAGAGCCCAATTATTAATTCGAGAAATAATAAAAAATAAAAATAATAAAGCGTGAAGAGTTCCTTAAAATAGTTGAAATTTATTTTCAAAACTCACCTTTATCAAAACGATCTGGTAGAGTTTGGAAAACGAAAAGATTGAGAAAGTTGTGTTAAACACGCCTATCCACATACATACATATTTTACAGTTTAATGTATCAAAACAAACAAGGGAAACGGACGAAAGTTTCTTATATATTATATTATCTTATAAGAGTCAGAGGAAAAGAGGCAAAGACAAAGACGAAATGGATTAAAGTTTGAGAGTTGACGAGAGATTTCTAGAAAGGAACATCGAAAAAGTTGCAGCTGCAACCGAGTCCATGTTAAAGAAGGAAATATAGAAAAGAGAGAATTAAAGCGAAAAAGAGAAAGAATGAGTTAGAGAAAGATAAAGAGAGAAAGTAAAAGAAGAGAGAGAGAGAGAGAGAGAGAGAGAGAGAGAGAGAGAGAGAGAGAGAGAGAGAGAGAGAGAGAGAGAGAGAGAGAGAGAAAGTGAACAAGATAGCAATAAAACATGAGGCAAAGAGAGCAAGAAATTAAGGCGGAGCCTTTGCTTCAAATGTGAAAACGATGAAACGAAGATGTTTGCCTTTGAAAAAAGAAGACGATTGATAACGATATGACACGGACTTAGTTCTTGCTCACTGAAAAAGAAAGTGTTTATATGACATAACAAAAAGAATGAAAAATATTCGTCTGTGGAGACACGAGTAATTTACAAATGTCAGTTTGTCAATACAAGGTGAGGTAAAAATGCCGCTCCGTCGATACCGGAAGACCATAGAATACCAGAAGCTGAATAGTGAAGCCATGAAAATGGTCAATCTGTTAACAAAAAAAGTTGATTTAAAGCTACGATACATTCAAAAGTTTTTCATAAAAAGAGATATTAATTCTCAATTTTTCTTTTTTTTCAAAAATTTTCTCGTCTGGTAATTAAAATTCTCATTTTTGTGGTTCTTTTTACTGAGTACTTATTGGAAACATAACTTAATTTCAAGACTCGTGTTGTTTGGATTTCTTGTCACGAACGGCCAGTTATTTTTCTAAGTTGTTTATCTATTGACTTACTATTTAAAAACTAATTACATTTTATAAAATATACAGGTTTCGCAGTCAGCAGTCTCAACATTGAACAAGAACAACAAAGAAGTTACCTAGTGATTTTCTCAGCCGCAGCCTACGGCGATGTCCATTTCAAAGCCTGAAAAAGTCAGGTCTCTCAACTCGGACTCTTCATCTTTCTCTCTCTTTCTCTCTTTGAGTCATCGACCTTCATCAGATCGGAGATAATCTTCGTAACTGTTGATTTTCTGTTTGATTCTCTTTGTCATCTCAGAGCGACTGCATATAAAACACTGTGAATTTCGTTCATAAAAAGGGTCTGAGAGATGGAGAAAAGTGGGACGGAAATTAGTTGGGATTAGGATTATCTGCAACCACCCTTTAGGTCGTCTAGGAGGCGTATGGAAAGAAGCATTCAAAATTGTACTACATATATCTGGATTGGTTCGATGTGAAATGATAGAGGTGGGAGTGACAGAATAAGAGAGAATTGGAGAGTGAGAGAGTTAGAAAAAGAGAGAGAGGAAAGAAAGAAAGAAAGAAAGAGAGAGATTTGGAGATATGAAGAAGAAGGAATAGTATAAAGAGAAGTAAAAGCCCAGCAGTTTGAAAAAGATAAGAAGAGTATGAAAGTGAGGAAAATAAGTTGAAGAGAAATCTGAGACATCCACACAAGGACACATACATACACTTATACAATGAGTTAGGAGTTCTTTCCCCTGATCTTTCTCTCTCACCCTCTCTTTCTCTCCCTCTCTTTTTCTCTTTCTCTCTCTCATCCTCTTTCTCTCTCTTTCTATCACTCACTCTATCTCTCCTCCCCGTAAAAGAAGCCCATGTAACATGCTCTCAAATATGCTCTCCATCTCCTCCCTTTAAATTTTCGTGATCTTTCTTGTTGGAATAGCAGCCATTTATACGCTTATCTGGTATTTCTTATTTTCTGAATACGCGCCCGAAAGGGCACCTAGTGAGAGAGTACTTGAGAGTGAGAGGCGGAAGGAGGTAGATCAGCAAAGTCTCATACAGAGAGCGGTTCAAGGGAGGGGTTGAGGTAGTTAGTATCTGTATTTATCTGGAAGGTTTAAAGATCTGCTGGATGGTTTGTCTGGTCAAGGAGGAATTCGAGAATTCGGAAGAGGTAATAAACGGGGGAGGCTGAAGTTATTTTAAACTTCAAACTATTTAAATATAGAGAGAGTTTGAGAAACGGTTAAAGGAGAGACAAGTGAATGAAAAAGGGATATAGAGAGGTATTAGAGAAAGAGAGAAGAAAGGAATAGAAAGAAGAGATGAAGGAAAGAGCACGAGATTCAGAGTGAACGAGAGATGTAAGATTAGATACAAATGGAAGATCAAAAGTTTATGACGATGTTTAATAGGGCAGCTTAGCCCTCGAATTTATTGTTAGAACGAGCAGTAAGACGTTTTTGTTACATAGATTCATGTAAAACCGGAAACTCGATGTTAACGCTTAGCTTTCTCGAAGAGAAGCTTTCTCAGCCGCAACAAGTTGCATCTTGTCCTCATTGCGAGAAACAATGGTGTCTCCAAAAAATTGCTTCATTTTTTCGATCGGCAAATCGGAACCAGCTGCTGGCAAAAATCCAGTTGTATCATTGAACAGAGTTTCTAAATATTTGCCGTAAAATCCCCTTCCCCTTCACGAATTTTTTCTTATCTTTCGCATTCAAGAATCACTGCCCGAATTTTGCGTACTGAGGCTGTAATCTCAGCATTTTTAGACATAGACTTCAAAACTGGGAGCTTATCGGAGACTTTCTACGTTCCTCGAGTGGATAGCATCATTCAGAGGCAATTTTGAACAGAGAGGGTGCAAATATGCAATGAATCATGAAGAAAGAGTCGATGTATAGTCTCTACTCTCTTTGTCTACTTTTCATTGACTCTCTTAAATATTTATGTGTCTAACTTATTATATCTCTATCTTTAACATGTTTGTTTCTTATCTCATTCTTTTTCTCTCCTTTCCTCTCACGCTCTCTCTTTTCCTTACTTTCTCTCGTTTTCTCTATCTCTTTCCCACTCTCTTTCTCTCTCTCGCTCTCTCGCTCCTGTCACATTTATGCGCGAACGAAATAAAGAGGGTAAGGGTATACAAAGGGTGTGGGAGGGAAAGAAGAGGCTCCTGTAATCGTTTGACTGATTGCTCTCTTACCCATTTTTTCTCCAAATTTTGGCTACCGACAGGCAGAAAAAGAAGAAAAAGAAATTCACAAGGTACATACTGCCTTGTGGATTAGGTTTTAATGCACAATAAGCCGAGGAGCATAAGTTTCATAATGCATAGATACTGTATGACTTTGCATCTAACTTTTTTGCACAGAAAATTGGCGAAAAAACTGAAATTGATAGGTGTATATAGTGTTAGGGAGCGTTCATTATTGTATTAAAATTCAAAGCTTCAAAATTTTCTCGCTCAACTTACTAAAAAACAAAGTGCTCAAAAATATAACGAATGCTTCATAGCAAAGTGTTTAGAGCTCATGTCAGAAGAGGCAGGTTTGTTTTCGGTTTGAGAACGGCGAGTTTTTTATCATCAGTTTTGAGGATAAAAAAGAAAGTATTTTCGGTATCGGTCTTCCTAGATTTGACAAATTACCACTTCGAACATTGAGTTAACCAATTTGAAACTTTTAAAGCATTACGAGTAATACTGGTTATTCGTGTGTGAGCCCTCTTGTTTGCGGGTTTACAGTTTATGATATGAAGTGAATGCTCCCTTTTTATCTATAATTCTTTTCAAGAACAAAATCTCTTCCATGCTCTCCTCTTTTCTAGTTTTCGTCTTTCTTCTTGTGTCTACGATTTCACCTTAAAGCATTTTATAGCCCATTATAAAAAGCAAGTCTTTTTATAATAGTCAGTTGAACAAGAAATAAGACTGGAGGAAAATATTTGAGAACAAAATATGTCAAAAAATTGAGTCTAAAATTGAGCGTTACTGAATCCTTGAAGTCCCGAATGGAACAAAACGACACCAACAAGCTTTTAGTTAAAAAATAAAACCAAAAAGGTTTCCAGAATTATGATCTTCGACAACTTCGAAAACTTTCTATGAAGTGAATGGCGAAAATAATCATTTCAGAGTGAAGCTACTCTCACAAACAAGGACTTCGAGGTCTTTGCAGACCATGACTCAGAGTTCCTTCGGTAAATAAGGCAACGACTGGATAAAGCGAATGGTTCCAGGTCATTGGTTCACTTCCGTCTCTCATCTTCTTCTTTCTCCACTCCTTCTCTGTGTATTCAAAAAATTTTATTCCGCAATAAACGACCAGCTACTGTACATATATTAGAATAAAACGCGCGAGAGAGGAAAACTCATCAAAAAAGAGAAAAAATTGATGTTGCGGTCTAATGGGAGTTGCGGTCTAACGAGTGTGTTTGATATCTATGCGAACTTTCTTTTGAATGGGTTATCGAAACGGGATTTTACTTTCATGATGAACCGAATTTGAGATGTGCTATGGACATGACTATATTGGTTACTTAGCATACTTCATGTGAACTACAGGTGACCTTAAAAAAGTGCTAAGCGACAATTCGAGCAAAAATGAGTCAATTACTGAATATTCAAAATAGATATGAGCAGAGGAATTGCCATTGGAGAAGCAGAAGCTCGGAACCGAACCCTCTTATGGTTCTTTGCGTTCAATCTCCCACAATTATTCATCTTTACACTCCCTTTCTCTTTCTTCACTTGATTCTTTCTCTTTTCCACGTTCCCTTCTCTCACTTTCATGTCTTTCTACCACCCTGCCTCTCTACCTTTCTCCCTCTCCCTTCATCTCTCTCTCCCTCTCTCTATCTCTATCCTACCTCAGAAACAAGCTCCGCCTACTTCTTATGCTGCCATCATAAGAGCGAAATCAAACTTTACCCTACCATCAATATATGTATATCAATATATAAAGCGTTGATGGTTGACTACTAATCTAAAGAAATCAAATGAAATGAGTCGAAGAATCTTAGTAAATATTCAGTAAAGTACCCTCAAACCATTCAATTGGCCTAATTTAATCATTTAGTCATGACACAAGGTCCTATTTACTAAATAATAACTCAAATTACAAAAAACTAATAGCTTAACCAGTAGTTTGAGTATCTTGTATTTCTTTTTGCTATGTAAGTAAGAATTTTCAGGGGAATCATAGAGGCATCTATTTAAGATTAGTTTTATGGAATGATTTGAACGCACTTTTTGCAAAAAAATTTTTTTTAATTTTGGAAGAGTTTTCGGAAAAATTCAGCCTAGTATTCATCCTAATGAAGCACTCTCAAAACTAGAAGGATAAAGTGACCTCATGAAAAATCATTGAGCTCTAAGATTTTGTTCAATGTGGATTATTATTTATTATAAGTTTTTGAATTTTTTTTTAAAACAGTGCCAGCCGCGACATTAATCTCTCGAAAAAAGTTGAGTGATCGACGGTGTATCTGTAAAGATGACATCATTGCTTGATGAATGAGATCATCGAGTCAGTGTTAATACAACTGAAATTTTTCACGATGAGATCATGGCTCTCGCACTTTTTAGGCAAAAAAAATGTTGGATCAGTGAGGTATGAGATGATCTTGCGAGAGCACGCGAAATAACATCTTAAAGTACGAGAAAATAAGATTTCACATGTCGTCTTGCTCTCCAAATGAATCTTAAAATACTAACTAATCGCAATCTAATTTGTTTCCGTACTTAAAAATCATTTCACTTTTTTTTGTTGAACATTTCAATAAAATTTTAGTTTTTTTGTTGTCATCTCGACACTTCGTACCGCGACATTTCGTACCCCGAAACTTTGTACCCAACATTTTTTCTTCTTGTTACCACTTTTTTCTTCCAACGTTTTTCCAAATTTTCGCCTAATTTGAATAACATGAGGTCATCGCACCGATGATCTCATCGTTCAGAGATTAATGTCGCGGTAGAATTGGTCGCGTCCAACGCGCTTTCATACTTCCTACCTGTTAGTATAATACTAACTTCCGCTGCTTCCCCCCTCCCATTCTCTCTCATTTTTAATTCTTTCTATGTGTTTACTGTGACTGTCAGAGCTTTAATCTTACGAATAAAAATTAGAGAAACAGAAAACCTAAAACACGCAAGCCAAAAGAAAGAGAAAAATAATTATTTGAATCTCAACTTATTGCCATTGACACATTCAGACTACAGGAAGGCGTATGATGAATGTTGTTAAGGGGGATTATAACTATTCCGACAAAGCGAAGAAGCATTCTCACGTACTCAGAACATGCCGATTGAGAAGCGGTGGGGGACTTCAAAGAAATTCCAGAAAGTAATGCAAGTGAGAGCAGAGAGGGAACAGAAGTCAGAGACTGGGAGAATTTGAGAGAGATTGAGGGATTATAAAAAAAGGCTAAAAATTATATATTAAGAAGGAACTTAAAGCGAAGAGAGTAAACAAGAAAGATACAAAATTATGAAGAAAAATAGTGATGAGGAAAACAAAAATGGAATAAGGGGAAATATAGAAAAAAGAGGAAAACGTAGAAAGAAAAAACAGAGGATGAAATAAAAAGAATGAGAAAGAGAGAGAGAGAGAGAGAGAGAGAAAGACAGAGATATATATATAAAGAGAGAGAAAGAGAAAGAGAGAGAGAGAAAGAGAGAGAGAGATAGAGAGATAGATATAGAGAGAGAGAAAGAGAGAGAGATAGAGAGAGAGATAGATAGATAGATAGAGAGAGAGAGAGAGAGAGAGAGAGAGAGAGAGAGAGAGAGAGAGAGAGAGAGAGAGAGAGAGAGAGAAAGCGCAGCGATGTTTTCGTGCTCAACTTTCCGATGTAACCTTTTATCTTCATGACTTCTTTGTCTTCTCACCAATGACAACATGCGGTGATCTAACAACACCTTTGATGCGGCCCGATCACATAGTGCGCGAAAGACCTCAAAGCACATCAAAATACGTCAAAGAGCACCCAAAAATGTTACGAGAAGCTCTTCTACATTTTCCACCGTGTTTCTAAGTGTCTGTTAGTCTTATGAATGAGGTCTTAGAACACCTGAAGATGATTGATGGTACTTCATGTCCCATTACTGAAAAGAACCTCTGTGGTCGATTCAATTGAAAGTATAAATGATTCATTTCAATCATCATGAAATTCGTAAAGAAGAACTGAGTGGTGGATTCATTGAAAAAGACCTCATTCATAAGACTAATAGACACTTAGTGAAAGCCTCATTACTAAGACTCATTCAAATACAAGAATCATTAATTCAAAGAACATCGCTCAACTTATCTGAAAATTTGGGTTACTGTCTTCGGTTTTCCTTTTCTGATGCTATTATGGGCTATCCTTTTTTACTAGACGCGGCTGCTTTAAAAAAGTGGCCAGTTATGCTAATGTTATTAGCAAGACATTATAGCTTTGCTCCAGCAACACGCTTCTTTCATCTTACCCCAGCGCCTTTTGTCATCAAAAATATCATCCGTCTAACAAAATAACCCATCCATTAGGCCCCATTCATCTTTTCGAAGCATACCGTTTACTACAGTTTGGTACTTTAACTAGTTTAAAGGTCTCATGCAACATACAGAATCTGATGAGTGTCTCGATACAGTAACTCATGAGACATACAGGATCTGATGAGCGTGTACACAATCTCGATATAGTAACTCATGAGACATACAGAATCTGATGAGTGTGTACAGAAACATACAGAAACGCATGATATATGTTTCCATTTTGAAAACTTTAAAAATCTAAATAACACCATAATTTGTTCAAAACTCTGATTATTACCAGTTTTTTTTAATCTTGTTTTATACTTCTATCCATGGTGACCTTGTCCATACCGTTGAATAATAAGAGTTGAAGACAAAGATATAGGGAAAAGAGTGTTTCAACTAGAGCTAAAATTTTATCAAACAAAGATGCTCAAACATTGCGATGAGTATAAATATGTTTTTATTCAAAATAGTACTAGTCCCACATTATCTCGCTAGAAAATTAGTCACTGACCGTTTTGGGTTCCAAACCATTTTTTATCAACAAATATTTGCTATGCAAATTTGGTATTAATGCAATTGAAAACATTTTTATTAATGCAATGGAGATGACGGGGTCTCTTTTTAGAACTTTTCCGTCGTAAACCTCCTCTCCTCCTCCCTCCAGAAAATATTCTTCTGTACATTCTTATCAAGACTTTCAGGCATTTTGCTCACTCTTTGGCCGATAATTTCTCAATAGATGTACATACATATGCATGTTTGAGAAAATGTCCAAAGCCACAAAGCTAGAGAATAGCCGATACACAACTACGAATAGAGATAAACAGAGATGAGAGACGTGAGAAACAAAAATTAGAGGAAGTGTGAGGAGTGACAAATATGGAGACACACATTGCACGGCACGTCAACACATCAACTCATCAAGTGCGCAAAAAGAAGAAGCCTCTATCCGAGGCGCACGAAATGTGTCGCACAGTGAATAGAAAGGGAACATTTTTGGGACTTATTCCAGTAATCATGATTGGAAATTTTTTTCGTCATCGTTGTGCTCTCCAGTAACTTCGAGCTCTCCCTTCCTGCTTTCTCTCTCCCTCCTCCTCACTATTTATCTTCCTCTCTGTCTCTCTCTTTCTCTCTCTCTCCCTCTCCTTTTTCAAATTAAAACAGTCTTTTTTCTAAACCTTTGTCTTTACCAGCCTTAATTTTATTCTGCGTTTCCTTATCTTTTTCGACATAACTTCTAGTTCTGTAAGTTCATCAGTTTTCGTTTCCAATGTTTTTATTGTTCTATAAACCAGCGTAGTTTCCTAACTAAGTGGTGAAATGATAGAAAAATTCTTTCATCTTTTTTTAACCTTTATATGTATTGGTTTACGGGCAGGCCATTTGCTTTTTCAACGCTATTTCTTGTTTCTTTCAAAGTTCGAGTTCTATCTCTAAAATTATTTTTTCTATCTTATATTTATCCTCTTTTGAAGTTTTGTTTCTTTTTCTTTCTTTTATTTATCTTCTTTTCAGTAATAAAAGAGTTTCTCTCTTTCTCAACCTATCTATTTTTCGGATTTCCTTCCCCGCTTGTTTCCTTCTCTTTCTCTCTCACTTTCACCTATCTTTATCTCACCCTGTTTCCTGGGTTCCATTTTCCACAACGAGACCTTGCACTTTCGAAAAAAAGCAGATTTTGTCCTGTTATTTCCATATGTATGTATTTAGTGCGCAGTTTATAGGTTTGAGAGGCTCATTCCCACAGAGGCCCTATTTCAGCCCCTCTTTTCTAGTCCTCTTGCCTCCTGTTCCCTTCTCTTACCATAGAAAGGGAGCCTATTTAAGTATTAAATTGGGTCAATAGATCTATAATTATCACAAAAAAATGCGATTTAAAGATTCAAAATGAAATAGCTTTAGACTTTTGAAAGTACTACTAATAAAACGAGAAAGTTGTGAAACATGTGCGATGTATCAATGCGACCTTCCCGCTCGGTATTTCTTCATTGTCTTTTCAGCCTTAAATATGCTCGCACACGCATACTATAATATTTTAGATTTTCTTCAGCTTTAGATGTTTAAAAAATCTATTTTTGCTTTTTTAAAAAATATATCTTTTTCCTCTCGAAATAGAATACAAATTTGTATTTTCTCATGATTCTTCTCTTTATTCTTCTCTTTTACCGCAATCTCCTGGTATGAAAGAGATGGAAACAGAGGAAATTTCATTGCGACCGTGCGAAGGAGTGTTCATTTCTCTCTTCCTCCTCCCTCCCTCCTCTTTCTATCTCCTTTCTTTCTCTTCTTATTATAAACATATATTGTCCCTTTCTGTCTATATTTCTTTTTCTCTTCTTCTCAGTCTTCCACTTTTCGTAGTGATTCATTAGCGATGATGGGTATGGCTGCCTGTGCAAAAGAGACAACACAGTAATGAGAAGAACATGGCATTTCTACGGAGGGCCCTAGAGAATCGCTGTTATAACACAGAGGGAGAGAGAAAGAGAGAACGAGAGAGAGAGAGAAATAGAGATAGGAAGAGAGAGAGAGAGATAGAGAGAGAGAGAGAGAAACAGAGAGACAGAAAGATACAGAGGGAGAGATAGAGTGAGAGACATAGAGAGAGGAAGAGGTAGAGAGAGAAAGAGTGAGAGACAGAGAGAAAGAAATATGTATAATGGAGCGAGCTGAAGAGTAAGGTAGGAAAAGAAAAGATGGCACCATTTGGTCATCTGGGTCTCTTCAAGGGTCAAATTGGATGCTACATGACTGCATACACGTTTGCCGTTATACAAATATGAAGACCTAATGGATTTGGTATACTTGGGCAAAACTTGAAGTTCTCTTCTTTACCGAATGTTCGAAAAATATTTATAAAAGGATTTTTTAATATGAAAAAAGAAATTTGAATTTTTTAAAGCATACTTTTTTTACAAAATGGAAAGAAGATAGTAAGACAGTTCTAGATAAAGAGAACTAGAAAAAAGAGATTGACACAAAACAGGAAGAGAAAAGAAATAGACAAAAATAAAAAAGGAGTGTACTAGACGCATAGAGAACGAGAGAAACAGAAAATAGAGGAACAGAGAAATAGAGTAACAAAGCAACTCAGCTAAAAAGAGAGAAAAAGAAAGAAAAAGAGAGTAAGACGAACCGAAAGAACGCGAGAAAGAGGTTTTCATTAAGATTATTTCTCTCAGAATGCTTATTCTATCCCTCGAACTCATATTGAATGGCCTAACCAAGGGATTAAAAAGGCGTCCAACAATCAGAGAAGATAATCAGAATAGAGGATAAGGCATTAGGATGAGGGAGGAGAAGATAATCAGAATAGAGGATAAGGCATTAGGATGAGGGAGGAGAAGATAATCAGAATAGAGGATAAGGCATTAGGATGAGGGAGGAGACGATAATCAGAATAGAGGATAAGGCATTAGGATGAGGGAGGAGAAGATAATCAGAATAGAGGATAAGGCATTAGGATGAGGGAGGAGAAGATAATCAGAATAGAGGATAAGGCATTAGGATGAGGGAGGAGAAGATAATCAGAATAGAGGATAAGGCATTAGGATAAGGGAGGAGAAGATAATCAGAATAGAGGATAAGGCATTAGGATGAGGGAGGAGAAGATAATCAGAATAGAGGATAAGGCATTAGGATGAGGGAGGAGAAGACTGATAAAGAAGAAAAAGTTGAGAAAGGATGCCGATATCTGAATGAGTGAGAACTAGATGAGGAATCCATCAATCCTGCCCTCTATTCTCAGATGAGTCTAGCCCTCTTCTCACTCACTGTAAATCAAAGCACGCTTAAAGGGGAAGCGATACATATTTAGTAGATCGAGTGAAGCAGGCAGGCTTGACAGCACCGCTCACCGAACCACTTGCAGTCTACCCAACCCTCTCTCTCTCTATTTCTTTCTCTCTCTCTTTCTCTCTCCCTCTTTCCCTCTCTCTTTTACTGCCTCTTTCTCTTCCCAATTCCGACGTTTCCTCTACATTTTTCAACATTTCATCTATATGATCTTTTAGAAGTCTTCCGACAGCCTACAGCTCTCTTTCTGTCTCTATCGTTCTCTCTATCTGTCTCTCTGCCTCCCTCTCTCGTTCACTTTCTTTTTAACGTTCTTTTTTCTTCTCTTATCCTCTCTGTTCCACAATATTTTCTCTGGTATGTGATTAATTCTACATTCTATCGTCTTCTTTGTCTCAGTTCATTTCAACTATGTAAGTAAAAGGTCATAATTCAAGTTGAAAGAATTTGGCCACTTGTAGTTGCCGTTGGAGTACAAGCAAGATGTCCTTTAACATTTGTCCTATTCCAGTACTTCGGTTCCAGTTCTCATCTCTAGCCGTCAAATAGGACCTCCTGCAAGAGTCAAATAGTGTGTAAAAAACGAGAACGTGTGCTCTTTCTTCAAAACTTTGTGAGTCACACCGCTCTGCGTGTATCCAATAGAGACACCTGCGCTCCTATGCGTCGAAGGGGAGAAGGAGATGAATAGCAAGAGACAAACTACCGAAAGGGAAGAAAGTTAGCGAAGTAATGGGTGCAGAGCAATACTTAAAATCATGAACTCTTTGTTTTCCGTCTCACCAACCCAGAAACCCAGAGGTTCTACAAATATTTTTGAGGAAAAATGTGTATTAATCTTATGGAAAAGCATGAAATTAGAAATGTTAAGACTGATTACAATTGTTTTAAATGAAAGGAGACAGGGAGACCAAATCGAGCGACGTAATTATAGTAAGAGTTTAGCAAAAAAGAGAAAGATCAAAAGAGAAAACGGAAGAATCCAAAAGAGAGCGAGACACTAAAACTCTATACATCAGGTAGCCACTTAATTACGCAACATCTTATCTTCTTATGCATCAGCTAGTGGTTAAGTTCGCTACTTCATTTAAAACCGTAAAAGATCTCAAAAATTGTGAACACAAAAGTTTTCTTCTTAGCGTAGTCTCAGGCCGGCGGAAATCGGTGTAGGGTCCGCTATTCGTTTCCTGGCTCTCCAGAAATTATCCCATTAGAAGAAAACAAGAAAGGTGAAGAAGCTTTGAAAAAAGGGTTTTCAGAGGTTAAAAAAATAGACCGAAAAAATACTTCTTCAAAAAAAGTTTCCCGGGCAACTCTATTCAACTCTACGACTACCTACCTTTTCCTGTGTTGCAACCAGCAATGTGCGAAGAAAAAAATTCGAAATAAAAAAATTTGTTGATAATTTGAAAGGATTATAAATTCTTCAAAAAAAAAAATTTCGACAATTTTTTTTCAACTTGTCAAAAAAACTTTTTTCTCGAAATCGAAAAATTCGAAAACGAAAAAAACTATTTCTGGTTGCATTACAAAAATCGGCCTTTTTTCACTTGCTCTTTTCTTCCATCAGTCAAAAATGTCGGAAGGAAACCTTCATCGTTAAAAGTTTTAGGATTCCTTTAAGGGTTCCTAGAAAGAATGTTTCTCCTCAGATAGGCAAGTTTACGGTAGTTTCAACCCGAATTTCTGGAGAAATAATTCGGTCAGAAAGCGTCTCTTAGCCTGATGCAAATATTGTTGGCTTTCACCAGAAAAGTATTTGAATTTTCATTACACCTATCCTTGCTTGGTCTATACCCTTTTTAACAATATTTCTTCTTCTACAATTTTTTTCTAGTTTCCAAATAGCGTTTGATAGCTGTCAATTTGTATATGTATATGTAAGACTGTCATCGGTAAAACTGCTTGGTATTTACAATATCAGAATACTTATTCGGCCGAAACTTAACGTAGCCCTTGTTTATCGGTAGTTTGAAGCTATGGTACTTTAAGATTGTTTCCCATAGACATTGAAATATTGAAACATTCGATATAAAATTCTTGAGAATGTGTTCACACCTGGAAAACTTACTATCGATTATTTTTTTAGGAAGAGTTAGTTTTTTTCTGGTTATAAAGAAGAATTCATATGCCTCCTTTCTCTGTCTTTCTCTCCCTCTCCCTCTCTTTCCCCTCCCCTCCCCTCTCTATGTGTATGTAGCTTGTTGTCTTCATCTTTCTCTGACAACAAAATATATCTTTTGTTGTTGTTTTATCTTACACTATTTCCCCATTATCATTATCTTTCTTTCTCTCTTTCTATCTATCTCTCTCTATCTATCTATCCATCTCTGTCTTTGAATCTCTCCTTTTTATTTTTGTTTCTCTCTCTTTTTTTCTTTCTCTCTAACTCTCTCTCTCTCTCTCTCTCTCTCTCTCTCTCTCTCTCTCTCTCTCTCTCTCTCTATCCTTTCGCCGTACAGAACTGCCCGATTCACTCGCTATGGTTGATTGGGGTTCATCTTCTGCTTAACATGAGAGCTAAGCTTCATCATTTGATGAAATACCTTAAGTTTCCGGTACTCTTCCTGCTTCTTTAGATCTAATTGAAAGAAAAAGAAAAGGGCCAGAGACTTATCTATCAGAAAATAAGGAGGAAGAGATAGAGAGAGAGAAATACTAAGACCTAAAGAGAGAGAAGCGTTGAGTGAAGAAAATAGCATAAGATAAAATAAGAAAAAAAGTGCGAACTAGAAGACTCAAGAAGGAGATCTAAATTGGCAAGAGTTATGAGAGAAGGAAGTTTGATGGGAGCTTTACATGCTGAGAAAGTTCAAGATGAATAGGGATCGAGTGAACAGATTTTTCTTCATTCTTCAAATAGATGTACGTAATCTATCAACTACCTTGAAGAGAACAATACATATTAAGCACAGGATTGAAATAGGGGCTAAAACTAGGGAACAGAAAAACTTTTAAAGTACCTATTTGAGGACAGCTGATGATTTCGGAATAGTTTACTAGTGACTCTTATTATTCAACTTCGTCGTGAACGAGAAAGCTTTCAATAATTACAATTGGGGTCTATCTGAAAAGCCATTGCACAACCTGTGGACAAAGCGGATTGCGAGTTCGTCTCATGAGCTTATTGCTTCGCTTATTTCTCGCAAAGACACTTTCTATCCATTTGAAGTTTCTTCGAATGACATATGTAGGTACACATATTCGAACAGAAACAAGAAGAATAACAAGTAGTCGGGCTTTTTTAAAAATTATCCTTGGTCTACCCAAAACACTTATTCGCCGTCTTTCCGTTCCTTCTATTGATGCTTCATCTCGCCAAGTCAACCGTCTGCGAATCAAGAAATTGAAACTAAGACAAATTCTCCTATGAACAAACAAATAAGAAAGGCGAAGAAGCAAATGTTTCAATCATTTTCGTACAAATTGGTACAAATAGACTTTGGATAAACTATTTTTTGCCGAATTTTGAGTCCTATGTTTCTACTCAACTTCGCAGTGACTTTCTCTTCTCACCTCGCTTTCTATATCTCTACACCGGTCTTCTCTCTTTCCATTCTCGGGCTCGTCTTTCACAGACTAATTTGTCTTTACCCCGCCTTCTGTTTCTTTCCATCTTATTTCATGAAACATCAAAACTCATTCTAACCAAAATAATTATTCTATTTGCGAGAGCCCAGATTCTGCTATTACTCGATTTCATCAAGTCCTGTCTGGATGTTAAACACGTATTTTCCTGTCTGGATGATTCGTTCTAGACCCGATAATAAGTTGGATCTGAATCTTCGCCAGCTTGTTAAGCATTAAGATTGTCGGTAGGAAGAGAATAAGTGAATTCTTCCATTGGATCTGTAATTCTGTAACCCTTTAACGACGATGATAACGGACAGAGATAGAAAGTAGCATAGAAAAGAGAACAAGAAGAAAAAAAAGAGAGAGAGTCAGAGAGAGAAAGAAAAGTGAGGAAGGGAGAGAAGAGAAGGCGGAAGAATAAGAGAAGGAGTTACAGAAAGTAGAGAGACTGTGTGGTAGAGATAAATAGGGACAGAGATAGAGAGATAGAGAGATAGAGAGAGAGAGAGAGAGAGAGAGAGAGAGAGAGAGTAGTGTAAAAGAGAGGTAATGTTGCTCCAACCGTCCTTGACTCACTCCCTTCAGGCCAGCATCTTCAACTTGAAGAGGCCGGAGATGAAACATTCATTCATCTCATTCCTATGAATGTGATAGAAGTGGCAATAGCGATGAGTGTGTGGAAAAACGCATTAATGTTCGAGGAGGACAGGAACAAGGGACGCAAATTAGCACTTTCGTGTGTCCCTACCGTATTTCTGTAAGCACTGAACGTGAGAATAAGATCATAATATAGGGTGAGAAAACCGAAGAAGAGAAAATTAATAGAGAGAAAAACAGCTGAGAGAGAAATAAAGAGAGTTGAAGAGAAAGAGAGAAAAACAGCTGAGAGAGAAATAAAGAGAGTTGAAGAGAAACAGCTGAGAGAGAAATAAAGAGAGTTGAAGAGAAAGATGTCTGTATTTCGTCTACGTCAGTTGTAAATTTAATAGTCGCCAGCAACTTTTTTAAAAGTTTTTACTTGTATTTGTTTTCAAATACACTTGTTCTTATTGATTTCATGAATAGATAGATATACGTTAAAAATATCATTTGTTCATCTTTGTTGTATATCTAAACTTCTTTTCCATTAAATGATTTCTCTTCTTCTCTCTTCTCTGTCTTAACTTTGTTTTTTCTTGACTTCTTCCTGTCTACTCTCTTTTTAACCATCTTTTCACTTATCCAAACATACCACAATCACTGCTTGTTCTAGGAACTCTTTCGAATGTTACAGAGTTTCTCAGTTATATTTCATCCTCTTTTCATCGTCAAAGTTCCTGTCTCTTCTTATGATTTTCACTGATTTTTCTTTACTATCAACTCTATTCCTTATCTCTTTTCCTCTGAAAGTCTCATCTCTCTTCGCTCCATTTGTTTCTTTTTTCCTTATGCCTTTCCAAATAAGCAGTCGGTACAACAGGGGACATAACAATGCACCCAAGGGCGGTATTAGAATTACAGAAGAGAGGAAAGAATATAGAATGAGAGGCTGAAATGCGAGAGAATACAAACTGAACATACGAAAGCATAACGCAAGAAAGGAGAGAAACTTAGGGGAAGGCAAAGAAAGAGATTGTAGAGATAGACAGAGAAAGAGAGAGTTAGAGATAGGCAGAGAAAGAGATAGACCTAGAAAGAGACAGAGAGAGAAGGAAATAAAGATATAAAGAGATAGAGTGTAGCACTGAGATAAAAGGGTAGCGCCTAGAGAGATAGCCAAAGAATAAAATGCATAAAGGAGGTAATAAACGGTACACAGCCCACATGCGTATAGCAAATTGTTGCGAAAGATGAGAATAGGGAAGAAGAGATTGAAGTTGCATAAAATAGACAGGGAAAAGATTGAGGAAAAAGAGGGGTCTGAGAAGTCGTAACCTTCAAGCGAAAAGCAGCATAGCACCATCGTATAAGGTACACGTAGCCCGTACTCAAAAATAAGAGGACATTCAAAAAGTCGAGTCGAAAGAAGATTGATGCTTGTATATTCATGTAAAGCACATGACTTTTTATTCTAAGTATACAAGGACATCAATCACGTCAAGGATGAAAAATCGTCTCTTTTTTGCAGAAGCTTACATTTTTTTCTTCATTTGATTGACGTCGAAACACAGACAATTAGTAAAACGATAATCAGATTGCAAAACTTTATGAGGTACAATTATCCTCATCTCTATCTTCAAGCTATGTCGAAGATTGGCTCCAATATTCAAAATAACAAGGATATGGTCATCATAGGCAGGGATGTCCTTCGGATGTGAAACAGTTACCGCTTATAAAAAGGTTCCAAAATAAAGAGTCAAGAGAAAACCAAAATGCTAACCGAGTTAATCGAATTTCAATTGAATGAAGCAGTGAAAAACTTAAATACTGACAGATATGTACATACATGAGTATCATTTTGATGATGGGTATTTGTTTGTTTCAGCTTAATAGTAGCAATTTCGAGGGTGGTCATAAAGGTAGTAATAAAGGGGAAGAGATAGAGAGAGAAAGAAAGAAAGAGAAAGAGAGAAAGAGAAAGAGAGGAAGTAAGAGATGGAGAGAAAGAGAGAAAGAGGAGAAGTAACAGATAAAGAGAAAGAGAAAAAGATAGAGGAAGTAAGAGATAGAAAAAAAAGAAAGAGTGATAAAAAAAGAGAGAGAGAAGATGGACAGCTGTGCTGATGAAACCGATCATAACACTCAGACAGAAGCCTTCGGAGAGCGATGATAAGGAATATATCAGAGAAAAGACTTATAAGAGACGCGAAAGAGAAGATGGTGAAAGGAAGAGATAAAGAGAGAAATATTAAATAAAAGAGATAGGGAAGAAGGTATAAAAGAAAAGAGGATATAGAGAGAGAAGTGAATACAATTAAAAACGAGTAGATATCTGGACACAACTAAAATAATGACTTTTCTCTACACTTAAGACGGGAAGTTGAAAAGTGGAAGATATGGGTTTCATCTATGAAAAAAGTGATGGTTAAACTCATGAAGAAGTCGGAAGAATGAAAGTGTTTTGTTTCAGAGGTAGGTTGGTTAGAAAACGTAATGCAAGTTTTTGAAGACTAGAAAAAAAGCACCAAACATTTAAGGTTTATAGGAAACAAATTACAAATTCTTTTTTTTTGTCGACTTGTGTGAAAAAATCAAGTTAGAAAGGAGACGAGAATGGGAAAAAGCTGGTTGAGATTGCAAGGAGCACACTTGATTCAATGAAAGTACTCTTTCCCGCTGAGACTTGAAAAATTTAATTAAACGCTCGCTTTGAGACTTTTAAAGATGAGCGGCCCATTCTAAAAGGAGGAAATTAATAGAAGACTAGGCCTCTGAGGGCAAAGAAAGAAGGAGGTGAGGGGAGAGGGAATGAGGCATGGAAAGACAAAGGGGCGTTGATGATGCGTGGCTCGCATTATGATCGAGTGGACAGAACTGGAAAGGGTCAATTGTAACTAAGGGACTAAAAAACTTCAATAAAAGATTTGACTTTGTTGCTTTTGCCTGCTTTTTCCCTGCTACTGGGGTATAGTCAGACAAATCGGTCTTCAATCTTTGTTATATGGAAAATTATATTCATGAAAAAATTAGGGAAAGTTTTAAAAAAATAGAAAATTAATACCTAGTTACACATCTTACCATAAATTCTGATCAATCGTGTGGAACTGGTCCAAGTTTAACTATGAAAACTAAATTGAATTTAAACGTGCACAATTATTTTAGAAACTTTCTATTCAGTTTTGATGTGTTTGACAGAATACCCGTAAGGCGGAGCAAAAAAATGTTTTCAATAGAGACATTAGTTGAACAAAAACGAAAAATTGATAGTTTATTTTGGAAAACCTTCAATGAAAGTTGTACATACCCTACCCCAGTTGCTTGTTTCTTGTCTTCGGCTCATCATTTGGACTATGCAAGTGAAGGAGAAAAGCTATCAGAAGGCTGCTGAAATCTAGACTCGCCAAAGTAACAACATCTTTTAGTTTATGATAAATGTGTTTTCGGCTTCCTTATATCTTGGACTTTGTCTCTCTCTCTCTTTCGTTTTCTCTCTCTCTCTTTATTACTCTAGAACCTCTCAACCTTTCGCCCCTTATCTTCTCCTCCAGCGACGTTTCCCTTACACCGTAGGTGATATGACAACTCTTATATCCCTTCAGAAGTGAATCCATCATAGCCCCAAAGCGGTGAAAGCAAAGGAAAAGATGATGGATTGCAGAGAGAGTATATCGGACAGTCAAAGTAGGGGAGAAAGCGTGTCAAGAAAAGAGATACAGAGAAGGGAGTCTCTCGCTATTTCATATTCTCGGGCTGTCATAACCGCGACTCCGCCTTCTGCCCATTCCTTATGGCTATCCTCAAACAAGCCCCGCCCCTTTAATAAGCATTCATAACTACTGTAGGCACGCATGCGGCATACCGTAGAACCAAAGCCTTAGGGAAAAACCTTAAAACCCGGTTTAGTAAACTTTTCAATAGTCAGAGTTGGATACGATCAATAAACATTATAGTGCGATGAAAAAGGTCGTTTTATTTTCTCCGGAAATCGAAATTTTCTTGGTGGAGAAGCAATAAAACTGGAACGCAAGTACTTACTAATTCTAACTCGTCTCCAGAAATCTTCACTAAATTCAATAAGATTTTTTCAATGTTAAGCAATCAACTTAGGCTTACCGCATCTCATTCTTGGAAAAAAATTGGCCTTGTAGTAGAGATAAGGGAATCTCTCGGATGATGATATCGTTTTGCTCAACAATAACTGTTGAGAACAATTTATCATTATGTGCTAGAGTGATCTTTTCTAGTATAAAAGTCAGCATTCATTCAGAACTCAGGCGGGGAGAGGAAAACCATGGTTGGATAGAAAAATATCAACAAAAAAAAAAGATAAATTAATTTGAAGTAAAGTGTAATAGAAAGGTGATAAATAATTATAGATAGAGAGGAAGGTAGAGAGAGAAAGTTAGGAAAAGAGAGAGAAAGAGTTATGAGAGGGGCTGAGAAACAGAGAAAAGTACAGAAAGAGAAATAGAGAGATTATGAGAGAGAGAAAGATAGGAAAAGAGAGAGAAAGAGTTATGAGAGGGGCTGAGAAACAGAGAAAAGTACAGAAAGAGAAATAGAGAGAGATTATGATGAAGCCAGGGTATGAAAGAGCTTTATACATAGTAGCAACATGAAGGTACGATAATTTATCCTCCCGATCAAAGTAAGCGTGAGTGTGAAGAAAGAAAAGATGCCTCGACAACAATTGATTATAGATTTGAGCATAGAATACAGAGAAACAATCAGAGAATTAGGATCATGTAATCAGCGATTCTCTAGGGAATAAGCAGTCTTGTCTGCTAGTAGCTTTTCGAACATTATAAATGATCATCAAGTCTTCATCTTTCTCGAAATTCCTTTAAGCCTCCCTCTCGATTCTCTCAAGTTCAAAAGCCTCCTGGTCTTATCTTTCTATTTATTATTTGCTCTCTCTATGCAGTCTGAGTGTCTCTCGGAATCCTCTGTACTATTTGTTTCTTACTCCCATTAATCACGATCTTCTCACATCTTGATTTTATTTTATACTTAATTCATCTAGAAACTTCGATAAATTCTTAGAAAAAGTTGTTTGAAAAACATATCGAATTACTATTGAATCTCTGTAGTTTTTCTAATACTTCATACATATTATATAGCACTTTTTCCTTCGGTTCTAATTCCTAAAAATCTTTTGTGATTTTTTCACTTCAGTCAGGGCCCAAGATACACAATATAAATCAATTTCGTTGTGACCAGAGAAGCAATGAGAAACTGTCTTATAAATCAGGCTGCAGTCCGAAATTACACCTAAATGACGGACTCATAAAAGTGTACGAATTATGGTGCGTTGTGGATGGCAGACAATATGGTGGTTACATTGGGAGAGTGAAAACGGGTCATTATAGCACGCCTCTCCTTATATTACAGAAAAGCACGCTAATTGAAAGCTGTCACGTTGAAGAGGAAGAGAAATGGGAAAGAGGATAGAAAAAGAGAGATAGAAAGATAAAGGAGTTATATAGATAAGTAAAGAGATAAGCACTCAAACTGTCTTCGCTCTCTTATTCTCTCTCTTCTTAACCTTATTTTCCTACTCATTCCTAGTAGCTCTCTTTTCTGATATCTTGCTTTGTCTCTCTTTCTCTTTCTTCCTCTTTCTCTCTCTCGCTATTCTTTACTCTTCCCATCCCGATATAATTTTTCATTAATTCCATTCGGTCCTCCCTTCATGTCCGCTATTGTCATGAGCATCACAGTTATTGTTTCTCAGAGTCTCTTCAGTTTGCGCACTCTCTGACGCAATCTCTCACGCCGAGTTCCTTCTCTTCCTCTCCGAGTCTTCTTCTTGAGTCCTCTTTCGTGCTCTGTTCATCTGAAACGCCGAGACTAGTGTGCTCTCTCGTTCCTTATTTTCGTTTCCCAGTTATATTACGCATTATGGCGTCAGGAAGGAAGGAAGGAAGCGCGCACCATGCCATACATTCTCTTCCCGCACTTATACATATTTCGAATCTTTCTCTCTTTCTGTTGATGTCCCTCTTCACTCTCTCTTTCTACTCCCTCTCTCTTCTTTTCTCTTTCTTCTTCTTTCTCTCGCTTTATGTTTTTTCTCTCCTCTCATTTTCCGTTGTTCTCTAATAGACTATGGTGAAGATGAAACATAGATTCTGTGATTTGTCATTCATCGTCCCTCAATTCATCCCCAGTCCTCTTCCGCATATAACGAGGAGGAACACACCAAATTACTGAAGAGGATAATTCCTTCTTGTTATATCTTTCCTCTCTTTCACTTCTCCTACTTCTATCTCTCTTCTGTTTTTAACTTGCTCTTTTTAGCTATACTTACTAATTTCCCATCTTTCGAGAAAAATCTTGACTTCTGCAAACAAATCTTTTTTCTTCGACTAAAGCTCAAAAAAGTTTATACACTTGAAATGGCAAACAAGGAGGTCTAGAAAAATCCGATACAGATCTCCTATGCCTGAAAAGGTCAAACTTTTCCGAAAGTATTGATTGATAAATAGTCTAGTAAAACAACAATCAATACTCACGGACTCCTTGAAATGAGGTTGAAACGCTGAGCCGTCTACATAGGCTTTCAGTGCAACTTTTGAGTTGCTTGTTACTCTTTCCAAGTTTCATGTTTTCTTATTCTCTGTCCACGATGTTTCTGAACAAAATATCTTCAAGCACTTAAGAATTCAAATAATTTCGAAAAAGTTTATTTGAAGTTACCACTCTGGTCTCGGAAGCACTTAAGGGGTGGGGTTAGGAACGACCACTCTGGTCTCGGCAGAACTTAAGGGGTTCGAAAACTACATTCAATTTTTTGGGAGAAAAATACTACAGACATTTTGAAAACTTCAAGCCAATGTTTTTGAAGAAATAAATACAACTGCAGAAACCTGATTATAGGGAAGGTGAAGTAAGGGAACTCAGTCAGCTCACTGAGATACTATCGCCATCTGGCCCTCTTCCTATTATAACATGTTCTGGAAGTGAATGCCAAATCTTGAATGCGTCGCAAGTCGTATGAGTAGCGTGGAAGATACGACTATGTCATAATTTTCGATGAAAGTAAGTCAAACCAACACAGTTTCACATTGTTTCACTAGACCGATGAATTATTTTTTCCTTTTCAGGATTTTAACAGTGGGAAATCTGAATCGAATGAGTCGTGGTATGGATACAGTGTTTGGTACAGTTCCAAATACTATATTACCTTTGCGGACATAGGTTTTGTTATAATAAAACCTAAAAACTGAAAATTTTGTTTAGCCCAAATTTTGTTTTTTTTTTTTGCAAGGAATGCAATTTTTTGGTGATTTAGAGCTGACGCGCTTGCATTATTTACGAGACAAACGATTGGAGCCGATTCCGCTGTGCCAACGATTCTTTTTTGAGTACATTCATATGACTTAACATTTATATTGACTTCTGTTGCCTATGCGAGGACATCCGAATCTTCACGATTCTTACATTAAAGAGTAGTCTTCTAGAAAATGTATGTTTTTCACAGAGCATTTTTCCCTTAATGTTTTGAAAGCTGCTCATGCGAACAGAAATTAAAATATAGCTTAAAAATGAAAGTTGAAGGGACCAGAGGATACAAAGTCTTGATATATTTAAGTCCCCTGGTTTCTCTTTGTCTTTACATCTCCATACTATCATTTGTAATCTCTTTTTTCTCTCTCTCTCAAGTTCTCTTTTTGACACTCCCTCATTTGCCTCTTCCTCACTCTCTATCTCACTCGACATGTTTCTCTCTCTTCCGCCATAACTGTCTCTTTTTCTATCTCTCAAACCTTTTATGTTTTGTAATTGTTCTTCTCCTATTTCAACATTCCCATCATGAGGCTATTGTTATGACGAAGATGTTGAGAGAAGGAACCGAGTATTACAAGACTTATAAACCCTTTTACTCATTCTTGATATCTGTTTGCATCTCTCTTTCTTTCTCTCTCTATCTCTCTTTTCTTTTTTCTCTATCTTTATTCTCTTTCCTTTCTGGTGACTCGTCTTCTGCGCCACGCTTATCTCCTCACTAGTCCCCCTAATATCCATTTGTTCCATCGAGTCATTAAAATGTGCCAAACAAACCCGTCAAAGCTTTCCCCATAGATGTCGAAAGATGGAATAGTATCAAGAGACTCTGCCTAGACATATTCAATAAAGGAATTTTGCTCGCGACCCAGTGAGGGAACTCGCGACCCAGTGAGGGAACTCGCGACCCAGTGAGGGAACTCGCGACCCAGTGAGGGAACTCGCGACCCAGTGAGGGAACAATCCAGGGACAATAAATTGAATAGCTTCAGATAATCCTTTGCAAATTGTTACCAGTGATCTAAGTTAAGCTAAGGCTAATATTTATATTATGTTAAGAATCTATGCGTCAGCCTGTAAAAACGAGACACATTCGCAAACAGAGGGGGAGAGAGAGAGAGAGAGAGAGAGAGAGAGAGAGAGAGAGAGAGAGAGAGAGAGAGAGAGAGAGAGAGAGAGAGAGAGAGAGAGAGAGAGAAAGAAAGAAAGAAAGAGAGAGAGAGAGAGAGAGAGAGAGAGAGAGAGAGAAAGAAAGAAAGAAAGAGAGAGAGAGAGAGAGAGAGAGAGAGAGAGAGAGAGAGAGAGAGAAAGAAAGAGAGAGAGCTAGACGTAGAAGAATAGCAAACATATCAATGGTAGCAATTTGCATATTAGCGCGCTCGCCTTGTTCAGCCTGGCATGACAGTCTGAAGGAAAACATGATTGTTAGGAGAGAAGGGGGAGATAGATACATAGGGGGAGATAGAAGGGGGGAGATAGTTAGTGTGTGACATTGGGAAGGAAAGAATGTTCTGAGAAGGTGATTAGTAATGTTTAGAAAGGGTATTAATTGATCTAAGAGCGTAATGAGTTATGTTTGGAAATAGTAATAATTGATGACACGATGAAAGAAAACACCACATCCGAGATGTTCTTCCAGGGACCAATCGAGCTATCTGGAATCAAGAAGTCGTCAAGTGAATCGAAACTATTCAGACTTTGTCTTTTCATGGAGAATAGAATTTTTTTTTTAAATCACAGATTTTAACCTGAACGCACCGAAAACTTGGTTATTTAAGTTATAAATTTTCAGGGAATGCTCCATAACCTTCTCTCCACAGGGTGAATAACACATCATATGTTTCAAATTGTTGTCAGAATGCCCCTTTTCTTTGCTTTTCTTTATAATTTATCTTTCTATTTCACTTACTCTTTCTCTCTCTCTCTATCTCTCTCTCTGTTTCTCCCTGTTATCTCCCTCCTCAATCTTTCATTTCGAGCCTTTGCCTCAACCTCTCGGTGTTGTATTACAAATGGTACTTCTGATCAGAGGATATGAGGGAGATCAGTTGGAGGGAAGGATAACAAAATTTATTGCTTTTTGCTGGGGAGAAGTGTTACAAACCGAATGAGAAGCCAAAGAGAGGAGGACGGAAGAGGTAGAGAGAGCGATAGGGAGAAAGAAAAAGAGTTAGAGAGAGACATAGAGAAAAAGAGAGAGACCTAATGACAGAAAGAGAGAGATATGAAAAGGCATTACAGATGTCTCTTAGCCGTTGTTGTACAATACGATACAAGCGGCTTGATACTCAATGATCCTTGATCATCATGAAGGATCGGATGTTACCATTTAAGTGGACCATATTCGTCATTTTCGTCTCACTTTCGCACCCTCTCGCACCAACAATGATTTAGCTTGATTTTACAAATAATACAAACACATTTTTCATCAGGTATGATCATGGAGTCATAGCATTCACCAGGTAGAATTGCTTTTTTAACTCTGCCTCTGAGAACCTTCAGTTATTTTGTTGTATCACATTTCATTCCGCCTTAGTAGTTTATTGCTTACAGCACGTTAACATTATAGAACAAGTATGGTATTTTTTAGGCAGAGAAAATAGTTTTTTGCTAGAAACGCCTGAAAAATTAGGCAACAGTTTTCGCATAATGATTAAGGACTATTTTAAGGCCGACTTATATCGCATAATGATTAAGGACTATTTTAAGGCCGACTTATATCGCATAATGATTAAGGACTATTTTAAGGCCGACTTATATCGCATAATGATTAAGGACTATTTTAAGGCCGACTTATATCGCATAATGATTAAGGACTATTTTAAGGCCGACTTATATCGCATAATGATTAAGGACTATTTTAAGGCCGACTTATATCCTTTGTAAATTACTGAAAATAACGGTCGAAAAGGGGAATTTATAGGAAGGCTCCCTTAATTTTGATCAGAAGTGTTTTTTCAGCACATTAATGGAAAATGTCAATTGAACTTAAACGGAGAAAATATGCAAGAATTTTTAGCGGAGAGTTGAAGTTGTTTAGCGCTCTCTGATAAGATCAAAACTTTTGGGTTAAAAATTAGTTAGATCGAGCCAGGTGAGAGATCGAGACGAGAGAGAGAGAGAGAGATTAAGGTAGCAAGAGGTAGAGAGAGAAAGAAGCATCATCTGTGATAGGTAAGACCTCAAGACCTCAAGCTAGTCAACACGCCACGAACGCCCATCTGTCAAAATATTGCCATCCTCTGACCTTTACATACTCCGCACTCGATGTCTACCTTTGATATTTCTTTTCTTCAATAATCTTTTTCTCACTCTCTCCATCTTTCTGGATATCTTAAACTCTCTCTAAACTCTTCTCTATTTTTCTCTTTCTTTCTCTCTGCCACTCTTTTCATATTTCAATCACCTACTTTTTCTCCATCACAGGGTCGAATTTTACCATCAATCATTTTCTCGCACTTCTATGGACCGATTAATAATGCAGTAATTGCTATCAACTGAGGCCTCTTCTTCGTTTTTCGAGTTCTCCACAACAGCTTCTCCTTATAGCACATCCTCTATTCCTTTTTGCCTATTAGATTATCCTTTTATTCAAAGAAGTCTTTGAAACTTCGAAGTAACTGTTGCGAAGTTTTCTATTTGAATTCTTCTTTCAAAATTAGAGAAAACAAGCCAAGATTTGAGGTAATGAGTTAGGAAGGGAGAGAAAGAAAGACACTGAAAGGATTGTAAAGAAGAGAAGATATGAAACAGAAGCGCTCATAAAATTCTTCAAATAAATAAAGAAGAGAAGGACGAAGGCTATGCCCTGTTTCCCCTATGAGAGGTTTTCATTATCTGGGTATTTCAATGTGTTTTATCACTTCTCTCTTTCTTTTCTCTACCTCTCTTTTCTCTCTCCTCTCTCCCGCTCTTTCTCTCTCTCTATCACCTATCTCTCGCTCTTTCTCTCTCTCTTTGTCCTCACTCACACTTCTTTTCTCTGGATTCTCAATCTCTTATACATATACATACATTCTTCATCTGCAGATTGTTGCGATCAATGTTTATGAGTGCTACAACTTTCTTTTTCTTCTCTTCTTCTGAAAAAAGAAGAGATGAGGATTTATAGAGAAAGGAGAGAGAGATAGAAAGATCATAAGCAAAGTCAGAAAAGTTAGAAACAAAAAAAATAATTTTGTGCCTTTTGATAGAAAGGGACTTTAGAGAAAATTGGGCATACTTCTCTAAAGCATGTATGAACATGAATGAAATATCTTCAAAATGCAGAGCAAATGTGTCTTCGCGATTTAATGGTCATGTCACTTTTCGACAGAGACATGAAAGAGGGTTCCATCCTGCCCAGTGGACTAACTTTTTCACGTGGTCGAATTAATTGTCTTGGATTAAATACGTAGAATAGTGTTTGAAATGAACAATAGTAGTTGATAAATTACATTAACTCATTTCTATGATGAGATGATGGATAACATCAGACTTCCATGCTTCGAAAATTTTTTTGCGGTCTTAATATAATGACACCGAGTACAGAATAATGGTTCTGCAGCGGGAAACAAATGAGGAAAAATTTAACAATGAGCTTCATAAGATGGCCAATGATTTTATCTTAGTTACGCAAGTTGATTACAATTCGGCTCATTCTCAAGAAGAAAAAAATTAACTTAGCATAGACCATGGCAAGGGGTTCACGAAAGCCTGGAGTCACACGAGAAAAAACTTCAAATTTTGAAATTGATATCATCTCAAACTTGATACGGCGAATTTGCGGGAGACTGGCCTGGGAATATGGAGACAGCAAGAAACAATAACAAAAGACGGATGCTGAACCGATACATGAAGGATCGTGAGCAATCCTGCGAACCATGAACAATGCTTGAACAGTGTATTGCCTCGAGTACATGACACTGTCAAGACTCTGTTAAGACGAGGCCCTCTTTCTTTTTCTCTCTTTTCGACTAGATCTATCTTTTTCTTTACTTTCTCTTTTTTCTTTCTATTTTCTCCAATCTTGCTGCGAGTTGTAAAAAAATCAAAACAAATTGAGGTCCATGTGCGCGTAGAGATAATGTTTATGACTCATATGATATTCAACTGGTTTTGATGGGAAAGCCCTGAAGAGTATAAGTGGAATCACCTGATTTCATCGCACGCCATGTCCCAAGGCATTGATAATAAAGCGTTTGAACTTGAGTTTGAACTGAACTTTAACTTGAACTTGAACTTGAGTTTGAACTGAACTTGAACTTGAACTTGAACTTGAACTTGAACGTTTGAACTGATCTTGAGCTGAAACTTTAGATAGCATGAGATGATGGCAGACAAGTAGTTATTATTGCTAATGATACAATACTTTTTTGAACATGCAAATTAGTTTCAAACGCAAAAATTTTATTTTGAGATTCAAATGAAAAATAACTTTTCTAAAAAAACTAAAAGGTTCTAAACTTGTATATCGGGGACGAGTCATCAACTCAAACCACATTCCACTTTGTGTACTAAATATCAAGTAAAGCATAACGTGTTGAATTCTTCAAATTTCATGATCTAGTTCATGTTGTCAATGTAGAAATCAAATTTTAAAAAAACTGGTATAATATAAAAGCTAAAAGGTAAAATTAATAATAAAAGTTTTTGAAAGAAAAAAGTTTGTTACTCGATATCCTTCGTCACCCGTCACCCGCATGTTCTCTCATCGATCTTGAACTCTGGAAACCGTTGGGCACCCAAGGCTCCCTAGCTCCCAAACTACCCTACAATTGCATTTTTCGAAATGTAGATAAAATATATATATATATCCAGAGAAATAAAGTATAATAGTGATCATTCACTATCTGATAAACAATATACAGCTTAGTCCTTTCCAGTTGCACAATAAATTTTAATTTCTAACATGAAAATTTTTGTTTGAAATTGTGAGAGAAAAAGTGGAGGAAGAGAAAGAGAGAAGGCGAAAAAGTGTTTGAGAGTGATAAACATAAAGGCGAGGAGGTAGGGGCAGGGAGATATAGGAGTATCATAAAGAGAATTGAAAGGGAAGAGAGAAGAGAGGAAGAAAAACAGGCCATATAGATATAACCAACCCATTATGCCAAGAGGACACACATTAGTGAATAATTCATCGAATCTCAGAATATTTGACAATATATGACAGAAAGCTCCATTGAGATATCTTTCTTTCTCTCTGTTATTAACTTCATCATTATTCCCTTCCCATTTTCTGCAAAACTGAATTATGGATTAATTCATTTTTTCAAAAAGAGATAATTTGTTTATTCAATCCAAAAGAAACTTACTAAAATTATTTTTCATGCAGTTTATTGGCCTGAAGTGTTGGCTATGATGAAAGTATCTACAGATAGAAGAAATGAATCGCAAATCATCATACCTGCTGTTCAAAGTTTTCGAATGAGATGTGAGAAAGTTTTTACCTCTAAAGCATGATACTTCAATTTAGTATACTCTAACCAATGCATTTCAACGAAGCTTGTTCGCTTTTCTCCCTGGCTCTTGTCCCGTGAATATCATAGTCCGCTAGATAGAAAACACTTGGCCAGTTTGCAATCAGGTTTATCACATCAGCACCCGAAGAACTAAAGATGGATAAAACATGATAGTGGAATGGAACCCCAGAGGACAGAGACGTCGCCCACAAAAGAGATGGACGACGACTTTTTGAGCTGCGTTAGACCGGATTTCTTTAGTTGATGAAGGAATGGTTTGGAACAATAGCGCTCCGTGCCCGTTGGTTTGGAAATGAAGCGATTGACTTGTAATGAATGCCGAAGAAAGTTAAGAATGACGTTTACGTTCACGACTTTGTTATGGACCGCATCTTTATAATAGACTTTTTGTTCAGTAAAAACAAAGAGCGAGAATAGAGACGGTTCCTTCGAGTTCAGATGCTTTATGATCGATGTCATTGAATATGAAGTGCCTTTCAACCCTGCCAAATAACACCGCATTTAACTTCCCGTTTCTTCATTGATCGTATGAGAACGGGAAGCGCAGACTGAAATGTCGGCCAAGATTTGTAAAATACGGCTTACAGGCCTAGAGACCGGAATCCTCCGCTCTTGGTGATAAAGCTAAAGCGGCGAAACTTTATTTTTCAGAAGTGAACAGGGATCTGGGTCAATAGATCAACTTTATTCATTAGACAATGATACTTATTTATGTGTGGTTGAATGACGATTTGATAATTTTAACGAGGCACTTATTGAGTCATAATTATGTCCCCATAATTACGTATGAAGCTCGCTTCAAGATTGATGCCAACTTTTTCGCTTTCATTCTTTGAGTTTGCTGATCGAAGCTTTGTGATTTTTTCACTTGACTAATTTTTTGAGGATATAAGTTATGATTTTGACGTCTTTCTTTCTACTTTATAATCTTTCGAGATGCTCGAATCGTTCACTTGTATGTAAGTGATGCTCTTTCTTTCTACTTTATAATCTTTCGAGATGCTCGAATCGTTCACTTGTATGTAAGTGATGCTCTTTCTTTCTACTTTATAATCTTTCGAGATGCTCGAATCGTTCACTTGTATGTAAGTGATGCTCTTTCTTTCTACTTTATAATCTTTCGAGATGCTCGAATCGTTCACTTGTATGTAAGTGATGCTCTGGAGCAGTCGATTCTAATTCAATGATCTCATTTGTAATCAGAAAATTTCCAGGAATTTTATTATTCAAAAGGAATCATTATTCTTTATTCTAGCATTCGTGAAAACAAGAAGTTATCGATTTGCCAGAATGGATGGATTTTGATCTGCAGTCGTAACGCCTTCGTTTTGAACGAGGTGAATATGAAACAGCTGATTTGAAATCCGATACTTTGCCTTTGTTTTATTTTCTCAGAATTATAGAAAAAAGACTTTTTGAAGACAAATTGACTTGACAAATCAAAATGTTTCAGTGAGAACCTCTAATCTGATAAATTTGGAATTGATTTCTCAAAATGATGGTTGTAAATTTGTAGAGTAGATCTATTCATCAAATTGCATTCAGCCTTGAACATGAGGCACTTCTTCCAAACTCAGAATTTGTTGTTCAGCTGTTTAACAGGATTAGATTTCATATTTTTATCACAGTCAACAATAAACGCTAGAAACACACCGGATTGGAAAAAAATATTTGCTAGCAGAGCCTTTCGACCTTAATTTCTTATATCAACGAGCACGGAATAAACTTGGAAACTCCACTCTTTACCACTTCTCCTCCTTCAAAACCCTCATTCCAGCCTCCTTCTCATCAAAATTGGAAGTCGAAGAGAATAAAAACACAAAGGTCTCTTTATTTTTATTTCTAACTAAAATTAATAATTTTTGACGCGTAATGGTTAGCAGAATGGTTAGCAACTCAAAAGCGATAAGTACCCTCTGCGACAACAAAACATTTGATTTAAGATCTAAAGATAGAAAAAATAAAAAAATTTTGAGTTATAGTTTTTAAAAAAAAGCTGGTTAGGTAGATTTCCGAAATTTTTTATTACCATAGGATAGCTTGTAAGGCCACCGCTTATGGAATTAGGAAATAGGAAGGGAAAAATGGGGAATAACACAATCAATTTTCGTTGGTGTCACCTTTTGGTGTTGACAACAGAAAGTTCGGTAGGGCTATGAGATTCGAGAGGTCGATCTCTTCTCGAGCCTTGCCGAATGCTTTGATATTTTTAAGTCTTGGAAATTATCTGTAACTTTATTCCATAAAGCAATTGCTCTAGAAAAGAAAGAATGTGGATCATTGTATCGTTTAAAGTTCATCAGAGTTAATTTGGAGGTTCGGTCTGAAGTGCGGAGATTGGTTTCAGTTCTTAACTTCAGATCTTTTTTGCATGTCTGACAATCCGTTCTATCAGAAAGTAAACGAAAAACTACCAATAAATCAAAACGGATTCGTCAAATGATTAGTGAATCCAAATTGAATTCAGCGAGACGTTGGGGTAGCTCAACCTAATACTTGGGAGTAGCTCAACCTAATACTTGGGGGTAGGTCAACCTAATACTTCCACAACGAGAAGCTCTTTTTGTGAAAAGCATTTGAGGGTATTCTAACCTTTTCAAATTATTACTGCAGACTTTCGGGAAAAAGATAATAGTTCCATATTCAAAGAGAGTTCTAATGTGAGTAGTGTAAAAGATTTTATAACCGTTCAAGTCCAGACATCTAAACACTTTGATAACTTGCGAAATTCTACATAGACTCCTAGCACGTATAATTTCTGAATGCTGCTTGAAGCTGAGCTTAAATTCCACATAAATACCTAAGTCTCTGACTAAATAGACAACTTTTATCAGCGAGCTATCAATGAAGTAATCGTTTGGAGATTTCCCGAGGCGGAGACAGCTAATTTTCTCGGCTTCTAAGGGAAGTTTGAATTGACGCGCCCATTCTGTGATATTATTTATAGATAGTTGAAGAGAGTCACCGTCCTCGCTATAAACCTTTAGGTCATCGGCGAACAATGAAAACTTCACAGTTGAGGGAATCTCGATGTCATTGATGAAGCAGAGAAACAAGAGGGGCTCTAGGACTGTCCCTTCGGTACTGGGAAAGAATCAGAGTAGAAATCTTCTACGCGAACTTTGAATGATCTACCTTGAAGGAATAAAGTCTAATAGAGATACATGAAGACTCATGTTGTGAAGCTTCTTGATTAACTGGGAATATGATACCTTGTCGAAAGACCTCGCAAAATCTAAATAGATGACATCTAGTTCCTTATGGTTCTGAAGAGTCAGTTCCCACTCACTGATAGATTTCAAAAGTTGTAACTCACAACTCCTTTTGGATATAGAACCATATTGCGACTTGAAGAAAAAGTTCTTGTGGTGAAGTCTTATGTGATTCGATAAAATGCTTTCGAAGACTCTACAGACTGCGCAAGTCACAGTAATAGGGCGATAATTGCTGAAATTGGCTCGATCACCTTTTTGTTGTATACTGGGATCACTTCTTCGGGATTTGAGAATTGAGTCAGGTTTTTCTTATTATAATACAGCGGTCTCTCACAACTTTTGTAGAAACTTTTCTTCTTTTTTTTGCTAGACAGAAAATCCGAGGAACTCTGCATACACTTGCTCTGTGAAGCTGAAACTGTGAAAACATTTATGCTGATGAAGTATGGCATAGGTAGCTTACACTTGTCGCAAATTGAGTCAGCACCCAATCAGATGGGCGCTTTAGATAAAGATAGGGCGAGTGGGAAGATGGGCTGAGAGAACCGGAATGCTGGGAAGCACGGAAAATATGGAACTGTGAATATCTGGCAAGGCAGCAGAATGTAGGGAACGGGAGGATGAGAAGTAAGTTAAAGTGGCGGGGAACCTTTGTTCACCCATGCTCTCTGTAAATCAGACAGATCAGTTAAGGTATCTCGTCTGATGTTCATTCAAAGACGCGCTGTCTTCTGCACGCCCAGCAAATACTCAGCAACTCCGATGAAGTACACGGTTTGTGCGATGCCAAAGAGAGGTGCCACCACCATCATTCTGCACACGGCACCTTTAAAAAGCGCCCGCGGTCCTTCCTCTGACACTATTCTCAGAAAAGCATCACCAATAGTGTTGTACTTGGCAACTGCAGGAAAGGAATGCATCGTCTGTATTCGAGTTTTCATCACATCCAAGGGAGTGACGCAAAAACACGCCAACGCGCCAGCTGTGAGTCCCGCGCAGAAACTTGTCCAGAAGACAGCATCACCGCTTCCGTCTAATCGTCGGGGACCCAAAGCGTCTAGGTAGGAGAACAGTGGAAAGTAGAGAATAGAGAAGGTCACGTCCCTGGCGAGCGTAGATGAGACACCTTTGTAGAGACCTAAGAAGCCCTCTTTGCTTAGAATAGACAGCGTCAAGTCTCTTGCAGTTCGCTTCTTTAGTCCAGCAACACTAGTTCTGCCGGAATCTTGCATTTGAATTTTCAGCAGTTCCATGGGCGTCGTAACCACGATTTGACAGAGACCAGCCATGCCTCCCGCAGCCATCCCACGTCCAATCGATAAGCTCTTCTCCCCTGCAGCCGAGAGTTGGTGTCTGAAGAAGTCGTTAGCAACCAGCTTTATGGCTTTCTCGGGTGTTATGAGAAGAATATTGACAGAAGATCCTGCGTAGAGACAACGAAACTTTTTGAAAAAGGAAGAGCCGCCGGAAACCCAGGTTTTTCTGGCGCAATCAATTATGCCATTGTATTGCGTCTTGCCGTCGAGGGTTCGTTGATTTTGCAAACGAGTTTTGACGAGATCGATGGGAAAAACACATGTGACACCTATTATACCGGCAAGGCCGCCATTGAGTATCTTTGGAAGATACGAAAAATGCCTCTCATGCTCGCTCATGGATCGGACGGCAAAAAGAAGCAGAACAACAGGAAATGCAACGTTGAGCAGGTCTTCGGCTTCTTCACCGCTTCTTCTCCACACTGAATTTAGATTTTGAAAAGCATCATGGAAATATTTGGCTATTTAATTGATTTTGAGGGTTTACATGATACTCCCCGAGTTGTAACTTGAAGTATGTGTTTCTGTTATTTCGAAGGAAAATGTAAGTTCAAGCAAACATGATTGACATCAAACATAACTTCCATAACTAAAATAAAACCAGACGTCAGGATATATATATACAGTACCGCCCAAAATGTTAACATATATTGAATTATTGAACATAACTTTTTTCAAAGATAAAATTCAAAGCTCAAATTTTCACAGAAGTTTTTTGGGGTGTCTGTACCGTACCGGACATCATTTGGAGTGATTTATTAATTATCTCCAAGAAATACACCAAAATTGGTATATCTTCCATTTTTCAGTTTTTTCTCTATGATTTTTTTTTGTTGATTTTTTTTTGTTTTTCGAACTTCATTCATAAAAATTTTGTTTCAAGTCAAGATTCGAACTGTTGGACATCGAAATACAAGTAAAAGAATGCAAGAAGCTGTTGTTGCTGGGGCGAAACAGGGCCGGTCACAGAGCGACCTCGCCCAGCAGTTCGGGGTAACTCAGAGCGCTATCTTTCGTATCCTCCGGCGTTTTCGAACCCAGGTAAACGAATTTTCTACAACTGAAAAACTTTGGAACACAAAAAAATTGCAGGGACGAGTCATCGTGAAGACAAGTTCGGGGAGACCCCGCGTAACTTCGAGGTACATGGACCGAAGCATCCTGCGCGCATCTCGCGAAGACCCGAAACTCACTGCTAAAGACATTCAAGCTGTCATATCAACGCCCGCGACTCCTGCTCCTTCAATAACTACCATCAAACGCCGTTTGCAAGCCGCTGGACTGAATGGAAGGTGGCCTGCAAAGAAGCCTTTCATCAGCGAAAAAATCGTAAAGTTCGAGTTCAGTGGGCTAAGGATCACCTCAGTTGGACACGCCGTGAGTGGTCTCAGATTGTTTGGAGCGATGAATCCAAGTTTAATATGTTCTGCAGTGACGGTCTGAGGTGGGTAAGACGTCCAGCGGGCAATCGTTTCCTGCCGCAATACCAGTCGCTCACAGTCAAACATGGCGGTGGTGCTGTGATGGTCTGGGGCTGTTTTTCCGCCAGCGGCATGGGTCCACTGAGACGTATTGTCGGAAATCTCGATCGTTACGGCTATGAGAACATAATGGAAAGCACTATGCGCCCTTGGGCCCTCTCCAAATTCGATCGTGGGTTCACCTTTCAACAAGATAACGACCCGAAACATCGACCTCAGCACGTTCAGAACTGGTTTCGCCGTCGGCATGTGGATGTTTTGGACTGGCCGAGCCAGTCTCCCGATTTGAACATCATCGAACATTTATGGGAACATTTGCAACGAAAATTGACGGGAAAAACATGCAGAAATGCTGATGAAAAGTTTAAGCAGCTAGAGGAGGAATGGAAGGCGATTTCGCAGGTAACCATTGACTCTTTGATTGATTCTATGCCTCGTAGATGTCAGTCAGTCATTGACTCCAAAGGATATGCCACCAAATACTAGAATATTTGTTTTAATACTTCGAAAAAAATTGAACATCTCTATAAGCACTTTTTACTATTTCCATTTTTTTAACGAATAAACCTAATAAAAAAATTTTCCAAAGTTGTTCTATTACTCGAAACATGTGAATTTGATTTGTAAAAAATATCTGAAAATTTGAGCTTCATTCGTTTTTTTTGAAAAAAGTTATGTTCAATAATTCATTATATGTTAACATTTTGGGCGTTACTGTATATATATATATATATATATATATATATATATAATTAAAAATCTAATAAGCAGTAGGCAATTCCTGACGTCTGGTTTTATTTTAGTTATGGAAGTTATGTTTGATGTCAATCATGTTTGCTTATATATATATATATAGTGCTGGACATAATGATAAGACACCCCTGATTTTTGATGATATCAGCCGAACGGTAAAGGTAAATGGAAAATTATAATTATCATTTTTTTTTTCGCCTTTGAAAACCATAGTAGCCGTAGTTAAAAAAAACAAAATTTCTCAGTTCTCGAGAAAAACATTTTTTTAAGGATTTTGACCTGGACATAATGATAAGACACACTTAAGACACTTGGGCTAAACTCGGCTGATATAGGTTGCTTTGATCATTTAAAGTATTGATAAACATGTGATGAATCATTTTGTAATCATGGGACGTGCACGAAGTCTTTCACTCCAGAAAAAAGCTCATATTGATGCCATGCGGAATCTCAACACCAGCATCAAGAAGATCGCGAGCAGTCTGGGCCGTTCGCGTACTGTCATTACCAACTACCTCGCCGACCCTCTTGGATATGGATCGAAAACCTCTGGAGGACGTCCACGCAAGCTCACGGAACGAGAAGAGCGGCAAATCGCCAGAAAAGCTTCGAACTCGACCGCCTCCGTAATGGACATTAAGGCAGAGCTCAACTTGAATGTCTCTCGCAGAACGGTTCAACGCGCTATTCGCCGTAATCCTCACATCACACGTCAGAAAATGACGAAGATTCCGAATCTCACCACTGCTCATCAACAGCGACGCACGGACTTCACGAAAAACAACATGGCACGTGATTGGACAAAGGTAAACTTTTGCTCTTTTTTATAACTTAAGAAATAATTATTTAAAATAATTTAGACAATTCAGATCATTTTCTCGGATGAGAAGAAGTTCAATCTGGACGGTCCAGATGGCTCCAAGTGTTATTGGAGGGATCTCCGCAAAGAGCCCCGCTACTTCAGTCGGCGCAACTTTGGGGGCGGATCAGTCATGTGTTGGGGAGCTTTCTCATCGTTCGGAAAGCTCCCAATCTCCTTCCCGTCATCTAGGATGAACTCGGCAGAGTACCAGACGGTGTTGGAAACAACTCTCATTCCATTCATGAGGAGTCACCACAGTCGTCAGCTTGTCTACCAGCAACACAACGCTCCTATTCACGCCAGCGCCTCCACCAAGTCATGGTTGTTGGCTAAGAACGTCTCTCTGCTACCTTGGCCGGCTCGTTCTCCAGACTTGAGTCCGATGGAAAATCTCTGGGGACTCTTGGTTCGTCGGGTTTATAAAAATAACAAACAATACGCCACTACAGCCGAGCTTAAAGCTGCGATAACCAAGGAGTGGGATGGATTAGAGCCACGTGTAATTTCTGCGTTATATAGAAGCATGCCAAATCGGATTTCTGACATTCTTTTGAAGAAAGGTTGTGCTATCAATTATTGAATCGTTTTTGTTGACAAGAAATATCAAATAAAGATTTATTGATAAAAAGCTGTTGAGTGTCTTATCATTATGTCCAGGTCAAAATCCTTAAAAAAATGTTTTTCTCGAGAACTAAGAAATTTTGTTTTTTTAAACTACGGCTACTATGGTTTTCGAAGGCGAAAAAAAATATGATAATCATAAATTTCCATTTACCTTTACCGTTCGGCTGATATCATCAAAAACCAGGGGTGTCTTATCATTATGTCCAGCACTATATATATATATATATATATTGCTTATCAGTCACGCAGAAGCTGAGTTGATGAAGTTCTCGTAATTATTAAAATAAAACTTTTTAAAAAACGTTTGCAAACCTCTGAACTTTGTGAAAGTTATACCTCTTCGTGGATCTTCTTCCCCAGCTCCACTTAAAAACAAATCGTTATTACAATTTCAGCGTATTTCCCTCACAATTTGTTGAAGAATATACAAAAGGTTTTTATTGTAAAGTTCATATTTTCTAGTAATTCTTCTTTTGAATCAAACTTTTTGCTCAATAATTGTTTATTTGATATGTGAAAATCGAGAATAAAAAGGTAAATACATTTTTTCTAGAGTCCGTTTTAAATGAATTTAAAAAATGAATTTTTTAAAATGAATTTTTTAAAAAAACATAAATGAATTTTTAATACCCAAAGCAGTTAAAGATGTCTTTTTGTCTTCAATAGTCATTCGGCACACTAAAATTCAACGGGCTCACTCAAAATATCTTTTTACCAGTTAAAGATGTCTTTTTGTCTTCAATAGTCATTCGGCACACTAAAATTGTACGGGCTCACTAAAAATATCTACAAGTGAACAGACATACATAAAACGAACATACTATACAATTAGTAAATTTTTGTCTGCCCAAAAAATCATTCTTCGACCGGTAAGTGGATTGCTTTTCACACACAATGACAACGAATAGGGAAATTTCTATTTCAATATCAAAAATTATCGGATCTGATTAATTAACCGACGTTTAGGCATTCGAAGTCATGTTTTGAAGAGGAGCTGAAGATTTTCTTGCTGCTTAGCATATGAGCTGTTCGCTCTTTAAAGAAAAAAATTGCTGAGAACTTAACAACACTTTTTGAAAAATTTAAAATTTATTCATCAAGTTACGACACTCTTCGGACTTCTATACAGGGTAACCAATATGTATAGAGACAAATTTAAATTGATATATGTAGTTGCTGTGAAATCGAAAATCTTGGCTTCTTATCAAATATTCGTTCATTTTACATCTTAACATTTCACATATTCAATTTTTCATTTCACATCTTCAATTTCACCGCCTCGAAATGTGCTCAGTTCTGAGCTCTGCTCTGTTTCAATAACCATTTGTATTACTGATACCAATTTTCCTTTTGTTGTGTGTGCATAATGCATTCTGTCTTATTAAACGAAAGTATAGAATATAAATTATATTATATAATGCATCACTTCTAGGTTTTTTATTCACATTTTTTCTAGATTTTTTTAAATTATAATTTTTTTTCTTGCCTCAACTGTAATTTTTCATGATATATCTCATGTGCTTGGAATAAAGAAATGAAAAATGAACTGCTAATGATTATCTTCAAATCTTCTAAATTTTTCAAAATTTTTGAAACTATCTCCAAAATGCTCGTTTCCAGTTTTCTTTAGTTTCATCCATTTTGGTTTTGTTCGCGGACAACTGTAATTTCTTTTTGAGAACTTATGAATTCCATTCCAGTCAAGACAAATTCGGAAACCTTTTAGTTTTCGCTTTTTGCTAAAGTGGGCTATTATTAGTTTTCGAAAAAAAGAGCCATTCTTTTTCGAACAGTTCTTCAGATTCAATGGATTCTTTTTGAGCCTCGGTGCAATATTTATCAAAAAACCTCTTATTTTGTACGTGGGAAGTTGTAAAATTTTTTAAAGCTTTTAGAATCCTTAATTTTACATTTGAAAACAGGTTTATCCGATCCTTATTAATTTGTCGTGTCAACAAAAGTCAACAATTTTACTCCGACCCGAGCCTTTCACCCACTTCTTATTCATTTGCTCGCACACCAACTTCTATCGTGAAATGCTATCGTTGTTCTTTAAAGTTTCGCTTCCTTTTTACTAGTATAGGCAAGCTATGACCCGAATTCTACTTCTTTGTCGTAGTCTTTTGAACCGGCGCTCTTTTTGCACTCGGTAATACGTGTTATCTTATGTATACAAAAAGGAGTTTAACTTTTTTCCTCTCTCTGTCTCTCTATCCCTATCCCTCTCTCTCTCTGTTTCTCCCTAACACTCCCTATCTCTCGATTTCTCACTCTTTGCTCTCTAACAAGTAAGTTTTTCATAGAAAAAACTTTGACTTAATCATAAAAATGTATTTTGTTTTTGATGTTCTTCTAGCTTCTTCGCCGATTTAGTTTGAGACATCCTCTGCTAAAGCAATTCTCCCTTTTTTCTTTAATCTGTAATGGGATATACGGGCTACTAAGACACTAGTATTTTATGATGCCCTTCCTTCCTTGTATACCCATATTAACAATGGGAGGCATTCTGAGGCCGTATCCACAATCGCATTTTACCGTCTAACGGGTTGTCTAACAGTTAAACGTCTAAAATTTTTGTCTAACAACAAGTTCCGTATCCACAATGCCACAGTTAGACAACTAACGGTTAGTAAGTGTCTAAAGTGTTAGACGAGGTTTACCTTGCCTAACTGGCTGTCTAACAGTTAGACAGACCCATTTTTTGCTTTAATACATATGTATCTCTGTTCGTTTTGGCGAATTTTCGATGCTTTCATACAATTTGTTTTCTGTTTAGTTTTCTCATTTCATTTTCATCCTATTTTTCATTCTATTCATTTCCCATTTCTCTTTCCTCAATCTCTTTTCACACTTTTTGGCATACTTTTTCCTCTTTTTCAAAATTTTTTCTTATTTACTTCTCACATGAATCATATTGTGCAGGCGATGAACGATTTGGATCTCGAGCTAGAAGAGAATGTTCTGCGAGTTCCAAGAGTGTACCGAGTCCGCCTAAACCCATTCGACACACTCAGCGATACGGAATTTCGTAAAAGATTTCGCTTCACACGTCATGGGTTCTTCCAACTGCTTGCACTGTTCGAAGATGACTTGTAAAGCGACACAGGAAGAGCTAAAGCGCTTTTACCAGCTCAACGACTGGTAGTCGCTCTTTCAACTCTTGCGAACAATGGGTTTCAAATAAACATAGGCAATGCGGTCTCATCGGGAAGCAGTACATCTGGAGATCTCATCGGGAAGCAGTACATCTGGAGCAGCTTTCCAGACACACATCATCCAGACATTTTTCTAGTTTATGGTCAATTAATTTTTTGCGTGCTTTTTAAATAAATAAATTATGCACACGATGTATTGACAACACAGTTTATAGAAACTTCATTGAGAACCGTACAACTTTTGAGAGATCCGGTAACAAACCAATGAAACCAGTAAGAAGGTATGACAGGTTGGCAAAATTCGACAGGAAAACTGAAAAATATTTAAAAGCATCTAAAAACGGTTAAAAGAGAAGAAATTTACAGTATTTCTTCGCTTTTAGCTGCGAAACACCGAAACTGCGTCAGCATTTAGCGTTAGGCGTCTAACCGTTAGCAGCTAACGTTAGACTACTAACAAACACATTGTGGATACCGGAAAACAGTTAGGCGTCTAACACGTTAGAATTGTCTAACGTTAGAATTGTCTAACGTTGTAGTCGGGGACTACCCTTTACTTAATGTTGCTTTCAATTCTCGCTCCCTTTGTTCTTTGACTGCCTAGCATGCGCGCTCACACAGTCTAGCTACGCAGCTAAGTTATCTCTGCGTCTCTACTCTCTTGCTAGAAATGATTACTAGCATTTGTGTTTTTGTTTGTTTGTTTTTATAATTAAACAAACTTGGTTTAATTACCCAAGTTTGAGGCGTTGCTGTGTGAGCCTAGAGCGCGTAGCCGTTAGCTGAGCGAGCAGTTCCCTCCCAGAAGTATCCCCGGATCTCCAGAATGTCAGGCAGTTTTGTTGAGTAGACAGAGTAATTTGAAGTTTTAAATTTGTGTTTAAAACAGAGTTGAACTTAATTTAACTCTATATTAAACTATTTATTTAAAGTAAACAAGGCCACAAAATTTGATTTTGCTCAATCTCGTTATTTAATTTATCTTTCTCAAGGCCGAATTCACAACTAGTCTCTAAAGTTCACGAGCACTCAAGTTAATTTTTCTATAGCAATTTCTGTCAAGTTTGCCTTGACTTTCTTGTGACTAGTTATCGTTGCTGAGTTAACTGTTGGCCATCAAAGAACTTGCTGAATAAATTTATTTGTTCATCGGAAGCAAGGAGTTTCATATACCAAGTCGTGGCAGGCGAGTAAGGAGTACCGAACGAGTAGTTGGTCCCTTTATGGTGCATCGGCCCTAGGTAGCAGAAGCTCAGCGATGACAAATGAAAGCGAGTCGGGGGACTCAAAAGAACTGGAGGAGTTCGTAGGTTCCCTTTTGCCCGAGCAAAGTCTACTGGAAAGCAAATATGAGAACGTGGGTTCTCATATTGCTGAGTTTAACCGGTTGATGGAAAGGTCCATCAATGAGGGCGACACTGCGGTCGAGAGACAGATCAGACTTCTTATGAGAAGGATCAATCTCGAAGCGCGACATTACGCAACGGCATACGAAGGCTTGACGAAGGCTTTGAACAAGCTGAAATCCCCAGAAAAGATTGTCCACAAGGAAATCTTTGAAAAGTGGATGAACGCAGAACCGCTACGCTATACGGCAGCATTGGGGATGAAAGTGGAGCAGGTGGTCTCAGAATTGGACTTTTTGCTCTCGGGGCTAACAGTCGAGTCTACTGCTGCCACTGACTCCCGCGCAACGCGGGCAGGGGCTGCCGAGTCACTGCCCACGGTCACGCGAGTGGTGACTGCGGATTCGGCGCCATCTCCGCACCCTCCTCCCATGCACGTAGTGACAGTCGGGTCCGCGCCATTGGCAAGCGCATACCCCCTGAGTGAGGAAAACACGGTACTCACGGCGCCTCTCCAGAGAGAGCACATGGGACCTTGGCAAAGCTCTCACGACCCGCACAGGATACAGCTCGAGTCTGCAGCTTCCAGGCTTCCGCGGCTGCCCGCATTATCTCTGCCAGTGTTTTCCGGGGACTGTCTGGAGTTCTCGGAGTGGTTCGAGAGGTTCGACGAAATGGTCCACTCACGTGTCGACATTTCGAACTCAGAAAAAATGAGCTACTTGCTTTCCTGTGTTCAGGGAGTAGCAAAAGTGGCCATTTCGCAATTCTCCCTGACGGCATCCGGTTACGATTCGGCGATGACATTGTTGCGGAACAGCTTTGGAGCCAGGGAGTCCGATGAGCGGACGCTGGCGAAACAATTAGAGTCGGTGAATGCAGCCAGTGCATCATGAACTGACCAACTCTCATTGGTGCTAACCCTGAAAGCCCTGATCGCTAAGATTTCGAGGTTGCGACCTAGCGTGCAGCAGGACGTGCTACTCCAGGAGGTGATCAATCGTAAGTTCCCGCAACAGTTGCGGGACATGCTCCACCGGTTCACCTACAACTTCGAGGGGGTGACGATAAGCACTATTCTTGACAAGGCAGAGAGCTTTGTAAGAGAAGAACTGTTTGTCGCGTCAATGAATGACGGCAGAAACCGCCCGAGCGGCTCCAAGCACGTAGTGAATGCGACCAATGAGAGTGCAGTGGAAAGGAAGTTCCGTGAGGCTCCCAGAGGGCTTCAGCAGGAAGATGATGAGCCCAAATGCGTCTATTGTGGCAAGCATAAGCTATCACACGACTGCTTCACGGTCCGTCTAGTCGTGGACAGACTCCAGTTTCTGAGGCAAAGGGGATTGTGCACAGCATGCTTGAAACCTACAGGCACTATGCACAATTGCAAGGTCAAATGCTTGTTTTGCAATAAGTCACATGACGCATCGGTCTGCATGGAATTGGCGAGATTGAAAACCGCGAAAAGGCCCAGCGAAGGGCGGAACAAGGTGAAGCATAGAGGAAGAAACGATGGAGAACAGCGTGATCGTACGAACTTCGCCGATCAACCGCAACAGCAAGGACGCCACAGAGTCATGGCCAGCCACTGCAACGAAGAGGGGGCTGCGTCGATTCAGACACCCAGATTGCAAACGGGCACGGTGAACATGAAGGGAACATTGCCGTGCAGGTGCAAGAAAGTGGCATTTTTTTTGGACACGGGGGCGAGTGTTAGCCTGGTGTCGCAAAGCTTGGCCGAAGAACTTTCTCTGCGGAAGCTGCACGACGTGGAGTCGACGGTGTGTGGACTAAGGGACAGGACAGATGGTCCTAAAATGTACCCAATGTACGAAGTCCCACTCAGAGGCGTCAATGGCAGAACACTCACAGTGAAAGCCATGGGATATCGAAGTCATTCGAAGTCATGTTTTGAAGAGGAGCTGAAGATTTTCTTGCTGCTTAGCATATGAGCTGTTCGCTCTTTAAAGAAAAAAATTGCTGAGAACTTAACAACACTTTTTGAAAATTTTAAAATTTATTCATCAAGTTACGACACTCTTCGGACTTCTATACAGGGTAACCAATATGTATAGAGACAAATTTAAATTGATATATGTAGTTGCTGTGAAATCGAAAATCTTGGCTTCTTATCAAATATTCGTTCATTTTACATCTTAACATTTCACATATTCAATTTTTCATTTCACATCTTCAATTTCACCGCCTCGAAATGTGCTCAGTTCTGAGCTCTGCTCTGTTTCAATAACCATTTGTATTACTGATACCAATTTTCCTTTTGTTGTGTGTGCATAATGCATTCTGTCTTATTAAACGAAAGTATAGAATATAAATTATATTATATAATGCATCACTTCTAGGTTTTTTATTCACATTTTTTCTAGATTTTTTTAAATTATAATTTTTTTTCTTGCCTCAACTGTAATTTTTCATGATATATCTCATGTGCTTGGAATAAAGAAATGAAAAATGAACTGCTAATGATTACCTTCAAATCTTCTAAATTTTTCAAAATTTTTGAAACTATCTCCAAAATGCTCGTTTCCAGTTTTCTTTAGTTTCATCCATTTTGGTTTTGTTCGCGGACAACTGTAATTTCTTTTTGAGAACTTATGAATTCCATTCCAGTCAAGACAAATTCGGAAACCTTTTAGTTTTCGCTTTTTGCTAAAGTGGGCTATTATTAGTTTTCGAAAAAAAGAGCCATTCTTTTTCGAACAGTTCTTCAGATTCAATGGATTCTTTTTGAGCCTCGGTGCAATATTTATCAAAAAACCTCTTATTTTGTACGTGGGAAGTTGTAAAATTTTTTAAAGCTTTTAGAATCCTTAATTTTACATTTGAAAACAGGTTTATCCGATCCTTATTAATTTGTCGTGTCAACAAAAGTCAACAATTTTACTCCGACCCGAGCCTTTCACCCACTTCTTATTCATTTGCTCGCACACCAACTTCTATCGTGAAATGCTATCGTTGTTCTTTAAAGTTTCGCTTCCTTTTTACTAGTATAGGCAAGCTATGACCCGAATTCTACTTCTTTGTCGTAGTCTTTTGAACCGGCGCTCTTTTTGCACTCGGTAATACGTGTTATCTTATGTATACAAAAAGGAGTTTAACTTTTTTCCTCTCTCTGTCTCTCTATCCCTATCCCTCTCTCTCTCTGTTTCTCCCTAACACTCCCTATCTCTCGATTTCTCACTCTTTGCTCTCTAACAAGTAAGTTTTTCATAGAAAAAACTTTGACTTAATCATAAAAATGTATTTTGTTTTTGATGTTCTTCTAGCTTCTTCGCCGATTTAGTTTGAGACATCCTCTGCTAAAGCAATTCTCCCTTTTTTCTTTAATCTGTAATGGGATATACGGGCTACTAAGACACTAGTATTTTATGATGCCCTTCCTTCCTTGTATACCCATATTAACAATGGGAGGCATTCTGAGGCCGTATCCACAATCGCATTTTACCGTCTAACGGGTTGTCTAACAGTTAAACGTCTAAAATTTTTGTCTAACAACAAGTTCCGTATCCACAATGCCACAGTTAGACAACTAACGGTTAGTAAGTGTCTAAAGTGTTAGACGAGGTTTACCTTGCCTAACTGGCTGTCTAACAGTTAGACAGACCCATTTTTTGCTTTAATACATATGTATCTCTGTTCGTTTTGGCGAATTTTCGATGCTTTCATACAATTTGTTTTCTGTTTAGTTTTCTCATTTCATTTTCATCCTATTTTTCATTCTATTCATTTCCCATTTCTCTTTCCTCAATCTCTTTTCACACTTTTTGGCATACTTTTTCCTCTTTTTCAAAATTTTTTCTTATTTACTTCTCACATGAATCATATTGTGCAGGCGATGAACGATTTGGATCTCGAGCTAGAAGAGAATGTTCTGCGAGTTCCAAGAGTGTACCGAGTCCGCCTAAACCCATTCGACACACTCAGCGATACGGAATTTCGTAAAAGATTTCGCTTCACACGTCATGGGTTCTTCCAACTGCTTGCACTGTTCGAAGATGACTTGTAAAGCGACACAGGAAGAGCTAAAGCGCTTTTACCAGCTCAACGACTGGTAGTCGCTCTTTCAACTCTTGCGAACAATAGGTTTCAAATAAACATAGGCAATGCGGTCTCATCGGGAAGCAGTACATCTGGAGATCTCATCGGGAAGCAGTACATCTGGAGCAGCTTTCCAGACACACATTATCCAGACATTTTTCTAGTTTATGGTCAATTAATTTTTTGCGTGCTTTTTAAATAAATAAATTTTGCACACGATGTATTGACAACACAGTTTATAGAAACTTCATTGAGAACCGTACAACTTTTGAGAGATCCGGTAACAAACCAATGAAACCAGTAAGAAGGTATGACAGGTTGGCAACATTCGACAGGAAAACTGAAAAATATTTAAAAGCATCTAAAAACGGTTAAAAGAGAAGAAATTTACAGTATTTCTTCGCTTTTAGCTGCGAAACACCGAAACTGCGTCAGCATTTAGCGTTAGGCGTCTAACCGTTAGCAGCTAACGTTAGACGTCTAACAAACACATTGTGGATACCGGAAAAAAGTTAGGCGTCTAACACGTTAGAATTGTCTAACGTTAGAATTGTCTAACGTTGTAGTCGGGGACTACCCTTTACTTAATGTTGCTTTCAATTCTCGCTCCCTTTGTTCTTTGACTGCCTAGCATGCGCGCTCACACAGTCTAGCTACGCAACTAAGTTATCTCTGCGTCTCTACTCTCTTGCTAGAAATGATTACTAGCATTTGTGTTTTTGTTTGTTTGTTTTTATAATTAAACAAACTTGGTTTAATTACCCAAGTTTGAGGCGTTGCTGTGTGAGCCTAGAGCGCGTAGCCGTTAGCTGAGCGAGCAGTTCCCTCCCAGAAGTCCCCCCGGATCTCCAGAATGTCAGGCAGTTTTGTTGAGTAGACAGAGTAATTTGAAGTTTTAAATTTGTGTTTAAAACAGAGTTGAACTTAATTTAACTCTATATTAAACTATTTATTTAAAGTAAAAAAGGCCACAAAATTTGATTTTGCTCAATCTCGTTATTTAATTTATCTTTCTCAAGGCCGAATTCACAACTAGTTTTCTTAGCTTCACGTGCACTCAAGTTATTTTTCTCTAATAAATTTCTGTCAGGTTTGCCTTGACTTTCTTGTGACTAGTTGTCGTTGCTGAGTTAACTGTTGGCCATCAAAGAATTTGCTGAATAAATTTATTTGTTCATCGGAAACAAGGAGTTTCATATACCAAGTCGTGGCAGGCGAGTAAAGAGTACCGAACGAGTAGTTGGTCACTTTAAACGTGTTAGACAGCTAAAGTTTGGTGTTGATTATGGATACGGCCTCTGATGCTAACGTTTCTCGCTAAGTAATGCCTTTGATCAATCGGTCATATTTCTTTTGTCTGATTTTTTGTCACCTCTCCCTCACTCTTTCTTTTTCTATTTTCTCCACTCTTTCTTTTATTTTTATCTCTATACTCTGAGTATCATCGTTCTTCAAACTAGACTCCAAATTTTCTGTGCAAACCAAGACTCTCTCACTCATCACCATTATACATACGAGGCCGTATCCACAATAAACGTCAAATGTTGGACGTCCAACGCATTGGACACGTCTAACATTAGACGCGTCCGATGCGTTAGACGTCCAACTGGTTTTTCGTATCCACAATGTGATTTATTGATGTCTAATGTTGGACGTCTTATGATTAGACGTCTAATGGAAAACACTGACGCAGTTTTGGTGCGTGTCAACTTTTTTGTGGCTTTCTTCAACTTTCAAGTGTTTTACTTGTTGTTTTTCGCTCTGAATCGTGTTTCTAAAGTTATACAGGGTGTACAGAAAGTCCAGGTGTGTAGTATTTTTCCGATAAAAACTTAACGGATTGAGCAAATCAAACAAAATTTTCATCAAAATTTATTCAAATAGTTTGGGATATAACTGCTTTTTCAACTTTCAAACAGCCCTCCTTTCTCCTTGACACAGGCGCAGAGTCGCTTGTGGAAAGCACCCACCGTGGTGGACAGGTAAGCGACGTCAAGATCATCCCACGCCTTCTGTAGGGCGCGCTTCAAACTTTCCAAATTCTTGTGTTGGGAAGCACAGGCCTTGCTCTCAAGGACCGACCACACAGAGAAGTCCAGAGGATTCAAATCAGGTGAGTACGGAGGCCATTCGGCGGATGTGATCATGGAGGGGAAATTGCTCTTGCACCAGTCTTGCACCACTTTAGCCTTGTGGGCGGGCGCAGAGTCCTGCTGGAACGTCCATTTGCGTCCCGCGAAGTGAGCTTGGCTCCAGGGAAGTACTTTATTCATGAGAATGTCGTTCAGGTAGTTATTGGCATTCACTTTGACTCCCTGCTCGACGAAAACGAGTGGAGTCTTGCCAGTCGCGCAAATCCCGGCCCAGACCATGACAGAAGCAGGATATCCCTTTCTCGAGACGTAGCGGCCACTCTTATTGGCACCTTTGACCGATTTCGACCAAATCCTATCGTTCTGGTGGTTGAAGGACTGCTCAATATTGAACAGCTTCTCATCGGTGAAGAGAATATCCAAACAGTCCACCGGCTTGAACCGCTTTGACAGTTCACGACATCTCCGAAGACGGGTCGCCTTCATCTGGTCCGTCAATGCGTGAGTCTTCTGCAGCTTGATGGGGCGAAGTTTCATGCGAGATTTGACGATCTTCTGAACAGAACTCGCCGAGATATTCAGCTCCTTCGCGAGTTTCCTGAGACTCCGCTTGGGGTTATATCGAATCTTGTCTCGGATGCTCCTCACGTTGAAGGAAGTGGTCGCGGTCACTGGTCTGCCACTCCTGGGACGGTCAGTCGTTGTACCAGTCTCACGGAAGCGACGTATTGTGTTTTGAATGGTCCTGCGCGAGAATCCGGTGATTCTGGCGCTGTGCTTCTGAGTGTGCCCGGACTCGCTAAAGCGCAGAATACACCCTCGGTCAATGTCAGAGACCATATCTAAGAACGAAAAGAGACATCACTCTGATTTTTTCAGGGTGTGATGTTAACGTTATGCCTGAGATACACGCAAAAAATCACAGTACCGCTACAGCAAACAAAAAGATACAAAGTGACAAAGTCAGACACCTGGACTTTCTGTACACCCTGTAGAAAAAATTTGTTTTGACAGAATGGACGATCCTCTGCCGAAAAGAACCAAAGTGACTGAATTGTCCGCTGATGCACTCACGTATCTATTGAAACCATATGTTGAAGCCTACGAAGACTATCACGGAATATTCAAAAGCGGCTGTAAGTTGAGGGGGAAAAATTATTGGTCCACCAATTAAATAGAAGTGTCACCAAATAAAATAGTAACGTCCACCAAATAAAATAGTAACGTCCACCAAGTAAAATAGTAACGTCCACCAAATGAAATAGTAACGTCCACCAAATAAAATAGTAACGTCCACCAAGTAAAATAGTAACGCCCACCAAATAAAATCGTACCATCCACCAAATAAAGTGCTTACTTCCACCAAATAAAATAGTAACGTCCACCAAATAAAATACTAACGTCCACCAAATTCTGTGGGCACGTCCACCAAATTTTTTTTTGTGAACTTCACCACGGAATTTTTTTCTCACCTGACACCAACCTGTATGGTTTTTTTTTACCAAATTAAAAGTCCACCAACTTTTTTCGTGAAATTCACTACGGCATTTTTTCTCACCTGACACCAAAGGTTTCTTTTTCTGCTCTATCAGTAAGTTGTTTTTGATGGTTTTTTTGTAGTGGAGGTAATTTTCGCGGGAGTAAAGTTTTTTATGAGTGTTTTTTGTTGTTGAATGTTTTCTTTAGGTCATTCTGTTGAATGTTTTGTTTCAGATATAACTTAAAAATAGGCACTTCTGCAGTTCAAGTGGCAGCGCTCGTGGGCTTTAAAGGCTTTGGTTTCGAAAAATTCCTTCATAGGATATCATTTTGAGCATCAGGGACTTTGGTGCTTGAAAAAAAATTTTGTAAAAAAAATTTTTCAGAAAAATCAACAAAATTTCCAGAAAAAAACTTTTTTTTATTGTGGTTTATATCTATATACAAATTTATAAATTCTCTTTCCCCCTTTCTCCCTAGGGCCCCCCTTCCTCCCTTTAGGGCATTGGGAGAGACTGAAACTGCAGTTAAGCCCAAAAATTTTTTTTGTAAAAAAATAGAGAAAAAAATTTTTTTTGCAAGAACCAGAGTCCTTGATGCTCAAAATGAACATCTATGAAGAAAAAAAATGAAACCAAAGCGTTTAAAGCCCACGAGCGCTGCCACTTAAACTGCAGAATTGCCTATTTTAAAATTATATCTGAAAAAAAACATTCAACAGAATGACCTAAAGAAAACATTCAACAACAAAAAACACTCATAAAAAACTTTACTACCGCGAAAATTACCTCCACTACAAAAAAACCATCAAAAACAACTCACTGAGAGAGCAGAAAAGGTAACCTTTGGTGTCAGGTGAGAAAAAATGCCGTGGTGAATTTCACGAAAAAAAAAGGTGGACTTTTAAATTGGTGGAAAAAACCATACAGGTTGGTGTCAGGTGAGAAAAAAATGCCGTGGTAAAGTTCACAAGAAAAAAAATTTGGTGGACGTGTCCACAAAATTTGGTGGACGTTAGTATTTTGTTTGTGGACGTTACTATTTTATTTGGTGGACGTTACTATTTTATTTGGTAGACGTTACTATTTTATTTGGTGGACGTTACTATTTTATTTGGTGGACGTTACTATTTTATTTGGTGACACTTCTATTTGAATGGTGGACCAATAATTCATGCCCTAAGTTGAGCACGGAAGGAAAAAAAGGAATGTATTTGCGTGAATGGTCACATGAGCTGAGAGCGATGGGATTCGAACGAACGCCCGATCAATTGATTATTTATTTCGTCCTAGTTTTTTTCCTTTTTCATCAAAACTTTCTATTTCCTCATCCTAATTTTCATTTCATCATCCACTATTTCAAAGCACAGCTTGAAACTTACAACATTGGTTTAACGATAAGTTCATGATTCAGCTTTACTAATTCTATCAGAAAACAATTTTCTGGAAAAAAAAGACCGCGGTGCATGGAGTGAGTGCTCCTAGGTATTTAAATCATGCCGAAAACTAAAGATTTAAGATTCGGAAGAAGCTGTTCTTTGAAACGAATACCTTTTTATTGCACACTAAAAAACTCCTGATTGGAGTACTATGTAGTAGTGATTGTTGAATGTTCATATTGCAGGTCGATCTTGACATCGAAGAGGTTGTGAAAGTTGTTTCGACGCGAACGAGAAGCTGAAGATGCCTAAGCGCACTCGGTTTAGAGACCGTATCTCTAACCCTGCCAGCCATCGACGAGTGACGTTGTATCTCTACGAAGACAGTTACTCGAAAGAGAGCTGGAATTCGCGATACAGCGTCAGTCTCTTACCGAGGACCTGCACTTCGTCCAAATGGAAACGGCTAAGCTACAGAGAGCTAAGGCACAGTTGGAGTATGAAGAAGTGAAACAGAGGTGTGAGGTAAAGGGTGTAGCGCAATTCGAAGAGGTTGAGTACGTAGAAGATTGATAGTACGATTAGTTAATGTCTGTTGTCTGATCTCGCGTTAACAATTTGTTTGTTAATTTACATACATTTTTTGCAATAGGGCGCTGAGATGCATTGTTGCAATAGGATATATGGGGAAAAAACACAAGGTTTCAGTTGTTTGTTATGATTTCATGCTGGTTTCAGTTGTTTGTTGATATACATACATTTTGTTGTTTTTTTTGAAATTCCAAAGTGAATAAAGTTTTCAATACAATAAACGTTTAGAACAAATATGAAAAAGTATTCATTCATTCATTTATTCCTTGTATACATAAGCACACAGAGGATGTTATCGCATTTGCGAAAAGGCAAGCATGTGAGAATAGAATCGGGTTGAAAATATTTTTTAAAGTTTTTAAAAAAGTAATCCTTTATGAAAAAAAGTGAGAAAAAACATCGAAAACACATTGAAAAAAACTCGAAACACAACAAAATCATTAAAAAAGAGAGTGTCCAACGAGTTGGAGGCTCGCTAGACAGGGTAGACCTTGTCCAACGCATTGGACAACGTCCAAGCATTAGACGTCCAACTAATTGCATTGTGGATATGGAATTTGTTGTTGGACTCATAATGTTGGACGTCCCAACGATTGGACGACCTCATTGGACGCTTGAACGCGATTGTGGATACGGCCTACGATTAACCTCGTCGCCTCTCTTCCATATCTCCTCGATGCTGGCATTTTCGCAATTGTACAATCTGTAAGACGGCGTGCCCACGCCGTAAACCGTAGACCTTATCATCCAGGCCCTTCTCTTCTTACCGTTCTTCTATTATATGACATGCCCTCGTTCCCGAAGTCGTTTGGAATATTCGCAATCTCACTCGATTTCTGCTCCATTTTTTCTCGAGTACACTCGCCTTCTCACATCCTCTCGACAACCGCCCGCTGTTCAGACCAATTCATTCATCTCAAGCGCCTTGTATATCTCCCTATATCTTTTGTCTTTGACTTTTTTCTGCTGGCTAACACCTTTCAAAATGTTTTAAAGTCACCTGCACTCGTCAAAAATGACGACGACCGCTCGTTTGAGCGAAGGGCGGTCTTGAGTGATGAGAGTCTATTAGACTCCCTATAGGGAGAGTTAAAACGAAGAGAAGGGGGTGATTTTCGGCAATATAAGAATTCAAGAATTTCAACCTATTTTTAAATGACGAACTCGTGTAATTCCCATCTTTTTGGCTGTTTGTTTGGGAAAAAAGGTCTCGAAAATCTGATTTATGATAAATAAAAATAGCGTTTTGACGTGTTCTATTTCGATTGGCAACAGTGCTCTCTCCTGTTTCTGCTCTCTTGTTGTGTCTTCGAAATTTCTGCTTTTTTATTCTTGATATCCATTTATTTGAAAAATCTCTTCAAGTTAATAGAACCGGGTCCTTAAGAGCACTATTTTAACTGAAGTCTTTGGAATAAAAATCTTTCGCAAACAGATGCTCTTTTGGTGGTAACACGACACCTTGCAGATGCGGACACCTTGCACCGGACACCTTGCAGAGCGACACCTTGCACCGGACACTTTGCAGAGCGACACCTTGCATAGCCTTTAACAAAGTGTATACACTCTACGGCCTGGCTCAATTAATTAGTATTCTTTTTTTTCTTTCTCTTTTTTTATTTTTTTCTCTTTCTTTTTTCTTACTTGTTATCTTACTTTCTTTTTTCTTTCTCTTACTTTTCATTTCCTTTTAAAAAAAATTATCTCTATAATTTTTTTTTTCACATCAGAAAATTATGTTTTACATTAAAAAACGCTTAGGCTTTAGTAAAAAAAATTGGCTTAATCTAACTTTAGCCATCCAAAGACTTTTTTATCAGGAAGAGATTTTATTCATGAAAACTCCCTCCCCCTTTCTCCTTAGGGCCCCCCTTCCCCCTTAGGGGCCACCCCTTCCCCCTCTCCCCCTCCCCCCCTAGGGCCCCTACCCCCCCTTTGCTTAGGTAGGGCCCTCTCTTCCTCCCCCCTTCCTTTTTTAGGGCCCCTCCCTCACTTCCCTGCTTAGGTGAACCCCCTCCCCCTCCCCCTTTCCTCAAAATTTATAAAGATGATTTTTTTTAAAAAGGAAAAGAAAAAGAAAGAGAAAGAAAAAAGAAAGAGAAAAAAAGAAAGAAAGAGAACAAGTAAGAAAAAAGAAAGAGAAAAAAATAAAAAAAGACAAAGAAAAAAGAATACTAATTAATTGAGCCAGGCCGTAGGGTGTACACTTTGTTAAAGCCAAACCGTAGGGTGGACACTTTGTTAAAGGCCAAGAAAGTCGCTCTGCAAAGGTGTCGCTCTGCAAAGTGTCCGGTGCAAGGTGTCGCTCTGCAAAGTGTCCGGTGCAAGGTGTCGCTCTGCAAAGTGCGCGGTGCAAGGTGTCGCTCTGCAAGATGTCATGGAACCCTCTTTGGTTGTCCGTGATTTTCCTTTTTTCTCGGTCCGATTTGAACAAAATTACAACTTATTTTTCTCTACGTAAAAAGTTGTAAACGTTAATTAGGACGGAAAATAATATACGAATTATTCAGCTCAATTTTAGGCCACGTTTCCGGAGCTTAAAATTTTTTTGTTGTTGTTTGTTGTTATTCTTTGTATCGATTCGCGTGTGTGTGTGTGTTTTTTTCGCCTGAAGTGAATGCGGAACATAGATATTCTCCCCTTCAATTGCAGACAGCAGCTGTCGTTAAACTTCAATAGCTCAATCCGAGTTCGGATCTAACTACATATCATCCGTCGCCACTATGGTATGTCTTTAGTTTTTCTGTTAAAAAATAGGCAATTTTGCAGTTTATTGCCCCCCTAGAGGTTCAATTGGGTCAGATGAGAGTTGCATTCTCTTGATACGGTCTCGTTCGCCTGAGCCGTACGGCCTCGTTAGCGTGAACTTTTCCTAAGTTTAAGCCGTTTTTTAATGTAAATTTTTTTAAATGTGAAAATAACTTTTTGGGCGAAACTACTATTGTGGTCCCGTCAAATTCGCATTTTTTGTGCATCAAACTTTTTAGGGTTACTTTACGAGCTAAAAACGATTTTGAGAAGTGCGAAGCTGGATCTGAAGAGTTTGAGTATGTAAAAAAATCATTTGAACCTGGAAAAGGGCCGCTTTTGAAACTGGAAGTTTTTTAATCTTGTGTGCAGTACCTAAATAAGATGGGATTCATCATCAAATTACTGTAGGAACATGTTTGCACAAAAAAATCTTTATTAGAACATGTAAATTTGAAATAGAATGATAACAACTATAAGCATCTTACCTAGCGAACAAACGTTGTCTGACCTAGCTGCCTGCGCTCTACCGTACCTCTAAAAAATGCCGAACCTCCAAAAAACTTCTCCAGTATTTTTTGTCAAATTTAGTCATTGAATTGACAAAAAAATTATAAAATGAGAAATTTACTTATGCGGGCTCGTTATCCTAAGCCATACGGCCTCGTTAGCGTAACCTTTGCCTAAACCTAAGCAACAAAAAACAGTCAATAATAGCTGAAAACAGATGACTTCTCAAATGTTTTTTTACATACCCAAACACTTCAGATACAGCTTCGCATTTCTCAGAATAGTTTTTAGCTTGTAAAGTAACACTAGAAAAAGTTTGTTGCAAAAAATGCGAATTCGACGGGACCACAATAGTACAGTATTGCCAACTTTTTGTGAATGTGAATAAGTCAGAAGTATGACCCATAGAACCTCTAGGAGGGGCACTAAACTGCAGAAGTGCCAGTAAATTTCGCCTAAAAATAAAACTCTGAGTCATTGAAGCTCTGGCAAATTATGATTCTGAGTTTAATTCTCAAAAAATTCACTTAAATGGTTTTGCTGGACTCTGACATTAAATGTCAATCTAAGATTAACTGACTATGACATTAAATGTCAATCTAAGATTAACTGCATACGGTTAGAAAAATTATCTAGGGCGACCGACCTACAGACTCTCTCTCTTTCTCTAAATCTCACAATTTTACTTAGGTGGCCGCACTTTACTTGGGGTGGGCTTTTTTATTTTTTGACAAATTTAATTGACAAAAATTTAATAATATGAGAAATTTTCTCATGCGGTCTCGTTAGCCTAAGCCGAACGGCATCGTTAGTGTAACCTTTGACAAAGCCTAAGCGAGAAAAAAAAACAGTGAATAATAGCTGAAAACAGCTAAGTCAGTTTCCTCAAATAGACTAGGTAAAACTAAAATATTCTGGCTAATTGTTCTATACGGCCTCTCTCCTAAGCCATGCGGCCTCTTTAGCGTTAATTTTACCTATGCGTAAGCGAAAAAATCAGTGAAAAGTAACCTGCCCCCCTAAGTAAAGTGCGCCAGACCCCTAAGTAAAGTGCGCCCCCAAGTAACTAAGTGCCTTCTAACTGAATGTATCAGAGTTTTCACAGCTAAAATTTAACAGCCTCAACCGGTTTCGTAAATTTGAAAGAGAACTTTTAACCTACTTTAGCGATCCCAGGGGTTAAATAGTGACAGGATCGGTCCCGTCGGCGGATACATGTACACACACTATTGACAAAAAACTCCCTCTCTTTTCTTACCCTTTCCCTTCATATCCTCTTCTTTTATCCTCCAAATTTTGAGCGGCGGATATATGTAACCCCAGAGGCCGTATGCATGGAGCAATCCAAAAGGATTAGGAGCTTGGATTTGCAGTTATTCAAATACATTTCACTAATCCGGTATGCATGGAAGCTATAATACTTTTGGACTGGAGATAATCCGACAAATTGCGTAACCCTACTCCGGAGGTGGGTTAGCGACTAATCCAAAAGGATTCTCAGCTCAATTTGACCCATTCCGTTCATGTTGCTCTTTTTGAAGTGTGTAGTGAAAGTAAAACGGAACGGAAATTTTTTTTCTAATTTGCTATGATTTAATGAAAGTATTTATTGTATATTTCCAGTATTTCCAGTGAACATTTTTTTAAATGTAACGCATATTTTGTGTTTTTCTGTGTTTTCAAAGCTTTCAAATTAATAAAATTTACTGATGAGTGAAAACAACAAACAGAACACAATTGCACAAACAAAACACATTTGCACAAACGATGTTTAACATTTTTAACATTGGACATTTCCAACAACCCGCAGAGTTTTAACATTTTCAACAACCCGCAGAGTTTTAACATTTTCAACAACCCGCAGAGTTTTAACATTTTTAACATTCCGCCGAGTTTTAACATTTTTAACATTCCGCAGAGTTTAAACATTTTAAGGGGGGGTCTAAAGTGCAGAAGTTCCAAATAGAGCACAACGATTACTACAAATCACCTTTCAACTAACCTTTTGATTGAAAACATAGGTTGAAAATGTTCATCTTAATATTTTATCTACCAATTCCATAAAATTTTACATTCAACTTGCAGTACGGCTTTAACAACAACAACAACGAAATTAATTGAGAAACTGTTGTAATTTTATAACAATACTAACTAATATTCGACAATTATAGTGTTCAGAGTGCATTTAGTTTTCGACAATTACAGTTTTTAGAGTGCATTTTAGTGCTTACGCTTGTCTTTCCGCGTCCTTTTTGACAATAATCCAAGTTTAAGAAATCTGACATCCATGCATACCGATTTTCTCAATCCTAATTTTTTAAACTTTTTTGGATGTTGTAATCCTTGGATTTGACTAATCCAGATTGTTATAATCTGTTTTCCATGCATACGGCCTCAGATTGGGCGGCTCCATTCAACCCCTGAGCGATCCACCTATGAAGAAATCAAAACATTATTTACCTATGATGGCAATAAGAAACCGGTCTGTTTCGTGTTAACCTTTATGAAAATACTGTGAGTTGAGTTACATTTCAATACAGTTTTTCTTAAAGTCTTTTTGAAATCTTCGTCGATATTATAATTTCTTAGTTTGCTTACCATTTACACGGCCCCTATGTGCCAGAAACTAAGCGATGAACGAATATTCTCGATTGATTTTTGTTTTTGAAGGGAAAGAAGAACGCGTTCCTTAAGAAGAAGAATGCTCAACGTTACAGACTCATCCCTCAGAGTTACACTGGTTCATTTTTAAAAAAAATTTTTGCGGTTCAATGTTTATTATATCGTGAACATTATTGTTTTGTTTATATTCATTCACATTTCAAAATTGTTTTGCTCAATGATTGAAAAAACAAAAATAGTTTTCCGAAAGAACACGCATTGTTGTACTTTCTTACATAAAAAATACATCGAGAAAAAATCAATTAAAGTTTTTTAAAAGCTAATCACAACGAAACATTTGAAGAGTACTTTCATTAGCTTCCCTAGTTGATCAATGTCTAATCATAAGAATAATAATCAGCATTGTTTTAATGTTATTTTTTATTATCATAACCAGGGGTTAAATAGTGACCGGATCGCTCCCGTCGGCGGATACATGTACACACACTATTGACAAAAACTCCCTCTCTTTTCTTACCCTTTTCCTTCATCCCCTCTTCTTTTTCCTCCAAACTTTGAGCGGTGGATACATCTAAACCCAAATAGGGTGGCCCCTGATAATAACCAGTTTCTGTGATGTTCAGAGCAAGAGAAACCGACGGAGAAATTCACACCGACCGCAGAGCATCTCAAGCTACAGCATGAATGCGGCATTTTCTTCGACGATGACTACGATTACACGCAACATCTGCGCGACCGAAATGAGGTTCCTGGGGATTGTTTTAAAATACAAAACACATCCTGCAAGATTAGAGATCTTAAGACAGATAAAACGAGGTTTTGCCAAACGACACCCTAGAAGGTGGTAATGGGGTACAAACGTGGGTCGAACATCGTCTGGGAAGGCTTTTTTCTCTTTTTACCAAAAATCAGAGAACCTGGTTGGAATGGTCTCTTTGATAACGTGTGTAGTTGATTAGCGCCAGTTAGAGAGCGAGACGAGCAGACTGACGCCACTTAGGTTTGAGACTTGATTGCTTAGGTTTGGGAAAACATCGGTTAACTCAAATAGGAGGATTGTTTGTAGCATTTTCTGAAGTGATGACAGGTAAACTATTTTACTTTCAGAGAGAAAAAACTCTTGCGAAGAAGTTATTTACAAGAGAAAACCAAGTTGAGCTTTCAGAAGAGCGTCCTTCTACCGGTAGAGGAGGTGGAAACAATCATCATGAGAGCGCCATCATACTCTAAGTTAGTGTCCATGAGAAAGGGAATAGTGGGCCTATTTGTGTTTTGCACCAAGAGGATTTAATGTTGCTCTGTTGTGGGTGGATACAAAATAGCGTGATACTCAGCATCAAGCTTTTTTTTTTAATTTAGAGTTGAATGTAACTTCGAACAGAAAATTTTTTCAATTTTCAGCTTGATAATTTTCAGCGTTCAAACAAAAAAGTAAAAAAACTCATTTTTTTGTAGTTTGTCGGACGCGGAAACATACGCCAAAAGGCGTGTGGTGTTCGATGACGAAGTCGATCGAGTTCTCGAGGGAGAAATCGAAGGGGTTACTTTTTAAATAATAGGGGTTTCTGCGAATTTGGTTGAAAATTGATTCTTTGGACTAATCAATTTAGAGGTGATCTCACAGAATGGAGGTCGAATTACGTTCCTATAAGTGGTTTATGAGAATAAAAGTTGACTTGGACGTTCCGTGTGATTTTTAATACGAGAACCCTTTTTAATACGAGAACCCTTTTTGACACGAGAACCCTTTTCAATACGAGAACCCTTTTTAACACGAGAACCCTTTTTAATACGAGAACCCTTTTCAATACGAGAACCCTTTTTAACACGAGAACCCTTCTTAATACGAGAACCCTTTTCGACACGAGAACCCTTTTCAATACGAGAACCCTTTTTGACACGAGAACCCTTTTTAATACGAGAACCCTTTTTAATACGAGAACTTTTTTAATACGAGAACCCTTTTTAATACGAGAACCCTTTTTGACACGAGAACCCTTTTCAATACGAGAACCCTTTTTAACACGAGAACCCTTTTTAATACGAGAACCCTTTTTAATACGAGAACCCTTTTTGAAACGAGAACCCTTTTTAATACGAGAACCCTTTTTGACACGAGAACCCTTTTCAATACGAGAACCCTTTTTAACACGAGAACCCTTTTTAATACAAGAACCCTTTTTAATACGAGAACCCTTTTTGACACGAGAACCCTTTTTGATACGAGAACCCTTTTTGACACGAAAACCCTTTTCAATACGAGAACCCTTTTTAACACGAGAACCCTTTTTGACACGAGAACCCTTTTCAATACAAGAACGCTTTTTAACACGAGAACCCTTTTTAATACGAGAACCCTTTTTGACACGAGAACCCTTTTCAATACGAGAACCCTTTTTAACACGAGAACCCTTTTCAATACGAGAACCCTTTTTAATATGAGAACCCTTTTTAATACGAGAACCCTTTTTGACACGAGAACCCTTTTTAATACAAGAACCCTTTTTAATACGAGAACCCTTTTTGACACGAGAACCCTTTTTAATACGAGAACCCTTTTTAATACGAGAACCCTTTTTGACACGAGAACCCTTTTTAATACGAGAACCCTTTTTAATACGAGAACCCTTTTTGACACGAGAACCCTTTTCAATACGAGAACCCTTTTTAACACAAGAACCCTTTTTAATACGAGACCCGTTTTGACACGAGAACCCTTTTTAATACGAGAACCCTTTTTGACACGAGAACCTTTAATACGAGAACCCTTTTTAATACGAGAACCCTTTTTGACACAAGAACCCTTTTTAATACGAGAACCCTTTTTGACACAAGAACCCTTTTTAATACGAGAACCCTTTTTGACACAAGAACCCTTTTTAATACGAGAACCCTTTTTGACACAAGAACCCTTTTTAATACGAGAACCCTTTTTGACACAAGAACCCTTTTTAATACGAGAACCCTTTTTGACACAAGAACCCTTTTTAATACGAGAACCCTTTTTGACACAAGAACCCTTTTTAATACGAGAACCCTTTTTGACACAAGAACCCTTTTTAATACGAGAACCCTTTTTGACACAAGAACCCTTTTTAATACGAGAACCCTTTTTGACACAAGAACCCTTTTTAATACGAGAACCCTTTTTGACACAAGAACCCTTTTTAATACGAGAACCCTTTTTGACACAAGAACCCGTTTTAATACGAGAACCCTTTTTGACACAAGAACCCTTTTTAATACGAGAACCCTTTTTGACACAAGAACCCTTTTTAATACGAGAACCCTTTTTGACACAAGAACCCTTTTTAATACGAGAACCCTTTTTGACACAAGAACCCTTTTTAATACGAGAACCCTTTTTGACACAAGAACCCTTTTTAATACGAGAACCCTTTTTGACACAAGAACCCTTTTTAATACGAGAACCCTTTTTAATACGAGAACCCTTTTTGACACAAGAACCCTTTTTAATACGAGAACCCTTTTTGACACAAGAACCCTTTTTAATACGAGAACCCTTTTTGACACAAGAACCTTTTTAATACGAGAACCCTTTTTGACACAAGAACCCTTTTTAATACGAGAACCCTTTTTGACACAAGAACCCTTTTTAATACGAGAACCCTTTTTGACACAAGAACCCTTTTTAATACGAGAACCCTTTTTGACACAAGAACCCTTTTTAATACGAGAACCCTTTTTGACACAAGAACCCTTTTTAATACGAGAACCCTTTTTGACACAAGAACCCTTTTTAATACGAGAACCCTTTTTGACACAAGAACCCTTTTTAATACGAGAACCCTTTTTGACACAAGAACCCTTTTTAATACGAGAACCCTTTTTGACACAAGAACCCTTTTTAATACGAGAACCCTTTTTGACACAAGAACCCTTTTTAATACGAGAACCCTTTTTGACACAAGAACCCTTTTTAATACGAGAACCCTTTTTGACACAAGAACCCTTTTTAATACGAGAACCCTTTTTGACACAAGAACCCTTTTTAATACGAGAACCCTTTTTGACACAAGAACCCTTTTTAATACGAGAACCCTTTTTGACACAAGAACCCTTTTTAATACGAGAACCCTTTTTGACACGAGAACCTTTAATACGAGAACCCTTTTTAATACGAGAACCCTTTTTGACACAAGAACCCTTTTTAATACGAGAACCCTTTTTGACACAAGAACCCTTTTTAATACGAGAACCCTTTTTGACACAAGAACCCTTTTTAATACGAGAACCCTTTTTGACACAAGAACCCTTTTTAATACGAGAACCCTTTTTGACACAAGAACCCTTTTTAATACGAGAACCCTTTTTGACACAAGAACCCTTTTTAATACGAGAACCCTTTTTGACACAAGAACCCTTTTTAATACGAGAACCCTTTTTGACACAAGAACCCTTTTTAATACGAGAACCCTTTTTGACACAAGAACCCTTTTTAATACGAGAACCCTTTTTGACACAAGAACCCTTTTTAATACGAGAACCCTTTTTGACACAAGAACCCTTTTTAATACGAGAACCCTTTTTGACACAAGAACCCTTTTTAATACGAGAACCCTTTTTGACACAAGAACCCTTTTTAATACGAGAACCATTTTTGACACAAGAACCCTTTTTAATACGAGAACCCTTTTTGACACAAGAACCCTTTTTAATACGAGAACCCTTTTTGACACAAGAACCCTTTTTAATACGAGAACCCTTTTTGACACAAGAACCCTTTTTAATACGAGAACCCTTTTTGACACAAGAACCCTTTTTAATACGAGAACCCTTTTTGACACAAGAACCCTTTTTAATACGAGAACCCTTTTTGACACAAGAACCCTTTTTAATACGAGAACCCTTTTTGACACAAGAACCCTTTTTAATACGAGAACCCTTTTTGACACAAGAACCCTTTTTAATACGAGAACCCTTTTTGACACAAGAACCCTTTTTAATACGAGAACCCTTTTTGACACAAGAACCCTTTTTAATACGAGAACCCTTTTTGACACAAGAACCCTTTTTAATACGAGAACCCTTTTTGACACAAGAACCCTTTTTAATACGAGAACCCTTTTTGACACAAGAACCCTTTTTAATACGAGAACCCTTTTTGACACAAGAACCCGTTTTAATACGAGAACCCTTTTTGACACAAGAACCCTTTTTAATACGAGAACCCTTTTTGACACAAGAACCCTTTTTAATACGAGAACCCTTAGACGTGAGACATTCCTAGCCTTATCTTATCATTGTTTTGTACATATATTGAGTCAAATTTGTGCAACCCAGCTATTTGATGTTAAATCATAAGATAAATTTTTCAGGAAGGTGATTTGGATGACAATTTCGTCGAATTGGCGGGCGGTGCTATCGAGGAGAAAGCCCTTAGACATCGAGAGCTCCTCAACATGGACAGCGATGCATCTGATGGAGAGGTCGGCGGTTCTACCGTGAACTACAGTAACCAAAAATATAAAATAAATATGTCAATTTGATCGGAGGGCTCAGGATAATCAGCGGTTATGTGACAGTGAGAAGTCAGAAAAATGGAAAAAAAGAGAGATTAGAACGGTGAAAATAGCGAGCGAAAAATTAGAATGACGAAATGTGTTGTTTTCTTTCTGAAAAAAATTAGTTCCGTGTGATTTAAAATAACATGGTTTGTATTTTAGGACTTGTTCAACCGAGGCTATGAGGACTATGACGAAGAAGATGATGAAGACATCGAAACGGATGAGTCGAAAGAACAAAGTAGGCTCTTACACAGATTCAAAAAAGTGCGGTAGAATATGTTATTTCCTAAAATTTGCACGAACACAGCCCTAAAAATTCAGCGGTTTTTTAGGGAGTTCAGGGTATTCTGAAAAATTTTAAGAGCATTTTTTATGCTGAAAAATGTATACTTGATATGGAATAGAGTTCGAAAACAGGTCGAATCCAAACCAAAAACAATATCTAATTAAATTCAGAATGTGTTTAGTTGTAATTGAAATTCAAAATTTAATATAACTAGGAAAAGAGGTTCAAACAAATAAACATAAAAGAGTCTATGCGTCTTTTTGGTCTTTCAGAAGAGGACCGAGATGTTGATCTGGCTTTCAACTCTCTACTGGAGTCCAACTACAACGAGGACCAGATTGGCGACATGGAGGGAGAAGATATTGAGCAAGGTCAGCAGGGGATGTAGATCACATACATGAGCAAGGTCAGCAGGGGATGTAGATCACATGAGCAAGGTCAGCAGGGGATGTAGATCACATGAGCAAGGTCAGCAGGGGATGTAGATCACATGAGCAAGGTCAGCAGGGGATGTAGATCACATGAGCAAGGTCAGCAGGTGATGTAGATCACATGAGCAAGGTCAGCAGGGGATGTAGATCACATGAGCAATGTCAGCAGGGGATGTAGATCACATGAGCAAGGTCAGCAGGGGATGTAGATCACATGAGCAAGGTCAGCATGGGATGTAGATCACATGAGCAAGGTCAGCAGGTGATGTAGATCACATGAGCAAGGTCAGCAGGGGATGTAGATCACATGAGCAAGGTCAGAAGGGGATGTAGATCCCATAGATTGTAAGGAAGGAACAAATCCTTTCCGGCCTACTGCCCGTACACTCAAATATTATTATATCTCGGTCGTCCTCTCTTAATTGTATTGCTCTCCTTGTTCCCCGATTTTTTTTTGCATTTCTGTTTTTCCGCTTTTGCTTGTCTTTCCAGCATTCTCAACATAATGTCTCAATAGAAGTTGACTCAAGTGGTTTGGAAGTTTATTAATACACTTATGGGTGGGATCAGGTAAAGGCAGAGTGAGGAGATCATTAATAACGGGAAATCCAATCAGGCTTTCTCTGAGAACCCGCCAAAAAAAGGCTCCAGATCTAGAAGACTAATTATGATCCACAGCGGGGGTTGAAAAATTACCCCGAATTCTAGAACAATGGGAAAAGGACACAGAAAGGAGAGGGGAGAGATAGATTATTTTAAAATGTCTTCCACGCGTGTTCCACCAAGTATTTCCAGAAGATTTTTTTTTCGGGAGATCAATACCGCTAATAGTTGAAAGAGAGGTTGGTAAAATCAATTATTTGTTGATTAGGTAGAAATTTTAGGTATATGATCTTTATAATGGGTTTTTTCGAAATAGGAAGAGGATTGGAGCCAGAAGATATCAAAGCAAGAAGATTAACTGGACAGAAGAGAGCCAATCCTGGTTACGATGAAAAGGCAGCCAAGGTTTGTTTTTTGGCTCAGCCATCTTTTTTTTATGGACTCATTATGCGACAAGATTATTGAAAATCAATGACAAGCGGATGCAGTTGTCAGAGAAATAAAGTGATCAAACTGATACAATCAATAGTCATTCAGATAGAGTAGTCATAACGTTTTAGTAAAATCAAAACTATCTCTTCATTGATTGCAAAGCTTATTCTAAATACTTGTTGTTGTTGTTGTTGTTGTTGTTGCCGGCAAGCATCCCGCATCGAAGACCTTGTTATGAACACTCTCTTTAATGAGAGAAGTTCTCGTGTTCTTCGGACAAGATGCGTCCGGAGAAGGGTTTTGATGTCCTTTGCAGTCCTGAGACTGTCATGCTGCACCTTGTGAAGGCGGACATCGTTGTAGCAACCTGTTCATGCTATAGGCCTTGTGAGTGGGTGGTCAAGCCGGCCTAGCATCGTTTTGGGTGGGAGTAGAGACGTCTCGCCTGTCGTTGACCGGAGATAGGCAAGAGGCTATTTGACTGGCGCCTCGACTCGCCATTGAAAAGTATAGCGGAGTATCGGCTGATGTTTTGTCCGGTGGCATGCTCAGGCCGGTCCGGCATCGCCCTCCTTTGACGAGCTATACTACCAGTTTTGGTCCACGGCGGGATTTCTCCCGCTACCTCCCAGCACGAATTATTCGTAGGGAGGCATCCCTCTATCCGCCACCTGAGGTCGCGCTCGATTCTGGACTGGATGATCCGGTTCCATCCGTGACAGGCTCTTAAGGCTGTAGAGTCATGAATGGCCACTGTTGCCAGTGTGTTTCGAGTATTCTAAATACTAGAAATAGTCCTTAAAAGAGGTTGAATAGTAAAGTCTCACAGCCAAATAGCGGCTCATTGCCATGAACTCTCGTGGGTTCAAAGGTTGTTAATGCGTCAGAAAAGGACAAAAAAGCCCGCCGAAGGCGAAAAGTAGCTTAAACAGAAGCCCGCAAGTGGAATTGAAAGTTCTTTTATAAGACAAAATGGGGTTTCATAAGCATTTTTGCTAACAGAAATTGAAAAAAGTTCCCTGGAAGTTTGAGGCCCGCCTAAAACAGTAGGACTTGACTATTTGAACTCTGCTTGAGACTTAGTTTTCGCTCCAAGGGTGGATTGTGATAAGCTAAATGCCAGTTCTCAATAGAACTGATTTTTTTGGTTAGCGGGGTCTCTCTCCAGAAATATATTTACCTTACCCAGAACTCTCTCTTTTTTCAAATGCAAGAAAAACTTAGTATGGAAGATGGAGGAGCCATGGAAAATATTGTTCCTCTCGCCAACATCTTTATTATTTTTTTCAAATTTGTATTTCAAAACACGAGTCTCATCCAGGGGTTAAATAGAGCCGCCCAAATTGGGTTTACATGTATCCGCCGCTCAAAGTTTGGAGGAAAAAAGAAGAGGGGATGAAGAAAAAGGGTAAGAAAAGAGGGAGTTTTTTGTCAATAGTGTGTGTACATGTATCCGCCGACGGGACCGATCCGGTCACTATTTAACCCTTGGTCTCATCATTCTCATTTGTAGGAAGACGTACGTCGACGCATGGAGCACATGTTTGCTGACGATTCCAGTGAGGATGAAATTGTGGTAAGGATGTGTTCCTATGTAGCTCTGCAAGCTCTTTATTGAAGAAAAGATTTCTTGAAATAATGCTGGATTTAAATCTCGAATATTGTATGATATGTCAGTATATGTATGGTATCGGGGGTAACATTTGAGTTTTACTTCTTTTTTTCTTCCGAGAATGGTTGAACCTTTGAATAAAAAAATTGTTTTAGAAAATTGCGTGTTTTTAGCAGAGAAGACAACATTAGTTGTTTTATTTGCATTTTAAATGTTCTAAAATGTTTCTAAAAATTTATGGTTGAGGTTGAAACGGAAGTGAGTGCGAGAAAGAGACTGAAATGGGATTGTGAGTCATTCGTCACTCAATACTCCAATATCTACAACCATCCATGCCTCATCAAGGTTACTTTTAGGTTCCTTTTCTCGCCTTCGGTCATTCAGCTATTTTTTGGTCACACTCTCTCTTCACATATTTATACTCTCGCAATCTTCCGCTCTTTTAATCTCTCTATTTCTCTCTCTCTCTCTCTCTCTCTCCCTCTCTTTCTCTCTTAAGTCATCTCTAATCTCTATAAATGTATATTTTACTATCCCTTTCTCTAAATCAGCTCTCTGAATTTTTTCAATAGAAAACAAAAACTTGTATTTTTTAGGAAACTAATTCTCGCGCTAAATTGATGCGCATGGAAGAAGAGGAATTGGCCAAGCGGAAAAAGAAAGAGGAGGAAGCGCAGCAAGAGAGAGAGGCGACTGAGGAAGAGGATGATTCCATGGATGAAGGAAGTGTCGTCACATGGACGGGCGGCAAGAGGTTTCTTTTATCAACCGGTGACATTTACGAATTACATCTCTCGCGAGAAAATCCTGCGTTTTACCTCTTACAAATCTTCATTTTTTTATTGTGTAGTGTTGGTAAAAGTCACCGCACTTTCCTGATTGATTCAACAGACAGGTAGTTATAGGCAGCGGCGTACGATTAGCTGATCAAACATTCGGACGGATGCGAGTGTTGCGTATGACCTTGAAGCTAGTTAAATCAAATTTTGATTACATTGAAGATCGGGGATTGGGCTGCTATTCTTCGATATGAACTATTGGTCATATAAGAAGTTTTACCGTATCGTTTCAGACCGCCTCAGGAGACTGCAGATGAGAAAAAGGCGAGAAAGGCCTTCGTGAAGGAACAGAGACGGACGAGGAGAGTCGAGAAGAAGATGAATCAGGTCAAAAATTTGCTCAAATACTAATTAACCATATGATAGTGTTTGGCTAGTTGTAGTGATCAATATTCATCAACAAGAAGCCCTCAAAAAAGTGTCAAATATGGTTTTGGCCCGAAAACAACACAGTACCAAAGTGAAGTAATCGATAAAAAGCCAAGAGGATATAAGTTAGTAGATGTCTTCAAGCCATTCTTCTTATTCAGGAGGCTTTCGGAGCCGAGCAGCGTCAGGCAATTCGTTCTAAAGCGGGCAAGATTCGTACTGTACCGATTGTGTAGGCCAGACTACAAGCTACAAACTATATATTGTGTTGATAGCTTGAATTAATAATCTAGGCAAACTAAATCATTTCTGGCGTTATGTTATACAGCTTGCACAGTTAGATTGTCCGATACCATCTAATGCACACACGAATTTTCTGAGGTTTTTCTTTGTGTTTTCAGTTTCATAGACAGTAGATCAAAACGACTGTTGAAGTTTCATAGACAGTAGATCAAAACGAGTGTTGAAGTTTTTTTCCAGATAGGTCTTCTGATCAATTCAAAATGTGATGATAACTTCGTGCCACAACTGTTGCTGATATAAAATTAATTTTTTGCGCCTAGTCTCCTACTTGTATGAATACTTAGCTCTAAGCTAAGTTTAGTACAATTATACTGCCTCGGACTTATCTAACTCATTTCTTTATTGACTTGAGTAATGTGCTCCTTACCTAATTTTGATAAATTTCATTTCTCGATTTTAGGATACTTACATGTAGCATTTTTTTCGGTTTGAGGATGTTGTTGTTGTTGTCTTGCCCATAGGTCCTGTCGAGGGGAGTCCTTTTGGGATAGGTTGGTCGTGAGGATCCTTTTGAGTCCGGAGAGATTTTCTCCGTCTACACTCGCACCGCAGTCGGCGATCCTCTTGGCGAGACCCATTCGTTAACCGGAGAAGGGCAAGAGGTTATTTTACTGGCGCCTCGACTCGCCATTGAAAAGTATAGCGGAGTATCGGCTGATGTTTTGTCCGGTGGCATGCCCAGGCCGGTCCGGCATCGCCCTCCTTTGACGAGCTATACTACTCGGTTTAAGGATAGCATGTATCGTTAAACTATAATTGCTCGGCAAAAGCCGGCAGTTATAGTTTAAAGCCGAACCCGCCGTGTTTTTCTTTACAGGAGCGGTCACGTAACCACATTATTTTCTGTTTTCTTCTAAGTGCTCGATCTGAATTTTTAACACTTGGCGCTAAGCTAAGTGTTATCATGTGTTACTTTTTTTGTAACTTGAGACCTGTTAGTTTTTTTTCTTGTTCCATTTACGTTGTTCGCTTCACCTTGTTCTAATTCTCATCTCATCACCCCTCTTGATTAATATAAATGATATAACCAGTTAATTTTTACAAAAAGGCTCTCACATGATCTAGTAATTCAATAATTCTACTCACATAACACTCTATGGAATTTAAAAGACGACCCTCTGTGAAAGGGATAAGCTCAATCAACAGAAACTCCGTCAGATGGCTTGCACAACTTCAACTTAAGTAAGAAGACTTTTAATGAATGAAGTGATGAGTTCAAGGGTGATTCACAGAAAAAAGATTTCAATGAGGTGATATCGATTCATGAGATGCTTGTTTTCACGTCAAACAGCAGATTTGATGAAATGAATGATGAAACTGAAAAAGAAAACATGTTAAATCGTCGAATGCCAAAATCTCATCTCGGTGTATGCTCACCATCTTACTATCTTGACTCTCTATCTCTCTCTCTCTCTTTCTATCTCTCTCTCTCTCTCTCTCTCTCTTTTTCCCTTAACTTTGTCTTTATTTCTTTTTCCACTCTCCTCTCACTGTTTCTCTCTACCTTTATATCACTTACCACCTCTCTCTCTCTCTCTCTCTCTCTCTCTCTCTCTCTCTTTTTCCCTTAACTTATTCTTTATTTCTTTTTCCACTCTCCTCTCACTGTTTCTCTCTACCTTTATATCACTTTCCACCTCTCTCCCTCTCTCTCTCTCTGTCTATCTCTCTTGCCTCATCTATCATCATTGCTTGTTTGCTGAACCCAGCTAGAGATGTGTATACGCCTGTAATAGTCTGCTACTCTACCTGTTGTGAAGTATTTGTTCAACACCATTTCTCTCTCCCCCTCCCTTCCTCTTCTCATGCTTCTTTGTACCAGTTCATCGCCCCCCTCCTGATTCACGTCTCCTGCTCAGCGGGCTGCTTTTGGTGACGTAACGACGCGGAGTATCTCCGGAAGACGTCTCTTCGAAAGTGTGATCTTCCGCTGCGAACGAACGCGAATGTGGTGATTTCAGACATGAGGTCGCCGGAGATGCAAAATTTGTTAGTGTCAAGAGGTCCTTGGCACTGATTAGTGTGGTTTAGAAGTCAAAGTGAAAAAAATTTTGGTCTCAGAAAAGAAAATCGATTAGTGATAGAGTTAGCTGAATTTGTGTTTTTAAACTAATTTTCAATGGCTTTACTCTGAATTTAAACGTTTCATTGTTAGCTTTTGGTGGCCAATGTCCCGGTGATAAAGCTTCACTTTGGATCTCTCCAAATACTCGTTCTTCTATTGAGAATTGGTTTAGTTAACCAAAACTTGAGGATGCGGTATCCAGATCCTTTCAGGAGCGAAGTATTAACAATTTATCTCTTCACATCCGTTTTGAATTGAAGAAAACAATGGAAATGTCAAAGAGATTAGTTTAATGAAAAGTTGATTATAGTTAAGCATTTGAATCATAGGTAAACTGCCAACTGGCAAAAAACATTTCTAGGGCGACCGACCTACCGACCCTCTCCCTCAACGAATGTATCAGAGTTTTTAGAGCTAAAACTGAAAGAAAAATTTTTCGTTCCTCTATATAAAAAGAACGTTTCATTAGCCATAACTCAGCCTCAACCGGTTTCGTAAAGTTGAAAGTGAAACTTTCAACCTACTTTAGCGATCGACCTATTGAAAAATCAAGACATGTTTTATCTATGATTTTAATGCATAGAATATCGAGAACTTAAAGCATTCATTCCATTCGAGAACTTAAAGCATTCATTCCATTCCAGAACTTGAAGCATTCATTCCATTCGAGAACTTAAAGCATTCATTCCATTCGAGAACTTGAAGCATTAATTCCATTCGAGAACTTAAAGCATTCATTCCATTCGTTACTGGCTTTTACTCACTTCTGAGTCAATGGAAAAGTTCAAATCCTGAAGGAAAACATGATGAAAAGCTGAGAAAACACGTATGAGGTGTATTGGAAGAAGTTTAGTGGAATTAATTGATTTGGAGTCGGATTCCACGACAGAATTGGTTTTTGAATAGATTGATGATAAGCTTACTGGCACTTAGTTCCGCCTCGTCGCAGGGTAAGCGCTGGCCTGGAGATTCAAACTCAACCTACTAAAGATAGTAACTATATCCTGAGTCACTTTTAGTGTGTAAATACCGCATGGAAAAAGGTAGTTCAACGGGTAGGATCATATCCAAACATCTCCGGTGTAACTGAAAACTTGAAGACTACTTCTCGCTATGGTAAAAGTAGACAGAAGATGCTTGACAGCCGTACAGACATGTTCAATCGGTTTGGTTCTTGATATGGTAACAGTAGACAGAAGAAGATTCTTGACAGCCGTACCGACATGTTCAATCGGTTTGGTTCTTGATATGGTAACAGTAGACAGAAGAAGATTCTTGACAGCCGTACCGACATGTTCAATCGGTTTGGTTCTTGATATGGTAACAGTAGACAGAAGAAGATTCTTGACAGCCGTACCGACATGTTCAATCGGTTTGGTTCTTGATATGGTAACAGTAGACAGAAGAAGATTCTTGACAGCCGTACCGACATGTTCAATCGGTTTGGTTCTTGATATGGTAACAGTAGACAGAAGAAGATTCTTGACAGCCGTACCGACATGTTCAATCGGTTTGGTTCTTGCTATGGTAACAGTAGACAGAATAAGATTCTTGACAGCCGTACCGACATGTTCAATCGGTTTGGTTCTTGCTATGGTAACAGTAGACAGAATAAGATTCTTGACAGCCGTACCGACATGTTCAATCGGTTTGGTTCTTGCTATGGTAACAGTAGACAGAAGAAGATTCTTGACAGCCGTACCGACATGTTCAATCGGTTTGGTTCTTGCTATGGTAACAGTAGACAGAAGAAGATTCTTGACAGCCGTACCGACATGTTCAATCGGTTTGGTTCTTGCTATGGTAACAGTAGACAGAAGAAGATTCTTGACAGCCGTACCGACATGTTCAATCGGTTTGGTTCTTGATATGGTAACAGTAGACAGAAGAAGATTCTTGACAGCCGTACCGACATGTTCAATCGGTTTGGTTCTTGATATGGTAACAGTAGACAGAAGAAGATTCTTGACAGCCGTACCGACATGTTCAATCGGTTTGGTTCTTGATATGGTAACAGTAGACAGAAGAAGATTCTTGACAGCCGTACCGACATGTTCAATCGGTTTGGTTCTTGATATGGTAACAGTAGACAGAAGAAGATTCTTGACAGCCGTACCGACATGTTCAATCGGTTTGGTTCTTGCTATGGTAACAGTAGACAGAATAAGATTCTTGACAGCCGTACCGACATGTTCAATCGGTTTGGTTCTTGCTATGGTAACAGTAGACAGAATAAGATTCTTGACAGCCGTACCGACATGTTCAATCGGTTTGGTTCTTGCTATGGTAACAGTAGACAGAAGAAGATTCTTGACAGCCGTACCGACATGTTCAATCGGTTTGGTTCTTGCTATGGTAACAGTAGACAGAAGAAGATTCTTGACAGCCGTACCGACATGTTCAATCGGTTTGGTTCTTGATATGGTAACAGTAGACAGAAGAAGATTCTTGACAGCCGTACCGACATGTTCAATCGGTTTGGTTCTTGATATGGTAACAGTAGACAGAAGAAGATTCTTGACAGCCGTACCGACATGTTCAATCGGTTTGGTTCTTGCTATGGTAACAGTAGACAGAAGAAGATTCTTGACAGCCGTACCGACATGTTCAATCGGTTTGGTTCTTGCTATGGTAACAGTAGACAGAATAAGATTCTTGACAGCCGTACCGACATGTTCAATCGGTTTGGTTCTTGCTATGGTAACAGTAGACAGAATAAGATTCTTGACAGCCGTACCGACATGTTCAATCGGTTTGGTTCTTGCTATGGTAACAGTAGACAGAAGAAGATTCTTGACAGCCGTACCGACATGTTCAATCGGTTTGGTTCTTGCTATGGTAACAGTAGACAGAAGAAGATTCTTGACAGCCGTACCGACATGTTCAATCGGTTTGGTTCTTGCTATGGTAACAGTAGACAGAAGAAGATTCTTGACAGCCGTACCGACATGTTCAATCGGTTTGGTTCTTGATATGGTAACAGTAGACAGAAGAAGATTCTTGACAGCCGTACCGACATGTTCAATCGGTTTGGTTCTTGATATGGTAACAGTAGACAGAAGAAGATTCTTGACAGCCGTACCGACATGTTCAATCGGTTTGGTTCTTGATATGGTAACAGTAGACAGAAGAAGATTCTTGACAGCCGTACCGACATGTTCAATCGGTTTGGTTCTTGATATGGTAACAGTAGACAGAAGAAGATTCTTGACAGCCGTACCGACATGTTCAATCGGTTTGGTTCTTGCTATGGTAACAGTAGACAGAATAAGATTCTTGACAGCCGTACCGACATGTTCAATCGGTTTGGTTCTTGCTATGGTAACAGTAGACAGAAGAAGATTCTTGACAGCCGTACCGACATGTTCAATCGGTTTGGTTCTTGCTATGGTAACAGTAGACAGAAGAAGATTCTTGACAGCCGTACCGACATGTTCAATCGGTTTGGTTCTTGCTATGGTAACAGTAGACAGAAGAAGATTCTTGACAGCCGTACCGACATGTTCAATCGGTTTGGTTCTTGCTATGGTAACAGTAGACAGAAGAAGATTCTTGACAGCCGTACCGACATGTTCAATCGGTTTGGTTCTTGCTATGGTAACAGTAGACAGAATAAGATTCTTGACAGCCGTACCGACATGTTCAATCGGTTTGGTTCAAGTGAATCTTTTCGGGTGAGATTGAGATCGCCCGAGAATTTCGCTCATTAATTTTTCATGGATATTGAAAAATGGTAGAATTCCAGTTTCTTTTAGACAATAACCCTGTTAACGCCAGAAGTGAAGTTATTTGGTATCAGCATTTGAAAGTCATTGTTTTGGTCGAAATTCTCAAAAAAAGTTTTGAAAAATCTTCTAAAAAACTATACAATTACACATTTAAAAAAACTATACAATTGTAGATTGGATATAAAAAATATGAATCAATAACAATGTTGAGTACTTTTTTTAATCGATAGTCATTTTCAATTGGAAAAAGTTTCGTTTTCAACTGTTCTCAAAGGCGTGACCACTGATAGTTGAATTAACGCATGCTGTAAAAGACTGTCTGAAAATGGGGGAAAACTATTCTTTCAAACGAAGCAAATATGACATTGGAAAAAGGCTACTTTTCAGGCTGTCACCGCTCGCTGTCACACTGTGTCTCTGTCAACTGACAGCAAGCCTCGACTGGGACTCAGATATTCTCGCGACGCCAGATCAGACTGCTGCAGCAGAGAAAGACGCCCTCTCTGTGTACTTCCAGGAGAGCAAAAATAATGTGTCTCTCTTTCCATCCTGGGATGAGATGAAGAAAAGGTCAGCCAAACAGTACGCCTTAAAATTTCACTGGTTAAGGCATACTTTCTGGTGGCGGTCTCGTGTTTCGAACCTTGAAAAGTATTATTTTATTTATTTTGAAGGCACATAATATAAAATCATTCTCTTTCTAGAAAACGAGTTATATTATATCAGGCTTGATTAACGCATTTCCTGATTTGAGTTTGAGTTTATTACGCATCGAAAATGCGTGGTAAGGTATAAATAAGGGGTCTTCCATGTGAGGGAAAACATGAGGTCGAAGGAGTTGATAACATATGAGGTCAAATGGGTCCACGTTGATTACGGAAAGAACTTGCGAGTAATTGGTCGGTCCTACTCCAGTGGTAGCATTGTGTGAGAGGGCGGTGAGGGACTAGGACGATACAGCTTCAAGGTGTCCAATTCTTCGTTGAAGCCGGATTGCATCTTGTCCACTAGACGAAATAAGTAGAGCAGAGAGCGGATGGTAACTCGACCACTCCAGTCATGGCGAACAAGATAGAATGAATTCTGCAGTCTGCAGTCCTGTGTATTTTTAATGCATTGTAAAACCCCTGCTCCGGCTGGTAGAAGTTACTGTCAGTTTTTAATGCGTTTTGCGCAAATCCGTTCAATATTTTTAGTTATCACTCAGCCAGTAACCTTCCCGTACTGTTTTAGGCAAAGTCAACGGTCAAATAATCATGTTCTAGCAATCATTTTAGGCCCTATTTACTAGGATTAGCTGAATTAGGTCACTATTATTTCTCTGAAACTCGATTTAAAAAAGACTCATATGTATATACCGATTTCATCCGAGGCAGAGATGTGCACATTATATGACGCATGTGACGGATCTTCTCACTATTTTGAAAAGAGCTTGTTCCTTTTGAGTTCTCGGTCAATCTTTTCTTCATCACGTTAAGGACAGTCTTTTAAAAAGTCATGTTTTTCACTTTTCCTTTAAAAAAGGAGACTTTGAACGAGACCGGTGAAAGGGATGTTTGTATGCGCCGAGATGAAAGGACAAAAATAATGGGAAGGAAAGTAAGTTAAAAGTAAAATAGAACCTAGGGAGAGAAGGATGTAGATCGTTTCTGTCGCGAATTTGTATGCGCCAACTTAGCTGGTCCGATTATTCAAACACTGGTCTGATAAAACTAAAATAATTAAAGACTGGTCAGATCTCTTGCTACACACAATCTGTTCAACTTTTAATTTTTCTAATTTTTTCTTATTTATTTTTCTTCTTTTTCAATAAGTAAAAAAACATTTGAATTGCGTTAACACTCCAGCAACCCAAATTTTTACAGAGTCGGCGACTTTGAAGATGTGGAGAAGGACAGACTGGTCAACCACGACTACACAAAGATGACGGCCTGGCTGAAGGAGCTCACCCTGCTCTACCCTAACATCACCCATCTACACTCACCAGGCAAAAGCAGAGAGGGCCGCGACCTTTGGGTCCTTGTCATATCGGGTGAGCGTCTCGAAACTTCGGCTTTTAGCCTATAGGTAGGTATTTAAGTCCGGGCGTGGCATAATGGTAGTGTGTTCGACTATTGTGTGAAGAGTCCCAAGTTCGAATCCATAGGTAAGATGTGTCTAGATTTTTCATAGGTCGGTTGCTGAAGTAGGTTAAAAGTATCACTTTCAACTTAACCAAACCTGTTGAGTCTGAGTTATGACTAATGAAACGTTCTAATTATGCAGAGAAATGAAGTTTTTTCTTTCAATTTTAGCTGTGTAAACTCTGATACATTCATTTCGAGTGAGGGAGAAGGTCGGTAGGTCGGTCGCCCTAGCAATTTTTTTTCCAGTTGAGAGTTTACCTAAATGTTCGACTCCCACTCGAACAGATCCAACCAAGCCAAGGGGTTAAAAATTTTGGTAGTGATCATGCACGAATATGACTCTTCCCACTGATGCTACTCACAATATCAGTGATATAGCGGGCAGCAACTGGTTCTACCAGGATAGGTCTGTTCCGTGTCTCAGGGGAGCGCGTACCCTGCCACGAGGCGGGAACAAGCGCGACGAAGATTATTATAGCCCACAGATATTCAACATACCTACAGGTAATAAAGTCTTTGAGTCTTCGTTTTATGAACAAAGTGTTCTCGATAGTTTATTGGTGCGGTTCTCGCACTCTGGGTAAGAGAGATGGCTCGGTTCGAGACCGCCTCGTGGGTTAGCTTCAGTGAGCGCGATATTTTAGTACGATGCGTGCTGTCTTCCTAGATGATACATTGTATGATGTGACGAGATCTTGATGTGATTATAACGAGACCCGCATTTGATCCAGACTTTGTCTCAGAAAATGCTGAAGAGAGTGTCGGATTGAAGCCGGACGTCAAAATGGTTGCGAATATGCATGGAAACGAGGTTAGGGTTTTTGGTTGGAGAAAGCGAGATAAAAGTAGGTTGGTAGATAGCGAGACAGAGAGATAACAAAAGGACAGCTTTTGAGTATCATGAGGGTAAGAGAGAGAGAGTGAGAGAGAGAGAAGAGAGATCTGAGAAAGAAAAGAAAGAAAAAATGGGAATTAGTAAGAAAAGGAGAGAAAAAGCAAAGCTTCAAAAGAGAAAGAGAGTAGAGGAGATTGCAAACCATTAATGAACCAAGTGAAAATAAGGATGCTGCGAGAATTTTAGGTTGTCGGTCGAGAATCCTTACTGTACCTGGCAGAGATCCTCTGCAAGAACTACGGTATCAACAAATGGTTGACTTCTTTGGTGAGCTCGATGCGCATCCATCTGATGCCCTCCATGAATCCAGACGGATATGAGCGCGGATTCGATGGAGATCGGCAAGGGTATACGGTTAGTGGATAGAAAGATTATCAATACGCGAACGATGGCGAATATATGTATGTCAGATATGTGCCAACGGTTCTCAGGCCCAGTTTCCAAGTATCAAATGGTTTTTTATTTTAAGGGTCGTGAGAACTCGCAAGGAATAGACCTGAATCGCAATTTTCCGCCCCGCTTTCCGACTCATCGCGAGAAAACATCCGGCTTGGAGCCGGAGCCAGAGACAATTGTCGTAATGAAGTGGCTGAAAAGCGAGCCTTTCGTGCTGTCGAGCAATTTGCATGGAGGTATGAAGAAGTTACTGTATGTTATAAGGCCCAGATGCGCCCGGAAGTAACCCATCAAGTAGTTTTTTTATGACAGAAGATGGCGCTGGTTTTAAGCAAGAACAATTTCCAGGTTTTCTTTCAAGGAGGCCGAACTCGATGTTTTCGATTTTTCGAATGATTTGTATTTTTATGAGGCAGACTTCGGATTTTTTTAAATTTTTTTAATTTTAGTTTCAATTTTTCAAATTTTTTAATGGTAGTTTATAATCATTTTACAACCCACTGTACATATTGTGTTTCTTGTCAGAAAAGAAATGGATGTGCTCATTTAAAAAAGAAAGGAATTTTTGTTCGACAAGTTGTCTATAGATTTCTAGTCTGAAAAGAGTAAAACATTCACCGCTAATTTTTGCTCGGTAAGCTGTTTCAACGAAAGGTTTGTTTGATGTGCAGGTTCACTGGTTGCAAATTTTAACGAAAGGTGTGTTTGATGTGCAGGTTCACTGGTTGCAAATTATCCTTACGATGACTCTGAAAGTGGCCAGGACGGCGTATACACGATGACTTCGGACGACAAACTGTTCGTCGAAATGGCATACCGGTCAGACAGACAATCATACTAACGTTTTTCTAGTAAACTTTTTTTCATGTAACATTCTACAAATGTTCTTATGAGAACAGAAATCGATTCCTTGGATGGTCTTAAAGATAATGAGAGTAACAATTTTACAGACAAATCTCAAGAAAAAACGTTGATTTTTAAGCAGAAAGATTCGCCAGTTTCAGGTAAAAACGAGTACATTGAACTTATGATTAGGCAATACCTTCAGAATAAAAGCAAGTTTATAAGATGAGAAAAAAATGATCAAGATGATAGAGGGAGAGGGTTTCAATTATCAGTTTTGCGAATAATTTTTTTTTGTCGGAACATTAAGGGGTCTACCTAGCTTTGATTAGATTGGTTGCATAAATAGAAGGATTGGTTGCAGAAATTTGTTGAAAAAATATATTTCATCCGCAGTGCAAACATCTTGGGGGAAAGACAGGTAGATTATCGATCAGAAAACTAGCTGGAGGATATTGATTTATGATTATTTGTTATGTGTTTTTCACTTCCGATGCTGAATGAATTCTTGACAGAATGATTTGAACGATAAACCTGCGCATCGATTAGTTTATTCACCAATTCGACTCATTGAACAGATATGCACGCGCTCACCATGACATGTGGAAGACGGGGAGGAGATGCGGTCTCTCCGTCAATGGAGACGTCTTCCTCAACGGAATCACCAATGGAGCTGCTTGGTTAGGGACAAAGATACCGTAAGCCTACCTAATGGAATACCGTAATCCTGTGACATACCGTTATCTGGTATAGACATACTCAGTAACACACCGTTACCTCATTTCTGTATCGTGGTACGGATCACAAATTTGTCAAGTGCTGAGAATTGAAATCATAGTTTAGTAATAGGAAACTATCTCTTCCTCAGCCTCTTTACTCACTTGAAGAACTTAAACTGTTTTGCTCGCCCGGTCACTGTTATTGTTCCAAGCAGGGTCAAATGGTTACCGGACCCGCTATGTTGGCACATACATGTTCGTGCCGAGACAATATCTTCTATTTCCGTTCTATTTCACTTTTTCTCTACTTCTCTTTTCACTCTTTTGCCTTTTCCCATTCCTTTTTCCACTCGTTCGGCGCGTACAAACATGCCTTAGACCGGCCTCATTTAACGCCTGGTTCCAAGTAGTCGCTCTTATTTCTTTCTGTTCGCTTTTGTTCGCCTTGCCTTTATTCAAGCCCAGGGGTTAAATGGAGCCGCCCAATTTGGGTTTACATGTATCCACCGCTCAAAGTTTGGAGGAAAAAAGAAGAGGGGATGGAGGAAAAGGGTAAGAAAAGAGAGGGAATTTTTTGTCAATAGTGTGTGTACATGTATCCGCCGACGCGACCGATCCGGTCACTATTTAACCCCTGTTCTAGCCCTTTTTCTGTTATAGTTTTCGCTTGTTACACCGCCCATGGAGCTGTCAAGTTTCCATTTCTGAGTGGAGAATTTTAAGTTACTGTTTTTGAAATGTGGTCAGTTTTGCTGTTAAGGTATCACCTAGCGGGTGGGATGCAAGATTGGCAGTACCGAATGACGAATTCGATGGAAATCACCATCGAAATGGGCTGCTTCAAGTTCCCAACTAATGGAATGCTCCAAAAGTTGGTCAAGTTAATGAAAATTGGGATAAGAAAATTTTGAGAAGAAGCTTTTCGAAATTTTTTTCGAAATTGTAAAAGATTTAGAAAGACCTTCTTGCAACGACAAATAGTTATTGTATTGAGCACTGTTTATTGGTTACTCAAAAAGAAGAAAAAAATTTGGTTGCTTTAATTTATTTGGTTAAATCTTATTCTATGTAGTGTGAACATAAAGTTATTTTTACTAACTATTTTTAATTAGTTTTATGATGTTCAAAAAACAACTGAGAACTCCATGTTCGATGATATAACAAAATGTTTATAAAGATTGTGGGATCAGCACAAGTTCTCTCTGCTGTCTTTTCTCTCGCTCGGCTTGGGCGGAGTACGCGGATATGTTCACGATATGAAAGGTTTGTGGGCTCTAGCGTAATTCTGGAACTAATTTAGGAATTTCAATCTGAAACACTACAGTATTTTAAACATGATCAATAAAAACACCAAGTATTACTTTAACTTACTTAAGCACCAAGAATAAATTTCGTTAGATACACAGGGGTTAAATAGTGACCGGATCGGTCCCGTCGGCGGATACATGTACAGACACTATTGACAGGGGTTAAATAGTGACCGGATCGGTCCCGTCGGCGGATACATGTACACACACTATGTTGTTGTTGTCTTGCCCAACGGGTAGATCTTCCTTCGCGAGACACTGGAGGAAGTCGTCGAAGCTCTCGACCCTCCAGCGTTATAAGCCCACACTCTCTTTCCTCTCTCTCTTTTTTTTCTTTCTCTTTCACTTTTTTTTTTTTGGAGAGATTTAATTGAACAAGAAATCAACAACCGAGTGCGGCCTATTCCAAAGGTCGATAGGGCTAAGTGAAGTGGGGTTACAGCGACACGAAAAAATATGTCTCGAAGTATGCGGCTCTATCCTACACAGTGGGCAGAGGGGAGATTCATTGGCCCCTATTCGGTGGAGATAACTGTTAAGGAAACTAGAGTGGCCGCTTCGCAATTGAGACAGAGTTATCTGATTTTCTCTGGATAGTTGGGACGTGGACTTGTGTATTCTAGGAGGTTTAGTTCCCAGAACTGGGTTGGGTCGACTATTTCTAAGAAAGTCTCTGACTGTCTCCGTGTGTATTTTTCTGAGGGCCACTTTATAGTCCGTATCATCTAGTACTATGTCTATGTCTTTGGCGTGCTTTCTTATTGCCCTGGGAGGTTTTGCTTCAGTGCAGATGCGGTGAGATGGATGGTTGGGCTGAAGCCTGGCCTTGGCGGTGAATTGTTTGCTGAGCATGAGGTTGTGTTCTTTGACTGGAAGAAGTTTGCTCTCGTATGCCAGGTGCTGAGTGTCCGCAATTGCAAGGTTTCCAGTTGCGATCCGAATGGCTTTGTTTTGTGCTGCTTGCAAGGAAGTCCAATGTGATTCGGCAAGTTGGGGCGAGTAGATGGGTGCTGCGTAAGACAAGACTGCTCTAGTGGTTGCTTTGTAGGTGTTCAGCATTGTCTCGGTCTTCTGTCCCCACCTTCTTCCCGCGATTGCTCGGAGGACATTCAATCTTTTTGTTGCCCTTGTCTTTAGTCCTTCGGCGTGTTGACGGTAGGTTCCCATCTGGTCCAAGGTGACACCAAGGATCTTGGAGGCTCTACTTAGAGGGAGTGGCTCACCGTTGACCACAACTTCTGGTACTTCACGACATTCCTTTGTGTTGGTGGTGAAGAGCGTTACACTGGATTTAGCTGCCGAGATGTCCATCTTTAGTTCCCCAAGATGGCTGGTGAGGGCTGGGAGGTAGGAGTTCAGTCTGTCGGCTCCAACTCTCCAGTCAGGGTGAGAGGCCAGTACTGTCAGATCATCCGCATACCCGACCAGTTTGATCGTCTCGGGAGGCTTCGGCAGCCCATTCAAGTATATGTTGAACAAGGAAGGGCTGAGTACTCCCCCCTGAGGAACTCCTGCGTAACAGGTTTGCTGGCGGCTGAGGCAGTTTCTGAAGTCCACACGGATGGCTCTACCTCGTAGATAGCTGGAGAGCCATCTAACGAGGCCTCTGGGGATGGACGTTTCGGTGAGAGTGTGACAAAGGCGAGAAATGTTGACCAGATCATATGCCGAGGTGAGGTCGAGCGCAACCATCACTGTGCGATGTGGAGGGAGCCGTTGGTTGATACCGTTGGTTATGTGGCCCGTTATCTCCATCAAGGCTGTCGTGGTCGAGCGTCCTTTTCTGAAGCCATGTTGCCAGTTTTCCAACTCAACTTCTTCTGTGATGTGGGGGAGGATGATTCTCTCGAGGAGTTTGACCACAGGGGATAGAATTGAGATCGGTCTGTAGCCTTTTACCGACGTGAGGTCCTTCCCTGGCTTCGGAATCGTGATAACTCTGGCCGTCTTCCAGGCCGAAGGTATGATGCCGGTGCTGAGTGAGCAATTAAAGAGTATTGCAAAGCATCTTGCACACTGTTCGCCAGCCTTTTTAACCATAAGAGGACAGATTTCGTCGAGATCCATGGCCTTGGAGCTTCTCATTTTCTTCATTGCTGTCTTCACTTCGTCAACTGTGACGACTGGGACGTCGGAACGCTCAAGGTTCGAGGTCCAGCGGTGAGTTCTCCTGTTAGATCGATCAGGGGTCTTGACGGCTTGTTTGGCGAGTTGTTTGGCGAAAAGGTTGGTAGCTTCCAGGCTGGATAGAGGTGAACCCTTATGAACAATAGCGGCGTGGGAGGGTTTGTGTGCTCGACCATCAAGTGATTTGATTGTGTTCCACAAACGATTTGTGGGTTCGTTGGGTCTGAGGTTGTTCACGAAATCTTCCCATGCAATGCGCTTATCGTCATTGATCTTATAGGAAATCCTTGTCATCAGTTCAGGGAGACATGGGTCTGCCGGGTTTGCTCTACGCATCTGATCTCTTTTTCGGATGAGTGCTTTGGCTTCTTCGCTCAGGCGGGGTATGAAGTCTGGGCATCTTCCTTGTGGTATATGTTTTCTTGCCGCCTCTCTGAGAGTTTCAACCAGGAAGGAATGCATGTTGTGAGGGCTTCCTTCGTACGGAAATTCGCCGAGTCTCTTGTTCACTTCTATTTCGTATTCGTGCCATTTTGCTTTTCTGAAGTTCATGTAGCATCTTCGTTTGCCAATCGTTGGGATTCTCAGTTCTATCTCGAGTAGGACTGGTAGGTGGTCAGAATTTAGCTTTCCGAGAGTTCTCCAGGAACAGCTGGTCGCAATGTCGTTTGTGACTGACGTAATGTCCGGAGAGGCTTGCTTACGTGTGTGTTGCTGAGGAGAGTTCAAGACTATGTAATTGCTCTGCTCGATAGCTTCACAAAGTGCAGTTCCTCTGGCATCTTCGGTACCAGTACTCCAGAGCTCATTGTGGGCGTTCACGTCACCAGCCACAACGCATGTCTTTGTATGTTTGAGGAAGTGGGCAAAGTCTGTGGTATAACGAGGTGGACACACACTATTGACAGGGGTTAAATAGTGACCGGATCGGTCCCGTCGGCGGATACATGTACACACACTATTGACAGGGGTTAAATAGTGACCGGATCGGTCCCGTCGGCGGATACATGTACACACACTATTGACAGGGGTTAAATAGTGACCGGATCGGTCCCGTTGGCGGATACATGTACACACACTATTGACAGGGGTTAAATAGTGACCGGATCGGTCCCGTCGGCGGATACATGTACACACACTATTGACAAAAAACTCCCTCTCTTTTCTCACCCTTTTTCTTCATCCCCTCTTCTTTTTTCCTCCAAACTTTGAGCGGCGGATACATGTAAACCCAAATTGGGCGGTTCCATTTAACCCCTGTAGATACACAATTATTCAAAAACTGGTTCCAGGAAGCTTCTGAGGAAGGGAGATTGTGTTCGAAGTAACCCAAAAAATGCAACTTTTTCTTATTTTAGAGACGTCGCAATTTGATAGCATAGTCAAACCCAGCGTGCGAATCACGCAAAATACAGAGAATATGTACGTTAAAGAGCTGTAGATGCAGCAGAGCAGAAAAATTTAGAAGGAGCTTTTTTCGGCAGGCGTTCTTAGCGAAAGTATAGTAGAAGGGGAATGGGTCATGGATGATCACCTCTGAAAGCTAATTCATCATATGTAAATAGCTGTTGGAAGTCGAAATTAACTTGTTGGTTTTTACGTTTGTTTTTCCGAGAAATAGGTGAATTTGTTGTTTTTCAAGCAAAAGTCGGGTGGAAAAGATTACCATGCAGCATCAAATAATGACTCTCTGACTCTCCCCACTGCTGCTAATCACACTAGCAGTGATCTAGCAGGCAGCCACTGGTTCAACCAGGATAGGTCTGTCCTGCATCTCAGGGGAGCGCGTACCCTGCCGCGAGGCGGGAACAAGCGCGAGGAAGACGAAGAAGAATCAAATAATGAGGCGCTTTTGAAGGAAAACCAATCACCAATGCGGTGATAGCAGTAGACCAAGGCAAAACGGTGACTAGTGACAGTCTTGGCAGGTACTGGCGGCTTCTCTCACCAGGAGAGCATACGGTAAGGTGGTATACCGTAAGACTGTATCGAATAGTGAAAAAAGAAGAGGAGACGTAGATGATTTTAAGAATGCTCTCTAGTCAAAGTTCGTCTTGTTTCGCGCCTTGATCTTCATTACTACCCTGTTTTTTTTTTTCGTGTTCTGCAGATCTGGTTTTTCACGCCTAAAATTCTTCTTGTTTACAGCGAACTTTCAGAGTTCTTTCTCTGAATTATTTTGTGTGAAATGGGTTAAAAAAAGAAGTTTAGCACATCGACGTCGTAAATGATTCATCTTAGCAGGTTTTAGACATACAAAAACTTGTTCGTATTGTTCGGCTCGATGAATATGTAAAACACTTCAGATTTCCATACACGCGACGGCTTCTGAACCGGAATCATATCAAGTGAACATCGTAGATGTCGAAGCTCCGATTGCTCGCAATGTGACACTGAAAGACTGTGGAGCACCTCTCGAGGGACGAGAAGTATTCCTAAGGGGTCGAGGAAAGGTTAGGGAGCACCTCTCGAGGGACGCGAAGTATTCCTAAGGGGTCGAGGAAAGGTTAGGGGAGATTAAAAAACAAGAAAGGGCAGAAATGTTGAAAGCAAGGGTTTGACGAGAGAAACAGTCATTTTTTAGTCATTATTAGTTGCTGAATGCTAAGTAAAGGCATCTCTAGCAAATAAATTCGGTTTTTTTCTTTGTCAGGGGCCATGAAACCCAAAATGAGCTTGTGCACTCTCAACATTATTTTCTCAGGTGAGAATAGCCGTTATCGGCTTTTCGCCAATAGTGGAAGACGCTCTCCATACGCTGTTGAACGAGAGCTGCACTTCTGCTGGTGAGTCCTGCCCACAGTTGTTGTTGTTGTTGTTGTTGCCGGCAAGCATACCGCATCGAAGATTTAGTTATGAACACTCTCTTTAATGAGAGAAGTTCTCGTGTTCTCCAGACAAGATGCGTCCGGAGAAGGGTTTTGATGTCCTTTGCAGTCCTGAGACTGTCATGCTGCACCTTGTGAAGGCGGACATCGTTGTAGCAACCTGTTCATGCTATAGGCCTTGTGAGTGGGTGGTCAAGCCGGCCTAGCATCGTTTTTTGGTGGGAGTAGAGACGTCTCGCCTGTCGTTGACCGGAGATAGGCAAGAGGCTATTTGACTGGCGCCTCGACTCGCCATTGAAAAGTATAGCGGAGTATCGGCTGATGTTTTGTCCGGTGGCGTGTCCAGGCCGGTCCGGCATCGCCTTCCTTTGACGAGCTATACTACCTATACTATATACTATATACTCCTGCCCACAGTCTTGCCTCACCTTGAATAGGTCTTACTCGCTGGTTCATCTGGCATGTTAATTGAGGAATTGGTTATGATGAAATTTTTTTTATAAACTCATTTCTTGTTGTCGGACTAATAACGTCCAATCTTCCACCCTCTCCTCAAAAGTTCCATGGATTATATGAATCGAATTGAAGGTTCGACAAAGACCGTGAAAAAGTATGATATATTTATGATCAAGTTAGATGGTGGAGACTTGTTCTGAGTGTGACCCAATGGACGTCTGCTTTACTCCTGTCTGGTAGTAATGAAGCCTCTATTCGAAAAGGTTGATAAATGTCACCAGTACGTGTTATCCTCTCACTCATTTCCCCACTCGGCAAAACAAACCGGGAATTACCCAGAAAGCAGCGAATAGTTCAAATGAAAAACGAGCGACTAGTTCAAATTTCTCAGACCTTCTCTTGAGAAGAAATCAAACGCTCAGAAGATGGTTATCAATTTAGAAAAGGCCTCCCTTTTTTGCTGCAGTGAAACATTAAGATGTTGTTTGGGTGAATAAATAATCTATCAAAAAATTTCAAGTAAAAAAAAACAACTAAGAAGGACGAAAAATCGCGCTTTTTTCTAAATGTTTGTATCTAGACGGAGCGGCGCTGCCGGATACGGCCTCTCTCTTATTTGTACCGAGCTACTCGAGCAATCTAACGGAGGACATTCAAAGTTTCATGCCCAAGGTTTGTGCTCGAGCTTGTTGCTTCAATTTTGCGCTTAAGGTCGATTACTGCACAAAGGACACTTGCTTCGAGTGAAAAGAAACTAGCAGGATGGTTTTGACTTCGTTAAAAACAGATGTGTATAGTTGAAGGCTGTTTCTTCGGGAAAACTGTATGTTTCCAGTCTAACACTTAATATCATTATGGAGAGCTTCTGGTTTTGCAGTAAGAGGTTCTGTATGATAATTGTAAGACAAAGCTGTTAGAGCCAAGAATTAAGTCTTCTTCTTGTTCCCGCCTCGCGGCAGGGTTCGCGCTCCCCTGAGAGCCAAGAATTAAGTGATCAAGTTTAACGAACGTTTTGCGACCCTCTGTTCCAATTTTTTTCCGCAGCAGGTGGTTATCAGTCTGTTCAATAAAAATATCATTCTCTACCGATCTACTATTCTATTTTGTCATCGGCAAGTCTCAGGTTTATAAAAGCTCTTTGCCGCCTTCTGTTTCCTTCTCAGACGCAAAATTCAGTCCCTGGTCACAAACTGAATTTTGATCTACCTCTTGCTCTTCGAATATGTATGAACTTGCAGTCAGTGTTGGTAGTGTCGGACGGGCCCCCCGCAGCGGAAGTGTTCTCCGCGGGAAGAAACACCCCGCCCCTCTTCCATTTGCAAAACCTGGTGAAGAGTCTGGTGACAGCCTTGCCGAGCACAGCTTCATGCACAAAGTACGCTAGAAAGATTTGTTTTAAAAAACATTTAAAAAAGCTATTGATTGCTGTATTAAATACTTATCAGTAGTTCACATTTGTATATTGTATGATCGTATAATAGAAACTTTTGACAAGAGACAGCTACTCATCAAAAAAGGAGTTTGTATTTTGTATTTCTATTCCAATCTCAAATGAATCCGTTGACTTTTTTATATTAAAGATCAAGGTTTCAAAACTTTAGACTGATAAAAGAAGAAGAAGATACCTTCGAGCTAAAGGTAGTTTTAATGCTGATAATTTCGGTGATTATTAGAGTTGCTGATTATGAAAAAGCTGATTATGAAAAGTATACTTTTCATTGTCAAATTTGTATTATGAATTAGACAATTAATATGTTGATGATTATCCTATTATTGAACATTGAACTTTTTTTTATTTTTATTATTGAGCACAGAAAAAAGCTAGTCCACCGGGCGGGATCGAACCCAGACCATCTCGACTCAAACCGGGAGCGCGCGTCTGGGTTCGATCCCGCCCGGTGGACTAGCTTTTTTCTGTGCGATGGTTCAATTATTTGTCATCTTAACCAGGCGTCACTGCCTTTAAACAGTGTAACTTAGAATTTGAAGATTTATCCTATTATTGATATAACACGAGGCAATAAGGTACATGAAATTAACATTAATATAGACTAACTGGTCATCGGAGTTTGGTTGACGTGGATTACGGTTTGCTACATTATTTTCTTCTGGTTAGCGTTGCCCCGCGTGGGCCGAGATCGAAGTAAGTTCCGCTGGATCAAATTATGGTACAATATAAGTTGAGTGTGAGTTGTATTGATTGCGATCTCGATCATTACGGAAGTATCGCAAGCTTTTGAGACAAGCCAGAACAGAAAGAACTATAGCAAGAAAATGTCATCCAGGTCCTTGGAAGAATCCAGTTTGGCTGCCGAGGTCGACAAAATTGGACTGACGGGGGTCTTCTCTATCGGCATCTCGCTCGGTTGCACGGGTGAGGGAACAGAACAAGGGGAACTGGCTTTAGAATACAAAAAATACTAGTAACTATTGTTTTACTAAAAAAGCTTATTTAAAAAAGTATACTTTTCATTCTCTTCAGAGAATGAAAATACAAAAACTAGGAACGAGGGTTCCGATTCTCCAAACTAAGGTTCGAGTCTTGTACCTTGTATTCTGGATCTGAACTTTTAGTTGTTATTCGTGGCTCAACTTGTTCTTTCGTTAACTGTACAACATTCAGGTAGCTTTGGAAAAGCCACTGCATCAATAGAAGTAAGGGATTCCACTATTTTTTTGGGTTTAGTGCCTAGAACGGTTGGGTCGGCTATTTCTGATAAAGTTTCTCACAGTGTCTGTGTGTATTTTTATGAGGGCCTCTTCATAGTTGGTGTCACTTAATGCTATGTCTATATCTTTAGCGTGCTTTCTGATTGCCCTGGGAGGTTCAACTTTTTTCCACTATTGGTAACGATTTATAGAGAAATGGGTTTGTCATCGAGTGAAGAGATTTGGTTTATGCATGTAATTCGCAGGAGACCCGCGTCAATCGACGCCTCAGAGGTCAGCCGCCGTGGCGGGAACCATTCAGGTAATACCGTAATCTGAATTTTTCATATTCAGTGTTCAGACAAAAGTTCAGGCAGACCTGACAGTGGTCTCAAGACTACGGAAAACTGTAAAACCCCTGAATGAAGCTTGTATGCAGATGCTGTCCCGGCTGCTGTACTCGGACGCAGTGACGGAGTATTCTGTGCAGCCTTCGGCGAATCCTCTGGACCATTTCACTCCGACGGAGTCTCTTCTAGCAACCTCAGCCGCCATCTCCATACTGGAGAAGACGGAGCATTGCGCCTTCAGCATCCCGCATCCAAGGCTGCAGCTAATAGCCGTTGGTGAGAGTTTCTCGGGTACGGTATTGTCATTGCCGTAGTCACCCAACCCAGAACAATGGCTAGACCATGGTTAAATACTCGTAAACTTTTATTCTGTGTTAAAGCGTTAATTTGTTCTGTACTAAAAAGGGCTTGTACTTTTGGCCGCGAACGAAAGAAAGCAAACATGGAAATGGAGCATTAAGAGATTTGCTAGCATGAAAGAGCACGAAAAATGTCAGAAAATGCAGAATTTTTTCGTAGTTATGTAACTGTTATCGATATTCGTTTAGTTGGTGGTTTACTCCTAGGAAACTCACGACTCCCTTGACCCTGATAGAACTGCTCGCAGGAACTTCACGGGCTCCCTTCACTCTGATCACGGGAATCGAGAAGAAAACGGAGACGTTCGTATACGAGTATCTCTCGATGTTGTGCAACTCGACGGATTCCGAGTTGCGAGCTCTCAGAGAGCGGGGAACCATCGTCTTCATGCCGGAGATCCCGCAAACACAGGTAGGTTCGGAAGGGTGAAAGTTTACTGGACCCTATTGTTATAAGGTCATGTATTTATGTATAGGCCTTCGCGAACTAAAGACCAACATCCTCAAATTCTGCTCATCTTCTGATATTTCAAGCAGAAGTTTTGAAAGGTTTTTGAGAGCTCGTCAAGTACATAGTTGTTGTTTTTTTGTTGGAGAAAATTGAATGTCTAGACTTCAAAAGAATATACTTTGTTGTGTCTAGATTTTAAATAAATCCTTCTGTGCCAAATGTAAGACCTAAATGAGTGGCGTTCCTTTATTTCTTCATTCACATTATTTCTAAACAGTAACCTTCTGAAATGTGATAATTTCCAAGACTAACTGCCATGACTACGGTAGCATCGATCCCTTCCGCCTGTTGCTCTCAGATGTCATCCAAAAGGGAGTAGGGGAGATCGACCTGGTCATTCTGGTAGCGACTGGGGGAATAAAGGTGGTTCTATATAATTTTTTCATTATTATCATTATATTTAATCCTGAGAAGCTTTCCAGCCAATTATCATGCAGTGATACCCGGATGAATGAATAAAAATATAGCTCTAAGTAATTCACCATCAATCACCAGCACGTAAATTGCTACGCGTGAGGGAAAATTATAATCATGTTGTGTTATCAGCTGTATTGAGAAAGGCATGTATTTTGACACTTAAATTGTTCCAAACGCACAAACTCACCTTGCAGTTTGCTACTTGTATAGTATAGTTAAATTTAGAGTTTCTAGATAGAAGCTACTTGGAAAGCTTGCAGTAAAATATAAACAAATATGCTGGAAGTTCAGAAATTATTGTTTCGTTTGTCTAAACTGTTCGCATTGTAGACTCGCTGGCTAGATCCTTCCAAGAGAGGTTTGCCAAAGAGAATGGCAGAAGCTTACAGACAAGCGCAGTCGCTCATGGCAAACGCTACTTATGATATTTGCACCAGTCAGTTTGTCGATGAGTTCACCGTTTTTTTGTGAGGATACATCATGATCATTCAACTGAGCATTTAAAGATTTGAGATCAGTGAGTAGAATGATTATTTTAGTTGTCTTGTGGACAACTAAATAGTAGCAGAAGAATGTCAATTCAGCACAATGTGGTCTCTCTATCTCAATGCCAGAGACTACAAACGTCAAAATCAAGTGTGCAGAGGTTTTGGGGTGAGAAAGTGGAAGGTTTTGGTATGGTTAGCGAAATCCGCCTTGAAGGTGTCCAATTTCTGCTAGGCGTCAGGTTCAGTCTTATGAGAAAAAAAGAGTGGACCGTTTTTCTATCTAAGCTAACAAGAATGAAGAAGGAATAGCGAACAGATTCGTCTCAGGTGGAATCCCGACGGAGCGAGAAGTGATGAAGGAGATGCTGTGGAGTGAGAAGACGTGGAGGCACGGCAGAATCGCCCCGGGAGCTCTGCTGCTGCAGATGGCCTGCTGCTATGAGGAGAGGGGCACTGGGACTGTTTTCAGGGAGAACCACAAGGCACTAACGGCTGCACTCCTGGTCAGAGAGAAGATAGAAAATAGCGACGTAGAGACAGGGAGAGTAAGAGGAACAGAGACAGAAAGAGAAGAAAGGAGAAACAGAAAATAAAAAGAAATGAAGACAAGAAAGACGGTAATAAATGGAATGGGACGGATAGAAACATGCGATTCAGTTTAAGGAATTTCAGAAAATATCACAAGAACTTCCTAGAATTTTGTATGAAATTTTATGAGCCGAGCGTGAGCATCGTCTGGATGTTCAGAAATTAGACTCTAAATATTCATATGAAAGAAATTCTATGTATGTAGAAAATCCATCGCACGGGCAAAAATGGCAATCGGCTGGGACGGAACCTCAGTTGCCTATCCGGGGCTTGAAGATCGTTACCAATATACCAACCAAGTACACATTGTCCCATGCGATTTCTTGCTAAGTTCAAGGCACAATGACAGTTCTTTCTAGTCACTTTCTCTCTCTACCCTCATATTTCTGTCTTAATCGTGGATTGTGGAGTTACATTTTTTCGTGACGCAATTGCTTGATTAGCATGCGTGACTAAAAAGAATGATCATTGTGCTTTGAACATAGCAAGAAATCGCATGGAACAATGTGTATTCGGTTGGTAAAATGGTAACGATCTTCAAGCCAGGGATAGGCAACGGAGGTTCGGTTCCGGCCGATTGCCATTTTCGCCCTTGCGATGGATTAATTACATACGTAGTCTCAACCCATCCGTTGTTTACCCGATTTTTTTTTTACAAAGATTAAATGTGAAAGAAATTGTGTTGCCAGGAGCGAACCCAAGGCCTGCTTGTGTATGGAGGATCTGCGTTTGTTGGGGTCAAACAGGTTTGTTTTTATTAACTCTGACTAATACACAAAAAACTTCTTTTTCTTAGTTTTTGAACATCCGACTGATGAGAAACTAGTTTTTTTTGTGTTATCAGAATGAGACTGCCTGATAAGCGATGGAATTTGCTGTTTTTAAGGATGTTGGTACTGGATGATTAGCCACTGTTTTTTAAGCATACTTGAGTTTACTTTAATGTCAATACGCAAATTTTAAGCTGGTAGTTTAAATTTCATGCAAAACCTTTGTAACTACTTTCAACGTCTCTCTCTCAGTCATTAATTAGTTCATAGGAATCTAACGCAATGATATTAACAATTTTTGTATTACTATTAATATCCCAAATTTCTAAAATGGAATAGTCGGTTTCAAGTAGAACATAAATTACGGTTAAACCTTATAAACCTGATACTGGATCAATTGAAGGTTGATGGTAAGAAGGAAGATTGGCCGGCGACCAGAAGTGCCGAGATGTTTATTCCTCTGCTGCCAGGCAGCTATCACATGCAGGCTGTCTTCAGCGATGGCCACACAGAGGACATCATCTTTCAGGTCTCATTGGGGTCCCGACTGGATATTTAAAGGGTTCTCATTTGCTCTCACATGATAAATCGATGCTTTGAAAAAATCTTCATATTTTCAAAAGCTATTGAGAAAATGTAAGCGAGAATGTGCTTTTTTTACAGATAAGCTCTACGAATCCCTTCTACGAGTACTCTTCGGAATATGGCAGAATATCTCTCGCTCATGCAATCGTGGTAGGACTCGGTATTCTACTGGTGCTGATTTTGATTTGTGTAAGTTTATCCGACTTTATGAATATAAATGTGATATTGATTTTCATACCCTAGATGAATTACCAAGATATAAGTTTGTTGACGAAAAAAATCCACGGGTTTGAGAAAATCTTGAATAGGGTAACTCTCTGAGTTACAGTACTGCTGCTGCCGCTGTATTCCGCTGCTGACGGATGCTAATAGGCGGCCTTTCTCCTTCTCACTCAGAAGCCGCCGAGCGCAACCTTTCGAGCGCATTCCTCTCTACATGACTGATGACGACGAGGAAGAAGAAGTGATTGACCTCCGCAAATTGTGACGGAACTCGTTCGCGAAGCTAAGGCCAAGTTCTACGTTATGATTGTCGATGTTTAAGTTTGTGTAGCCTAGACAGAATTGCAATTAGGTCTTTCAATGGAAGAACCTTCATGTTGTAGGTGGGTGAGTGTTTACTTATATATTTAAAAAATTCCAATACCTTGGGCATGTTGATATTTTCAAGAGTAAAGTCGTCAAAACTGTTTTTAATTTTTTTTCGATAAGAGTTGTTGTTGCAAAAAGTCGCATAATAGCTGAAAGCTTACCTCATCTCATGAATGATAGGTGCTAAAAGCATAAAAGGAAAAAATCGAGGCTTACCGGAACATTCTTCGTTCCATCAAAGGTATACATACAGTTATTCCGTAGCGATATGCTGTTTTAAACGTAAGAATTATTATCGAAATTCTTTATTACCATAGGACAGCTTGTAACGCCACCGCTTATATGGAATTGAGAAATAGGAAGGGAAAAACTGGGGAATGAGACAATCAATTTTCGTTGGTGTCCACTCTTGCTGTTGACAACAGAAAGTTCGGTAGGGTTATGAGATTCGTTAGGTCGATCTCTTCTAGAGCCTTGCCGAATGCTTCGATATCTTAAATCTCTTCGAAATTATCTGTAACTTTATTCCATATAGCAATTGCTCTAGAAAACAAATTCAATTGATTCATTGATTGTCACCCTCGAAGTTATTGATCGAAATTGAAAATTTTCGGGCATGGAGAAGCGAAATATATATTTTTTAGACCAACTTTCCGAAATTATTCACAAAGTGCAATAGTTTAATACTACCATATGTTCATACAATATAGATTCATACAATATAGATGTATTTTTGTTCTGGTATTGGAGAAAAATATGTATTTTCACACTTAGGGTAACATGTAGGGTATTTTACACTGAATTGCTCTTCTTTAGGGCGCGAAACATGAATGTGAGTCCTGAATGTGAGCCACGGACGCTCTTCTTCTCACCATTTATTTTTGAAGATTTTTGAAAGTATAACGTGGGACTGTAGTGTCGAATTGGGTAAACACTGGCCTACCTTATTTTCTCAGAATGAACTTTCAGCTGACTTTATTTCCATTGAAATCATTTATTTGTACACATTTTATGCACCGAAATGTTTTGAAAACAAAGTTTATAATGATTTTCTATTTAATAAGATCGTCTTGCCTTTCATAATGTTGAAACAATTCTCCGTGTTTACATGTAACTCACTGTGACTACTCGGCATGTTTTGTTTTAAATTCCATGTAGCGTGATTCGGTTTCATAACCTTTTGATGAACTCTTTCAGTCTTCACTAACTAAAGTTGTTGCTTAGTTTGAAGCTTTTGCTATGACTTTGTGCGGATCACCAACACTTTGTACCCACGATCAAATCAGCAAAAAAAATTGGAGAATTTTTTCACATGTTCTCTTTCCTAAGCTGTAGGGCCATAGTTTTTAAGAAACATGAATAATTAACATCATAGCTAGGATTATTTGATTTATTCTGAATACTAAACTGAAGCTGTACTTTTGAATTTTGAGTAGTCGATTAAGTAATTAGCATTCGGCCTCGCTGGTCTTGGGTACTAACGTATAAATGTGATATGCATTTTACATTTACAAGTTTAAAGAACAGAGCTATGCAAACCTTTCCCTCTTTTTATTATTACTCATGTTGATAAATGGCGGTTAACATTGGTTGTGCAGCTAATGCATTGTGTAACTTTTCTACACTTTGTATAAATAAAGAGTACCTGAAAGACGGGGATTAATTACTGTGCAACAGGTTACCGTAGTTATGAGTCAAGCTCACTAATATAAAAAGTATGATAGCTCGATTTTTAGTTTGACCCAGTAAAACTAAAAAGTTTGACCCTGACAGTTCTTTTATACAGGTTACCGTAGTTACGAGTTTCTTCCCCAGTTTGGGGACTCCGGAAACCGAGTTCGTGTTTTGTACATGAAAAAATTGTCGACATTACGAAAAGAAACACTAAATCGCTCGTTGATTCAAGCGATCGATCTTTTATCCTGAATTCGTTTCTCGCCAGAGTGCGGAAAGGCTCACGATGTTATTTAGATAAGCCCATCTCCTTCGAATGAGACTGCATCCACCCCAGGCACACTACATTTTAGATGGTTTAAATAACCTTGTAGAAAGTCTTCTTCCCCAGTTTGGGGATTCCTTATAGAGATAAAGGGCCAGTACTGAACCACGCCATTCACGCCCGTTCATTACTAATCCACGCCACTGCGCGGAAAAGAGAAAGAGTGTTTGACGCACTATTATGTATATTTTTGATACGGTCTCGTTAGCCTAAGCCGTACGGCCTCGTTAGCGTAAACTTCTACCTAAGCCTAAGCAGAAAAAACATGAAAAACTAAATAAAGCGCGTGAGGAGAAGATAATAATTTTCCCGCGCTTTGGCGTGGATTAGTTATGAGAAAGAACACGAAGGGCAATAAAAATTAGAATGCAATCTTGACAATGAATTCATCAATCGCACAATTTACATGTGTGAAATGTGCTTCAATAACCATCACACAATAACCATCACAAACATGTGCTACGATAGACCTCATTTGCCCACTTACCCTTGCTTGTTGACCTGGAAATAGGACGCATTAATACATCGAATCTTTAGTACAATTGAGATCGTAGTCTTATTAGACAGGAAAAAGGACGCATTAATACATCGAATCTTTAGTACAATTGAGATCGTAGTCTTATTAGACAGGAAAAAGACCCTTGAAACCCTACGGCCCGAGTTGTATACATTGTATAACTCTACCTATTTAAAACAGCTAAACATTGTATAACTCTACCGATCAGTACTGTTGTGAAAGCATAAAAGATTCATTGTAAATCACTAAATTTCGACTTCACCACAAGAACTAGGGACTGTAACCTATGAATACTGTAATATTATACTTCAGAGGCCGTATGGCCTCCAGGCCTCCTCAGTCACTTCCAGCAGGCGTTCATTGCACTCTTTATGCCGACGATGCCAAACTGTTCACTATGAATGACGCATCTCTGCTGCAGAGAGCATTAGATGTTCTCTCTAATTGGTCTTTCTCATGGGGTCTTACTATTTCTCCAAATAAAACGTGCTAGATGCGATTGGGAATTAAACATCCTGATTTCAATTTCTCTGTGAATGGTCACTCTTTTCCGGAAGTGAAACAGTTTAGAGATCTAGGGGTTTTAATTTCGAGTGATCTTTCATTCAAAGCGCATGTAAAGAGTATGTGTAGTAGAGCCTCTTCTATAACATTCCTGATACTAAGATCTTTTCGCACTCTGAACGTCAACATTCTCATCAAGATTTACGTGAGACCAATACTGGAATATGCTTGCGAGATCTGGAACACTAGAAGCATAACCCAATCTAAGCAAATAGAAAAAGTTCAGCAGAAATTAACTAGAGAAATTTTCAAACGTGCCTGTGAGTATATTACTTATAGTCAACGATTGAAATTATTAAGAAGCATGAGCCTTAGAAAACGTCGACTGACAAACGATTTGATGCTACTTTATAAAATAGTACATCACAACATAGACATTCCTATTGGCGAGATCCTTCCTCTTGCTCATAGAAGTAGATTCATCCGTGGTCATACATGGAAACTTCGTATGCCTAATTGCCGTTCAAATCGATTTCAATCATTCTTTCCTTATAGGATAATTAGAGAGTGGAATGATCTTCCTGTTTGATCTTTTAAACTTATCACTTCCCAAGGCCAGGAAGTTCTCAAATGAATTGAATTTTTGATTTTTTCTCGTCAGTTGTTTAATTATTAGTAGCCCAGTTGCTACTTCTTATTTTGCCATTGTAAATTATATTTGCTGTGCAAACAATTGTATAATCATGTAACGATGACAATAAAATTATTATTATTATTATTATGCACGTACCATTTTTTGGTGGGAAATGATGAAGAAAACAGTGTTATCCTAGAAAACTCAATTTTATCTTCTTTATCATTCCACACCGAAAATGGTCCGTGAATACTGCTTCAGAAGTTAAAAACCTCAATATAGTCAAATTATTTTTCTTCAAGAGCCGATAACATCAGGAAGTCAGACGTGTCTTTTTTTTTGAGTCAAGAAGTCGATAATATATGGAGAGTCAGATGATTCCGGATAGATTATAGAGAGAATCAGTAGGCATTTGTTCACTTTTGAAATGAAAAATTTTAGTCAAGTTCTGAAATCGATTAGAGACAGAGGGACGGTATTTAACTCATTATTGTATTGATTGACAAAGAGGAGTGTGGGCCATCACCACGCGTTCGGTTATTCTTCGCTTTTAACTCATTATTGTATTGATTGACAAAGAGGAGTGTGGGCCATCACCACGCGTTCGGTTATTCTTCGCTTTTAACTCATTATTGTATTGATTGACAAAGAGGAGTGTGGGCCATCACCACGCGTTCGGTTATTCTTCGCTTTTAACTCATTATTGTATTGATTGACAAAGAGGAGTGTGGGCCATCACCACGCGTTCGGTTATTCTTCGCTTTTAACTCATTATTGTATTGATTGACAAAGAGGAGTGTGGGCCATCACCACGCGTTCGGTTATTCTTCGCTTTTAACTCATTATTGTATTGATTGACAAAGAGGAGTGTGGGGCCATCACCACGCATTCTGTTATTCTTCGCTTTTAACTCATTATTGTATTGATTGACAAAGAGGAGTGTGGGGCCATCACCACGCGTTCGGTTATTCTTCGCTTCTAACTTATTATTGTATTGATTGACAAAGAGGAGTGTGGGGCCATCACCACGCGTTCGGTTATTCTTCGCTTTTAACTCATTATTGTATTGATTGACAAAGAGGAGTGTGGGCCATCACCACGCGTTCGGTTATTCTTCGCTTTTAACTCATTATTGTATTGATTGACAAAGAGGAGTGTGGGCCATCACCACGCGTTCGGTTATTCTTCGCTTTTAACTCATTATTGTATTGATTGACAAAGAGGAGTGTGGGCCATCACCACGCGTTCGGTTATTCTTCGCTTTTAACTCATTATTGTATTGATTGACAAAGAGGAGTGTGGGCCATCACCACGCGTTCGGTTATTCTTCGCTTTTAACTCATTATTGTATTGATTGACAAAGAGGAGTGTGGGCCATCACCACGCGTTCGGTTATTCTTCGCTTTTAACTCATTATTGTATTGATTGACAAAGAGGAGTGTGGGCCATCACCACGCGTTCGGTTATTCTTCGCTTTTAACTCATTATTGTATTGATTGACAAAGAGGAGTGTGGGGCCATCACCACGCATTCTGTTATTCTTCGCTTTTAACTCATTATTGTATTGATTGACAAAGAGGAGTGTGGGGCCATCACCACGCGTTCGGTTATTCTTCGCTTCTAACTTATTATTGTATTGATTGACAAAGAGGAGTGTGGGGCCATCACCACGCGTTCGGTTATTCTTCGCTTTTAACTCATTATTGTATTGATTGACAAAGAGGAGTGTGGGCCATCACCACGCGTTCGGTTATTCTTCGCTTTTAACTCATTATTGTATTGATTGACAAAGAGGAGTGTGGGCCATCACCACGCGTTCGGTTATTCTTCGCTTTTAACTCATTATTGTATTGATTGACAAAGAGGAGTGTTGGGCCATCACCACGCGTTCTGTTATTCTTCGCTTTTAACTCATTATTGTATTGATTGACAAAGAGGAGTGTGGGGCCATCACCACGCGTTCGGTTATTCTTCGCTTCTAACTTATTATTGTATTGATTGACAAAGAGGAGTGTGGGGCCATCACCACGCGTTCGGTTATTCTTTGCTTTTAACTCATTATTGTATTGATTGACAAAGAGGAGTGTGGGGCCATCACCACGCGTTCGGTTATTCTTCGCTTTTAACTTGTTATTGTATTGATTGACAAAGAGGAGTGTGGGGCCATCACCACGCGCTCGGTTATTCTTCGCTTTTAACTCATTATTGTATTGATTGACAAAGAGGAGTGTGGGCCATCACCACGCGTTCGGTTATTCTTCGCTTTTAACTCATTATTGTATTGATTGACAAAGAGGAGTGTGGGCCATCACCACGCGTTCGGTTATTCTTCGCTTTTAACTCATTATTGTATTGATTGACAAAGAGGAGTGTGGGCCATCACCACGCGTTCGGTTATTCTTCGCTTTTAACTCATTATTGTATTGATTGACAAAGAGGAGTGTGGGCCATCACCACGCGTTCGGTTATTCTTCGCTTTTAACTCATTATTGTATTGATTGACAAAGAGGAGTGTGGGCCATCACCACGCGTTCGGTTATTCTTCGCTTTTAACTCATTATTGTATTGATTGACAAAGAGGAGTGTGGGCCATCACCACGCGTTCGGTTATTCTTCGCTTTTAACTCATTATTGTATTGATTTACAAAGAGGAGTGTGGGCCATCACCACGCGTTCGGTTATTCTTCGCTTTTAACTCATTATTGTATTGATTGACAAAGAGGAGTGTGGGGCCATCACCACGCGTTCGGTTATTCTTCGCTTTTAACTCATTATTGTATTGATTGACAAAGAGGAGTGTGGGGCCATCACCACGCGTTCTGTTATTCTTCGCTTTTAACTCATTATTGTATTGATTGACAAAGAGGAGTGTGGGGCCATCACCACGCGTTCGGTTATTCTTCGCTTCTAACTTATTATTGTATTGATTGACAAAGAGGAGTGTGGGGCCATCACCACGCGTTCGATTATTCTTCGCTTTTAACTTATTATTGTATTGATTGACAAAGAGGAGTGTGGGGCCATCACCACGCGTTCGGTTATTCTTCGCTTTTAACTCATTATTGTATTGATTGACAAAGAGGAGTGTGGGGCCATCACCACGCGTTCGGTTATTCTTCGCTTCTAACTTATTATTGTATTGATTGACAAAGAGGAGTGTGGGGCCATCACCACGCGTTCGGTTATTCTTTGCTTTTAACTCATTATTGTATTGATTGACAAAGAGGAGTGTGGGGCCATCACCACGCGTTCGGTTATTCTTCGCTTTTAACTTATTATTGTATTGATTGACAAAGAGGAGTGTGGGGCCATCACCACGCGTTCGGTTATTCTTCGCTTTTAACTCATTATTGTATTGATTGACAAAGAGGAGTGTGGGCCATCACCACGCGTTCGGTTATTCTTCGCTTTTAACTCATTATTGTATTGATTGACAAAGAGGAGTGTGGGGCCATCACCACGCGTTCTGTTATTCTTCGCTTTTAACTCATTATTGTATTGATTGACAAAGAGGAGTGTGGGGCCATCACCACGCGTTCGGTTATTCTTCGCTTCTAACTTATTATTGTATTGATTGACAAAGAGGAGTGTGGGGCCATCACCACGCGTTCGGTTATTCTTTGCTTTTAACTTATTATTGTATTGATTGACAAAGAGGAGTGTGGGGCCATCACCACGCGTTCGGTTATTCTTCGCTTTTAACTTATTATTGTATTGATTGACAAAGAGGAGTGTGGGGCCATCACCACGCGTTCGGTTATTCTTCGCTTTCAACTTATTATTGTATTGATTGACAAAGAGGAGTGTGGGGCCATCACCACGCGTTCGGTTATTCTTCGCTTTTAACTCATTATTGTATTGATTGACAAAGAGGAGTGTGGGCCATCACCACGCGTTCGGTTATTCTTCGCTTTTAACTCATTATTGTATTGATTGACAAAGAGGAGTGTGGGCCATCACCACGCGTTCGGTTATTCTTCGCTTTTAACTCATTATTGTATTGATTGACAAAGAGGAGTGTGGGCCATCACCACGCGTTCGGTTATTCTTCGCTTTTAACTCATTATTGTATTGATTGACAAAGAGGAGTGTGGGCCATCACCACGCGTTCGGTTATTCTTCGCTTTTAACTCATTATTGTATTGATTGACAAAGAGGAGTGTGGGCCATCACCACGCGTTCGGTTATTCTTCGCTTTTAACTCATTATTGTATTGATTGACAAAGAGGAGTGTGGGCCATCACCACGCGTTCGGTTATTCTTCGCTTTCAACTCATTATTGTATTGATTGACAAAGAGGAGTGTGGGCCATCACCACGCGTTCGGTTATTCTTCGCTTTTAACTCATTATTGTATTGATTGACAAAGAGGAGTGTGGGGCCATCACCACGCGTTCGGTTATTCTTCGCTTTTAACTCATTATTGTATTGATTGACAAAGAGGAGTGTGGGGCCATCACCACGCGTTCTGTTATTCTTCGCTTTTAACTCATTATTGTATTGATTGACAAAGAGGAGTGTGGGGCCATCACCACGCGTTCGGTTATTCTTCGCTTCTAACTTATTATTGTATTGATTGACAAAGAGGAGTGTGGGGCCATCACCACGCGTTCGGTTATTCTTTGCTTTTAACTCATTATTGTATTGATTGACAAAGAGGAGTGTGGGGCCATCACCACGCGTTCGGTTATTCTTCGCTTTTAACTTATTATTGTATTGATTGACAAAGAGGAGTGTGGGGCCATCACCACGCGTTCGGTTATTCTTCGCTTTTAACTCATTATTGTATTGATTGACAAAGAGGAGTGTGGGGCCATCACCACGCGTTCGGTTATTCTTCGCTTCTAACTTATTATTGTATTGATTGACAAAGAGGAGTGTGGGGCCATCACCACGCGTTCGGTTATTCTTTGCTTTTAACTCATTATTGTATTGATTGACAAAGAGGAGTGTGGGGCCATCACCACGCGTTCGGTTATTCTTCGCTTTTAACTCATTATTGTATTGATTGACAAAGAGGAGTGTGGGGCCATCACCACGCGTTCGGTTATTCTTCGCTTTTAACTCATTATTGTATTGATTGACAAAGAGGAGTGTGGGGCCATCACCACGCGTTCGGTTATTCTTCGCTTTTAACTCATTATTGTATTGATTGACAAAGAGGAGTGTGGGGCCATCACCACGCGTTCGGTTATTCTTCGCTTTTAACTCATTATTGTATTGATTGACAAAGAGGAGTGTGGGGCCATCACCACGCGTTCGGTTATTCTTCGCTTTTAACTCATTATTGTATTGATTGACAAAGAGGAGTGTGGGCCATCACCACGCGTTCGGTTATTCTTCGCTTTTAACTCATTATTGTATTGATTGACAAAGAGGAGTGTGGGCCATCACCACGCGTTCGGTTATTCTTCGCTTTTAACTCATTATTGTATTGATTGACAAAGAGGAGTGTGGGCCATCACCACGCGTTCGGTTATTCTTCGCTTTTAACTCATTATTGTATTGATTGACAAAGAGGAGTGTGGGCCATCACCACGCGTTCGGTTATTCTTCGCTTTTAACTCATTATTGTATTGATTGACAAAGAGGAGTGTGGGCCATCACCACGCGTTCGGTTATTCTTCGCTTTTAACTCATTATTGTATTGATTGACAAAGAGGAGTGTGGGCCATCACCACGCGTTCGGTTATTCTTCGCTTTTAACTCATTATTGTATTGATTGACAAAGAGGAGTGTGGGCCATCACCACGCGTTCGGTTATTCTTCGCTTTTAACTCATTATTGTATTGATTGACAAAGAGGAGTGTGGGGCCATCACCACGCGTTCGGTTATTCTTCGCTTTTAACTCATTATTGTATTGATTGACAAAGAGGAGTGTGGGGCCATCACCACGCGTTCTGTTATTCTTCGCTTTTAACTCATTATTGTATTGATTGACAAAGAGGAGTGTGGGGCCATCACCACGCGTTCGGTTATTCTTCGCTTCTAACTTATTATTGTATTGATTGACAAAGAGGAGTGTGGGGCCATCACCACGCGTTCGGTTATTCTTCGCTTTTAACTCATTATTGTATTGATTGACAAAGAGGAGTGTGGGCCATCACCACGCGTTCGGTTATTCTTCGCTTTTAACTCATTATTGTATTGATTGACAAAGAGGAGTGTGGGCCATCACCACGCGTTCGGTTATTCTTCGCTTTTAACTCATTATTGTATTGATTGACAAAGAGGAGTGTGGGCCATCACCACGCGTTCGGTTATTCTTCGCTTTTAACTCATTATTGTATTGATTGACAAAGAGGAGTGTGGGCCATCACCACGCGTTCGGTTATTCTTCGCTTTTAACTCATTATTGTATTGATTGACAAAGAGGAGTGTGGGGCCATCACCACGCGTTCGGTTATTCTTCGCTTTTAACTCATCATTGTATTGATTGACAAAGAGGAGTGTGGGCCATCACCACGCATTTGGTTATTCTTCGCTTTTAACTCATTATTGTATTGATTGACAAAGAGGAGTGTGGGGCCATCACCACGCGTTCGGTTATTCTTCGCTTTCAACTCATCATTGTATTGATTGATAAAGAGGAGTGTGGGGCCATCACCACGCGTTCGGTTATTCTTCGCTTTTAACTCATTATTTTATTGATTGACAAAGAGGAGTGTGGGGCCATCACCACGCGTTCGGTTATTCTTCGCTTTTAACTTATTATTGTATTGATTGACAAAGAGGAGTGTGGGGCCATCACCACGCGTTCGGTTATTCTTCGCTTTTAACTCATTCTTGTATTAGTTATTTCGCCCTCACAAACTCACAATAACAGCGTGAGCACGCTTCACGTTCTCTAAAAGTCAATAAAAGTTATATAAGAAAAAAGAAGTTGGTTAAATTAAATATGGGTATAAAGCTAATCTGGAAATTATTCTCCATAAAATAATTCACATCTAAATGGTTAAGGTTTCCAAAAAAGCATATAAAATTTCTTCTGTTTTTCATATAAACCTCTTCCTTTCTCTCTCTATCTCTCTTTCTCTCTCTCTCTCTCTCACTTTCTCTATTTCTCTCTCTTTTTCTTTCATTCTCACCTTCTTGGTTGGTTACAGACTGACAAGGCCGGTCTGATTGTCTACATCAAAGTCATGCTTTCCTTTCATGACCATTTCGTCACCAAAGTCGACCGAGTCAGTTTGATTCCTTCAATCTTTTCTTCCACGACTGTGTCACATTTGTAAAGAAAAAACACCTCTAAAAAAACTTCAAAATCGCGAAAGATTTCTGATTGATTGTCATTAAAACTGGAATAATGTGGTAAGGCTATATTTCAAACCTTTGGAGAGTGGCAATGTTATTCATGGAAGCTCTAATGAAGTAGTCGAAAAAACGGAAATTTTTTTGAGCAAAAAAAGTCGAAAAGCTTTTTTCCTTCGAAAATTTTCGAAAAAACCCAAAAAACCCAACAAAAAAAAAAATAAAAACGAAAAATGTGCAACCCTGATCCTGACGAAACCAATCAGTGTGATAAAGTTGTTATCATGTTTAGATTATTTTTCCTTTTTTATATGACCCGCTCAGTGAAGAAGCCATTCAAGGTATGCTGAGTGATGCCAATTTTATTGACCCACACTCGTTAGGTAGACTAAATGAAGCGAAAATGCAAATGAGCAACTTTTTTTGAAAACTACGAATACCAAAATGAGCAGGCGAGACAAAAAAGAACGAAGCACGAAGTCCAAATTCTGAGACCGTAAACAATATTCAACATTTCTGAAAGAAGAAAATTATAAAAAGTTGGCCTTTCGTGAAATTTTTTCACGAAAAAGATTAGGAGACCATTCATGAACATTTATGTATATGACCTTCACGAGTTTATGAATTTCGTGAATAGTTTAGAATAGGCCCCAGGAATAGTTTAGAATAGGCCCCCCCAGGTCCCACAAAATTTATGATACACACATTGATCATGAACCAAATTATGTCTCCTGAACAGTGTGATTGGAAGATCCTTTCTCGCGTTCTTTGCGTCTTGAGCGATGCTCCTCTACCTGAAACATCCGATAATAAACCGTTTACGGTGTTTCACTGCAGACTGTTCATCACAACCCGCCAAACAAGGCTATCGAGCACAAGACTCGCTACGATGGACTCGCTACGATGGAGCTTTGGAAAAATACTGAGTGAATACGATAAAAATTGAGAATTAAATACAAACAGAAAATTCGTATCACTAGTTTTTTGTTCCAAAAGCGCATAGATTTGGGCATACATTTTACCCACTAAGCTGGTTTTTACAAAAAAAACACTGACACCAAGCGTGTTACTGTGAACTCATCATAGTAGCAACCAGTGAAGTATACTTATAAAAACAACACTCCTCTCTCATCACAAGGTTAGCCAAACCGAATCATCTTATGTTGTAATTAGATGCAGAACTCAACATGCTCCATTTAGAAGGCGATTCTTCTTGGAATCTGATCTCTCCAAGTGAAAATAATCAAATTCACTCAGTCAAAACTTTTGTGTCTTTGTTTTTCTCTCTCGCTCTTGCCATTGCTATATTTTATGACAGTAACCTTTTTCAGATTGAGCGCGTATCTCAGCTCCTGCTTCACCTCTTCACCAATAGGCTTCTGTAAGAGTAGACAGAGTAGCTCTTGTTTCAACTTGAACAAATAGTAACAATTATCAGCGTTTCACGAGATTTCGCCGCGTGGCATTCCGCACCATTCCGCGCGGCATGACAGTTCGCAACCGAAATTTCCCAATCGTCATATTGCCATCTATTTTTTCATTAAGATTTACAATCAGGCTTAGTCAAGTTTAAGCAAACGAGCTCATACGTTTTAGTACGAGACCGTGAGGAAAGACAAGCCTAGCTTTGAAAAAAATTTGCGAAGTTTTGGGTGCGAACTGTCATCGTGCTAAATTTCATGATATTAATGATGCTTTGAAGAAGGAACTCCAAGCTTAGACTGAAATAAATCAAGCCTGAGAAAAGACTCTTAAGAATGCATATCGCTCAAAACTCTTGCTTGACTTGGTTCAAGAATTTTTTGTTTTTCCTTTCAAGTTCACAAAACCTCAAAACTTCTGATAAAATATCATTCATATCGATAAAGTCCGACAGGTTCGAATTTGTCGCAGAAAATAACTGACACTCTCTTGTCTGCTGATTTGTCTCGCGCGAATGACTAGCTCGCAGATTACAGTAGCCACTCCCACTATAAGTCCGGCTGAAAGAATGATAAAGAGGCCAGCAACGTTGTGCATGGAGAGCGACAGCCTCTGCTCCTTCACTGCAGACCCACTGCCAGAGCAAGTCGCTCCTCTGAAGGCACCCACTTGGTGGCAATCCAAAAACAAACGACACAGCGGTGATGTGTCGTAAATTTTTTTTATCGATTTTTCAATCATTTTCCGACCAACTGCTACCGCGCAACTAATTTTTTTTACCAAACTCGTCTGAAACCTGGTTCCGAGAAAATCTCGCAATAGCAAGAGATCGACATTGATAATTGACCTAAGAGTTACTCGATTCTATGTTCTGAATCACTTAGACCCTTTTCAGGACTCAGTACCACTCATTTGATCTCTTCGCCTATCAAACTAAAAGTTATGTTTTCGGTGTATGATGCTTGTTGGCAGAGAAGGCGTAGCTCAATTGAGGTACTTGGATCGCCACCATTTCGTCTTCTTCATCTCGATGATTCCCCGCTTCGCGTAAAGTAGAATTTGTCGGGAAAATCTGTCCGTCCATTCCGAACCGGAAAACAACAAAGAATTATCAAACGCCACACATACTCGGGTACCAATCTCACCTCTGTGAAGTGCGATACCGTATCCTTTCGTGCCGAGAACCCCGCCGATCTGTGTGAGGTTGCAATTTTGCTGCACTTCGTACTCCAGAGAAGTCGATTCCATCAAAAAAGCGTAATTGTCTCTGAAAGAGAACTAGTGTTTCAAGGTCGATAAACTCAGATTGAAAGTTGAGAACCTTAACATTGAAAGGGAGACCAGCTGTAGTTCAAGAGAGAATACCAAAGTCTTCCAAATCGCATATGTGTTGGAAAATAATTAGCTGATAATGCTTCATCGTAAACTAATCAACAAAAAAAACTCATTCGTGCTTAAATGGCGATTGAAACCAAGTTAATGATATCAAAAAACGGTTGTTTGCATGCTGATCGATAAAAGAAGATTTTTGTTTCTTGCCACAGAAATTCTCTATCAAGCAAGCGTTGTTAAACATAAAAACACGAATGAAATGCTCTCAATTTATTGTTCTGTTACGATTGTTTTTGACAGGTTCCAGCCAAAAACAAGTCTAGAACTGGTGACCTTCAAGTGTACCCTAACCGGCTACTATTACTCTAATAACTCAATTGGGATCATATTGTTGAGGTGCCTCTCTTCAACCGATGAATAAACTCTCTCTTCAATGAACTAACTCCAGAACTCGATGAACTCCCTTCACGTTGTTGGGGACAAAGACATTCCGGTCCTTCATATACTGCCACATCTTGATGTGACTGCTGATACGAGACTCCTGCAACGATTATAACTATTATAAATATAGTGTTTTCTAAGACAAATCAATTTGCGGCTGAGGGCGTAAGGTATAGGTAACCATTTCGGTAAAATGTTAGATTTTCAGATGTAGAAAATTGTTTGTTATCTATGACTGTGAGGCGACTAATCACTTAAAGCTCTTGATGGTTAGAAAATATCTTGATATATCGTAACCAGAGATCAATTAACGCTTTCTTGGACCTTCGAAGGTGCGATACGTCACCAGAAAGTACAGTATCTATGCTTCTGCTTTGCTCAGTCGTTCTTTCAATCACCTAATCGTTCGCCATTAACCCGTCTATGAGGTTTTTTTTACCTTAAAAAAGAAGTATTTTCTCAAGACATGTGGGAGTTATCCATGGATTACCCATTTTTTTCGCATATGTAAGTTATCTACATGGGTTAACATCTATGGGTTAACCATGTAAGTCATGTATGGGTTAACCATGGTACTCTTGTTTACATCCAATTCTCGCAAACTACAAGACGTCAGAAGAAAAAAACCTGGAAAAACTGCATTGTAGATCCACCCATCTGCGTGCCGTATTTGATATTAGTTTGGTTGGCCAAATCGTCCAGATTCTTTATGGGTATATACGGTCTTGAGACGGTGAGAACTGCGGCCAGATTAGCCGTATATGCGGAGATGATAACCAGTGTAAACACCCACCATGTCCCGCCCAGAAGACGAGTTGAAACCTTCAAATTAGAGAAGTGTTAGCTAGATTTGATTGATTTCTGTTAGACTGTCATTCTGTCGATGCAGTATACTGTATTAGTGGTGTAGTTCAGTACTGTAAATGTGATTCACGTCCTGAAAACCTGAACACACATTCAACGTGTTGTTAGTATTTCTTAAAAGTCTGTAAATATCACTAGGTATGTGTAAAACTAAATAGTATATGTACATAGACGAACGGTGTTTTTTCCATGTAATTCTCCGTTATAATTTGTATCCAATGACTACTTCCTTTAGTGATACAACTTCAAAAATCGAATTGGAAGGAAAACTAGTGAACATATAATTCAAAATCAGAACCGCTCTTGGCCCGAAGTCACAGCCTCCTTTCAGCATTGTGGATGTAACATACCTTAAAGAGTTAATCTGGAGAAGAAAAACGCGCTTGTCTGATTCTCAATGTTTCGGAATTTTCTCTCGGGTGTGATAAACTCTTTGATAATCATATCATATTTAATTTTTATTTATCATTTTATCATCAAGTATCCTTTAATTATTATATTCTAATATTCTTGTTATTGTAATTAACACAATTATTAGAGCCTTTTTGATTCATTATCACGTCTCCAAGTGGCGGTATAGCAAACCATAGAGTATTGAAGAAGGAGTAGTTGTTTGAGAGTTGAACGGGTGATTCTTCCGGTGAGAAGGCGGCCGCGGGGTGCGGTGAATGCGCCGTGCAGCAGGAGAAGTTCAGATTCCACTCATACGGGGTGATGCGGGCGACGACGTACATTCCCAGGGTCACGCCCACTACAATATTGCGAGATGTCATGAGAGAGATAGAGAGAGGAAGGGAGAAAAAGAGAGAAATAGAGATAGAAAATGAGAGATAGAGAGAGAGAAAGCGAGATAAAGAGAGAAATAAAGAGAAAGGATTGATTGGATTGGACCAGCAAGAGAGATAAAAAGCACCGAAAAATTTGGGGATTCTAAAGGCACTTTACAAGAGACATACCGATGGACGTGAGAATCGATAGCCATATCTGCCACGAGAGTGGATTGAGAAAGGAGAAGAGGTCTGGTTGTTGATCCGAAGGAACCTTGATCAACAAATTAGTTTAGAATGTATGATTTTTGATGCATTTTAGCGCCTTTTTTGTTGTCAATATCCAGATAATCCAGTTCACAACTTTTGCAAATAAGGATAATAAGTATCAAAGGCGTTAAACTATGACACGGACTAAAGCTAGTTCATGCGGCAGGATCGAACTCAACCGTCTCTTTCTTACCGGAAGCAAGAATGCTACCGCTACATCAGCGAGATAGACGGCATGTTTTGATCCCATCCCGTGCATTGGCTTTTTTCCTTGCAGCAATTTAATCATATTTTGTATTAGGCAATTACCGAAAGGAGGCAAGAGGGAGGCATGAGGGAGGACGCCTCGTTAGCTAAGCCGTACGGCCTCGTTATCGTAAACTTTTACTAAGCCTAAGCGTTTTTTAATGTAAAAATATATTTTAATATAAAAATAAAACGCGTGGCCTCACTCATGCCTCCCTCTTGCCTCCTTTCGGTAATTGCCTTTGTATTAACCAGGCGTCTACCTTTAAACTAAGCCTTTTCTTCATTTTTTTTCAAAAAGCATCTTTATTATGACAATTCTTTTTAGAATGCAAGTTTCTAAGAGAAGGAAACACCTTAAAGAGAATGGATATCCCAAGAGATAGGAAAGGCTTGGTGAAATCGACGACTTCGGATCTCTTGAAGTTTACTGTGAGAGGAGCCACTGCCATCTCCGCTTCCTCAAGCACAATTTTTGGATCCCTTAAATCAGATTCTAAGGTTATCGTGATGTTCAGGCATTTCGCGCAGATATGAGCATGACCTGTAAAGCTGAGCGTTCCCTGTGGAATAAAGAACTCTATTGAACCTGACAACTTGATTAAAAATATTTATCAACACATATTATATTACAATAACTTTATTGATTTCACAGAGTAGATCTTTTCTTATCCGCTGATGTTCTACCGTATGCGCTTATTAAGCAACTCTTTTCGTATTCGATGATTTCATGTTTGCACCGATGTTCATTGAGTTTTTTCCAGAAACCTGGTTCTTTGTTTGCGTTGAATGCGTTTACCGGTTTTCTCCCGTTCAAAAAAGGGCGATAAAGGATACATGTCTGAGAATCTCTCCAATCATGCCGTCCCAAGTGCCGTTGCCATGCTTGTCATTGCCGTAGCTGCCGTCCTTTACGAGGTGAATGGAGTATGTAAACCCTAAATTTTAAATTATTTTTTTCCACAATCATTGCACTGTTTTCCTAGAGTAATTAAAGATTTAGTTTCTGTCAGCTAAAAGAGAAACATTAGAACAGTTGTGAGTTATAGAAGTTTAAAGATATTTATATAAATTGACTCGAAGGACAGTAGCTAGAAAATTGCACGTTGCAGTAGACATTATCATGTACACAATTCAAACTAAACAAAAGAAGAAAAGCTAAATTAACGGTACTCTAGAAAAGGAAGTCAATAAACTTCAAGAAGGATGCAGTACGCTAAGCTCAACAATAGCAAGATGACTACAGCTCTTTGGTATTATTCTAATAAGGCTACATGCACGAGAAATGTAAAATATAAAGTGCGAACGGATGAAGAACTACTAGCGACAGACTCTTCTGATATGAAGATGAAATTTTGATACAAAGATAAGTATAAATTCTTACCAAGGTCCTTTGAGAGTTCATGCAGCAAGTCAATGCAGAAACCCTCGAATTTATTGTTGGCGTCCAGTTCATAGTGATTGGTCTTCAGCATCACGTATGGACGTTCCTGATTAAGGCTTCAGATTACTCTATTTTGAATTTTAGCATAATGGGTTCCATTCAGTTAAAAATTTTGAAGCTAGCTACAAGCGTGAAAATGATTGGAAGCGAATGTAAATACTTGGTATAATGACTCCACGAATGCTTTCTGAGAGATTCATTCACAACAGGGCATTCTTCTTCCAGTAATGGTGTAATCTACACGCTCTCGGAAAAAGTTCTAATTATATTTCTTTTTCCTATTGGACTCTCTCTCTCTCTTTTCTTCAACCTATGCGTTCACTGACTTTTTCCTAAGCGCCTCGTTCTCTTGCCATCATTCTTCTGATCTGTTAGGTATTAGTCGGTTCGTAAGAAACATCCTGATTCAATGCTTTATGTCAGAAGACAGTCAAAGCTTACCATGATAGTAGTAACTCTAAAATGCGGCTTGAGCTCATCGGAGACTTGGACGTTCTTCTGGAGTTGAGCTCGAGAGTCGAGGGACATGTTTACACTCACGTCCGTCATAGGCTCCCAGAAGCCTATCTGTAATCGTTTTTTCCCTAATAAATGGCAAGAAGAGCTAATCTTCAATTTAGTCAGCGAGTCAATTTTATCTCAATAAAAACAAGAAATTAGAGTTTTTTTAACAAAAAGAACATCAAGCAATTCCCCAAAATTACAGATTTTAACTAGTCCTCATTGACTCACAGAGCAAACATAAAACGCCACAGATATTTAATGCAGATACGTTTACCCCATGACCTTTTGAGAAACTATAATTCAATAGCCGAAGTACAAGAAAACTGATAAATGAGCTTGAATCCACGCGGCTATTTGGTGTTGATTGTAAAACCGACCAATCTATTTTGTGTTGATTGTGAAACCGACCAATCTATTTCGTGTTGATTGTAAAACCGACCAATCTTTGTAGTTATCCACCTAAAGTTCTTCACTACTTACTAGTCCCCAGAAAAAATCTTCTTAATTTTTAGCGAGTAGGCAGCATAAATGACTTTGTCTTTAGCAACCTCACAAGTTCAACTGGGATCACCGAAACTTCGTACCCGCGTACACAAACTTTGTACTCGACACGTCTCGTTCCTAAGCTGAACGGCTTCGTTAGCGTAATCTTTACCTGAGCCTGAGCGAGAAAAAAGTGTAAACAAATTTTTAAAAATTAAGTTTCGGTTACAAAGTGTCGCGGGTACGAAGTGTAGAGATACCGTTCAACTGACATCGTCTAAATTGCCATTGTAACCGAGCAATTGGATGCGCATGGTGAAGTTGGACATGTGCGGCTGGCCATTCAGACGGCGAAGGTCTCCTGAGAGTCCCGGTATGTCCTAAAGCTTGTTGAGTTTTTCATTCAAAAATTCATTGATTTATTGATGTGAAAAATTAGCCTTTTTTTTATCGACTTTAGTTAAAAATTTAAAAAAACCTTAGATTTCAACTATTATTGGAATCAAAAAAGTTTTCAAGCAAGAAAGAGATAATTTAATGTGTATTCGTTGTGGAACAAAGTCAAGAAAACATTTCATACATAAATATCATAATAAGGCAATATAAAAACTTAAAAAATATAAAAATTGATAATTCTGATCAAAGAAGAAAACTTTAACCTCAAAAAAGAGGGTCTTGAAAATGGGCTGTATGGTGGAGCTCATAGAATGAAACGAATGAAATGAAACTTCTGATACATGATTAAGCTATAAGACGGACAAAAGCCATTCCATAGAGCGGCATCGAACCCAGTCGTCTCTTTCTCACTGCTTTACCACAACTTATTACCAGATGACCACATAGATTACCACGTTAGAGAGAGCATGCTCCAGTATCTTCCCATGCTGGAAAGGCCGCGCAGGCCGCCCGGACTTTCTGCAGACCGCGTTGCTTTCTCCTGCTGTTGAGGAAGGTTAATTCAAATACTACGGAGACCCAATTCAAGGGTCTTCGTAGTGTTTGAATTTTCTATTTTCAAAATTTGAGAAGTGAAAATTTTGATCTTTGGAAACGACCAAAATCTCCTTTGAGTGGTCGGTTCATCACGCTAAGCACATCAATAAAAGTTTGAATGTTTTTGTTGTCATTCTATGCACGTGATTTTTAACTTAAGGTACGATTCGGGGTCTTCCTAGTGTACGGCCAATCGCTCATCTCAAATCATCAAGCCGAAGTACTTTTACAACCACAGATTAGGTCAAAACTGTAGAGAAAAACCTCACCAATGGGAGGCGGCAAGTGCGGAATGGCCAGCGAGAAACTCCAGACTGTATCGAATGCAAACACTGATTCCATCTAGAAAGGCATGTTCACAGGTGCATAAAAGAGTACTGTAGCTTTCCATCTTGTTTAAAATACCGTGTCAACTTATAAAACAAGAGATACTTACACGTTTTTGAAAACGAGTAACGAAGGATTTACTTATGCGTCGGGCGATTTTAACTTTTTAGTTTTGTTTCCTTCTCATCTTCTCTGCCCGCGAAATTCCATCTTGATTTCGCTATTTCGTTTCCTCTCCCTCTCTCTTTTATTTCTCTCTCTTTCTCTCTCTCTATTTCTTTCTTTCTTTCTCTCTCTTTCTCTCTCTCTCTCCTTCTCTCTTTCTCCCGCTTAATTCGAGTATACTACCAGAAGCCTTTTTATAACAGTCTTTGTTATCCAAACTGACCAATTTGAAGTCGAGATGATTGCCCGTTTTGTCGTTCCAGATGTTTTTGATTTGAAGGTGGAAGTGAGTGGATGAGAACGCACCGCCGCTCTTTTTCTCGAATGAGAGGTCAACCGCATTGGGTGACAGGAAACGGGCGTGATTGTGACGAAAGAGCTCCATATCGATCGAGCTCAGCTCCTGACCATATATCACAAACTGTTTCTAGTTTCGAGTCAATACAGTGATTGAATTCAGGCTCCCATGATCAATTCTATTTCTGAACAAGCCAGTTCACGTAATGTTTTTTACATGTAAAGTCAAGTTCCCTCTAAATCTTGATTTTTATCGGGGAACTCAGTAATTGTGCTATCTCGCGAGATTGAAACACAAAGTAGTTTTCTAGCTCGAACCATAATTGACTTGCTAGCTCGAACCATAATTTCTAGCTCGAACCATAATTGACTTGCTAGCTCGAACCATAATTTCTAGCTCGAACCATAATTGACTTGCTAGCTCGAACCATAATTTCTAGCTCGAACCATAATTGACTTTGCAGCCTAATTTATGACTTTTTACACCATTTTTGCGTCAAAAACTTATGAACTTAAGAAAATCTTTAACGTATCGAAAACACTCCATTTACGCGGTACTGAATGTAAAATGGTGAAATGCTTGTGTTTGTATTATATAAACACCGAAAGTCATCAAAATTAGTTTTTTTCGAATGGATTTAAGTAGTATACATGGACCTCACGCAAGCTTGAAGCTATAGACGCCGCTAATTGGTTGAGATGCAGAAGTCAATGTTTAAAACTGACTCCGCCTCTCGGTGAAACACCCACTAGTAAGATATGTATCGAAGAGGTTGCTAACCATCGACATCAACAAGAACCAATGCTTCAGCTCGATCAATCCCATTCGGAGCGCCTACAAGAAGTCTAAATGACGTCATGAACACATTTTTTCCATAATAACATTTTACTTCTGATTACACATAATATTTTCTTTCAAAAACACAACTATAAAAAGTCTCATTACAAATATCGGTTACGCTTTTGTTATTATTGTCCTTTTTGTTATTATTTTCATCATTGATTACAAAGTGTTATATGTATGTACTTGGAATAGAATTAATTACAATGAGTTACACCTTTTTTGTTTTATGAAATCTTGTATTTCCTACTGAGATAAAATTGGAAGAAAATTTCGCAGAAAGCACGAGCAAATTCAAGGCCTTCTTTAACTATTATTTATGAATATACTTGATAGATTTTTCTCGGAATTTAATACAAGACTGACCGCTAGAAGGAAGTTGTAGGTTTGTTCAGGCCCAAGGTCTAACAGAACTCGGTTGAAGTCGGAACAGTCCTTTTTGTAGAGTAGCCGACATTCTTCCGAGTCTTTCACCTTTCAAAGTCGTTGTATTAACCTACGTCAAGTGGCCTTCAACAACATTTGCTTTCCTTTTCTTGTGTAACTTTGCACCTCTAAATTCTCTAAAAAAATTGAAAACTTTTTTTCTTGTTTTTCTTGAACTATGATTCTCTCTTTTTTCAAAGAAAAAACCTCAATTGCTTGTGAATTGACTTAACTGGGAACCTAATAGTTTTTATTTGATTTTGCAATTCGCAGTATGCATCAACTTATCACGGGAATCCATGCACTCAGCAAGACTTTTCCTTCGTTTTGAAAACAAAAACAACACAAACACAATCGACCTAACCGGACAGCCCGTACGGCTACAAACTACAATTTGATTTTCGCAAAACTCGATCAAAGAGCTTTCAAAATGATCGATGCTTGTGGCTTTTTTGACAAATTTATTCTATATAATGTTTTCTAACGGAAAGCTTTAGCAAGGGAGATCAGTTCCAAAAGTTAGTAATACATGGATGGTTCTAGTCTTCAGTTTTTCTCTTGTATAGCAACGCTGTACAAGAGAACGTGTTCATGACATATTCTCAAACCTGATATAGAAAAACTCGTCCTAGTCACTAAAAAGATACAAAACAAGAGATTAAACTTTTTTTGAATCATTGAAGATTATCAGTTAGACTCGAGTAGACTTTTTGTTTGTGGAGGCTGAAATTGAATTCTGATGAATTTATTTCGGGAGGAATCTACTAGATATACAGATAAATGGTTCCAATTGGTCCGAAACCGAGTTTTTAAGTTTCCTGGGCTCTCAATACAATTTCTAATCCCAATTTTGATTAAATTCACCAATTTTTGATTTCTGCCTTACTTCTCTCGCTGCTCGCATGTAGTCTTTGTGTACGATCTTGATGAGAGTGAAGCGAATCAGATTGAATTGGTCGCTCTCTAGAAGGGGCTGCAGTCGGCGAATTCCTGTGAGCAGTCTCAAATTTCCAAGTTCTACTCAATCCCAGCCCAGCAATCATTTTTGACGCTTTTTAAACAAAAAAATATTGTTTTACTGACTCGCATCATCTTCGTAGACGATGGTGATTCTATTCCACTTCCAGAACCTTAACATATTAAATTTATCTAGGTTTTCCGCTCCGTCTTTCCAACAGTTCTCTACACTTTCGAAAATTTCACCGTTTTTTTCTCAATTTTTTTGTAGCTCTTCTGAAATTCTTCCCGCGTTTATCTTTATTTTTTTCTTGACTCTGTGTTTTGAGAATTTGTGAGATACGATTATGAGTAAATTTTTAAAGATTTGCTAGGCTCTGAAAGTATTAATAGTAGATCAAAATTTACTGTCCGCTTTTTTAGATTTTTTATGAGTGAGTGATTCTTGGATTGTTTTGCCTCACACTGAAATCGAGTCATATCGAGACTGGCTTTCAAGGGAAATATCAACCATCGGGTTGCCCTAAAGTCAAATGTCTACTCACTACGCATGTTACTCTGGGCCTTCTCTCGATGCTATTAACTTATAAGTAAAACAATAACTAATATCAACTCATCGGTACATATAGATTTTATTCCTGGCAAAAAGATCTCGAATATTTACAAAGGAGGACTGTCGCATGTGCGAGTTCAGTTATACCACATAAAAAAGGACGGTCTTTTCTCTGACGAGCAGAAGTTGATTTGATGCAAGAGCTTAGGAGCCAACACGAGTTCTTAAGAAATTAGACTAGAAGGAGCAGAAGGACGAGGAGTCAAGAACTTGAGTAAAGTGAAGTGAAGTCATGATGAGGAGGGGAGGGGGACGATGGTTTCACGGGGAAATCAAGAAAGAGAGAAGAGCAGATGCGACCATCTTGAGGGCAGGAAAAGAGAAAGAAATATAACAATAACTAATTATAAAGGAATGTTTATTTGAACATTTTTAGCCAGAATAAGACGAGAGTTTGCTCAAACTCAAACTACCAAAAATGGTTTACGAGTTGGGATCGAACCCGGTAGTCTCTTTCTTGAGTTCATTGCAACTACGCAAAGTTCATACTTCAAGAGAGGTTGTTTTTTGTACATACTATTTAAGTTCATGTAATAGTTCATGTGTTTACCGGAAGAGATCGACGATGGCGTCGAAGAGCTGCGCCCTTGGGAAGAAGTCAAGTCGGCCGGGTATGATAGCCGCCCTCATGTCGTCGTTCACCGTCATCAACGGCACATTTAACTGCAAAGGGAGAGGAGCATGGTTTCACTTTTAATGGTTCCACCAAAGTAGTTTCTAAGATATGACATGGTTTTCGGGAAGAACCCCTTGCTCCGTAGAGTAAAACGCTTGAGTTTGAGACACGGTCATTACTCCTTTTAAAAAAATACTATCCAATCATTAACATATATCGAATACAATATAACATTAAATAATTTAAATTAACTTTTACACGCACCAGAGCTAGCCCACGGCCCAAGATTGAACCCAGCTACATATCTTACCCTTTTTCGGAGAGCAAGTCCTTTACCATTACACAGCCGATAAATCATGCGTGAGAAGCTCACTTGTCCTTTTCATATATGTAGTTTGTTCCCGATCTCTAGCAAGATTTTCAAAAAATTGATAACGTATCATCTAAGCCGTATTCCACAGTAACTCATCTCTTCGTTCTTTTTTTGCATCAACTATTTACATCTGGAACACGAATGTTCACTAATATGTTGTATGGGCCTTAAAATGTGCATTATCATGTCTGCGTGTGTAGCTCAGTGGGTAAGAGCATTCGCTCGGAATGCGAAAGGTCACGGGTTCGGTTCCCGTCACACCACACAATTTTTGCACAAGTTTCTGCGAACAATCCACTCCTCTACTCTATATAAAAATCCGTTGCTTGCGACCAAAGAGTAGTAGGGGGTATGACTTGTTGCTTCCGATGAAAAAAAACTTATTTACATGGGGCCGAACCAGGAAGAGAAGAACAGGACAAAAAGAAAGAGAAATGTAAAAAAAGATAAAGAGAAAAAAGAAGAAAACTCGAGCCTGAGCTAGTTCGCAGAAACAAAGGCGCCTAGACTTCTGACCCTAGACCTCGAGAGACCTCGGTGTTGAGAGGGGGGCATGTTGTTCAATTCAATTCAATTCAAACGCTTTATTCTCGATGTCATGGGACATGAAGCGCCATCATATCGAATAGCTCCATCTAATTCTCCGGGCCGTACAGAAGAACGAGAACGTTGAATGTTGACCGGAGTGTCGATCATGGTTTAAACATTACGGCCTCGAGGTATCCAAATCAAATCCTGGGCATGTTGTATGGGCGTTAAAATGTGCATTATCGTGTGTGCGTGTGTAGCTCAGTGGGTAAGAGCATTCGCCCGGAATACGAAAGGTCGCGGGTTCGGTTCCCGTCACACCACACGATTTTCGCACAATCCGATCCTTTGCTCGATATAAAAAAATCTGTAAGTAAGAGTACTCCTCGTTGATCTCAAGCAACGGATTTTTATATAGAGTAGAGGAGTGGATTGTTCGCAGAAACTTGTGCAAAAATCGTGTGGTGTGACGGGAACCGAACCCGTGACCTTTCGCATTCCGGGCGAATGCGATCCTCACTAAGCTACACACGCATACATGATATTGTACATTTTAAGGCCCATACAACCAATCCGTTGCTTGAGACCAACGAGGAGTGGGGTATACTCTTATTTACAAATAACGGGTGGATTTTATGTTTCATGGTGCTTCATGCCTATGAAAGTGATAGTTTTATAGTTTATTTCTTATCTTCTAATGATAAAAGTTGTGTCATTTTTGCTTCACCAAAATGGGAGAGACTGTCGACCTCCTTATGCGTGATAGTATCTGAAAACTCAAAAGCTGAGCTAAGCATCTCAGTAAAACTGTCCGTGGTCAGCAGAAGATTACCCAACTGAAGGAGCCGCAAATTCAAATGTAATTCATTTCATAGTATTTTTACGGAGCATGTTAAAATTTGAATACTTGATCAGCGATAAAAAAGCTCAAAATCTTGATTTAAGTTTCAGATGTTTGCATTTTCAATCCAGGAACCTGCTCTGTTAGTCTCGCGATCTGATCAACCTGCTCTGTTAGTCTCGCGATCTGATCAACCTGCTCTGTTAGTCTCGCGATCTGATCAACCTGCTCTGTTATTCTCGCGATCTGATCAACCTGCTCTGTTAGTCTCGCGATCTGATCAACCTGCTCTGTTAGTCTCGCGATCTGATCAACCTGCTCTGTTAGTCTCGCGATCTGATCAACCTGCTCTGTTAGTCTCGCGATCTGATCAACCTGCTCTGTTAGTCTCGCGATCTGATCAACCTGCTCTGTTAGTCTCGCGATCTGATCATTCAGTGCAGAGTCGGCTGTGCCTACGATTGCAACCGCTCCTTGCGCCTCCACCAAGTGACAGGCTGTCAAAAGAAAATCAGATGTAAAACGCAACTATTTTCTTTCAGCAATACTTTAACCCAAGTATAAAAACGAATTTTATCTGGAGATTTCATGAAATTTGGAACTTCTAGAAAAAAGTTAAGGCTAGATCAAGGTTACACTATTTTAAGACTACAGTAATTTATCCACCCATTTGGCGAGAAAACCAACTTTTATAAATTACTGTTCTTCGAGCTTGGAACGTTTGAGTGGAATTTTTAACCGTGGAAATAAATTTTCCTTCTCTTACGCGATCGTCATTTTCCATAATGAAAGCTCGCTCATCTCTCGTATTCAATCTTTCGATAAAAAACTTTTCAACTCAAATAGAACTTATGTGTTTTTTCCGCTCTATGCTTTGCTAGAGTATGCATGAATTTGTATTATAGAACAAGCTTGATTCACGCTCCAACTATTTCTTCTGTTTTCTCTCTTTATTTCTTTGTTTATTTTCCCCAAGACTCGATAGATGATTCTGCAGCAACTTTTTAAAAAAGTTCAGTAGAATTTTCGAAAGAATGGCCAATTTTCATCATTTCCATCTCCAGTGGCTTTTTGATGCGGGCAAACACTATGCGAGGTTTGTCGTTATTCATAAAGTATGCGCAACTTCATGATAAAATCGACTACCTCCCATCCATTCCTTTTCCTCTCGGCTACCTATTTCAATTACCTAAATCTATCAGAAATAAGTGCCCCACTCAATTTTTCCAGCTGTTTTAACAAATACATACTCTTCATCGTAATTCCGTACTCTTTACGTCTATCGCTCTTTCTCAAATACACACACATACAGACAGACTCTTCCTCTTTTTTCTCCCTCTCTCTTTCTTTCCCTTCTCTTTTTATACTCTCTGCACTCTGCACTTCTCTTCTAATATAGAAGTCTGTTAGAATTACATTTCTCTCCACTTTATTTGGAATGCCATCAGGAAACAAAGGTTCTAACTTAATTTGAAAAGAGTTCTGTTCCGACCACACAAAGCTTTTGTAATGTCTAAAGAGATGCCTTTCTTTTCCTATTGGTTTTCAGAGAAAACTCCACTTTCCATGAAAGAGGGTCGTCTTGGAGTTTCCCCATCAGTTTCCGAAAGAGTTACCAAAAAAGTCTCTTCGGTTTTATCGACTGGCTTAGCAGATAAAATTCCCTTCTAATAAATTGATTCAGCAGAGTTATCCCAACCATTTCATAGCCAACCTTTGTTGATGGCCGCATAGTGGTCGTTGGCTTTGATGTATTCGATCCGTAGCTCAACCTTGAATTGTTTTCTGAGCTTATAACTATTGAAAATTCGTAGTTAGTACTAATATGTAGTCGAAGTGGTTGGTTCACAGCCAATCAATTTTATTGCATTAAGCTTCCGGCAATCTTTTTATCTGAACGTGGCTTCAGGTTCGATGAAATAAATGTTCTTTTTTTTATTACTTCGAACTTACTTTTTTTGAAATTTAGAATAGAAAGAAGGATTTGAAACGAGCTTCCTTACAAGTTTTAACACTTTCCATCTATAAAAAAAATCAAGTTTTGAAGTTGTGAGAACAAAAAAAAGTTGGCCCAAAAACATGATAAACAAATCACGAAGAAGAAAAAAGGTTCAAAACAAAGCTGATACATGACAGAAGTTCCGAACAGTTCTTTTCTAAAATCTTCTAGGTCTGTTGATCAGAAGCTACTTCCTGATTCTTTCTTGATCGAGGAGCAAATTGTGAAAGAATACTGTAAAGAACAAACATTACGATGGCGGCCCTCTTTTTTGATATGATCTACCGCGTACTGTAGGGCCGCGGCAATGTGAGCGTCTTCTCGCTCCCGGAGAACTGCACCTGAAAGTAAACCCAGTTATGAGTTTTCATTAAAGAACACCTCACACTTTCACGTGACTTCTGCGACTGAGATCTTCGAATTCTTCCATTATTACTGCAATTTAAACTATAAATTAAAATAAAGAAGCCTTTTATATGAATCAGCACTCCACGCACTTAAAATTTGGTTAAACAAAAGATTATCGAAAAGGAAAGAGAGAGCTGTCGAAAAGGAAAGAGAAAAGGAAAGAGAGAGCTGTCCTTCTATCGAAAAGGAGCTGCGAACTACAGTTACTCAAAACAATAAGTGAATGGGAGGTAGAATTGAAAAACAAAAAGCAAATAGATGTTGTTCACTTCGATTTTTCTCGAGATTTCGATAAGGTTTCACATCTCAAACTGGTTCAAAAACTTCAAAAACTAGGAATAGCTGCCAACATTGTTAGATGGGTGTCAAATTTTTTAACTAACAGGACTTATAAAGTTCGAGTTTACAATGAGTTTTCTAATCCATTACCTGTGATCAGTGGCGTCCCTCAAGGCACCGTACCTGGTCCACTTCTTTTTTTAATTTTTCATTAACGACATAGAACATGAAATAACCTCCAATGTTAAATTTTCCCTCTATGCAGATGATTTGAAAATCTACAGCCCTGATTCAAACTCCTTACAGAGAAGCATTGACAATATATTCAACTGGTCTTTGAAATGGGAATTACCTCTCGCAAAAAAACAAAATATTCTGCTTAAACCTGGGTTCCAATAATCTAAATCTCAAGTATTTTATAGACAAATACGAGATAAGTTGACGTAGTTTAGTTAAAGATCTAGGGATATACATAGACTCTTCTTTAAAATTCGATAGGTATATAGAAGTGGTCCGAGCAAAAAGTTTAACTAAGGTTTCTCAAATTTTCAAAGTATTTAAATATCTAGATTTACAAGGCTTCAGATCTGTTTATTTATCTTATATAAGACCCCTATTAGAATACGCCACCATAATTTTCTCTCGAATTGGCCAAAAGATTAGAATATCCCCAGAGAATTTTCCTTAAAAAAGCCTTGAGAAGATGTAGAGGCTCCGCATTGAACTATCCGGAAAGACTAAGAATTTTTGATTTAGAGTTTTTAATTGTAAGAAGAGCAAGGTATGATCTATATTTCTTGTTCAGAATAATTTGTGGTGCTTTAGATTGTGAAGTATGCAGGCGTCAATTATCATTCAGGACATGCGCTAATCTCAGAACATCTGCCAGATCGAGCTCACTGCGCCTACTGAATGAAAAGAACTACAGACACAATCAATATTTCTTCTACCGCGTCGTTGCTCTCTGGAACGGAATTGCCAATGATAATTCTGAGATCAAAGAAGTCGAAGCTTTCGTCAAGATCCTAGAAGACTTCCCGCTGAACCAATACATAAGCCTACCTTCATACTTGACTTGACATTTCGAGAAAGCGTCCAAGAAAACCACAGTTCCAAAATCCCCTCTAAAGTTCCCCATCATCCATGTCAGCGATAGCCATAACAAGCTATCCTTTGATGATAAAGCTAATTCAATTCAATTCAATTATCTCAATTCAGTTTTATTTTTGTCTGTAACTAAAATAATACTTTTGGGTTATGTTCTTTTTAGAAACTTCGAGAAAATTATAACCTAATCTGTACGGTTGTACGGCGCTTTCTGCATAGTTTGCACAGTACCGGGAACATAGAAGCATCAGTAGGGTACGGTAGTTCATCACCTGAATCTGGAAGTGTCATGCTCGAAGAAAAAAGCGAACAACATAAAAATAAAAATACAGTGTGTACGAAATTTGCGAAGAATTATGACACAAAAACAATCATTCAATTTTTTAAGTTGCGTTAATTTCTCCGTTCTACACCATATCGGTCATCTTGTTATGCAAATAACTTCTAATTGGAATACACGAATCATTGCATTTTCTAATTGATTTCATGTATAAATGAATAAATGAATGAATGAATAAATGAATGAATGAATAAATGAGAAAGGAGAAAGAAGAGAGATAAAAATTTGAAACAGAGGAAGAAAAAGAAATAAAGCAGAGATACATGAGGATTAAAAATGGAGAGAAACTAGGAGTTAGGTATCTAGAGTTAGAAAGGTGGAGAATGAGCACAAATTTAACAAGAACCGAGAGAAAAATAAAGAAACAGCTAGAGGGATGGATTGCATGAGAAAGGCATATCATGGTATACCGGAGTTCGTGAGATAGAGTTCGTGAGATAAGGGTAAATCATGATATACCGGAATTCGTGAGATAGAGTTTGTGAGATCAGGGTATATCATGGATATACCGGAGTTCGTGAGATAGAGCTTATGAGATCGCCTGATTCACTCATCACGATGGACGGGAGTTCGTGAGCAGTGAGCTGATGAACGGAACAGAAATCATGAGGAAGACGAAGGATGGCTTGTTCTTCAGCGGACTGGGAAACGAAGCGCGGCATTGGTTCGTTCCGGTAATTATTTTTCGGACCACATGCGCATATTTGGACTTTCTTTCTCTCTCTTTCTCTTACTTTCTTCCCTATCCTTTTCAAGATACTAGCTCCCGCCTATTCCCTTCCTCTCTTTTTGTTTCTTTCTCTCAAAACATTTCTTTGTTTATCTCAAGTTCGCATTCTCTCTCTCCTCGTATCTCAAAATCTCTCTGATAATCTCCGATTATCACACTCCCGAGACTTTTATGTAATATTTTACTCTTACGCTACTCTTTTTTTATATTCATACTTTAATTTTTTTTAAAGTTTCGCTCAAATTTCTCCTTCTTTTTCTTTTTACTTCTTTCTTTCTCTTTCATCTTCTATTTGGAAACTGCCATGTTTTCTGAATGAAAGAAAAATTTTTTATCTTTTCTTCAGTGAACGCTTCCGAATTTTCATCTCATTCATGAAAAGCCTCATCACTTTCTCTTATCACTTCCTTTCCCTCTTCGTATACTTATAACCATATCTTATTTTTACACTTTTCTCTTTCTCTCTTTCTCTCTCTTTCTTTCTCTCTTTCTCTTTCTCTCTCTATCTTAGTGCCTAGCTTTTAGTTCTCTTTTCTCTTCATTTCTCAATTTTCTCGACCCCTTGCTATTATTCAACCCTCACATCTGTTTTTCTCTTTTTTCCACATTTTCGTGTTATCTATCCTCTATCTTGTCACTCCCATAGTCTCCGCTTTTCCTCTCTTACTTTATCTTTTCCTCTTATTCTCGCTCTCTTTCCAATTTCATTCACTTTATTTCAAACATATCTTCAACCTTTTCGACTAAAAAGCAACGGACGTCGACGATAAATTATATTTTGTAGTATGACTTGAGTTTTCGTTATGCGAATGGGTTAAAAAAGAGATGCGAAAAGGGAGAGAAGAGAATATCATCAGATGTGAAAAAATGGTTAGAGAAGCGCATAGATCGCATGAGAAAGAGCCAGAGAAAAAAGAAATAATGATAATGAGATAAACAACAATAAAAAAGATAAACTAGTTAGTAAAAGAAAAAAGGGAAGAAGAAAGTATAGTAAGAGGGACCAAGAAATATAACCAAGAGAAGAGACCAAGCAAGAGAAAAAAGAATCAGAAAATGAGAAAAAGAGACATGTTGGATGGAAGAAAAGCTGATTGTTGGAAAGAAGAGATTGGGTAAGAGTAGTACATAATTGAGTGCGGTCTTCCGGAGGATGGGCTTCTTCTGGTACGAGGGAGGAAACAAAAGAGGAATAGGTGAAATGAGTAGGAGGTAAAAAAATAGAGATAATAACAGTGAAGTCCAGCGAGAAAGAGAGAGAGACCGGAGGGTTAAAGAGTGAAAGAAGTAGAGTCAGAGAGAATCAGAGAGAACTAAAGAGGGAGAGATAGTGAGAGAATCATAGAGGGATAAAGAGAAAAAGTTACATTATAGAAAAGGTTATTAAGAGAGAGAGATAGAAATTCAAAAAAGATAGAAAGGAAGAGAGAGAAAAGCGAGAAACTGGAGACTCAGAGGAAGGGAGAGAAATAAAAGACAGAGATTGTGAGAAATTTCACTGTTCGAAATGAACCCACAGTGAAGCAGTCGTATAAAACGAAGGAAGTCTCGAATGGAAGCATAGATATAGAGAAAGGATATAGAGAATTACGAGGCAAGAAACACTACAAGAACTCGTCAGAGTTTGCCTGTAGGCATACAAGGATGAGCCAGAGACATCGGGGGCGAAGTTTCATGTTTCTCTGCAGTGTAGCGAGGGAATCTGGCAACAATCTCATTTCCTCTTCGGCAGATAAAAAGGTTCTGCAAGCTTCTTCTCTCTTCAACTCCTACTTTTTGACAGAAAGCTCAAAAAAGCAGAGAAAAGCTCAAACATTGCCTGAGATTCAGGCGGGTTTCAGGAAAGAAACACCCCGAGGGGACTTTCAGGGGAGAAACACCCCGAGGGGACTTTAAGGGGAGAAACACCCCGAGGGGACTTTTATCGCAATAATATATCGTTCAAGAGTTCGCATGAAGACTTACTCAAAAGCAAACACTTGGTAAAATGAGACAAGAGAGATCAAAGGAAAAAGAGGAAGTAAAAAACAGAATTTATATTATGAATGAAAGAAATCACTTTTTTTTCAAATGAAAGAGATAAATATAGAAGACGTGAAATTGATATAGTGTCAAAGTGTAAGAGAAAGTTTCGGAGCATAACCAACCTGAAAAAAGCTTCTTACAAATTTGAAAATTAAAAACTTCTTACAAATTCAAATCTCGTTGATGAACTTTTTATTATATTGGAAGAGGGTAGCAAATTTTTGTAAGACTATATGAAGAAGGACGAATATTTGGATGCAGGAGTGAGTGGGAGAAAAAGTTGGTTTCGAGGTCACTGCCACTTCAAAAAACCAAGAAATATGAACGGCATTTGTAGCAAGGGAAATTGGTAAATTACTTTTTGAAAAAAGATTTGGAAAAGAGGGTAGAAACAATAAACACTTTGAAATTTATCGAGCCAAGGAAACGCGAAAAACGGAAACGAGCGAGTAGAAACCTGGAAACACGGCTTTCAAAATAGAAAAATTAAGAAAGAACTATTTCAAGAAATATAGGAAAAGTACTAATAAAAATAAAAAGGTAATTATGCGAGTAGCATGCTAACAAGGTCGTAGTGATGAAGGCGTTATTGGATAGGTGCAACTGAGATGTGAATAGGGGGAGGTGAAGGGAGGTAAGAACTAGGAGAAGATGCACGGTAGCAGGGCCTAGGGAGATAAGGAGATGAGCAGAGATAATGGGTAGACGCAGGGAAGAGACAGTGGGAAGGGACTCGGGGGAGATGCGGTGAGACAAGGGAAGATTCAGGGGAGCAAGGAGTAGGGAAACTTGCAGGCTATGTGCAGATGCGGTAGAGAAGTGCAAAGGGGAAATTCCGAAAAAAGAGGGGTTAAAGTAAAACGCAGGGGAACAAGGGCAGGAAGAGAAGCAGATGAGAGGAGATGAAGTGTAGCGCAGCAAGGACTGAACTTAGTCAAACGGTTGAAGCAGGTGAGATACAGGAACTAGGGGAGCTGCAGGGGAGGAGGGATTAGGGAAATATGCAGAGAAAGAGGGACTAGAAATAAATTAAAGGAGCAGAGTTAAGGGAAGGTGTAAGGGAGCAGTGGAGAGGGGGGATTTCGGGAACCAATCAAAGGTATATGCACGGGAGAAGACACTATGGAAACATATAAGGGAGCATCGAGTAGAGGACATGTAGGGGAGCAAATTTCAGGGAGAGACGTAGGGGAGCAATGGAAGAAGGTAAGCAAGGAGTACAACTGCGATAAGAATACTAACCTGAGCTATTTCAAAATTACTTTGTACTGGTGTACGAGTTTTAGTAATGGATCGAAAAAATTCTAAAAAGTGCTTTTCTGGTGAAAGATAAGCGGACCGTCAATTTCTTACCTTCTTTAGTCTAACCACGAATTTGCCGTTAAATGGCAATTGATTACAGTGTTTTCCTATTGCTCAGTCTTGTTTAAAAGTGATTGCTACGCCCAAAAAAAAAACCAACGTAACACATTGTCATTGCACGTCATTTCGTGGACAGATACAAAGGGAGAGTGGTGTGCCGAGATAAATAATAATAACAATAATAAACTTTTTCCATGCATGAACGATACAAAATTGGCGGTACAAAATTGGCGGTACCACTTTTCTTCCACTAAAATGTTTTTGAATTTTAGCGCTCCATAAGTCTTTTTTGGGTAAGAAACTCACTTGCATATTTTCTCTTGAATTGCTCAGTATTTTTTCTTTCACTTCTTCACATTTTGCTCCTCCCCGGCCCTTTTTCTCTCCTCCTCTCTCGAGCTTTTTTATATCGGTGTTTTTTTCTTCATATGTACTCTCTTTGCGTCTTTATTAACTGTACCCCATAATGTTTTTCTATCACCGAATCTTTGTCTCTCTCGTATTTTTTTCCTCTCTTTGCCAACATGCTATTATCAGTCTCTACATCTTTTTGTCTTTGCTCTTTCTCTCCATTCTTTTTTCTCAGCCCTTGGTGATGTTTCTTTCGAGGCATTCGTTTATATTTTCTCTTATTCCACTCTCTCATTATTCTGTCTGTTTCTCTGCTCTCTGCTCATGTGTTTCTTCTCCGTAACTTGCTTTTCTTATTTTCAGCTCTTTTTCCTTATCTTTCTCTTGTTCTTTCTTTCTCTATTCCTCTTTCTCTCGAACTTGTTAACTCAAGAAATGCTCTCTTCATATATCATCCGCTGTTGACTGGCATCTGAAAATTCTTCTTCCATTTCGAAAATTTCATCCTCTTTTCCTCATTCATTTTTCTCAACACTGTGAATTGTGAACTAATTAATTCTAACTTTTCCTTCTTTTCTCCTATGCTCGTTATTTCTCCCACTCTTTCTTTTTCTCTCTTATTGTTTCTCTCTCTTAGTTTTCTCTCTCTTTCTCTAGTTCTTTCCCTCTTTATCTCTTTCTATTCGTCTCTATATCTCTTTTTATCTCTTCCTCTTTTATTCCTACTCGCTCATGCATACAGATTATAACTCTATTCTGAGGAGTCATTCTTCTAACTTGACTTATACCTCTAATTTAGAACTCTGTTTTCTTCTCAAGTTAAAAAAGAGTCGCAAGTAAAGAATGACTTAAATACAAACCTCATTTCTTTTCATGAAGAGCAATTAACAAATAACTTATTTTTTTGAATAGGTTCTAGCTTACAAGAATTCCTTGCGAAGAGCAAATCAATAGTTTAAAAAACCAGCAAAAAAATGTGTTTATGTTTATGACTTATTTGAAAACCAAAGTGTTATCTTGCCGCAGTGCTGATTTTCCACCCAGCCCAATTATGGTGCTTAAAAAATACAATGCACGTCATAATTTTAGAATTTTTTTTCCAATTTTCACGAGAAAGATCAGCGATATCATTTCTTGTTTGTTTTTCAGATCACGAATCAACGATCGTGTCAAAATTCGACGCATGAAAGCTTACGGATAAGTTTTTATTATCGATTTTATGTATTTCAGGTGTATCATAATTGTGAACAGCGACAGGGTTCAGATTCTTCCAGGTTGTGAGCTCGTTTACTGCATCACTTCGTTTCCCATTAGCATAGATTTGATGAAGAAGAATGCCCCTTACATTTTCCATGGGATTCAGGTCAGGAGTGCACGCAGGCCAGTCAAATACCTCGAATTGCTTGGCTCTGAACCAAGTCATGGTCGAGTTGCTGACCTGGATTGCTGCATTATCTTGTTGGAAATTAACGGTACACGACCATTACGCTTCATAAATGAAAGAAGATGGGTTCCGAGCACTTTTTAATAGTCATTTGATTAGTGATGTACTCCAGTGCTACCGTCCCATAGTCATAGTCAGCACCCCGAACCATGCACGTTCCTCCTCCGAAGTCACGCTTTTCATTCAAAATAGGTATAGCTGTTACACCCAAAAACTAATAAGAAGAAAAATTGGGTTTTCCAGTGCATCAAATTACGGAAAAGTATTTCAATCGTGATTTTAAAAATTTCATTAGAATTACAGCTTTGTACAGCTCATCTTAAACATCGGAAAAGTGTGGGTGATTTTAAAACTATGACGCGCATTGTTGAAGTCTAGCGAGAAAGCTCGCAGCACCGTTAGGAGGCATCAACTTACCCTAATAAAGTAATTCTAAACTAACACAGAGTAATTTTAAACTAACACAAATCCTCTCGAAGGCATTTATTTGAAGCTTTAAATATTAATTTTTCAAGACTTCAATTTTTAGAAGCTTCTAACATAAGTTTTTGAATATTATTTTTGGAAGAAGAAGAAGAGAGAAGAGGATGAAATATAGCTCTACGTAGTAAGACTTCCTAAATCTGCATACTGAAGCTTTCAGAAAAAAAGTAATTTTACTGTTGTTTTTTTTTAAGCTGTGATGCTTTTTTCAACTGTTCTGTAACTTTTTTTTTGAAAAACAGTTCTCTGCAGTTTTTGCTCGGCTATCTAAGCCGTAGGAAATGAAAAAGGATTACTCGGACGATATTACCTCGGAATTGAGAAAATTATTTAATTCAAAACCGACGATCTACCTTCTCAGAAGTTGTAATATCATTCTGAAACTCAGAAGTTATTATACATCATAAAATCGACTAGTGGATTAACTTTATCACGAACAATAAGAAGAAACATTAATTCAAACGTTTATTACAAGAGCAGAGAGTACGTTTCTGTAGAAGGTCCGTTTGAAATCGATATAATCGTAAAAGAGCAGTTTAAGTTTTTGCTCTCATGGATGAGCTCATTTACTATTTCCGTATGATTAAAGTGTCTCGAATTAGTGCAAATTTATTTTTATTTTTTGAAGGATGAATTTTTGATTCCTAAGAATTATAATCTGAGGCTCCGAACTCGAGCGAATGTATTCAAAATCGTGTAAACAAGATTTAGCTGTATGGTAAACCAATGACAGTTAGAACCCTCTAAACTTTCGGCAGATTCCTTTTCTTTGTATAGAGTAGGCAAGCAATAACTATAATTTGGAATGTGATAATGGCAGTGAGGGATGCGGTTGATGTCATTTGGTATGAGATGGACTCGTATATGGAAGACTGCGAAGACACAGCACGAGGATACGGTAAGTGGAATCGATCGATACTTCCCGTTACACTAAGATGCTCCAAGGCAGTCACTGCATCCAGAATCTGGAACAGATCACTTTCATGTCCCTTGACAGGAGTATGATAATAATTTTTTTCATTTCTCTTTTTTCTCTCTCTTTTATTTTAATTATTCTGAATGACTCTTCTCTCTGTTTCCTGTATCTCTCCCTATCTCTCTCTCTTTCTCTCTCTCTCCATCTCTCTCTCTCTTTCTCTCTCTCCATCTCTCTCTCTCTTTCTCTCTCTCTCTCCATCTCTCTCTTTCCCTCTCTCCATCTCTCTTTCTCTCTCTCTCTTTCTCTCTCTCTCTTTCTCTCTCTTTCTTTCTCTCTCTCTCTCTGTGTGACATTTCTACTAATTAATCTTCGCTCCCTCCTGTGTTTTACCTGCAGACTCTGAGCCCGAACATCCACATCTAGCAGATTCGATGAGTTATAGAATGTTTCAGGAGATGAGTTATAGAAGGCCTCAAAGCTCAGATGCCGTTTGGACTTCTTCGTCAACTTCCGTCGTTCCTTCAGTCCAAGGTCCTCACAAATGGGGACCTAAGAGAGTGTCTCTGATTTATAGTTTAACAAAAAAACTTCAACTACTATTTCCTTCTCAAATATGTAAGAGGATTTATAATCTAGATAAGTCAAGGATGTTTCCTTGCTCTCGTGAAACTCATTGTAGTCTCACGATAATAGGGAATAAAGTAAATAATAGTGATATCAAAAAAGTAATATGAACATCTCAGAAAGACCAAGATGGAATTATTCATGGAAATGTCAACAAAAAAAGGAAAAAGATCAAAACCAAAACATGGAAAGGGGCTATACCTACAAAATCAATGAACACCTTATAAAAAAATAAGGCTCGGAAAGTTTCATGGTAAAAACTATTCAAGGTTTTGGGTAAACGATTAAAAGCCGGATACTTTATTGACGGTCCTGGTTCAAGTCTGAATATTGGCGTTCGGTCTAAAAATGGTACTATGCCTGAACAACATACCGGACACTCGCCGTCCCTTATGTCCAGCCGAACCGCGCACTGAAAGTTGACGACCACCTTATCAGCGAACTTGAACGCATGCGCCTCTTTTTGCGCTTGCAGGTCACCCGGGCCGTACTCGAGGTTGTCGAGCAAGTATCGATCGATTGCGCATCTGCCAGTGCAGATTAATCGATTTCATAACTAAGATTACCTTAAATATGACATTGCGCTCGCATGCAAAACAACGTCATCCGAACTTTTTGTTCAAATGCTAAACCTTTCACGATCAATAAAGCGCAAAACGTCATATTTAACGTTTAGAATATGTTTCTCTATTGAAATGATCGTTTGACTTACACATTATACTCAATCTTACACATTATACTCAATCTCAAACCGAGGACCGAACGAAAACTTTTTTTTTTGATGATGATTCGTGAACAAGCAAATATTCAACAGAAAAACTCACCCTGAATCGTCCAAAATGGAGATTTCCGTTCCGCTGTCATCTTGAACCAGACAGGAGTGCACTCTCATGCACCATAACTCTGCGGTACAACAGTTCATTTACATGAAGAAGAGATTTCAACAATGAACTATGAAGTTTTGGGTACAATGGAACATATGCAAATTTTTTGCAACTTTTTTGATCAAAATACACATCATACGATGATTTTGAATCATTTTTATGGTAACAGGAGATATTGTTAAACTTTTTTTCGGTATGTACATTATTCATTAATAAACAATGCAAATATCATGCAATCGTTGAAAGCCCCAAAGTACCAACTAATATCAACTATTTTTTCACTATTCTCTGAGATAGCCGCAACAATACAAAATAGTGGAACTGCTTCCATTCGAAACGGTCAACAGAGAACTTGCGATCTTCTTTGTATTAAGCTTTAAATTCAAGGTTAAGAAAGGCTACAGAAAGTGCGCTCTCAAATTCATTCTCTTCTTCAGCCATCTGAAAACTATAAAGTAATATATCCTTATTGATAGTAAAACAAATGTTTACGCGGTGATTCCGATTCGCAGGTCCAGGTGTGCAGGAGCTGATGACCTACCGTAGCCACTTCAATCGGCCTTTTCGTGCTAGGATCCACGACTTCATAGCGACAACGCGGCATGTTCGCGGCTGCAGTGAATGGGGAGAGAGGCTTAAAAAACGGAGTTTACAGGCATTATTCCGTGTTGCAAAGGACCCTACCTCTTTTTCTCTCACTCTGACTTTGCTTATAAACTTCTCGCTTTTTTAAGCAGCATTAGTACTAACGCTCGAAGAAAAAAATTCAATTTCTTTTTAATGATCTCGGTTTTTCTGAAGAATCTGCGTTATGCCCGATATTAATCGAATTCGATTACTTTTAGAAGAGCATTGTTCAAAATCCTGTTCACAATGGGTTTGTTTGGCATGATCTCACGAATATAAAGCAAATATTCTTCAAATTCATTAGTTTTTGGAAGAAATTTTTGAACGTGCTAAGATATGACAGATGATGGGAAAATAGAAGGGAAGCAAAGCTAACTAACAATAAGGATAACTGGATGGGTAAAAAAACTAGCATTCATTGAGACTGAAAGAGGGTATGTGACGGTCTTCTCGGCTGCCATGTAGAAGCAGCTCACGTCGTAGCCCTCAAAACTTGAGAATTTAAGGGGAAATTATAAATACAACTATCTATACTTCAATTAGACTTAGCATGATGTTTATAACAATATATTAATATTTGTTTGTGTCTGAAGATTAGATACAAGGCAGCATAAACTACTTTGGTGAACATCTGAAAAAATCGTCTAAGGTACAATATCATTAATCGAATCTCTTTCCCATCGAAGGGATTTTCCCATACCTGATAAGAACAGTTGGTAAATTATGGTATCAAATTGAAGGAATCAAACTTACTCGGTCGACTTTGGTGACGAACTGGTCATGAAAGGAAAGCATGACTTTGATGGAGACGAGCAGACCGGGTGGGTCAGTCTGTAACCAACCAAGAAGGTAAGAATGTAAGAAAAGGAGAGAGAAATAGAGAAAGTGAGAGAGAGAAAGCAAGAGAGACAAAGAGAGAGAGAGAGAGAGAGAGAGAGAGAGAGAGAGAGAGAGAGAGAGAGAGAGAGAGAGAGAGAGAGAGAGAGAGAGAGAGAGAGAGAGAGAGAGGCAAAAGTTTATATGAAAAGCAGAAGAAATTTTATATGCTTTTTTGCAAACCATAACCATTTAAATGTGAATTATTTTATGGAGAATAATTTCCAGATTAGCTTTCTACCCATATCTAATTTAACCAACTTCTTTTTTCTTAGATAACTTTTATTGACTTTTAGAGAACGTGAAGCTTGTGCTCACGCTGTTATTGTGAGTTTGTGAGGGCGAAATAACTAATACAAGAATGAGTTAAAAGCGAAGAATAACCGAACGCGTGGTGATGGCCCCACACTCCTCTTTGTAAATCAATATTGACGTTTGCCGATCTCCAACTTTTCGCGAAACGCATTTCGGATTATCTGCTTTCCCTTGAATAGACTGATAACTTCCAAGAAAAGTGACTTATTCACAAAACAATTAAAGGAAGCACTTATATGAGATGATGAGAAAAGGGGACATAGAGACTATAATAGAAAAAAATCAAAACATGCAGAAACATCGAGAGAAAAAGAGGAAATTAAAAAGCTAGATGAAAAAATATTGAGAAAAAAAGAGAGCGGAATAGAGGGACGCAGAAATTCGAATAAAACAGAAGAGATAAGGAATTTAAAACCAAACAAGTCATTAAATTTTCGAGATCAGGCCTGAACTTTTTAAATATTTATACCACGTTCAACTACATAAAACCAGGCAGTATTCTTCAAAAACCTACCGACAACGAAAATTCTTCCTCTGAAGTCATCTTCGGTGTAGAAGAATATCTCAATGGTGTCTTCTTGACATTCCACTTCAGCGTCTCCTGCAAGGAAAAGCACGGCTACTGTACATAATATTTCCCTCAGCATATTATGTCAAGGGGTGAGAAGAAATTTAATCGATTGTGTGAATGATCTTCTTCATGGATCGATTTTTTTGTTGAAAAGATCACTACCATTACAAGCTCTACTATGCATATCAAACAAAATGGTCTCAAAAAAGTGGCCTTCAAAACCATTACTCCCATTGTAACTTAGAATTTGAAGAGTTATCATCCATCTTCCATCTCTCTTCTGTCTTTATCGTGAACTCTGGAGTTACGCTCCAATCATGACGCAATCGCTTGATAAGCATGTGTGACTAAGAGAAAAAGGCATCTGAGCCTTTCATATAACACTTTCGCACGGAATAGCAATGTGTCCCCGTGGTGTAATGGTTACACGCGCTCCCGGTTTGAGTCGAGTTGGTCTGGGTTCGATCCCGCCCGATGGACTAGCTTTTTTCTGTGCGATAGTTCAATCATTACTCCCACACTTCGCTTCGTGCTTTCGTTTGGTATTTACAACAACAAAAAAAACTGCTTGTTAATAATAATAAAAAAATCAATCATTCATTATCGTTATAACTAACACTCTCTCTGTGATACTCTTGATTGAATAATTTTTGGAACATCTCAGGTAGCTCTCTTTGAGGGATCTTGATGAAAAATAGGAAGGCAACCGTGAATCCACTACATCTATTTACATATAATAATGAGAAGGTCAACAAAAGGGTAAAAGGCAGAGAGGTGTGAAAGATTCTAATTAAGTGAGATTCTGCAAAACCGTGACGGATGGAAGTGAGGCCTCAGAAAAATTTAGACCTCCTGGTGACCAGTGCAACTGACCAACTTGAGCATTGGGAATCGGAATTGCTCTAATCGATCGCGCCAGAAGATGCAGAATGCCCAGAGCAATAGGAAGCTGCGGCGTTGATCGCATCGAGAGACAGTCCCAGTGCCCTTGTTCTCTGCTGACTCGCTCAGCTTGCTTTTCCTAATTCTGCTCTTGCTTAAGACCCGCCTCTCTCATAGTCTAGTCTAACCTTAATGAAACTTTCTTTTTGTGGTCTCAACGCATGAAAGTCCTTTTGATTTATTTCAAGAGACCTAATTCCTCAAAATTACCATTTTTACTGCAAAATATCTCCTTATTGAACTTTCATTTGAACCCAGCAAGACCTCCTCGGTGAAGTTCTCAATAGTAACCAAAAAACCTCTGATAAAATCCTAAAAATGAATACCTTGTCAAGTCTCCCTCTGGCGAAGAAAAATTTGTTCATTATTTCTGGCATCGGTCTTTACAGCCATTTCATCGCCATTATTCAAAGAATCATGATTTGACTCTTAATTGTGATTAGGTTCCGATTACGATCCAGCTGTTTTCAAAATTAACCATTTTAATTAGTCTGTGAATCGATTTTTTTCAAAATGGTTTTCGAGACTTTTTTTCGGCAATCGTACAGCAAATTTCGGACTTTATCGGTTTTCTTCGAGAAGTCTTCCTAGTTCTGATTTAGACACTTAATTTTGAGAATCAATGACTTTCGCTTGAAGAGTCACTTCAAATTTGAGACTGAATGTCTAAGAGGTTCATTCGCACTGGGCTTTGATTATATTGAATACGAGAAGGACCAATCTTACTATACTTTTATTCAGTTATTTTTCTCTCCTTCTCTCTCTCTTTCAGAATTTCTCCCTCCTGACCACGTTTTGTTGCTTATCCGTATGTTTTATCTCACTCCGGAGTCTGCCTTCATAACAAGCTTTCTTTAGTTGTCAGGTCTCAATCTCGATATGTATTTTCTCATTTATTTCAATCTTGCATCACAAATCAACAAAGAACAGGAGCATAAGCAATTACATTCGAGGGATGATTTGGATCAAGAGAAGGAAGAGTTTTTTTAAGAGAAATTAATGAGATAGCAAGCGTTGTGAAGATAGAAACAAGGAGAAGAGAAAAAAACGAAAGTTTGTAAGAAAGCGTAAGAGAGGAACAATAAACAGATAACAACATCTCAAACAACAATTATCACGAAACGAACATAACAAAAACAAAATGACGAAACAAAATCAATTAGCAACAACGAGGAAAACTATGAAGATCTTTTTTTTTCTCTACTTCTTCTTCTGCTTTATAGCAAACTTCGGCTTCCCACTTGAGATACTTCTCTTGTATGAATGACCCGGGTCTGAGCGCATTTGAACCTGAAATAATTACGGTATCGCAAAGTGCTAAGTTCGAGTGAAGGTCATGGTTGTCTTAAAGTTGAAAAAGTGGGCGATCAAAAAAAGTGATCAAAATGAGAAAAAAACGGCAATATTATTAATAAATAATTACGGTAGGTATCAATAAATAATTACGGTAGGTATCGCAAAGTGCTAAGTTCGAGTGAAGGTCATGGTTGTCTTAAAGTTGAAAATGTGGGCGATCAAAAAAGTGATCAAAATGAGATATTATTATAAAGGCAATATTATTATAAAGGCAAGTTGCGACGATGTAGATCACAAGCTTTCTTGTTTTTTCTAAAGTGCTTAAAAGTGCTAGAAAATAGGTAAGACAACTGTTTTTCCAAACATGGAATATTTTTTGCGATTCGATACTCATAGAGAATCGGCTAAATTCTTTGTTTATTTTCATCTTTTGTTCGTCGTATAAAAAAAGCCTTGTAAAAACCTTAGGCTTATGAGTGATGGGTAGATCAACAAAGGGCGGGACGGAGAAGCCGAAACTCTTGGAGAGAGCGAGCATGTCCAGTGTCGTCACATCGAAGACCTCCTTCAGAGAGTGCGAGTCATACGCTCGCACAAAGGACTTGTAGGCCTCCTGCGCATCATTTCAAATTATTTCTTATTTTTCATTATTTATATCAATCTTATTTCCACCATTAATATCCATCTTATTATGTATAATATAATAATATTATTACTTTTCTTCTATCAAATTTCTAATATATACAGTGAATTAAAGTCAGAATATGTGTAGTGCCTAATCTGGTAACTTTTTTGATATACGCTACCCCTAGCTTCTTCTTTTTAATTTCTAATTCTACTATCACTTTCATCCTCTTCTTTCTACGATATTCCTGTTTCTCTCAATCCACCATGCTCTCTTCAACCCTATGTATTTTATTCCCCCCTACTCCTATTCCCTCCCCCTACTCCTTCTCTCAATCTACCATGCTCTCTTCAACCCTCTTTTATTCCCTCCCCCCTACTCCTAACCGTAACCAAATACTTCACCAACTCGAAACACACTGGCAACAGTGGCCATTCGTGACTCTACAGCCTTAAGAGCCTGTCACGGATGGAGCCGGATCATCCAGTCCAGAATCGAGCGCGACCTCAGGTGGCGGATAGAGGGATGCCTCCCTACGAATTATTCGTGCTGGGAGGTAGCGGGAGAAATCCCGCCGCGGACCAAAACTGGGTAGTATAGCTCGTCAAAGGAGGGTGATGCCGGACCGGCCTGGGCATGCCACCGGACAAAACATCAGCCGATACTCCGCTATATTTTTCAATGGCGAGTCGAGGCGCCAGTCAAATAGCCTCTTGCCTATCTCCGGTCAACGACAGGCGAGACGTCTCTACTTCCACCCAAAACGATGCTAGGCCGGCTTGACCACCCACTCACAAGGCCTATAGCATGAACAGGTTGCTACAACGATGTCCGCCTTCACAAGGTGCAGCATGACAGTCTCAGGACTGCAAAGGACATCAAAACCCTTCTCCGGACGCATCTTGTCCGAAGAACACGAGAACTTCTCTCATTAAAGAGAGTGTTCATAACCAAGTCTTCGATGCGGGATGCTTGCCGGCAACAACAACAACTTCACCAACTCTCAGCGTTTTCCTATTTTCCTCTCGATCTCTACTCTCTCTTCTCCTTCATGATAATTATTTCATCAATGTATGCTTTGAAATAAACCTTTGCTGCTGTGTTGAGATAATAGTTTTTCTCGATGATATTCTCCATCTGAGACTGAATGTTGGACACCTCAAAGCACCAAGTTAAAATGTTGGACACCTCAAAGCACCAAGTTAAAACAACTACAATTTTTGACATTACTCATCAAACTACATTAAATTTTTCACTTCTGCTCTGAACTTTTTTGCTCTGAAACCTTTGAGTTCATTCATTCATTATTTGCATGCTCCAACCAAATATTCTGTTTTATATTGGCAAAAAGTGACAGTTTTGCATTAACAAGAACTTTTTACACAAATAAATAAAATTAACTTTAATAAATTCTTGCTTACATTTTCTCTCTCTTCCTCATCCATATCTTGTCGAAATCTGTTTTTCAGCCAGGCTTTCCATCCCCACTCTTTTCAGCCAGGCTTTCCATCCCCACTCTTTTCAGCCAGGCTTTCCATCCCCACTCTTTTCAGCCAGGCTTTCCATCCCCACTCTTTTCAGCCAGGCTTTCCATCCCCACTCTTTTCAGCCAGGCTTTCCATCCCCACTCAGCCAGGCTTTCCATCCCCACTCAGCCAGGCTTTCCATCCCCACTCAGCCAGGCTTTCCATCCCCACTCAGCCAGGCTTTCCATCCCCACTCAGCCAGGCTTTCCATCCCCACTCTTTTCAGCCAGGCTTTCCATCCCCACTCAGCCAGGCTTTCCATCCCCACTCAGCCAGGCTTTCCATCCCCACTCAGCCAGGCTTTCCATCCCCACTCAGCCAGGCTTTCCATCCCCACTCAGCCAGGCTTTCCATCCCCACTCTTTTCAGCCAGGCTTTCCATCCCCACTCAGCCAGGCTTTCCATCCCCACTCAGCCAGGCTTTCCATCCCCACTCAGCCAGGCTTTCCATCCCCACTCAGCCAGGCTTTCCATCCCCACTCAGCCAGGCTTTCCATCCCCACTCTTTTCAGCCAGGCTTTCCATCCCCACTCAGCCAGGCTTTCCATCCCCACTCAGCCAGGCTTTCCATCCCCACTCAGCCAGGCTTTCCATCCCCACTCAGCCAGGCTTTCCATCCCCACTCAGCCAGGCTTTCCATCCCCACTCAGCCAGGCTTTCCATCCCCACTCAGCCAGGCTTTCCATCCCCACTCAGCCAGGCTTTCCATCCCCACTCAGCCAGGCTTTCCATCCCCACTCAGCCAGGCTTTCCATCCCCACTCAGCCAGGCTTTCCATCCCACTCAGCCAGGCTTTCCATCCCCACTCTTTTTTCAAACTATAATTTTTTGAAGGCGTTGAGAAACAGTTCACCTTCTTACAATCAACTACAACCTCTTTGGGATTCCCATTTGATCAACAACAAAAAAATCACCTTGGCCCATGAGAACTCGAACTCGTTGATGACAACCCGAGCTGATCTAAGATATCTTAGGAATCCCAACTCCTCCGGCCGAAGAATCAAAAGGGCGTGGCCAGTAGCATCTTCGCCTTACAAACAATTTTTCGGTGTTAAAACCGACTCTGAACTCTCATTTCGGGATTTTAGAGAAAAATGAATACAAACTACAAAAAGTAACAACAAAAACTGTTGAAAAGCAAGCTGTGCTATTTGAAAATAACTAAACATAACTTTTTATGAATATACTTCAGTTATCGTTAGTCTGAGGTAAGACATTCTACAGTAGATCGAAAAATACTGTAGTACCCAATGAAGACTACAGTAGTTCAGCAAAGAAGAGCCCCAGAAAGCCCGCCCCTCGTACCGTACCTCTGGCTGTCCGCCCGACTCTATGTATGTACTCTCGTGGCTCATCTGGCGGGTCATACTGCACAATCCAATCCACTGCTGGAATGTCCAATCCTCTGAAACAATGCATCTGATGTAGATACGGTCATTTTATGAAAAAACATACATTTCACAGTTGGCTTCGCATGCATTCGGTACTGCAAGGATCGTCATGGACAATTGAAAGTTTAATGATTTTTATTACCGTGCAGCGACGTCAGTGCAAAGCAGAATGCCGGACTCCGCTTGGCAGAATGAGAAGTATGTACTCGTGCGCTTCTGCTGCTTTTGCTTGCCCTAGAACTCCTCGATTAGACGCCCCGTGTTCCAATTACCGTATACTTCTATGAGATCCAATATACCGAATTGCTGCGGCTTCACCCTTCCGCTCCCGATAAAATATATTCTAACATGTTCGTCTTTTCTCAGCAGTCTCCAGACCTACCCCTTTGTAGCCTAATAAAATGAAGAAAAAAAATTATGATTTTGAAATTCCAACCCCAAAAACACGGGCCACGTTTTTTAAAGAAATAATTTTGATGAACTTACACGTTCACTTCTATGCGCATGTACTCCTGATCTGTGACTTATTCTTTTTCTATATTTTATGTACTTCTAAATCCTCTCATAAAACGTAGTCTTAATAGTTGAATGTATGGATAATCTGACATGGATACAGTCCACTGGTATGTCGATGTAGTTTAGAAGTTCGTGGTGGAACTTGACGGAATTGCATGAAGAGAAGAACACCATTACCTGTAGTAAAAAGGAAAGATTAGGCAAAGTTAAGACAAACTATAAAGAAAACGACAAACCACAAAACTTAGTTTTAATCTCGCTTTGTAAACTTGAACTTGATTTTTTTAGGGACTCAAAATTTCATATTCACAAATAAATTGTGACAAAAAGGTTTTGTAAATGAGAATTAGAACTTATTTCAGTATGAAGAGCTCTTCCATCAGAACTCATTTCAAACCTTTTTAGTGCCAGACTTTCATTTTTACCTGGCTTTTTAGGGATTTTCCAGACGGCCTTTTTAGTGCGGTTCAAACCAGACTCGCCTTTCTAGTACGTTTCAAACCAGACTCGCCTTTTTAGTACGTTTCAAACCAGACTCGCCTTTTTAGTGCGGTTCAAACCAGACTCGCCTTTTTAGTACGTTTCAAACCAGACTCGCCTTTTTAGTACGTTTCAAACCAGACTCGCCTTTTTAGTACGTTTCAAACCAGACTCGCCTTTTTAGTGCGGTTAAAACCAGACTCGCCTTTTTAGTACGTTTCAAACCAGACTCGCCTTTTTAGTACGTTTCAAACCAGACTCGCCTTTTTAGTACGTTTCAAACCAGACTCGCCTTTTTAGTGCGGTTCAAACCAGACTCGCCTTTTTAGTGCGGTTCAAACCAGACTCGCCTTTTTAGTACGTTTCAAACCAGACTCGCCTTTTTAGTACGTTTCAAACCAGACTCGCCTTTTTAGTACGTTTCAAACCAGACTCGCCTTTTTAGTGCGGTTCAAACCAGACTCGCCTTTTTAGTACGTTTCAAACCAGACTCGCCTTTTTAGTACGTTTCAAACCAGACTCGCCTTTTTAGTACGTTTCAAACCAGACTCGCCTTTCTAGTACGTTTCAAACCAGACTCGCCTTTTTAGTGCGGTTCAAACCAGACTCGCCTTTTTAGTGCGGTTCAAACCAGACTCGCCTTTTTAGTACGTTTCAAACCAGACTCGCCTTTTTAGTACGTTTCAAACCAGACTCGCCTTTTTAGTACGTTTCAAACCAGACTCGCCTTTTTAGTACGTTTCAAACCAGACTAGCCTTTTTAGTGCGGTTCAAACCAGACTCGCCTTTTTAGTGCGGTTCAAACCAGACTCGCCTTTTTAGTGCGGTTCAAACCAGACTCGCCTTTTTAGTACGTTTCAAACCAGACTCGCCTTTTTAGTGCGGTTCTTGCGCAAGAAGGTGAACAGCAGAAGAAATCTCTTCTCTGATGGACAAACGACGTATCCCTTGAACAATAAATTAGTCTGAACACAAAAATTCTGAGCTTGTACAATCGAATAATCAATACTATAATCAGATTAATCAAACTCGCGGGAGGGTACGAATTTCCCTGCGATGAAGAAACTCAAAGCTTCCTTTTGAAAACTTTTCATAACCTCTTCCTAGGAAGAGGGAATCACTTCCCGTTCATCTTGCCTATTTTCTTCGAATTAATCGTTCACCATTCTTTTCTATTTCTCTCTTTTTCCGATTTCCTCTCTCCTATTGGTCGCACTTTCGACACCAGGGAGTATGGTAAAGACATTGATCACATTTGTACCTGTTGCAAGCCGGTTACTGTAGCTTGATCGCTTTTCTCTTGAAGACCCACTCGGAGCGGATTTGAATGCAGAGCGACTTTTACCAGCTCGTCTACCTATAACAAAAAAACAGAATAATATTCAGCTAACCTTACAGTAATTCTAATATTCCGTGACACACCAAAACTCTCACCTTGGTTGTGTGTGTGGCAGAGAAGAGCATAGTCTGGCGTTGTTTCGGTAGCCTTCGCAGGATCTGCTGCATTTCAACCTGAAACGAGAAAAAATAATTATATTCTGAAGAGTCAAACATTCCATTCGAGACCCGAACGACTCGACTAAACTCTTAAACCGAGAAAAGGAAGAACCTCGAAGCCAATATCAAGAATGCGATCTGCTTCATCGATTACAAGGCATTTCATATTCTTGACATTCAGGGCAGTAGTGTTCTGGAGATGGTCCAAAAGGCGACCAGGAGTTGCAA
>OZ057407.1:18204264-18208107 GCA_964056735.1 Allodiplogaster pararmata | reverse complement strand
ATTCAGAAGAGACTTGAGCTTGCAGAGCTCACCAAATAGTGCTCCGTTCTTTCTTGCCAGTCGACAAACGTGACAAGTGGCAGCTTCTCTTCTCCAGCTCCATGCATGGAGCCAGCTTCTCGCAGCTATCCCAGGTCTTGGGGAGTCTTAGACAGCATGGGTATAAAATAGGTTATCAGATCAGAGGTTTTATGAAAAACCGGTTTAAAAAGAATAAACGGGTTGTATGTGATGAGAACTGGTTCGAGGAGATAGTTCTTTAATAGGTCAAGGGGAAAAGGGTCAATGATATAGAGATGACAGAAGATTACTTAACACTAGTTCGAGGTGATTGGGCGTGCAGGTGAAAAATGTGGAGAATGAAACTATTGTGATTGTTAGCTCAGCACCGTATTTGCAGAGAGTGGATGGCAAAGGAGCCGTTCTTGTCGTGGTCCGGAGTGAGAAAAAGAGAGTTTTCGGATGCTTCGCTTCTCATGGTGCTCATTTTTTTCTTTTCGAACTTTCGAGAAATTCCCCTGAATTATGATGCTTCAATAATCGGAAGTTTTATAAAGCGTTCAAAAAGGACATAGAGGTTACGGTATATTGAGTGGTCTCAATAGATGATAACTTTGAAGGTTTCGTCACGGGACCCAAGTACACGGGCGATTCGTTCTGCTTCCTTTTCACCCTATCTCCCTTCATACGCGTCTACGAGCCGACGGGATTCACTTCTGATTATGCCTATCTCAATTTTCAGCAGGAGACGATGCCTAATGGACTGGTCAGTCTTATTGTCCGCTACAGAAAGAGAGGAACAGAGAGTTTATGTGATATTTAGAAAGAAAGGTTCTGTGCTAGTAATATAATTGTATGCTACTGTATCCCACTGTTTTTACCATGTGCTTTAGGGTTTGATAAGGTTAAGTTTCAGTAAATTGTTAAAAAAAAGAAAATAAATAATCTGTTGAAATATTCTTGAGAAGGGAAAATAATAAAAATTGTTTGAACTTGAACGTATTTTGTTGAAGGGCATGGGCGGACATGAGGATGCGTGGCCTTTCTTCTTGGCGGAAGATTACGGTAATGGGCTGGCTGCCAGCAATTTGAGCTCATTCGAAAAGTGCAGCCTGGCTGGAGAGGAGAACTTCAAGGTATGACTCGAGATATATATATAAGACGATGCTGGGAATAATTTTCGCCAAAATTCTAAAAATGTTGTTCCTCAGCCAAAAACTTTATTTTCTCAAGATTCCGAGTACTTGGGAGAAGGAAATTCCGATATTAGTCTTTTTTTAGCTGCCAAAATAGGGACGAAGAATCGGCCACTATTTTGCAGTGCCAAATGATGAATGACTTTGTGGCCAAGTTTTGTTCCTGCCAAATCACGGACAATTTTGTTTTTCCTTTGTGACATGTTTTGGCACTGCCAAACTCGGCTCTTTTTTGAACACTTTTTGTCCGTTGAACTCGGTTCTGAAACGACCTCATATTAACCAATTCTAGCGACGTACCTCAACCGAGTTTAGTAAACTCGGTTGGGGTACGTCGCTAGAAATGGTTGGTCTGTGTGCGTTGTAGCTGCTAGTAAAAAAGATGCAATCTCAGCCTTTTGGATAAGATCAAAGTCTAGTAGTATTGGCACTCCCCAAAGAGTTCCTGAGAGCGATCCTCCATCATCCCAGAAATGAGGCTAAGGGGTTGCAAGGGCTACAAAAAAGCCCGATTGTGGCAGTGACAAAACAAGGACGAAAAAACAGATTATGGCAGTGACAAAACAAGGACACAAGAAAACCCGATTTTGGCAGTGACAAAACAAGGACAAACAAAAACCCGATTTTGGCAGTGACAAAACAAGGACAAACAAAAACCGGATTCTGGCAGTGGCAAAACGAGCACAAAGTAGAAAGCTTGTTTTTTGACGGATTTTTTTGGCAGGCCCGTCAAAACGCATGTTATTTGCTGCCATTTATCATGGCGCTTTTTTCCGTTTCTTGCCATGGAAAAGCTTGGTTTTTCAAGGGAAATCTGCCCGAGGAACAACATTTTGGCGAAAATTATTCCCAGTATCGTCTTATATGTATGTATACACAAGGACAAAAATCCCGGTTCTGGCAGTGGCAAAACAAGGACAAAAAAACCCGATTTTGGCAGTGACAAAACAAGGACAAAAAAGGCTGGTTTTAGCAGAGACAAAAGAAGGACATAAAAAAGCCCGATTTTGGCAGAGACAAAACAAGGACTAAAAAAGCCCGATTTTGGCAGGAAAAAAAGAAGTACACAAAAAAGCCCGTTTTTGGCAGTGACATAAGCAGTTACAAATTTTGTCCCTTCTTTAGCAGTGACAAAACGAGTACAAAGTAGAAAGCTTGTTTTTTGACGGTTTTTCTTGGCAGGCCCGTCAAAACGCATGTTATTTGCTGCCATTTATCATGTCGCTTTTTCCGTTTCTTGCCATGGAAAAGCTTGGTGTTTCAAGGAAAATCTGCCCGAGGAACAAAATTTTGAGCATTTTGGCGAAAACTATTCCCAGCATCGTCTTATATATGTCAACATCTCTAATCATGAGGGAACTACAGGCCTCGAGAGAAAAGAAGAGAGCGCTAGAGCGTGTGATGTAGAGATGATGCAGACGAACAGAGAATTTGTATCACTAGCCGTCCTGGATAGCGCATAGGTTTGCGCATAGATTTTTTACGCAGTGCATGTTAGACAAGCACACTGTAGGCTACCATTAGGAGAACTAAATAAGAGTCATCTTTCAAGTTTCCGGGGGAGTTTCAAGTCAAAAATTCAAGTATTTGAAAAAGAAATATTGATCCAGCTCCCTTTTTCTCTCTCTCTCTTTTAGTTTTTCCTCAACGCGGTTAATCGATTCAGATAGAGGAAGTGGAGGTGTTTCGTGTTGATACATCCGTGTCTTCGTCATCCAGCCACGCCAGGTCCATCTTGGACAAGGACCCTCAGGCAAAGGCACTGCTAGAGCTCACGGGGAGGTCACTGAACTCCGAAGCCTACAGGGAAGCCCAGCCAATCATAGACCCAGTCGAGCATGAGTTTATTGAGTAAGGCAGGGAGTGATTGAATACCGTAATCTTCTTCTACAGTAACCATCTGAAATCAGTAGAGGTTTTCACGATGAGCATATCTTGAGAAATTTAAAGAATCAGATATCACTTTGAAAGTAATGCCCTCTGTAAGACTTGTTTGTATTAATTATTGTGTGTGGAAATCCGTGGGTTATGGTAGCTAAAATTTCTTACGAAAATCAATGTTAAAAAACTTTTCTGTAAAATAAGGACTTTTTATAAGTAAAAGTATTATATATATTTGATTTTAACTTGATATTACTTGTTTCACTACTTTTTTCCGAAATTCTTTATTCTCACAGGATAGCTTTTAAGGCCACCGCTTATATGGAATTAAGAAATAGGGAGGGAAAGAACACATTTTGATCCTTGTTAATCGTTTAAGCAACGATGGGCTGAGACTATGAATGAAAGAAGTCAATCGCACGGGCAAAAATGGCACTTGGCCGGGACCGAAAAATATTTGGTGTATTGCTAACGCTCTACAAGCCACGGTTAGGCGGCGGAGTTTCGGTACCGGCCGAGTGCCATTTTTGCCCGTACGAAGGAAGGGAAAGAATGGGGAATAAGACAATCAATTTTCGTTGGTGTCAACTCTTGCTGTTGACAACAGAAATTACGGTAAAGCTATGAGATTCGTTAGGTCGATCTCTTCTAGAGCCTTGCCGAATACTTCGTTATGTTGAATTTCTTTGAAATTATCTGTAACTTTATTCCATAAAGCAATTGATCTAGAAAAGAAAGAATATGGATCATTGTATCGTTTAAAGTT
>OZ057407.1:18189264-18199264 GCA_964056735.1 Allodiplogaster pararmata | reverse complement strand
GGAAAAGCGGAGACGCTTGGAAGGCACGACAGGTGAAGAGAGGGTTCGGGCTCTCGAGCATAAGGTATCGGACGTCCGCAAATTACTGGGGAAAATTACATCTGAACTCCAAGCTCGAACTAATGGAGCCAAAAGATCGGACCAGCGTAATCGGTTCGCAACCTTCGCACGTAAAACCAGGGGTTGTGCAGACACCTGGGCTCTGATGCAGTGGGGAGAGGAGTTGCGCCAGCAGCTCCTCATCGTTAAGCAGAACCTCCGACGCTTAAAGGAGGAACTCGAGCGTAAGCATGTACGGTTGCATGCTGCTCGTTTTATTCTGCCGCCCCACGCTAAGACGCTAGGTGAACGCATGAACCTTGGACGCCGCAAGACGTGGCTGAAGGAGCGCACGTCATACTGGCGTGAGATCTTTGGCAAAGAAAGGAAGTTCGAGGAAATCGAATCCTTGAGGGACTTTGCAGCAGAGCCTAGTCTGTAGAGAGCCCGCGTCGCCGCACGTGAACGTGGCGCGGCAGAACTCAAGGAAGAGATCTTGGAGAAACTGGAAGGCGTTCTGACGCGTATGCGCCCCTGGAAGGCGCCTGGCCCGGATGGACTCACTGCCTTTTGGTTGAAAAACCTCAGGGTATACCGCCTAGAGTTCAAAGCATTTCTTGTGAGAGAGGTGTTCGAAGGTCGGGTGCCGGACTGGTGGTGCAGAAGTCGAACGGTCCTTATCCCAAAAGGAAAAACGGGTGGCCTGACAGATGAGAGACCCATAGCCTGCCTGAACACTAGCTATAAAGCCTTCACGGGCTGCCTAGCTGGGGTTCTGGAGGGGATGGTTGCCGGGACTGAAATGGTGCCTGCACCGGAGCAGCGGGCTCTGGAGCGAGGTCACCGTGGATGCCTGCAGGCGCACATCATTGATCATACGGTGCTGACGGTTACAAGGCTGGAAAAGACCCCACTTGCGACAGCTTGGGGGGACTTCAGTAAAGCCTTCGACAGCATCTCGCACAAGATGATCATTTGGCTTCTCAAGAAGTTGGGCGTCCCAGCTTGGCTTATCAAGCTCCTGAAATCGGTGATGTCACGTTGGTCGACGATATTCTCAGTAGCTTCGCTGAGTAAGCTTATCAGAGTAAGATCAGGTGTATACCAGGGAGACTCGCTCTCCCCATTGATCTTCTGTCTCTGTATGGCTCCAATATCGTACGCCCTTCGCAAAACCGATGGGATATACCAGTTGAAGATGTATGGCTGCGTTGTAGAGGAGATTTCCCATGTGTACTACATGGATGATCTTAAGCTATACTACTCGAACGAACTGCAATGTCGGCGGGCGCTCGAAATCGTGCAAACGGTGGCGAGTGCGATCGGGTTAGCGTTGAACCCCGATAAGTCGGCTATAGCAGTAATTGTTGGCAATCACAGCCCGGATGAAACCCAACCATTGCCTGCTGTCCCGCTGCTGCTCCCAGGGGAAACGTACAAGTACCTTGGCGTGGAGCAGCGCGATGCATCAAGGACTGACCAGGTGATGGACAGGGTCGAGCGAGTCGTCTCAGAACGGCTCGCAGCTTACATCAAATCCGGGCTGACGATGAGACAAATCGTTCGAGCCTACAACGTAGCTATTGTCCCAGTAGTGAGCTACGTCTTCTCATGTGCAGTGCTCGGAGAGAGATCCGTTAGCCTAATGGGTCTCGCAGAGCGCCTAAATAAGGCCGTGAGAAGAGAGCTTGCAAGGGGAAAGGCGCGATATAGAACATCGACCGCCGCTCGATGCTATATCGATGCTGAGTCAGGAGGAATGGGTCTAATCGACCTGAAAACCGTAGTCGTCGAGAGCGTTTTCTCGGCTTTCGCTTACCTATGGTTGACTCCTGAGCTCAAGAACCTGGCTCTGAAGCAAGAGAGGTTGACCGCAAGAGGGAAGCGTACTCGTTTCACGGACGCGAGATTCGCCCTGGCATGCTACAATATGCCACTCTCCTACGGTGACGGCTACGTCGAGATCGATGGTACAAGATACCATAACGTGGCTGATGCCGGGAGAGCCCTGTCAACCCTCATCAGATCAGCTCAGAAGGAACGAACCCTGCAGAACTTCCGTGAGACGATAAGCGCTGCATCCTTCCTGACGGACGCAGACCAGTATTCTCTCTCGGTGAGCGACTCTGTCGCATGGATCCGGAGAGGACTGGTTGGTCCTGAAGGTTGGAGAAACGCGCTTGGAGTCCAGGAGGGGAATGTTGGGTGGGCTAGAGGCAAGGCATGCCGTGGATGCAAGAGTGCGGTTGAAACACCAGTACACGTTGCGTCACACTGTTCGAAGTGGCTGCCGAACCTCTACGTCTCGAGACATGATGATGTGGTGAGAGCACTGTATAACGCAGTGTGCCTCAGGTGGGACATACCATTGGCTCACTTCTCGCATAGACTGCCCCCGGTCGCTCGCCGGGGTCAAGTAGCAGTCCTGAATGAGCCTCTGGTGCAGACCTTCCACCTGATAGATCACCGGAAGCCTGACCTGCTGATCGTGCTGAGAGAGCCAGGTAGCGGAGCGTACCTGCGTGTGATCGTGGTCGAAGTAGCCGTGAGCCACTTCCGGAACATGCAACAACAGAAAGCGATCAAGACCAACCGATATATGGTGAACTCGATAAACCAGCCAGACGAGACTCGAACCCCGTATCCAGCGGGACCGAATCTGGTTGGGGAATTGATGAAGCTGTATTCGTGTGAAGTGGTGATGCTCGCAGTTGTGGTTGGGGTGAGCGGTGAACATCTGACCGACACAAGAAAGGAGATCGCAGAAACGCTGGGTATGCAAGAATCCGCTGTAGATGATGTGATGGAGAGAATGTCCAGGGCGGCGGCCCTGGGCACGAGCAGAGTGATAAAGGCTCACTCCGCCCTTGTAAGGGGGGGGGGGGGGCGAGTGACGTTGCGCTGGGGCGTTACACCCGTCGCTAAGGCGTGAGATGTCTCCGAACGAGACAACAATGATCGTCTAGTGATTGTGAAGGCAGAGGCCTCCGAACTGTGTTCTACAGTAAGGGAGCCCGAGCTGGACCAACCAGTAGGTTTTGATGCCTCACTGGAGCTGGAAATCGTTTGTGAGCTCGAGAGGGCTCTAGGCGTAGGGATGGCTGACACCCTTATGGGCTACGAATACCCAACAGCTGGGGTAGAACTTAGGCCAAGTCACAAGAATGGAAAGTACCACAGGAAATCCATTACGGCCAACTACCTCGGGATACGTGTAGGTCATATTAATTTTGCGGTAACGCAATAATACGTGACGCGCATGAGGGGCTAGAGGGAATTTGCCTATACCGTCTCTAGCCCCCCGAGTAAGAGAGTTCATAAGTGCCGTGTTCAGGCCACTCTCTTACCCGTGTATGAAGCCCACTGGGCTCAAAATAGGCCCCAACCTCAAAGGGGAAAAAATGAGGCTAGAGGGAAACTGCCTATCCCGTCTCTAGCCCTCCACGTAAGAGAGCACCAGTGCTTCCCATCAAGAAAGGGGCTAGAGGGAAACTGCTTATACCGTCTCTAGCCTACCGAGTAAGAGTAAGAGAAAGCCGCTCCTTACGTGTGAATGGAGATTACTACTCCAAAAACATCCGCCTGCTTTCGGGCAGAAAACACCTCCTTGAGGGTACAAGACCCGCTGCGGCTCCGAGGATAACCGGGAACGCTCCGGGCGGGAACGCTTTTGATGGCGTACACCCGTCGCCAAAACGTGAGGAGTCTTACGGCAGAGACAACAATGATCGTTTAGTGATTGCGAAGGCGGAGGCCCCCGAACTGTGTTCTACAGTAAGGAAGCCCGAGCTGGACCAACCAGTAGGTTTTGATGCCTCACTGGAGCTGGAAATCGTTTGTGAGCTCGAGAGGGCTCTAGGCGTAGGGATGGCTGACACCCTTATGGGCTACGAATACCCAACAGCTGGGGTAGAGCTTAGGCCAAGTCACAAGAATGGAGAGTACCACAGGGCTCCATTACGGCCAACTACCTCGGGATACGTGTAGGTCATATTAATTTTGCGGTAACGCAATAATACGTGACGCGCATGAGGGGCTAGAGGGAAACTGCTTAACCGTCTCTAGCCCCCTCCGCGTAAGAGAGTTCATAAGTGCTGTGTTCAAGCCGCTCGTTTACACGTGAATGGAGACCGCTGGGCTCCAATTAGACCCCAACTGCCCTCTTCAGGGCAATACCACCTCTTTTGAGGGTACAAGACCTGCTGCGGCTCCGAGGATAACCGGGAACGCTCCAGGCGGGAACGCTTTTGATGGCGTAGTCCCAGTGCGACGTAGGGCCAGTAAATTCTGGTCAAGAACTGAGGTTGAGATCTTCGCGAGGCTGTGTGCCCTACACACAGGACCTAACCGTTGGGTAAACTGGCGCTTGGTCCGCCTAGAGATGTGCGAGCACGGGTTCGAGCGATCCGTGAACGCACTGAAGGCCTGCTTCGCGAGGTACAAGAGGTCTCAACCACCCCATCACAATGGACAGCACTCCGATGTGCAAACCTCCCCTAGTGCCTACGGGGAGGAGCTTGAACGCACACCGAGACAAGGGAGGCTGTCCCCATCTACTCAAGAGCCAGCCGACACCGTCTGTGTCGGCAGCCTAGGCTCGCCAAATACAACCCCGCCTCTTGGCATGTCTAACGCCTCTGAACCAGCCGACTCAGCTGGGAACGTGGCGCAGCCTACTGACATTCCGGAGAGTAGCGGGCGTCCGCTCACCCAGAAGAGAGGACTCGCCGAGTTAAGCGCCGAGGAGAAGGAGTACTACCATCGAGCAGTCGACGGTGTGCTTTGCAACCTCCGGCGAAGCGGTCCTATCCGACGAGCACCTGTGCTCGGTGTTGCCTCAAGGCATCACGCCCTAGAGATAGTGGAAAACTCCGTTGGAGAACGGATGGACCACTGGAGGAAGAAGCGTGGTCGCGACCAAGTCCCATTCGGGAAGGTCTGTGACTTCGTATACGCTTCCGTAGTAGCCTGCCAATTGCTGGAAAAGCGGAGACGCTTGGAAGGCACGACAGGTGAAGAGAGGGTTCGGGCTCTCGAGCATAAGGTATCGGACGTCCGCAAATTACTGGGGAAAATTACATCTGAACTCCAAGCTCGAACTAATGGAGCCAAAAGATCGGACCAGCGTAATCGGTTCGCAACCTTCGCACGTAAAACCAGGGGTTGTGCAGACACCTGGGCTCTGATGCAGTGGGGAGAGGAGTTGCGCCAGCAGCTCCTCATCGTTAAGCAGAACCTCCGACGCTTAAAGGAGGAACTCGAGCGTAAGCATGTACGGTTGCATGCTGCTCGTTTTATTCTGCCGCCCCACGCTAAGACGCTAGGTGAACGCATGAACCTTGGACGCCGCAAGACGTGGCTGAAGGAGCGCACGTCATACTGGCGTGAGATCTTTGGCAAAGAAAGGAAGTTCGAGGAAATCGAATCCTTGAGGGACTTTGCAGCAGAGCCTAGTCTGCAGAGAGCCCGCGTCGCCGCACGTTAACGTGGCGCGGCAGAACTCAAGGAAGAGATCTTGGAGAAACTGGAAGGCGTTCTGACGCGTATGCGCCCCTGGAAGGCGCCTGGCCCGGATGGACTCACTGCCTTTTGGTTGAAAAACCTCAGGGTATACCGCCTAGAGTTCAAAGCATTTCTTGTGAGAGAGGTGTTCGAAGGTCGGGTGCCGGACTGGTGGTGCAGAAGTCGAACGGTCCTTATCCCAAAAGGAAAAACGGGTGGCCTGACAGATGAGAGACCCATAGCCTGCCTGAACACTAGCTATAAAGCCTTCACGGGCTGCCTAGCTGGGGTTCTGGAGGGGATGGTTGCCGGGACTGAAATGGTGCCTGCACCGGAGCAGCGGGCTCTGGAGCGAGGTCACCGTGGATGCCTGCAGGCGCACATCATTGATCATACGGTGCTGACGGTTACAAGGCTGGAAAAGACCCCACTTGCGACAGCTTGGGGGGACTTCAGTAAAGCCTTCGACAGCATCTCGCACAAGATGATCATTTGGCTTCTCAAGAAGTTGGGCGTCCCAGCTTGGCTTATCAAGCTCCTGAAATCGGTGATGTCACGTTGGTCGACGATATTCTCAGTAGCTTCGCTGAGTAAGCTTATCAGAGTAAGATCAGGTGTATACCAGGGAGACTCGCTCTCCCCATTGATCTTCTGTCTCTGTATGGCTCCAATATCGTACGGTCGCTCGCCGGGGTCAAGTAGCAGTCCTGAGTGAGCCTCTGGTGCAGACCTTCCACCTGATAGATCACCGGAAGCCTGACCTGCTGATCGTGCTGAGAGAGCCAGGTAGCGGAGCGTACCTGCGTGTGATCGTGGTCGAAGTAGCCGTGAGCCACTTCCGGAACATGCAACAACAGAAAGCGATCAAGACCAACCGATATATGGTGAACTCGATAAACCAGCCAGACGAGACTCGAACCCCGTATCCAGCGGGACCGAATCTGGTTGGGGAATTGATGAAGCTGTATTCGTGTGAAGTGGTGATGCTCGCAGTTGTGGTTGGGGTGAGCGGTGAACATCTGACCGACACAAGAAAGGAGATCGCAGAAACGCTGGGTATGCAAGAATCCGCTGTAGATGATGTGATGGAGAGAATGTCCAGGGCGGCGGCCCTGGGCACGAGCAGAGTGATAAAGGCTCACTCCGCCCTTGTAAGGGGGGGGGGGCGAGTGACGTTGCGCTGGGGCGTTACACCCGTCGCTAAGGCGTGAGATGTCTCCGAACGAGACAACAATGATCGTCTAGTGATTGTGAAGGCAGAGGCCTCCGAACTGTGTTCTACAGTAAGGGAGCCCGAGCTGGACCAACCAGTAGGTTTTGATGCCTCACTGGAGCTGGAAATCGTTTGTGAGCTCGAGAGGGCTCTAGGCGTAGGGATGGCTGACACCCTTATGGGCTACGAATACCCAACAGCTGGGGTAGAACTTAGGCCAAGTCACAAGAATGGAAAGTACCACAGGAAATCCATTACGGCCAACTACCTCGGGATACGTGTAGGTCATATTAATTTTGCGGTAACGCAATAAAGTGAAAGAGTTGGATGTGTCACCCCTTTCACTCGTACCCTAAATTTTTTTCGTTAAAAAAAGCCCTGCACTATCCTGGCGTGTCTTGTTGAGCGGGTTGTGAAGAAGTGAGTGTTTGAGTGGGGAGCTTTCGAGTTTTCACATTCGGATAAACACGCTTCCACTGGGAAGACCGAGATTCACGATGAGAATCCCTGTCTTCCTGGGCGGATTTTCTCTCTAATTCAGGAGAAGAAATCTACACAACTTTCATGGCGGAGTGCAGACTCAACTTGTTCGGAATAATCACGGTGCAGAAGAAACTTTGCTAGCAAACGTTGGTAAGCGTTAGTGGAAGTAGACTTCTTGCTGCAATTGTGCGTAAAAGAAAATTTTGCTCAAAAATTTCTCATACGCACACGTGCAATAAAGCAGAAAAAAAAGATTGCCGTAAGGCCAAGGTGCTCAAAGAGTGTCTAATACCTGGTTGATCCTGCCAGCGGTGATATGCTTCGATAAAAGATTAAGCCATGCATGTCTAAGAACATGTCTCTATAGATGAATCTGCGTACGGCTCATTACAACAGCTTTAATCTACTTGATTTTGACTATCTTAATTGGATATCTGCGTTAATTTTGGAGCTAATACATGCAGGAAAGCCCAGATCTTTGTGACGGGTGCATTCATTAGAACAAGACCAATCAGGCTTGCCTGTAATTGGGGACTCTGAATAACGTAGCTGATCGCATGGTCTCGCACCGGCGACAGGTCATTCGAGTGTCTGCCTTATCAACTTTCGATGGTAGTCTATGCGACTACCATGGTTGTAACGGGTAACGGAGAATAAGGGTTCGACTCCGGAGAGGGAGCCTGAGAAACGGCTACCACATCCAAGGAAGGCAGCAGGCGCGTAAATTACCCACTCTCAATGCGAGGAGGTAGTGACTATCAATAACGAGACCGATCTCTTTGAGGCCGGTTATCGGAATGGGTACAATGTAAACCCTTTAACGAGGATCTATGAGAGGGCAAGTCTGGTGCCAGCAGCCGCGGTAATTCCAGCTCTCAAGGTGTATATCGTCATTGCTGCGGTTAAAAAGCTCGTAGTTGGATCTGAGCCAATGGACCCGGTGCACTAAGGTGTAACTGGGCTCCTTGGCTGACGGCCGGTTTTCCGTGCGTTACCTTCACCGGTAGCGTACGGTGGCTGGCATGTTTACCTTGAATAAATTAGAGTGCTCAAGACAAGCGTTTCGCTTGAATATTCGTGCATGGAATAATAGAATAGGACTTCGGTTCATTCTGTTGGTCTTCGAACCAGAGGTAATGGTTAAGAGGGACTGACGGGGGCATCCGTATCGCTGCGTGAGAGGTGAAATTCTTGGACCGCAGCGGGACGCTCGACTGCGAAAGCATTTGCCAAGAATGTCTTCATTAATCAAGAACGAAAGTCAGAGGATCGAAGGCGATTAGATACCGCCCTAGTTCTGACCGTAAACGATGCCAACTAGCGACCTGTCGGTGGTAGTTTAGCCCTGGCAGGGAGCTTTCCGGAAACGAAAGTCTTCGGGTTCCGGGGGTAGTATGGTTGCAAAGCTGAAACTTAAAGGAATTGACGGAAGGGCACCACCAGGAGTGGAGCCTGCGGCTTAATTTGACTCAACACGGGAAAACTCACCCGGCCAGGACACTGTTATGATTGACAGATTGATAGTTCTTTCTTGATTTGGTGGTTGGTGGTGCATGGCCGTTCTTAGTTGGTGGAGTGATTTGTCTGGTTTATTCCGATAACGAACGAGACTCTAACCTGCTAACTAGTTATGGGATTGTTGCGTCCCACGAACTTCTTAGAGGGATCAGCGGTGTTCAGCCGCACGAAATTGAGCAATAACAGGTCTGTGATGCCCTTAGATGTCCGGGGCTGCACGCGCGCTACACTGGAAGGTGCAGCGTGTACTTTTTCCTATGCCGAAAGGTATTGGTAAACCCTTGAAACCCTTTCGTGATCGGGATAGGGAATTGCAATTATTTCCCTTCAACGAGGAATTCCCAGTAAGTGTGAGTCATCAGCTCGCGTTGATTACGTCCCTGCCCTTTGTACACACCGCCCGTCGCTGCCCGGGACTGAGCCGTTTCGAGAAATGTGGGGACCGTTGTTGCGAGGCTTAAACCGCTTTGCCGTGATGGAAACCGCATTAATCGCAGTGGCTTGAACCGGGCAAAAGTCGTAACAAGGTGCGATTAGGAGAACCTGACCGCGGATCATTGTCGCTTATGCAAACAATCTTCCACTAAACGCATCAAAGCCTTGCTACATGATCGTGCAGCTAAGTACCGTGCACGTTAAGCGGCCTACTGGTACCGTAGCGGACAGTTGGTTACTGGGTGTACAGCGAAGCGACAGCGTCCGCTCTGTCGTCGAGTAACTGTACACGATGTGGTCTCTCTTCGTTGCGAGAGAGACAACGTATTAAAGAGCATCAGGGTATTAGATGCCGCCAGCACACACTTTTCCCACTTTCCCCAACCATGATTATAACACTGGCGCGCCTAAGCGCCGCGTACGTACGAGAAATCGTCGTACAAGAATCAATACAACTCTCGGTGATGGATCACTTGGCTCGTGGATCGATGAAGAACGCAGCTAGCTGCGATAAGTAGTGCGAATTGCAGATACAACGAGCACGAAGATTTCGAACGCACATTGCGCCGGCGGGATTCGTTCCCGTTGGCACGTCTGGTTGAGGGTTACAATGAAACCACTTGTTCACCAATTCTTGCCTATCTGGTCGAACTTTGTCGGGATGCGTGTGTCGCGGCCGGAGCAGCGAGCGAGTGTCGAGTCGGACTTTAGAGCGCCAAAGAGGTGTGCTCAAGTTCGTCTGAATCGCTGCCTCGGTGACACGCCCTTCTCATATTGAACTGCATGAAGTTGCAACACGCATACGCACTG
>OZ057407.1:18181764-18184264 GCA_964056735.1 Allodiplogaster pararmata | reverse complement strand
CCTTATGGGCTACGAATACCCAACAGCTGGGGTAGAGCTTAGGCCAAGTCACAAGAATGGAGAGTACCACAGGGCTCCATTACGGCCAACTACCTCGGGATACGTGTAGGTCATATTAATTTTGCGGTAACGCAATAATACGTGAAAGAGTTGGATGTGTCACCCCTTTCACTCGTACCCTAAATTTTTTTCGTTAAAAAAAGCCCTGCACTATCCTGGCGTGTCTTGTTGAGCGGGTTGTGAAGTAGTGAGTGTTTGAGTGGGGAGCTTTCGAGTTTTCACATTCGGATAAACACGCTTCCACTGGGAAGACCGAGATTCACGATGAGAATCCCTGTCTTCCTGGGCGGATTTTCTCTCTAATTCAGGAGAAGAAATCTACACAACTTTCATGGCGGAGTGCAGACTCAACTTGTTCGGAATAATCACGGTGCAGAAGAAACTTTGCTAGCAAACGTTGGTAAGCGTTAGTGGAAGTAGACTTCTTGCTGCAATTGTGCGTAAAAGAAAATTTTGCTCAAAAATTTCTCATACGCACACGTGCAATAAAGCAGAAAAAAAAGATTGCCGTAAGGCCAAGGTGCTCAAAGAGTGTCTAATACCTGGTTGATCCTGCCAGCGGTGATATGCTTCGATAAAAGATTAAGCCATGCATGTCTAAGAACATGTCTCTATAGATGAATCTGCGTACGGCTCATTACAACAGCTTTAATCTACTTGATTTTGACTATCTTAATTGGATATCTGCGTTAATTTTGGAGCTAATACATGCAGGAAAGCCCAGATCTTTGTGACGGGTGCATTTATTAGAACAAGACCAATCAGGCTTGCCTGTAATTGGGGACTCTGAATAACGTAGCTGATCGCATGGTCTCGCACCGGCGACAGGTCATTCGAGTGTCTGCCTTATCAACTTTCGATGGTAGTCTATGCGACTACCATGGTTGTAACGGGTAACGGAGAATAAGGGTTCGACTCCGGAGAGGGAGCCTGAGAAACGGCTACCACATCCAAGGAAGGCAGCAGGCGCGTAAATTACCCACTCTCAATGCGAGGAGGTAGTGACTATCAATAACGAGACCGATCTCTTTGAGGCCGGTTATCGGAATGGGTACAATGTAAACCCTTTAACGAGGATCTATGAGAGGGCAAGTCTGGTGCCAGCAGCCGCGGTAATTCCAGCTCTCAAGGTGTATATCGTCATTGCTGCGGTTAAAAAGCTCGTAGTTGGATCTGAGCCAATGGACCCGGTGCACTAAGGTGTAACTGGGCTCCTTGGCTGACGGCCGGTTTTCCGTGCGTTACCTTCACCGGTAGCGTACGGTGGCTGGCATGTTTACCTTGAATAAATTAGAGTGCTCAAGACAAGCGTTTCGCTTGAATATTCGTGCATGGAATAATAGAATAGGACTTCGGTTCATTCTGTTGGTCTTCGAACCAGAGGTAATGGTTAAGAGGGACTGACGGGGGCATCCGTATCGCTGCGTGAGAGGTGAAATTCTTGGACCGCAGCGGGACGCTCGACTGCGAAAGCATTTGCCAAGAATGTCTTCATTAATCAAGAACGAAAGTCAGAGGATCGAAGGCGATTAGATACCGCCCTAGTTCTGACCGTAAACGATGCCAACTAGCGACCTGTCGGTGGTAGTTTAGCCCTGGCAGGGAGCTTTCCGGAAACGAAAGTCTTCGGGTTCCGGGGGTAGTATGGTTGCAAAGCTGAAACTTAAAGGAATTGACGGAAGGGCACCACCAGGAGTGGAGCCTGCGGCTTAATTTGACTCAACACGGGAAAACTCACCCGGCCAGGACACTGTTATGATTGACAGATTGATAGTTCTTTCTTGATTTGGTGGTTGGTGGTGCATGGCCGTTCTTAGTTGGTGGAGTGATTTGTCTGGTTTATTCCGATAACGAACGAGACTCTAACCTGCTAACTAGTTATGAGATTGTTGCGTCCCACGAACTTCTTAGAGGGATCAGCGGTGTTCAGCCGCACGAAATTGAGCAATAACAGGTCTGTGATGCCCTTAGATGTCCGGGGCTGCACGCGCGCTACACTGGAAGGTGCAGCGTGTACTTTTTCCTATGCCGAAAGGTATTGGTAAACCCTTGAAACCCTTTCGTGATCGGGATAGGGAATTGCAATTATTTCCCTTCAACGAGGAATTCCCAGTAAGTGTGAGTCATCAGCTCGCGTTGATTACGTCCCTGCCCTTTGTACACACCGCCCGTCGCTGCCCGGGACTGAGCCGTTTCGAGAAATGTGGGGACCGTTGTTGCGAGGCTTAAACCGCTTTGCCGTGATGGAAACCGCATTAATCGCAGTGGCTTGAACCGGGCAAAAGTCGTAACAAGGTGCGATTAGGAGAACCTGACCGCGGATCATTGTCGCTTATGCAAACAATCTTCCACTAAACGCATCAAAGTCTTGCTACATGATCGTGCAGCTAAGTACCGTGCACGTTAAGCGGCCTACTGGTACCGTAGCGGACAGTTGGTT
>OZ057407.1:17766764-18174264 GCA_964056735.1 Allodiplogaster pararmata | reverse complement strand
GTAATGCCCTCTCCGACCGACACACATTTGGAATCTCTCACCGTCCGCATATTCGATGCCGATGGGAAGTCGCTCGATGTTACCAACATATACATACCACCGACGAGCTCTTGCACCACTGGTTACACACCCGACCTCACCCGGTTCTTACACAATCGCGAGAAATCCATCATACTCGGTGATCTTAACGCTCATGATGCCGCATGGTTCTCCAAATCTTCAGACAGCAGAGGCTCTCACATCGCAGAAACGATCGATGCTTCAGAACACGCCACAGTAAACCGTGACACGCCTACCAGAGTACCAGTCAACGGAAGACCATCTTCTCCAGACATCTCCATTTGTTCGCTGGACTTACTTTCTCAAGTCTCATGGAAAACAATACCATCTGGAAGCTCCGACCATCTACCCATCGTAATCGTCCTTGAGGGTTCCAACTACATCCGTACGCACAGGAAAGTCTCCTTCACCAACTTCGGAAAAGCGAACTGGAAAATCTTTGAACAGCTCGTCGAAGAAAAGTTATCCACGACACCTCTTCCCGACCTCCCCGCCGCCCAAGCTGAGCCCTTCTTCCGGAAGATCCTGCTATCCGCAGCCGCCAGCTCAATCCCACGCGGTCGCATCAAGAAGAGAAACGTTGCCTTAACACCAGAAATCCGAGATTGGATGAACAAACGAGACGCTTTACGAGAATCAGACCCATCAAGCCAAGACATCAGCACCCTCAACATGAACATCAGACGCGCCACGGACAGAAACAAAAGGGACATCTGGAGAAACTTCATGGAGACCTTTGATCCCAAACTAGACAGCAAGAAACTGTGGAAAACGATCAAGATGTTGAATGATAAAGGACGTCCCCCACCAAACTGCGCCATCGACTTCGGGAAAGGACCCCTCACACCCTCCTTCGAAATCGCGAACCAGTTCAACAAACGCTTCACACGCCCAGTCGACTACAAAACAAAAAAGGAAAATCGGAAAACCATGAAGAAAGTTCACAACATCCACGCTAAAGATTTTGTCGAGTACTCAGAGGCCGCAGTGAAATCAGCTATTAAGAAGACAAAGAAATCAACAGCCCTCGGACCGGACGGACTCGCTCCAATACTCTTCCATTATCTCGGGCACAGAGGTATAGCCGCCCTCACAAAGCTCATCAACGACTCCCACAGCTCTGGCAGAATTCCCATGATTTGGAAATCTTCAGTCATTCTCCCACTCCTGAAAGCAGGAAAAAAGGCAACGGATGGACCAGGATACCGACCGATCTCCTTACTCTCACCGATGGCGAAAATCATAGAACGACTTCTAGTGGAAGAACTCAAGCCGTACGTAAGAGTAGCTGAGCACCAGCATGGATTCACCACAGGAAGATCCACCACCTCTGCCCTCCTCACTCTTTCAAAAGACGTAGCTGCAGGTTTTAACACGAAGAGACCAGCTAAACGTACAGTGATGTTAGCAATCGACATGTCAAAGGCCTTCGACAGCATAGACATAGCGGTACTCATAGATCTCGTCCTACAAACCGACGCCCCAAACTTCGCAAAGAAATGGCTAGCATCGTACCTCAGAGGACGAACGAGCCGTACATCCTTTCGCGACGTCCTCTCAAGCTCATCCCTGATCAGAAGCGGAGTTGTTGTTGTTGTTGTAGCCGATAGATCTTCTATTCGGCATCGTCTTCGGTGATCGGTAGTTTTAGAAACCTTGCAGCTTCTACTGGGTCGGTCCAGAGAGACCAAGCCGTCAAACTAGTCGGTCTATCTGGACAGGAGAAGAGGTGAGTTGTTGTGTGTCCGGGTTCGTCGCAGTCCGGACATCTGTCCACGGTTGTGGAGTCAATTCTGGACATATAGCTTCGCAGAAATGGGCTATATCCAGACCGTAGCTGGGGGAGTGTTCGTCTTGTAGATCTCGGAAGATTTCTCTCTTCTCTGGAGATAGGCGGTGGTGGGTATCCTCCCAGTACCACAGGCGGTGAGTATTTGTTCTTCACCGCTGTGACTGTATCCGTGTGTATCCAGAAGCGGAGTCCCTCAAGGCAGCGCACTCTCACCGCTTCTTTTCAATTTATATCTAAGCGATCTTCCGAACAACGATCCAAACATCAAAATCGTCTCTTATGCTGATGATATAACGCTATGGGCGTCAGATCCGAGCATTTCCACTGCCTCGCTACACATACGATCCGGTCTCCCACACATCGAAAAGTTCATCCACGATCGTGGACTATCTATTTCTCCTGCCAAAAGCCAGCTTCTACTCTTCACACCTTACAGCAAAGAGTACAAGACTATCCTAGATGTCTCGATCGGAGGTCAGAGCGTACCCACCGTGAATACCGCCAAAATCCTTGGAGTTACATATGATTCTATGTTCACATTCAGTCATCATGCGAAAGACATAGCAGGCCGAATGTCGCAACGTAACAATGTACTGAAGGCGCTAGCCGGCAGTACATGGGGCAACCAAAAGGAGACACTCCGTCTCACGTACAAAGCCATTTGCCAATCCATATACAGCTACGCAGCTCCAGCCTGGGCCAGCTTTCTCTCCTCCTCAGCACATACCAAAATTCAAAGAGGACAGAACAATGACCTGCGTATCGTGACAGGAAACCATCAAATGGCCAGCGTCGACCACATACATGCTGAAGCTAAAGTTATGAGATCGAAATCGCACCTTCACATGCTATCAGCCCAATACTTGGCAAGGACCTTGAGCCAAACTCACTTCCATCACGGATTATTTCTCCAAGGACCCCCACCACGCAACATGAAAGCTGATCTTTACATCGCATGCACACTGTTGAAAGAGCCCTGTCGGAAACAGCAGAGAAGAACAACGGGAAAAGCGTCGCCAACCGAGTCCACACAAACATGGTCTCAGAAGAAAAGGAAACCATCCAAGGTCCAGTCATACTGGGCGGCCGACCACCACCGGACATAAATGAAGAAGAAGTGGACCTCTCCAGAAACGCCCGCTGCACGCTGAGCCAACTCCGCTCAGGCTACAGCAGGTACACCAACCACTACTTACACCGGATCGATGACTCGATACCTGACTACTGCCCAGACTGTCTCAATGGACCTCACGACGTGGCCCATCTCTTCAAATGCGCTAGACGTCCAACAAGACTCACGTTGGAAGATCTCTGGATGAAACCAAAAGAAGTAGCCTCATTTCTGAGACTATTGTGAAGGAAAGAAGAAGAGATGTATTTTTAAAAAAGAGAGGAGAGAGAGAGGGAGAGGGCGGCTCTCCATAGCCAACTCTCTTCGACGCGAGACGTTTGCCGGCAACAACAACAACAAGGGCCCTAGGGAGGGGGGGAGGGGGAAGGGGGGGCTAAAGGGGGGAAGGGGGCCCTAAGGAGAAAGGGGGAAGGGAGTTTTCATGAATAAAATCTCTTTCTGAGAAAAAAATAAATAAAAGCCACGACGCGGGCCGCGACGCACCTACCAGACGAATTAACAAAGGGCCAAAACGCTTAGGCTTAGGAAAAAGTTGGCTCTAATCTACTTTAACCTTCCAAAGATTTTTTTCTCAGAAAGAGATTTTATTCATGAAAACTCCCTTCCCCTTCTCTCCTTAGGGCCCCCTTCTTCCCTTTAGGGCTTTGGGGGTGACTGAAACTGCAGTTGAGTCCAAAAATTTTTTTGTGAAAAAATGAAAAAAAAATTTGCAAGAACCGGAGTTTTTGCAAGAACCAGAGTCCTTGATGCTCAAAATGAACATCTATGAAGAAAAAAATTGAAACCAAAGCGTTTAAAGCCCACGAGCGCTGCCACTTAAACTGCAGAAGTGCCTATTTTTAAATTATATCTGAAACAAAACATTCAACAGAATGACCTAAAGAAAACATTCAACAAGAAAAAACACTCATAAAAAACTTTACTCCCGCGAAAATTACCTCCACTACAAAAAAAACCATCAAAAACAACTCACTGAGAGAGCAGAAAAAGTTTGGTGTGGTGTAGGGTGAGAAAAAAACCTTTGGTGTCAGGTGAGAAAAAATGCCGTGGTGAATTTCACGAAAAAAAAATTGGTGGACTTTTAACTTGGTGGAAAAAACCATACAGGTTGGTGTCAGGTGAGAAAAAAATGCCGTGGTGAATTTTACAACAAAAAAAATTTGGTGGACGTTAGTGTTTTATTTGGTGGACGTTACTATTTTATTTGGTGGACGTTACTATTTTATTTGGTGGACGTTACTATTTTATTTGGTGGACGTTACTATTTTATTTGGTGGACGTTACTATTTTATTTGGTGGACGTTACTATTTTATTTGGTGGACGTTACTATTTTATTTGGTGGACGTTACTATTTTATTTGGTGGACGTTACTATTTTATTTGGTGGACGTTACTATTTTATTTGGTGGGCGTTACTATTTTATTTGGTGACACTTCTATTTAAATGGTGGACCAATAATTTTTCCCCATAAATTATCTCTCTCTTCGCTGGAGTATAGACGTAACATTCAGGATATTTGTTTCATTCACAAAGTCATTCACCGTAACATTATTTTTGACCACTCACATCTTTTCCTAATCCAACCATCCCCTTATTCTCACAGGAAGGGAAATCCCTTACAAAAATAAAGAGATTGGTCAGGTTGTTCATGGTAAAATTTTGAAGCATATCACTTCAAAAACTCACATGGCCAATGCTTTGTCTATGGAAAATCGGTTCAAGAAAGAGGCTGAAAAGTTCTTTGAATGCAAAAAAAACAAAGCGCTTAGTGCAACAGAGGGTTTATTTGTTGCTACGTATTGGGAAGTCCATCAAGTGCTTCCTGCTACAGCACATAAAGGCCTTCTGAGTATGATTGAGAGAACAGGAGGAAATGTGGGAAGCAGACACCGCAGTTGCTCTTCTCAGAGAAGAATCGTCAAGGACATCTCGGATGGTATGAAGCTGAAACTCACCGAGTATCTGAGGTTTTATTTCATTTTCATTTATTTCCATAAAAACAAAGAGCATTTCAATTGGTACAGCAATGGATTATGGGAAAATAATAATAATGACATTCAGGCTGAACAAACCCCCTCTGGCTTTGATGGTTGACAGTGCGACAGGAGCAAATGCCAGGCAGTTCCTCGTTGTTTATATCCGTATAGTTGTGGAAAATATGCCAAAAGTTTTCTACTTTGGGTTGAAGGAAATGGAAGAATCTGAGACCGGCGTTGAGATTAGGAATGTGGTCTTGAAAATGTTTGAAGACGCTTCCTTAAAGTCATATCTTCTAGAGAATTTAATTGGAGTTTCGACTGATGGGGCGAGTGCGATGATTGGGGGAAAAATCGGCTTCTGGCCACTAATACAAAAAGCTGTTAACGAGCATCGGGAAGAGACGGTGACCCGTTCGGGTCGACCTGATAGGATAGTTCTCACCCATTGCCTCGCTCACAAAGCCGAACTAGCAATGAAAGATGCTTTTAGCGACGAGAATCTAAGCAAAGAACAGAGTTTTTGGAGAAAAGTTGTGACAGATGTCATTAAAAACCTAAAGAAATTCTATTCAAACACTGCTGTCAATCGAGTGCGAGGTTTAAGGCAAGTCGTTGAGGACGCGAAATCATCGTATTCCGGTAGAATTAGATATTATCATTTGAAAGGTATTTTCAGTGTTCGCTGGGTCTCATCCGAGAAAGAAGCTCTCAGAAATTTCATAAAAATGTACAGGTTCATTATTTTCCACTTACGGCAGTTCAGTCACGAGAAGGACGAAGCACTAAATCATCGGGCTCAAGTTTTTCTTCACATTATGCAGGATATTCGCTTCTACCTATTCGTCCAATACGAATATCAGGTTTTGCATTGTGTAAGTTTGTATTCGAAAGCAATTCAGGAGAGAACATCGAATGTTCTTTACGAAAAAACTATGTTGGAGAGTTTCGAATCATGTATGCTGAAACTTAAAGAAAATCCATTTCAAAAAACAAGTTCAGATTTATCTTTTCCGGGTTTGATTGAGTGCAAAGAAAGTGGAAGGTCTACGTGGTTGAAATCAAATGCTCAGTGTGAGCGTCAGTTGCTCCAAGGACCGACCAGAGTGACAGGCGGCGAAAGTATGTACGAATGGCGTTTGTCTAATTCTGATTTAGGTGATAGGCTTGATCATGATGGCCAGCAAGAGCACGTCACTTTTGTGGATACTTTAAACGATAATCTCGTTCTAAAAGGGAAGCTTCGCAGTAAAACGCAAGAACTTCTGAGAAAAGCCGAAGAAGATTTGGATACCGAAGGCTTGGAAATGTTTTCTCTTTATTCTGCATTTGAAAACGCGAAGTTCTCGTTCTTGAACGAGGATATAAGAGAAAAATTTCATTCTTCCATAGTTGAAGCGATGAAGAAGCGCATGGGACAGCCAGACCACGAAATGTTTTCCGGATTTTCAGTCGCAGCATTTTTAGAAAACCCTACCACGGAAATGTCATCTGATAATAGGATTCAAGCCTCGAAAAAATTCAATTTGGATCCCTACCTCATCGAGCAAGGTTTTAAAGATGTCCAAACTCAGATGGAAAGTTTGCCCTCCCAAATGATTGAATTTTTGAAGAAAAACCCTATGGATCTTTTGTCATTGCATTTAAGATTGTGTGATAGCGATGCTGTTCCTAGATTGAATTATCCAACATACTTGAGAGATTTCGTGAACACGTTGTTGACTATTCCTTTGAGCTCAGCAGAAGTTGAACGTGGTTTTTCTAGCTTGTTCCACATGTTAACGAAAAGACGAGGGAGTTTATCGGAGGAAACAATAGATTCACATCTTAGGATTAAACTGAACGGTAACAGTCCTAGGGCATACAATCCAGAAAAAGATGTAGAACATTGGTTAAAAAGCCACTTAGTGGCTGATGATCCTTCTAATCTTGATAAAGATGATTTATGTGATGATGAGAATTTAGACGATGATGATACTTTAGTTGTGGCAGGGAAACAGTATAAGATACCTAACATTTTTGATTGAATTTTTATATTTGTTACATTTTGTTACTTTTGTAATTTGTTGTTGAATCTTTTGTAAAAATTAAGCTTCACCATTTTACAAGCACATTTTTCTTGAGCTGACTCAATTGATTGACTAACTTGCAGTATACCACTCTCCTCACTTTGATTAAGACTTACTGCACCATCCCAATCAATTTTCAGTTTGATCGCAAAATAAGAAAACAATATCTTGGATAGGGACCACAGCGAATGTTCAAATGAACGGGTCTGTGCATCTAGGATATGATCTGTTCAGACATATCACAAGTCCTTCCAATTCATACTAAGCGGAATGTTGTTGTAGCCCAAGACCACAGCGAATGTTCGAATGAACGGGTCTGTGCAATTAGGATAGCATTTTTTCAAAGTGCTATCACATGTTTTGGCTACTATATCACAATTTCCACTAACGTAAAGGGACCATGGCCACAGCGAATGTCGACAAGACGGGTCTGTGCAGATAGAATGAAAACGTCAACCGTTTCATTGCCAAGTCATGGTTTCACATTCATTCGAATTTGGTTCTGAATATTGCCTTAAGCTGAAAATGAGGAGAAAGGTCTGTGTCAAAAGCAGTAATTAGCAAAGTGAGGCGATGTATACTATTCGAGACTTTGAATCCTAAAAGTCGGCTCAAGAATTATTCCTTGTTATTTGTTTCTCGTTCATGTTTTTTTCTTACATTCTCAAGTTTTTATCTGCTGCAAATATATTTCCATATGTTTCATTGCGTTTGTGGTACTTGATAAAAGCAATCAATTTATCATTGCATTCCAGTAAAAAAAACGCAGTCGAAAACACAAGAAAGAAATCGGTTGTGTGCATCCGAGGGGAGCTTCCATTTACGCTCTGCTGAAAACTGCAATTTTTTCCATTACTCACCTTGAAGCAAGTGTTTTTTGGTATACAAGAAAAAGGTACAGACACCCGCCCGAAGCGCAAAAAAATGTTTTTTTCGCATAAGGGTCCCCCCTTATGATGAAAAACAAATGATCCAAAAAAAAATTTTTTTTCACATAAGGGTCCCCCCTTATGAAAAATTTTTTTAACCGCCCGGCCCCCCGCCCACGAAAATTTTTTTGACAAATTTAGGTGACCTATGACAGGAACTCACACTCTTTTAGATTGACGCTACCATTTAACATGCCGAAGGCTCATACCACGTGTGTTTCTCGTTGTATTAACATGCGTAACTGTCTTCCAGCAGACATAGTCTCAATTATTTCTTCATCGCAGTTTAAGAGCCGATTGCTTACTTTAGACCCTGAGTCAATATTGTGCCCAGCACAAAACTTCGCCTTACATGATTCTTTAAGATTTGATTTTTTCCTCGTTAATTGAAATTTTCTCTGTGAATATCTGAATTGAAATTTTCTTTGTGAATACCTGAATCATTATTTTAAATACTGAAACACACTGTGTCAGTCATCCTTTGTCATGCACGTTTATACGTTACTTGAACAATTGGAATAAAGAATTGAATTGAATATCTCTATCTTTTGTTCACTTGTCTCATCCCTCTATCAATCAGACTTTCTTCCCTTCTTCTTAATTAGAAACTGCTTGCCTTCGTCCTCTCACTCGGCTTTTCATTGATTCAAATCCACCCAAGAGCATTGACCACCTATGTTCATCTAAAACTGGCCTTCCGTTAAACGAAAAGACAATCCGAAAAATCGTCTTGATGGCTCGCGCTTTAATAAAGCTTGATCTCGCTGACACCTTTTCTTCAGTCGTCTTTATTGTATCTAATACTGCCAAAGAAGAAATTAAATAAGCAAAAAACTGCGATTCTAGAGAATTAGAAGTCAAACCTGTATATCTGTCTTCAGTGAACGGTTTTATTTCAACGAACTGTGCGCCCTTTTTGCAATATGGACAAGAATTCGGCGAAACGCCATTTTCTGTAAACTTGGTGTTGTAAAAGCACACAACTCTAGGAATTTCGATTACGACTGGAAAAAATATTATAAAAAAAACTATTATAAACTTTAAAATCTGTTTTGTGCTAGAAAAACTTCAAAAACCATTGTTTTGATTTTCCAACAAAAAAACTTATAACGTTCCCCAACCGAGTCATTGGCAGTGATGGCGTTTTACTCAGTTTAACCGAAAACTCTGATTCTGTTCAAATAAAGAACTTTTGAAATTTTCTGTTAATATAAAAAATTTCAGCTTCAAACCATACATGAAAAATGTGCAATTATTCAGAATTTATGGGCACAATTTAACTCGAAGGGCCGCGTTTTACTTGAATCGGGGGCTTTTGTTTTTAGTGTGACTAATTAACTCACCATTTTCTCTGTTTTTCGACAAATTTAGTCAATGGATTGGTAAAAAAAATTGCAATGTGAGATATTGTTCAATGCGGTCTCGTTTCTAAGCCGTACGGCCTCGTTAGTGTAACCTTTGCCTACGCCTGGGCGTAAAAAACACTTGGAGTTAGCTGAAAGCAGCTTCGACAATTTACTTAATTAGACCGAATAAAAAATATCGTGGCTAATTGTGCTTAACGGCTTCGTTTCCATAGCTCACCAGGATGTGTTGAAAATTTCTTTTTTGGGCGGGCGACCCTGGCGATCGGAAAGCGAAGTGGGGGGGGGGGGAATTAACGGAAATTCTGATCTTTTCCGTGTTCAATTGACTTTTTTTCGCGTAGCTCGGGTCGGAGTTCAATATTCGACATTATATTCACTCAAGAACGTTTGGCTTTTTGAAAAGATCATTTATGTTATAATTTCTTCACTATAAAAAAATGTTCTCGGGGACCGGGCGGACGACCGGGAGAAATTCAACAAGTTTGGTGAGCTATGTTCGTTTCTAAGCCGTACGGACTCTTTGACATGGGGGTCGTTTCTAAGCCTAAGCGAAAAAAGCCGTTTCAAACTATCCTAAACCGTGGGTACTTTTTTACATCGCTGTAGGCTATGTCTCTTTTTCTCTGCGACGAGAGTATCTTGGAATCAAATCCGTGACAATCCCCGGGAGAGGGAATAGGTAGAGAGAGAGATAAGGAGAGGGATAAGAAAGAAACGAAAATGGGAAAGAGCAGGAAGCATCATTATGCATCAAAATGCGACATAAAGTGCCCCAATGAGCTAACAGGAGAGGAGGAGAAGCCTACAGCGATGCAAAAAAGTACCAAATGTGTCAAGTTATGACGTCGTGAGTGACACAGATTACAAATGTCGGAAAAACTGTCCAGGTTGTTTCTCAGCACCCGCTCAATTTTTTTTTCGAGCGCAGAGATTTTTAAAATTTCAGTGTTTAACATTCACTTTTTTCTAATAATTTTGACTTCGCCTACGAAAAATTCGAGAAAAAATGCCTTCAACCGCATAGATTTCAATGTTTTTCGAGGTTTTTCTGGAGGGCGCATAGATTTTTACCCGCAGTGCGGGTCAGGGAAACATCCTGAAACTGTCTCCCCACAAAGAAATGAGCATCAATTGTATTTGAGAAAGAGAGCTTCTCAACAGAAAAAAATTGGTATTTCAGCCCAACTTGATCAATCGTTTGGAAAAAGCTTGAGCGATAGTAACGCAGAATGAAGCCGCTCATTTTGATCTTTTCTTGTAAATAAAGGCTTTTTTTTCGAATCCTCATGAGTCCATTGAGAATATTATTGACAGCTTTTTTTGAATCCTCATGAGTCCATTGAGAATGTTATTGACAGTCCATTGAGAAGATCAGATTGAATCGGTTTAAAACATTTTTTTCGAAATATTTTTTTGTCAAAAAATTTCAGTGTTACTTTTCGCAATTTTTTGTTTACTACAAACGGATGAAGCTTAGAAATGCTTTTTAAATACTTCTGAGCGTAATTGATAACCGTTATATCAATCTAAACCAGTTAAAACTGTTTTTTTGAAATGAGCAAGATAGAAGCACACGAGCATGAGTGTGACCCAGCGCACGACACAACTGGAATATGTCGTGCGATTGGACACACTTTGACAGGCATTGAGGTATTTTTTCACTGCTTTTTTTGCATAGGCTTGAGTGATGAGACCCTTCGACTTAGGAACAAGACTCCTTCAGAAAATTTGCTCTCATTCCAAACTGAATTTGTCAAAAATATAAAAACAAATTAGAGAATAGAAAAAGCTGTTTTGAAATGAATAAATACCATCTGGCCGTCGGTATTCTTACTCGGACGGTCACAAGGATTCGAAAAAAAACTTTCTTTTTTTTCGACAGAAAAAGATCAGAAATAAGCGGGACTACTCTGCGTTACTATCGCAAAAGCTTGCTCTGTTGAAAATTGATAACATGAAGAAACCAACTTGAATAGCATTTTTTGCAAATTAGATGACCACATGATGTGAAAAGGAATTGAATATTCGGTGCAGGGAGGGCGATACAGCTATTGCAGTGTATCCAATCTGAGCTCATTATCTGCAAGACTATGCTGTTTCTCTTTTTTCAAACTGAAAATAGAATACAGCTAGGGGTACAAAAGAGAAAAAAAACTGAGAACAGAAATTCAAAATTTAAAATTAAAGCTTGAATGGTTTCTGAACACGATCTTGTTCACCAAGTCAAGTTAGTTCTGAATGAAACAAAAACAAAAAAATTTGAAGTTTCTACGAAAAGGTAAAAGAAGAGTTTTCTCCGGTTAGTTTACTCAAGAATCAAATTTGAAAAAGAAAGCTTTGAGCTCGAGAACGCTGATAATCGTGACCCTAAACACTAATCATTAGTGATTAATGCAAGACAATGCCTTTTTAGTGTATGACAGAATTTTGAACTAACTTCTTACTGTAAGCTGTTCATCAAAACTTCTGTACCCGAGGTTTACTGGGGCCGTATCCACGAATGTCGCGGGTAGGGCCAGCGCGGGAAGCTCCAATTAGCTTCCCGCGGGAAGCTTTCACCCGCGTCTTCTAAAACGCTATCCACGAAGCTGCGGGAAGAAAGCTTCCCGAGCCTTCCCGCGGGAAGGAAGTTAGTTCAAAATTCTGTCATACACTAAAAAGGCTTGTCTTGCATTAATCACTAATGATTAGTGTTTAGGGTCACGATAATCAGCGTTCTCGAGCTCAAAGTTTTTTTTTCTAAATTTGATTCTTGAGTAAACTAATCGGAGAAAACTCTTCTTTTACCTTTTCGTAGAAACTTCGAATTTTCTTGTTTTTGTTTCATTCAGACCTAACTTGACTTGGTGAACAAGATCGTATTCAGAAACCATTCGAGCTTTGAATTGAATTAAATTAGCTTTATCATCAAAGGATAGCTTGTTATGGCTATCGCTGACATGGATGATGTGGAACTTGAGAGGGAATTTTGGAACTGTGGTTTTCTTGGACGCTTTCTCGAAATGTCAAGTCAAAAAGGAAGGTAGGCTTATGTATTGGGTCAGCGGGGAGTCTTCTAGGATCTTGACGAAGGCTTCGACTTCTTTGATCTCGGAATTATCATCGGCAATTGTGTTCCAGAGAGTAACGACGCGGTAGAAGAAAAATTGATTGTGTTTGTAGTTCTCTTCATTTAGTAGGCGCAGTGAGCTCGATCTGGCAGAGGTTCTGAGATTAGCACATGTCCTGAATGATACTTGACGCCTGCATACTTCACAATCTAAAGCACCAAAAATTAATCTGAACAAGAAATATAGATCATACCTTGCTCTTCTTACAATTAAGGATTCTAAATCGAAAAGTCTTAGTCTTTCCGGATAGTTCAATGTGGAACCTCTACATCTTCTTAAGGCTTTTTAAAAAAAATTCTCTGTGGATATTCTAATCTTCTGGCCAATTCGCTACAGTTTAAATTTTTTTCTTTAATTTTAAATTTTGAATTTCTGTTCTCAGTTTTTTTTCTCTTTTGCACCCCTAGCTGTATTCTATTTTCAGTTTGAAAAAAAGAGAAACCATAATCTTGCAGATAATGAGCTCAGATTGGATACACTGCAATAGCTGTATCGCCCTCCCTGCATCGAATATTCAATTCTTTTTCTCATCATGTGGTCATCTGATTTGCAAAAAATGCTATTCAAGTTGGTTTTTTTCATGTTATCAATTTTGAACACAGCAAGCTTTTGCGATAGTAACGCAGAGTAGTCCCGCTTATTTCTGATCTTTTTCTGTCGAAAAAAAAAGAAAGTTTTTCGAATCCTTGTGACCGTCCGTGTAAGAATACCGACGGCCAGATGGTATTTATTCATTTCAAAACAGCTTTTTCTATTCTCTAATTTGTTTTTATGTTTTTGACAAATTCAGTTTGGAATGAGAGCAATTTTTCTGAAGGTGTCTTGTTCCTAAGTCGAAGGGCCTCATCACTCAAGCCTATGCAAAAACAGCAGTGAAAAAATACCTCAATGCCTGTCATACCTGTCAAAGTGTGACCAATCGCACGACATATTCCAGTTGTGTCGTGCGCTGGGTCACACTCATGCTCGTGTGCTTCTTTCTTGCTCATTTCAAAAAACAATTTTAACTGGTTTAGATTGATATAACGGTTATCAATTACGCTCAGAAGTATTTAAATAGCAATTCTAAGCTTCATCCGTTTGTAGTAAACAAAAAATTGCGAAAAGTAACACTGAAATTTTTTGACAAAAAAATATTTCGAAAAAATGTTTTAAACCGATTCAATCTGATCTTCTCAATGGACTGTCAATAACATTCTCAATGGACTCATGAGGATTCGAAAAAAAGCTGTCAATAATATTCTCAATGGACTCATGAGGATTCGAAAAAAAAGCCTTTTTTTACAAGAAAAGATCAAAATGAGCGGCTTCATTCTGCGTTACTATCGCTCAAGCTTTTTCTAAACGATTGATCAAGTTGGGCTGAAATACCAATTTTTTTCTGTTGAGAAGCTCTCTTTCTCAAATACAATTGATGCTCATTTCTTTGTGGGGAGACAGTTTCAGGATGTTTCCCTGACCGGCACTGCGGGTAAAAATCTATGCGCCCTCCAGAAAAACCTCGAAAAACATTGAAATCTATGCGGTTGAAGGCATTTTTTCTCGAATTTTTCGTAGGCGAAGTCAAAATTATTAGAAAAAATTGAATGTTAAACTCTGAAATTTTAAAAATCTCTGCGCTCGAAAAAAAATTGAGCGGGTGCTGAGAAACAACCTGGACAGTTTTTCCGACATTTGTAATCTGTGTCACTCACGACGTCATAACTTGACACATTTGGTACTTTTTTGCATCGCTGTAGGCTTCTCCTCCTCTCCTGTTAGCTCATTGGGGCACTTTATGTCGCATTTTGATGCATAATGATGCTTCCTGCTCTTTCCCATTTTCGTTTCTTTCTTATCCCTCTCCTTATCTCTCTCTCTACCTATTCCCTCTCCCGGGGATTGTCACGGATTTGATTCCAAGATACTCTCGTCGCAGAGAAAAAGAGACATAGCCTACAGCGATGTAAAAAAAGTACCCACGGTTTAGGATAGTTTGAAACGGCTTTTTTTCGCTTAGGCTTAGAAACGACCCCCATGTCAAAGAGTCCGTACGGCTTAGAAACGAACATAGCTCACCAAACTTGTTGAATTTCTCCCGGTCGTCCGCCCGGTCCCCGAGAACATTTTTTTATAGTGAAGAAATTATAACATAAATGATCTTTTCAAAAAGCCAAACGTTCTTGAGTGAATATAATGTCGAATATTGAACTCCGACCCGAGCTACGCGAAAAAAAGTCAATTGAACACGGAAAAGATCAGAATTTCCGTTAATTCCCCCCCCCCCCACTTCGCTTTCCGATCGCCAGGGTCGCCCGCCCAAAAAAGAAATTTTCAACACATCCTGGTGAGCTATGGAAACGAAGCCGTTAAGCACAATTAGCCACGATATTTTTTATTCGGTCTAATTAAGTAAATTGTCGAAGCTGCTTTCAGCTAACTCCAAGTGTTTTTTACGCCCAGGCGTAGGCAAAGGTTACACTAACGAGGCCGTACGGCTTAGAAACGAGACCGCATTGAACAATATCTCACATTGCAATTTTTTTTACCAATCCATTGACTAAATTTGTCGAAAAACAGAGAAAATGGTGAGTTAATTAGTCACACTAAAAACAAAAGCCCCCGATTCAAGTAAAACGCGGCCCTTCGAGTTAAATTGTGCCCATAAATTCTGAATAATTGCACATTTTTCATGTATGGTTTGAAGCTGAAATTTTTTATATTAACAGAAAATTTCAAAAGTTCTTTATTTGAACAGAATCAGAGTTTTCGGTTAAACTGAGTAAAACGCCATCACTGCCAATGACTCGGTTGGGGAACGTTATAAGTTTTTTTGTTGGAAAATCAAAACAATGGTTTTTGAAGTTTTTCTAGCACAAAACAGATTTTAAAGTTTATAATAGTTTTTTTTATAATATTTTTTCCAGTCGTAATCGAAATTCCTAGAGTTGTGTGCTTTTACAACACCAAGTTTACAGAAAATGGCGTTTCGCCGAATTCTTGTCCATATTGCAAAAAGGGCGCACAGTTCGTTGAAATAAACCGTTCACTGAAGACAGATATACAGGTTTGACTTCTAATTCTCTAGAATCGCAGTTTTTTGCTTATTAAATTTCTTCTTTGGCAAGCAGTTTCTAATTAAGAAGAAGGGAAGAAAGTCTGATTGATAGAGGGATGAGACAAGTGAACAAAAGATAGAGATATTGGTTTTCATTTGGTATTTAAACTTATCTCTGAGTATTTATTAAGCATAGCTCTCGGTGTTCCAGATGTACATCTTGAGAATCAGTAGAATACAGCTTTTTGAACGGGGACTTTTCAGAATATTGAGAAGTGTGCGAAATGTTGAGAACATTGGAAACAGAGAGAGAGAAATTGAACAAAATAACAAGTTGAAGGCTGTTAAAACTGGCTCGCTTCTCGTTATTATGGACCTCCGAGCTTACAGAGCGGCCCATTTTTGAATTATCAACAATGCAAGTAGATATAAGCTCTTTGGTACCTGAACACGCCTCTATATGCCTTCTGGGTACCTAAACACGAATCAGGAAATAGCGGAAACGAGAGAAGATTTTAAGAAATTTGCTTTCCAGATGTTGTTTCGTAGTCCGCGTGACTTAGCAGCCGAGTACATGAAGAATCTTGGAACAGTGCTGGACTTTCAGGTTCCTATTTGAAGTCTGTTAACCCATACCTCCACCAAATGCGGCGCAACAAAGAAGTGGAACTTTTTTGTATTTGTTTCGAGGTTGTTTCAGTAGCGTGACATAATGATGAGTCATTCGAAAACATGATTCTGCTAATATCAGTAGACTCAGTTAATCTGTGATGTTGACCAGGCAGTTTCTCACCAAACGCTGAAGTAGCGTGTACGTCAACAAAAAAATTAGGGAAAACAGCAATGTCGGAGAGACCGAGAATGTGCAATAGACAGAGAATTTTTTCAAACAAAGAATTTGTGTTATAAGTGAAAATTTTATCTTTTTTTCAATAGCTCGATAAGTGAGAGTCCGTGGGTTCAGTGTTGTGTCCATTGTCTTGCAACGCCAAACACGAACATGAAATTGACAAGTTAATATCTTCAAGACAATGTAACATGAATAATACTAACTTCCAAAGGTCATTTACTAAATAGTAGAGGTGATAACTACATTATTAAACAGTCAATCAAATCAATTAGTTTAAATGTTACAAATCAGCAATACAGATAATGAGCGTGAACAATGGGTCTCCGACAGAAGTCGGGCCCGGTCTCTCTTCTCTCTCTCTCTCTCTCTCTCTCTCTCTCTCTCTCTCTCTCTTCTCTCTCTCTCTCTTCTCTCTCTCTCTCTCTTCTCTCTCTCTCTCTTCTCTCTCTCTTCTCTCTCTCTCTTCTCTCTCTCTCTCTCTCTCTCTCTTCTCTCTCTCTCGCTCTCTCTCTCTCCCTGACTAGTAAGATGGATCATAGCGAAGAGAAATCGTCTTACAAATATCAGTCTGACATTCACAGATAGCTCGTGTAGGTTAAAATTTTCAAAACTGGACTTGAGGATCACTTCTGGGCTGAATCACGACTTACAAAACTTTTCAAAACAAATATATTTTTGTCAGATTTTGACATTGAAAAAAGGTCTACAGTTTTTTAAGCAAGATTAGTTTACGATATCAGTAGGTCGGTCGCTTTGGAAATTTTTTTTGTAAGTTTGTGGTATACCTATGACATGTGTCATTAGCTTCTCCGTTTATTACATGGATTAGCGGTGTAATTTCACTTTTAGCGCGGTTTAGAGAAGGACGACAATTTCACGTCGACCTATTTCGAAAAAAAACGTCAGCCTAATTTTGTGCAACGTCTACCTATTTTGACAAACACGTCTATCAATTTCAGTGCAACGTTTACCTATTTTGACAAACACGTCTACCTATCTTGAGCAGAACGTCTACCAATGAAAAGGTGTGTATAAATGTGCCATGTAAATGCTAAAATTCATTGATTAGTTTTAAGAGAAGTTTTGTAATTTAGATTACCGATTTTGACTTTGAGATCTCTCTCAATGATTTCAAACTGCTGTTATCGCTATTAATAGCTTAGAATATCAGTAAATGAAATTGGATGGAGGAACTCATGCGCTCCTATTTTTATTGTGATGAAAAACTCCAGACGTTGCGAGATGCTATTGCTACGCTGAAGAAAAAGTTTGCTGAGCACAGAGAGGCTTCTCGGAGCACACGTTTTCCAGCAGATGAGAATGGAAGAGAGCCTTCAGAGACTGTAAACCGCGAGTGAGCATGGATAAAACAGCAATAAGTCATTATATACAGCGTAGAGACAGCAAAAGTCATAGATAGACGTCACACGAAATTAGGCTGACGTCGCACGAAAATTGGTTTACGTTGCACGAAATCAGGCTGACGTATTTGTTTATTTAAGTAGACTTGACACTAAAATAATTAGACGTTTATTATTTCCCCTTTAGAAAATTACATTGATGCAGATTTTGTTTCGAGTAGGCGGGCGAATTTTAGGTCACCTGCACATTAGAATTTGAAAGAGCGTCCGATTTTCGAGCGAGATTTCTTTAAAAATGAGAAGCGAGCGAGTCTCCACCATATTGTCAATTTTCTTCGCGTTCTCAATCCTTCAGTTTTAGCTCTTTTTCTTTATTATTGGGAGCCCTTTTCTTGTCTCTTCGAAAAAGGTAGTTAACTATTTTTTGACGACACTTACAAGTCACAAATGGATAGAACTAGGGCTAACTTGAGTCTCTACTCTCATTTGTTATTGGTTCTAAAGGTGCTCAAACTCAGTGGCTTGCGTTCTCTATAATGATAACTGTGTCCTCACTGGAAGCAAGTTTCTTTTCGAAGTGAGGTTTAGGGTTTTTCTTTTACCCGCTCAGCTGGTAAACTCTGCACAAGTTTATGCGATATCTCAAATTTTCATACGAACTCTATTTTCGCTTGCGTTCTTCGAATCCTACAAACACTCTCATTCCCTCTCGTGAGTTTGCCGTTTGCTCATCATTAACTCATCTGTTTGGCGGGTGGTAAGAAACAGCCTGGGGAGGTTCCAATTGACAACAGTAATTCGAAAGCGGGAGTTTTAAAATACGTCCAAGAAGTGCTCGAAGACCCTTCAAAGTCGGTTATTTGCCTCGACAGACACCCGTGTTTCTCACACATACGTTTGGTTCAGCCTTGTGATTAAACAGCTATCGATAAAAATAATAATAATAATCTTCCTTGTGCTTGTTCTCGCCTTGCGGCAGGGTACGCTTTCCTGAGATGCAGTACATACCTATCCTGGTAGAACCAGTGGCTGCCTGCTAGATCACTGCTAGTGTGAATAGCAGCAGTGGGGAGAGTCAGATTCGTGCATGAGCACTACCAACATTTCTTAACCCCTTGGTTTGGGTGGATCTGTCCGGAGTGGGAGTCGAACTCGGGACTCTTCGCACAATAGTCGAACACACTGCCGTTACGCCTGGACTGAAACAGCTACCGATAGAAAGTGAAATTAGAGACCCGCCGGCAGGCAGTGGAGACTTGACTATTTAACCCTTGTTCGAATGCAAAACTTTTCGTTCTCGCCCATGGGTGTTTTAGTGTGCAAGAAAAAGGTACAGACACCCGCCAGAGGCGGAAAAATTTCTTTTCACATAAGGGTCCCCCTTATGATAAAAAAAACATAGGCCCGCGGAAATTTTTTTGTTCTTCACACAAGGGTGCTCACTTATGATTTGGGAAACAGAGGCCCGCAGACAGAAGGTCTGGCATGACAATTTAACCTCTGCTCTCGCCTGGGAAATCATCTTTAGTTCTTAGTTCGTTTGCCGTAACTACCATATCGCCATATACTTGTTATTTATTCTATCTGTTTTTTTTTTTGTTGAAAAGAATCACCATGATACCAGACGAGCTCATCAGCTTTGTAGAGCGTAAATTGTCAACAGGTATTCTACGAGGATTTTAGAGAGGTTAATGAAACCCCACTCTGCTCAGCAAACTCACCGCAATCGACTGACTCGGGCAAATGCTGAGCAGCAGAAGAAGGCCGTGAAGTTCATTGGCGCAGCTCAAGAAGAAGTAAAGAAGAGAATCGAGGCGGAGAAGTTGGTTTTTGTGGCTTGCAAATAGCGCTTAAATATTTCTTCTCGGTTCATAGACCAGCCAAAAGGCATAGAAAACAAATTCATTTCTACGAAAAAGTTTTTCGATACATAGTAGACACAAAGCAGTATAATTTACTTTTTTAAAAACGTGCTGTCACTCCAAGGGTTCAACATTGTGTTTGAAAAGGGCACATGGGGTCGTGGTAAGCGTGAATATTATTGAACAGAAACGTTCTTGAGAAAAGATTGAAATTCAAGTGAGTGAGAGAGTGTTTTACTTTTTTAAATCTGCTCTTGTGAGAAAAAACAACTAACCGCTAAAAATTAAAAAAATTCTCCCATATACCTTAGACATGTTCAACCAATTGAGCAAAGCAATTATAAATACTCAGTCCGTCAGAAGAGTTTTTTTTGTGTTTTATAAGCTCTCGAAGTTTTCAAAACAAAATTAAAATTATAATTAATGTAGCTTACAGGGGTTATTTAGTCATGTCCGGTCGCCGGGCGTCTGTCTTTTAACTCATAAGGGGGGGACCCTTATGTGAAATTTTTTTATCTCATAAGGGTGGAAGTTTTTCAAAAACTTTTTATCTCATAAAATTCGAACTTGAAAAAATTTGTTTTCCAGATGTAAGGCAAGTTTTCTGCATACAAAAACTTTTGCCTCCGGCGGGCGTCTGTAGGATTTTCGGACCAACTAAAAAACTCCTGGTAGCTTACCGTAATCTACCCGAACTTACCATGATGAAGCTTTTTTTGCAGGAGGGTGATGACGGAGAACAGTGAGATCAAGTGCGAACTCGATAGAGCGAGAGTGCAGTGCCAGAAACTAGAAGCACTGTTAGTCACTTGCGGCTTTGAATAAAATCATTCAAGGGGATCATTAGTCTTAGAACAACGCTCTTCGAGACTCGCTTCATAGTTCAACCAGGCTATTTTTTGGCCTACAGTCTTACATAATTATTCTCATTTATGCATCAAATACAGTCAACCCTCCGAGTGAGAAATAGAATTCCAGCTAGTGAAGTAATAACGAATGTTTTGTAGAAGATCATTAAGGATTTGAACTTCGTTTTCATAGATCTTCGTCACGAGCTGCCTGGCATTTACGACTTCAAGTGGTTCAAAAACTGCTTATAGAAAGCAGGAATAGAGCGAGAGAGAGATTGAAAGAGAGAAAAAGCGAGAGAGAGAGAGAGAGAGAGAGGCACAAAGAGAGAAAGCGTGTTTTTGTTCTTAAACATTTCCTGTCGTTGTGGATGTCCCCAGCGCTACCGTTTTCTATGCCTGAATTATTCTTTTGAGGCTTGCAACTAGGGAACTCGAACTAGAGAGACTCCGAACGACCAGCTTTCCTCCCGCAACGCACAATTACCAGAGATCTTCAGGTGAGTTTTGAAGTAGGAAAACCTTTAGTTGTTGAACTATAAACAGTAGTGATAGATTGATTTCGATGAGAACATATGACAGTTTGATTGCTACTTTGAAATGAATTTTGATGAAAAAAATTTTTCAAATAGTTGAGAACTTTAAAAATCTGTATTATGGACATCAAGAATGGTGAAATGGATGAAGAAAATTTATTTTGCTTCACTAAGTCTGATGATAATAAATGCATCCATAATATTACAATATTACAATAAAAGTTTACTCGTAAATAATTCATCATTGATTCGGATTCGACTCAGTTCTTGAGTGAGTATTAGATTCAGACTCAGGCCTGGGCGACACCCCGATGTCGTCGCTCTCCTTCTTAGACGCCATGACCAGCACTCCGCTCAATCAAAGCGTACCTTTCAGTAATTTGTCCCTTCGAATGCGTGGATTGAGGTTAAAGAAGTGTAGAATCATGAAAGATTGTAATAAAATAGAAAATTTTCTGCCATTTGCGGGCGAAGTGTTGAAATAATGAGAAGGCAGGGGGGGGGAGTATTACCGGAAGGTTGAATAATAATAAATAAAAGCCGAACGATAGATGATAAATACGCGGAAGGGGGGGTTAAGAGTGACATCAAATTGGTGCCTGGTATAATATGCTGACCCTTTGTCTGAGCTCAGGATAATTTAACAATCTAAACTTGGCCAGTACGTTGTTTTTTGCTCAAGGTTCAATGATATGAAAGGTTACTACAAAAATGTCAAGAAAGACTAGGTGAAGCTGCCAACAAAATTTTGATTGAAAAAGTTGCCAGCTAACAAAGTTACACATTTAGAACGAAGGTACCTGGTAGAGACGAAATATGAGAACAGTTTTGCACGGATAAAAAACATAGCTTAATGGTAAGGATCGGGGTACTGTAGGTTACACCTATGCGCTATCAGAAAAAGGTTATAATGACACGAATTCTCTGTTCGTATAAGTCCTCGCCGCCCGCACCGTTGAAATTTAAAAAAAACTACCTTCCATCAAGGCAGTGGGGTACTTTAGATTAACGAGAAGCTCTTTTTTTCTACCCTTCACCCCTAGCTCGCTTCTCAGTATTCCAGACTCTTTTGTTGTTTTTTTTTCTTGAATTTTCAACGATTTAAAGTGACTTTCGTTGAGTTTTTTTTTCTAGCTTTCTTCTCAGGTTTTTTTGTTGTTGTTAATGATTGGTTGTAATTCAGCCGACTCGCTCACAGCACAGCTCAGGCCGCCAGCGTTCCAGAGATCGTCTGGACAAAGTGTTCCAGTCTTCGTCGGGGAGCGTGCCCTCTCCCATCATTCCGACACCGCATTTGGCTACTCCCGCCATGCTTGGCCTAGCAAAGAAAAGGCATGATTCAACTATTGCGTGGACTAAAGATGTTTTACGGAATGAGTTTCAATATGATAGCCTACAGGATGAGATCCAAACGTCTCTATTTCACAGGGAAAGAGCGTATCACCGCCGTGTCACGAAAAAAGTTTTTAAATTTGTGCAATGTATTGCTTTTTTAAAGGACGTGGTCTTTTTGATAGAATAAAAATTATCCTGAACAAAAAGTGTTGTTATTACTATGTTATAAGATTTTTTACAGAGTGAAAAGTCAAAGATTGAATATCCTTTAACTCAGAAAGAGTATTCATGTTGAAGAAAAACAGATGAATCTAAGCAGTTTTGAACATGACTCAAAAATTTTTTCAGGGTATTTGTCTTACTCACGATGTGGGTGATATCTATGCAGTCTTTAAAGACAGCTGGTGATAAGAAGTCTCTAGTTTTAACGCCTTCCCGCTATCAATCGCCCGCGCTTGTGTTTTATCTTCTGAGCGTCCGCTCAATTAGTCTGTTTGATGTACTCACTGCTCGTGCGGATCGTGAAAAACAGTCTGATTGTATCCGCTATTTCTGCAGCTCTCACAAGCGCTCGTCTTCTGAGAACAACCGCCGTTCAACAAGTCATTTTGTATTTGGGCATCAAGAAGCGATGGAGATGGGCGAGGGTTACTGATGGCGGCTGAGATAGGATTTTGAGTTTTATATGAGTTTCGCTATCTTTCTTCACATAGTAACAGTCGATAATCGCTGATTCTTTTATGTCATTTTTGAACAAATTGAATGTTCATATGTCGGATTGCCCCCCCCCCCTCACACCCTCACAAACAACCTCTATCTTTGAGAATTGGGGTCATGTTTATTGATTTTTGTAACGATCATAAACTTTTCCGCAGAGGGATTTCGGAAATTTGTTGAATTTCTGTGTTGAGCCAGAAAATAGGTTGTTCTGTATAGTTATAAGCCAGTACGACAATTGTATTTAGCTAATAATTTTAACTTCAAACTCTTGTTAAAATGTCACCCGAAAAACTAGATTTTCATGGCGCAGATATGGCGAGGGATGTACGATAGTTTTTAAGGTTCATTATTTTAGTTTGAAGTTGTTGTCTTTCTCTCCTCTCTTTAAGTTGCGCAATAATAGACATATGAAATTATTTGAGACAAGTGTATTCTCTGTTGCAAATATGTTCTCGATTGACTGCAGGTTTATCGCATCGCGGTAGGATAGTTTGTTCCTAATATCGCTAACGAGAGATCTTTAAAGGAGCATAGTATAAAACATCTGAATCAGTTACTGTGGATAGTAACGAATGTAAATCAAAGGCTTCTGTTCGAAGAGGTCGCTTAGAATTAGTAGGCGACGGGACGTCAAACAACAAATGAGACGAAAACGAAAAGACCATTTGTTTGAGTTAACGAAGAACCTGTTACCAAGAATAAAACAATTTTGTAGTAATTTTTTTTCTTATTTTTCTTCCTCCTAGGATTTACTCGATTTTCGTCTATCTTTGTTCCCATATCCACAGAGACGTGAGTACGTTTTGGTGCTCCAAAGTGTGGTTAAGGTGTTCGTTTCAAAAGTTTTTTTCCTCATCCATAACCTCAAAATATTAAGTGTTTCCTTAGACACTTTTTTATTCTCAGATTCTGATTGTATTTTAATGTTATAAGACAAATAAATGTACTGTTTCTTGCTGTTGAAACTTTTTGTTCAGATTCGTTTGAAAAATTAGAGATGTGTTGATTGGTTTTCTTTTGTTGTTGTTTTTTCATATAGATCAATTCGCGTTTCTCTTGTGAAAAATGCCCATAGATTCATCGTTTGTTCATTTGAATCTTTTTCGAACCAACTTTACGCCTCACCGGTGAAGATTTTGTTGTTTTTTTTATTATTTATTTATCCTTCAAAAAAGTGATTTTGTTTCAAATTTTCTATAAAGATCGAGAAATTGCTTGTGAAACATTGTGAAAAAAACGAGCATTAGAACTCCTTGAAAAAAGAGAACTATAGAGAAGAAATATATGGAAAATTGAGAGAATAAATATATAGAAAAAAATAGAAATTTATATGGAAAATTGAGGACAATAATAATAAAATATTTCCCTTCAAGAAAACGAAAACAAAAGATTGTTCCTTACAACAATACTTTCTATTCGGAATAGTTGCAACAGGGAAAAAATTTTGACGGACCTTTTCAAAAAAAAAAATCATTGTGAAATTTTCAACGCTTCAGCTTCAGAAGAAGTCATCAGCTTTTTTGTTTCGGTATATAACCCAGAAGAATAATTACCTATTTTCAAGCATGTAAATATGTTTTCGTATCATTTTCGAAGACAATATGGAAGCAAATGTCATTGTCACGATGGAATAAGGACTCGATTCTCTATTCTTGTGAATTTTTCTTAGCTGAACTTAAACACAGCCTCGAGCAAGAGTTGATAAAATGGAATAGCACAAAATCCCGAGAAGAAGATAGAGCTTGAGTTAATTGAGATGTAGTAATCTTAATTTAGAATAACATCTCTTCTAAGCATTCCCTGTTCTTCCAAACCAACAGACCGGATGAGTTGAGTTCTGATCCCATGTGACCTCTTCTTCCTTCAAAGTATACAATACTTCTTTCGTTTTCTTCAAGCTTCGTCTCTAGGTTTTGCTTTTTCATCACTGTATCTCTGCATTGCTTTCTGCCCATAGAGCATGAGAAGCTTCGCTCTCATTTGCTAGCCGTAGGTCTCTATCTCTCTCTTCGCTCTCTCTCTCACTCTCTCTTTTCGCTTTATCTCTATCTCTCTCCCCTCTTTCTCTATCTTTCTCTCTCTATCTCTCTCACACTCTGTCATTCTCTTTTCCCCCTTATATCTCATCTCTCCACCTAAGTTTTGAATTTCTCACACAAGTTTTTGATTCTTCTCATCTGCTTTCTTACTATTCACCTCTCTCTCTCTCCCTAACCCCCTCTTTCTCTCTCTTTCTCTCTCTCTCTCTCTCTCTCTCTCGTTAATCTTCATTCCCTAGTATGCACTTCAGAAATAAGCTTTTTCCGACGCACTTCCTGCTAGCACATCTCTCTTTTTCAGAAAAATCTCTGAAAGCGGTTAGGCCATGATATAATCGATTTAAATCGACGATTATTCTTCTCTCGGGATATGAATATTTCCGTTAGTACTATACTTGAGAAGTCAAGCAAATGAGAGTCAGATTGCAGTAAATCAATCTAGATAGTTGTTGGACTAGTAGCTTCTTTACTGTCTTTGCCTCTTTAATCTACCATAATTGATCGCGTAAGTTGACCTCTAGAGGAATGAAAACTAAAATGAAGGTATTCGATGCTTTTTGATTTCACAGAGGTTTAAGTTGCTGGTCAGATTAACCGTTGCACCTGTGTAATGAGATGTTTATTCCGTCCAGCACATTAAAGCTCTGTGAAAAACCTATACATAAATACATACATATATATGTATATGTATATTCCTGATATTATTCTTATTCTTATCATAAATTCACCCAAAGCATCTTTTTGGGCAATGATTACAACAACTTGTACATTTAAAAAATATATCCTCCATATGGTAAGAATTTCAGCAATTTTTTTCCAAAAAGTTAATGACTTTTCTTATTTTATCTACTGGATAGTATTTTATCTACTGCTTTTTTTATACATTAGTTGACTCATTTTGGTTGCTCTTTGTAAGAGTTCTGCGGTAGGGAAATCAATAATTCTTGTTATTCTTGATGATTGATCACGTGATTATGTCACTCGGGACCGGTGATCAATTGAGTTTTAGATGAAGACTAGAGTGGTTTTCCAAGCATCTCTTATTTTGCTTCCTTTGTTTCTTTGTTTTCTATTCTTATATTTCCCTTTTCTTTCTGTTCTGTTTCGTGTCTGTCTTTCTTGCCAAAAAGTGTAAAAAACACATGCAGTTCAATGGCCTTTCCGTGCACAACTTCAGCTGTTTTCTTCCTTTCCGTGCACAACTTCAGCTGTTTTCTTCCTTTCCGTGCACAACTTCAGCTGTTTTCTTCCTTTCCGTGCACAACTTCAGCTGTTTTCTTCCTTTCCGTGCACAACTTCAGCTGTTTTCTTCCTCAGTTCCACACTCTTAAGCTTTTCCAATTTCTTGAGTGTTTTCTGTCTCTCAGATCTATCTTGTTCTTTCGACTTCTAGAAAATGCTCATAATTCTCCTCTCCTCAGCACTTTAAATAACTCTTCTCGAATTACGTTCAACACTCATAACTTGTATTACGGCTCTTGCTCTTGCTCCCAAGATATGTTTGACTGACATAGTATACGCCATTTGACCTTTTCGCCATCTGCGGAACTTCCACTCTCTTCCTCTCTTTCTTTCTGTTCTCTCTCCGAAACTGACACATTCTCTTTTATTCTTTTCATTTCTCTCACTTCTCTCTTTCTCTATCCGCTTGGTATCAGTTTCAATTTCGTTGTCATCAAGCTCGGTCGTGGTCACGCTTTCTTCAGCAATCTATGAACTCAATCAGAACAACTTCCATAGCTCAGGACTCATTATCTGCTTTATATAACATCCATGTCCGAAGAACGCGGATCTTGTGAGAGAGAGGACGATGAGTGGGACGAGCGACTTCCTGCCACCAATCAGACCATCCGGGGCAAAGACGGCGTCTACTCCATCGGCCGCATGATATCCCGTGGCAGATTCGGCGCTGTTTTCGAGGTTTGAGGCTTCTCCGTTTTTATTCAAATGAGAAGGAATCTGAAATATTTTTGATGATCGGGTTTTTCTCTCATTCCTATTCCCCCATTCTCTAAATTCTGGCAAATGCTTTTAAAAAACCATTCATTAACAGAACCGAAACTCAGACTCTCAAGTTATTTTTAATTTGGCATCATAACTTGCCTGTCTAATCTTTTTTAAAAAATTTATTTTGAGAAGCAAGGTTCAAACGCTCTTACCAGACACACAGTTCAAACTTTAACAAAATATCGAAAGTGCGATCACGAGCGCTTGTTATTTTCAGCACTTACGGAAAAGTCTCTCAAATTCACTCTTCAATTTTTCAAATTTACTCTAGCACCGAACATAAAGGGAAATCCAGTATTATTTATTACATCTATTAGCGAATTCATTCGATACCACTAACATGTTGTAGAATACATGGCAGAAAATTAGTTGGAACCATTGTCAAGTATTAGGGAGAAAACTTGTGAAGGTAAATGTTTGAACAAATTCTACACCAGGTGCTTCGAAAAAAAAGATGGTCGGCGGTTCGCGGCTAAACTGAATGAAATAGTGGCTTTCTACGGGTGCGTGGAATATGGAAAGCATATCTAGACTTTCGGCCATTGCAGATTTTGAAAGTGTACATTTTGCTAACCGGTATATCAATCAGACCATTCAGAATCTTGTATGAAAACACTACGTCAGCTATAGTTCTACGAGACAACAATGTGGCTAGATTGAACATCTCAAGCCTTCTATTATAAGATGGTCGTAGCACTGAACAGTTTAATCGGGAGCAGCGTAAGTATAGCAACCTTGTGAAGATGTGCTGAACATTTTCAATCTTCCTAATCAAGTTGATTTTGTAAGGAGACCAAATAGGAGAAGAAAACTCTAGCAATGGAATAATGAAGGTCTTGTAGCACCGAATATATGGATGGGTATTCCTAATACACAATGAACGGAACAAAGCGTATATCATTCTCAGCGCACGTCTCGTTATCTGTTCTATATGATATCCATAAGACATATCGCAATCAATGTAAACCCCTAGGTCACGGACCGGTGATATTGCTACTTCGAATGGGACACTTCTGCCATCACAGGTTTTGACGAAGTAGGGTAAACGTGGATTTCTCTTTCCCAGATGAAGTACACTGCATTTGCTGCTCGCCACCGTCAGTTGCCATTCTTCGCAGAAGGATTGTAGAGCCAGAGCAGCGGCCGTGAGTTGGGAGTGAGCAGAAAAAGGGTTATCGGGGGAGAAAGTCACAAACATCTTGATGTCATCCGCGAATAAATGTACAGACACACGATTTAGATGGGTGAATGTCGATGTTAAGCCAGCGATATAAAGATAAAAAAGAATCGGACCTAAAACAGAGCCTTGTGGAACTCCAGATGTAATGGCGAATCTGTCCGATAAAGTTTTACCTACACGAACACGCGAATAACGACCTATAAGGAAAGATGTATATGTGTCATTTTCCATACTTTTTGTGTGTAAGACGGGGTTAGGAGTAGAAGTGCATGAGGTAAGTAGGAGTCTGGTGAAGAAAAAAGTACGGAAAAAGAGAAGATTAGGACAGAGAAACAGGGCTAATTTCAAAAAGAAAATCAACGAACGAGCGGTAAGTGTTGGAAATTGAAACAAAGAGCCAACAATAAGATTACCTAAAATAACTGTCTATACAAGAAACATAAAATGGAAACCAGGCGCAGATACTCGTACAGTGAGCAAGATTAGAAAGTTTTTTATAATTGCGGAAAAAAAACAATTACATACATCACAAGGACAATTAAGATACATATATCGCAACAATCAACATAGATATTGAGGCTCAAGCGATTGTGGGACAAAAAAGTTAAAATTAACACAATTTTCTAGTGTTACTCGATATTTTTAGAAGTTTTCAATAATCATAAACAAATCTTCTCTAAAATACCAGTTTTTTTCTAAATTTTTAGGCCTCGAACTTTGTTCTGTCAGCAGATGGGTGCAAAGTTTGCTTGATAGACTTTGGTCTATGTCGCTCATTCAAAGACGAAAGTGGCAGTAAGAAGATGCCAAGAGAGCAACCAGCGCAGTTCAGGTGCTTTTTTACGCAACTGCTTGGTGTACTGGGAATGTCATCATCTTTTCCCATCTCAATGTTTCTGTGTTTTTAGTGTGCATATAAAAATCACAAGTCATTTCACTCGGGAGACGTCTCAACTTGCTTTTCAAAAGATATAGTTCAAGGATATAAATATAAGGCTTTTACGTTACAGCAAGTATGAATACTGCGGTCTGGGAAGGTAAGATGGGCTCAAAAAATATTTAAACGTTAGCTCGGGCGGTTTTCAAATGAATAAAGGGCTGTTTGAGGGATTCCAACTGAAAACTGTTTTGAAATGAAAATTTGAAGAAAAAAGCTCAAATATAAACTTAAAAGTTTTAGCTCAAGTCATTTCACTCGGGTAACCTCGATGGGAAATCGAAAGTTGGAACAAAAAACTAACAAATTATTGATTGAGCAGAGGCACGACGAGATATGCGTCACTCACCGCCCATCAGAAGAAGGAGCAGTCGGCGAAAGATGACATCGAGTCATGGTTTTATATGATCATCGAAATGATTTATGGTTAGCTTTTCAATCGTGTGCTTCAACACAAATAACCTATATTTATTTTTTTAAACGCCAAATTAACGTAACATGTGAAGATGTTCGATGAAGAGACATGCAGTAAGTTGAATAGAGATGTCTCAACAGTTGAGTTTTAAAACTTAATTTTAGGATCAATGGATGAGGAGATGAGTCTTTTGAAATAAGTTCTCCAGAATTCCGCTTCAAAGCACCGCTCGCAAAGTCGTTTATCAATCTCTTTCTTAGACTTTTTTTATGACGGCTTGATTGATTAGAAGGAAAAGTAGATTTACAGGATAATTTTCAACACAGTTCTCGAAGGGGCCCATTATGTTACCTTTCTGACCCATTCTCTCACCTTCTTGATATATGTATGCAAGCATCAAAACTTTTCTTTTTGCGCCTTTTTCCACGGCTCATTTCAATTGTATCTAGTTTTACTCGTTCGTCGTTGAGGGAGAAAAAAGTCTCATAGCATTCAACTTTTCATGCGTTTTAGGGCGACAGCAAAGTTCCAAAACTTTTTTAATTTTAGCCTAATACTCGAAACTGGTGCCTGTTCCGTATAAAGAGTTTAAAAATCAACTTCAGTTGTTCATTTTTTTATAATAAAAAAAATACAGCAAAGACTAATCACTGTAGGTTTCCTGCCGTGGTCTGATTTGCACCGCAAGGACCGCGAAGAAGTTCAGAGGAGGAAGGAACACACGAGAACCTCTGAGGGTATGCATGAGCTACTCAAGTACTGCCCCAGGGTATGGATGCGGGAAATTCTTGTAGTTTATAAAACTAAGTTTACAAAAACGTTTACATAATTCCTTCATTGCTTGCTTATTTTCATACTCAATTTTTGAAGTACATAAGGAATAGTCTTTGTAACGCATAGGAATATACATATATACTTCATAAATTGTTTTTTTAAGTCGTGAAGGATCGATCAGTTCATTTTTTTTTTCTTCCAAATCACTTCTTACGGTGAATCGTTTCAAATTAGCTCTTTAACCTGAAAATTTGTAATAAATATACGCTATACAAATTCGATTAGCATATACATAGTCAATCTGAGGTTTGAATAATGAGACTAAATCGTAATGAGACTAAATCGGAACTTCTAAATCTTGAGCAACAAAGAAAAGAATTATGTACATACCTGTCATGCTGCATAAAGTTAATTAGTAACGAGATTCTTAGCATCATTTCTCGATTGTCACGTCTTTTTACGTTTTTTTTTTGCGGTGGAAGGTGTCGTAATTTTGAAGAATGCATAGTCGATTAAGCTAGTTACTAGCAGAGAGATGTTCACTGTTTTGGTGTCTGTGAACCCAGGAATATGCCGTGCTCGGGAAAAATGGTGCAGAAACGGTCATTGAGCGCGTCACGAACTCACCGCTTCGTTTTACTTGGGAAGCTCTTTTCCATTCAGCTACCAATGCACACGATTTATTGTTGTTCTCCAAGCTTTCTCACGAATCAACATTTTGCTGCGAAGTTTCTAAAACTTTCATCAATCTCAGAAAGTTTCAACAAAAGTACGATAAGAAGCCAGAAACATCAAGTCGCTCTTAATGACAAAATTGCTTTCAGACAGAGTTCCGCCGTTTGATGAAATATGTGGACTCTCTTTCCTATCAGAGCCAACCGGACTACAATTACATCGGTAAACTGATCCATCTCTCCATTCGGAATCATAACATCTCTATGGAAGAATCGTTTGATTGGCAGGAGAGTGATTGAAACTGGTGTTTAGAATGAAACGGGGGAGGAAGGAGTATATCATATTATAAACAAAGTTAATATCTAATGGAGCGTTAGAATTCAACTTTTCACTTTGCAAAATAATCTATGCAAAGTGATCCCGTTAAACGCTTAACGGGATGCGGCCGTGATGCGGCCTAGAGCGTTTAACGGGATCACTTTGCAGAGATTACTTTGCAAAGTGAAAAGTTGAATTCTAACGCTCCATAACTTTCTTCTCATCTTCTCGTTTAGCTCTACTGAACAGCAAATAACGAGATAGTTTGTAGTTTGTAGTTCGCCGATAATACCCAAAAACTGAAGTAACTCCTTTTAATTTCTTCATCCATCTCTCTCTTCCCCTTACTCTTCCTGTGTCTTCTTCTTACTCTATGTCTTAATCTATTATTCTCTTTTTCTCTACTTCTCTTTCTCTCATGATCTCTCTCTTTCTCTACTTCTCTTTCTCTCATGAACTCTCTATCTCTTTCACCCCTATAATTGAAATCTGAAAACAACACAGAAATAAGTTATTTTCCACTTTTAAATCTCAATATCCCCTCTCATGTGCAACACGTTTGAAAAAATGAATGATTCCCGACTGGAAAAAAATTTAATTTTGAAAATGATTCAGTAAAGCTCATTCAGAACTGTCAGAGTTAAAATTGTATTGAAGGATGTGAAATATCCTTAACGAGCGACACCAAATGAAAAAAGGTACCCAGAACCTCACATTGTCAAAAATACAGAAACACATATGTCTAAAAAAAATAAACCAAAATCACAGCTTCTTCAAAAATGGAGCCAACCAAGAACTCATATGAGTCGACTTAATCGCAACCTCAACTCATATGAGTCGACTTAATCGCAACCTCAACTCATATGAGTCGACTTAATCGCAACCTCAACTCATATGAGTCGACTTAATCGCAACCTCACATATGCTTTCATATTAGTTCAGTGAGATTTCCTAAATTTTTGTCGACTCGACTCATTATAAGCTCAGATCATCATAAAAGTTACGCAAACTTTGAAAGATGAGACGCAGTCTATTTAGTCTGTATAAATTTGTTAAAATTGTTAGAACTTTCCTAGAAAATTTCAGCCGTAGACGTGAGTACGGTCTCCAATAGTCTTATTTTAGAGCTCTCGTCTTGTTCACACGCATCGTTTGCTCCTTAAACTCTGTTTATACAAACTGTATTTTTGTCGCACTCAAACCATACCACTTTCCGCTGTGAAAAAAATCCAAAAAATATCGACCATTGAGTTGAAAGGCTTCTTGAATGCGCTGTAACATATTTTCATTCATAGAAGAGCTCCGATGAAGTAAAGCCTAAACGTAGAGGATAACGGTCTGATAATTTTCTCGAAAGGGTAGTTCATAATTAATTTTTAATAACAGGCCTTTTGAATTTCGAATGATTTACTTAATTTATCTTATAATGCTACTGAATCATTAATCTCTACTGTACATGAACGTGTCTACTCCTGTTGTGTAGTGTCTTGTACAATCATATCGCTGATTACTTTCCTCTCGTGATGAAATTCTATAAACTACTTGTGAACTGCTTGCTGGAGAAGAAAGTTGTCGTTTTATTCAGTAAAAAAGTCTGCTATAAAGATTTATTCGAAAATGTTGCACTGCATATCACGGATATATGAAGGGTATGCGAGGCAGTTGCATATCAAGATATATGAAGGTATGCGAGGCAGTTGCACATTACGATATATGAAGTTATGCGAGGCAGTTGCATATCACGATATATGAAGGTATGCGAGGCAGTTGCACATCACGATATATGAAGGTATGCGAGGCAGTTGCATATCACGAGATATGAAGTTATGCGAGGCAGTACCATATCACGATATATTAAGGTATGCGAGGCAATAGCATATCACGATATATGAAGGTATGCGAGGCAGTTGCATATCACGATATATGAAGGTATGCGAGGCAGTTGCACATCACGATATATGAAGGTATGCGAGGCAGTTGCACATCACGATATATGAAGGTATGCGAGGCAGTTGCATATCACGATATATGAAGGTATGCGAGGCAGCTGCATATCACGATATATGAAGGTATGCGAGGCAGTTGCATATCACGATATATGAAGGTATGCGAGGCAGTTGCACATCACGATATATGAAGGTATGCGAGGCAGTTGCATATCACGATATATGAAGGTATGCGAGGCAGCTGCATATCACGATATATGAAGGTATGCGAGGCAGTTGCATATCACGATATATGAAGGTATGCGAGGCAGTTGCACATCACTATATATGAAGGTATGCGAGGCAGTTGCACATCACGATATATGAAGGTATGCGAGGCAGTTGCATATCACGATATATGAAGGTATGCGAGGCAGTTGCATATCACGATATATGAAGGTATGCGAGGCAGTTGCATATCACTATATATGAAGGTATGCGAGGCAGTTGCACATCACGATATATGAAGGTATGCGAGGCAGTTGCATATCACGATATATGAAGGTATGCGAGGCAGTTGCATATCACGATATATGAAGGTATGCGAGGCAGTTGATAAAATTTTTTTCTCATTCTGAAGAACTATGTACATATGAAACTGTTTTGATGGTAACTGATCAAGAAGTTTCCGTTTTAACGCTGAGGCTATGATAATAGCTTCGAAAAGACAACGATGGCTTTCTTGTGAAACATGTAAAGTTTATGAGCAGGGAATCACAGCTTTGAAGTTCACGTAGGAATAGAACTTCGCTCGTCTCACTTTACTCTTGATTTCGTGCTATACAATGTGCTTGTATGAATGAACAAAGCTTCTTCATTGAACAGAGCATCATTTCAATACGCACGAAAATTTTTACCGCCTGGAACCTTTTCGTAAGAATACGTTTTAGTACATATCGGAGATGATTTCGGTGACGAGTAGTGGAGAGCGAATATCCACGGAGTGGACCTTCTCAAGGACCTCGTCAAGGCGGCAGTGCGCTGAAAAGAGAAAAATTGATTGCCTTGGAGAAGAAAAAAACATATCAACGACGAAAAGTTTAAGGACCAAAAACATTCCGAAAAACATTTCCAAGTGAATTTCACAAAGGGTAATAGAACCGCAGGTTACACTTTTTGCTGATGACATAGTCAGAGAAAAAAGTTTATGTTCCCGAGTTCAGCTCATTTTCTATACCAAATGGAGTGGATCGTGAATTTTCTCAGTTCAATGAAAAGAGAATGTCAGCGGGGCTTTTTTGAGTATCCAAGTTTGCGCGAAAGTCGTAAAAAGAATAGAACTTGAAGAACTGCGGTACTAGCATGATCTTTTTTTTCTTTTCTATTTTTTCTTTTTTTCTCTCTATTTTTTTCTTTTCTATTTTTTCTTTATTTCTACTCAGAGTTCTTTTCTATTTTTTCTATGATGAATCTCAGGGATACCAAGTGTTATATTTCATGTTATGCTTTATTAATTCATGTTGTAGTTTTTTTTTAAAAACTCTCAATCCATGTTTTTATGGTATTTTTAATTGAGAACGAAGAAACACGGAAGATATAAATAAAAATTCGGCGGAATTGTCAAAGTCCTCCTAGATGTCAAGCGAACAAGGGCAAAATTGAAGAGTGGAGGAGGAGAAATAATCACTCTCCTGCAACTCGGCATGATTAACGAAATCACGACTCGAGAACTACCAAACTAGTGTTGAAAAGCTCTATTTCGCAGGACTCTCGTATGTCACTTGTGTACGAAAAACGAAGTTATGAATTAAATAATGATTGAGGTTTTCAAAGCTGAATTCTTCAACTTAAAAAAAACTTTTCCTATTAATTGCAAACCTTGGCCAAAAAACTCGTAGCCAATCGGGCAGAGTTCGGTGTTTGAGAGGAAACCAAACCCCTTTTTTTGGCGTTGCTTTCACCGCCGAACTAGACATGCACAAACCTAACTCTTTTCAAAAGACCATTAGAGTCATAAAACAATCAGATATACATATGTGTCTTTTATATAATAATTTAGCCAGGCGTGAACGGTATCAAGTTCACTGATTGAATTGTGTTACAGGATGAGGAGCAGTTGATATATGTGAAAGAAAAAAAGAAAAAAACAACGAAGAACTTAGAGGTAATGATGAAGAAAATTAAATAGAGCGAGAGAAAGAATTTGAGGGAGATAATAAGTTTACAGTACAAAGAACAATATAAATGGTGTAAGGAAAAAAACATCACAAAAAAAAAGATTTAACACGTCTACTTTTGAATACTTGAAAAGATAATGCTGAGGAACGTATTATGTTATGATATGAATACACTTTCATGTGAAAGAATGAAGGTGTTATCGGATAAAACATCGGATTCTTACTCAAATTCGGTAAAAGTTTTTTAATTTTTCTGTGAAGAAAAAGTAACTGAAAAAAACGCTCATGAGTTAGGGACGCTTCTGTTCACAATTCTTCTGAAACGCTATATTTAAAGCTTCCATCAGTCAATCGGTTTGAAAATAAATTCACTCTGCGGGCGATTCAAAGATGACTGAAATGGAAAAACGCAGAATGCTCTCAGCCACAAATATGTAGTTCCCAGTTTCTCACTGCTTCCAGCTTCTTTTTTCTTTCGAATACGAAGATATTGTACAGGGTTAAGCATAATTATTGTAACGTTTGTCCGGCCTCTTGGGCGCTACAATTGATCTCGAAAATTCTTCGACTTGGTGGATCATTCTGATGAATAAACTCCTCTAAATTTTTCGCGGAATTCATTTGATTTTGCAGAGTATAGTTGGTAGCAGCCAATGAGCAGCATACTGAAACTTTTGATATGTACAACTGCGAAGTCAAGCGGCGGGTATAACGGCCTGCTCCCCGGACTTAAACCTTCTCGACTAAGCCATCTTGGGATACATGCAGGCGAAGGTCTGTCCTAAAGTACACAAAAGTGACAAAATTTCGGCTTTAAAGAGAGCTTGGGACATTTTTTCTCCAGCGTAACTTTGCCCCGTGATAGTCAAACATTCACAAAGTCTGAAAACCGTAATCCGTTAACGAGGAGCCTGTTTTGGATGAAATTTCCACTGGATGCACTCATTAAGGTTGAAAACAAAACTTTTCATGTTCAAACAAAAAGCTTCTTTCTCGTACGAGGAGTTGGTTGAAAACCAAAATGCAGTTGCAATAAATCTGCCTGACCCTGTACATACAAATACACATACTATAGAATTGAATCTTTTCCAAAATGAACAGAAAAAAACTCGTTTGTCACATTTCTACTCAATTTTTTTTCTAGCTAGGTAGGGCTACACTTTATTGACTTTTAGAATATTATTAAGCGGAATGTGCGTTTGTTTGTTTCTGAAATTAATCTGCTGTTTGGGTAAGAGATGATAATCACAGACAGAAATTACTTGCCGACAGAAAAACATAAGCATCATTTTTATTCTTACGTTCTGCTGATTCTCGTTATTTCTATATTTTCTGTTTTTTTCTCCCTTTATCTCTCTTCTTCTTCCCGCATCCTCTCATGAAACTTTTATTAAAATTTATCTTTCATGAATAGTTTTACTCGCACTTCAATGAGATGATCAGAGTGCAGGAATTCGTGTAAGCTTTCCTTTATGATCCAAAGAGAATGAACTTTGTTGTGATGTTGAAGGTATCACTCGTTAAAATGTTGATGGTATCACTCGTTAAAATGCCCTGACCCATATCTCGAACCAATGATTTCATTCTATACGTCTTCCTTTTCTCTCTTTTACTTCTCCCAAACTTCATTAGTATGTTTTTCTTTTTTTTAATCTTTTCAACTCTTTTTTAACCCTGAACTCTCTCTCTCTCGCAATCTTCTCATATTTTTTTTAATCAGCTCCGCTCTCTTATTTAATTGTTCATTATTCTATGACATCTTTTCAGTACTCTTTATTCCTTATTCATTCATAAGTGTATTTCCTATTAGTGAACAACTCATTTTTTTTTGTTCTCATTTCTCGTCTCTTCAGGTCAAAGAAAATATTTTTGATGATTTTTTGATCCTCCTAACCGATTTTCTTAAGCTCTTAGCTTTCACAGCCGGACTTTGGATTTTTTTGAATAAAGGAAAACTTATGTCTGTGCCTAAAGTTCTACCGTCATAAAAACCCTTACAAATTTTTTTATTTCAAAATAAAAAAGTCATGAAGCTTCTTGGTTTATCAATCTCTATTTCGTGAAGAAGTGGAGTATGTCAACTAATTTTTTACTTCAACTTACTTACTCTTATTTATTTTACCTCAAACACTTTTAAAAATAAAATGCTAAGAAAGTTCATGACGACAGCTGAACTAAGTGAACGGTTGAAGTTTTAATGTCCTCTTCTCAAAGAATCGAGCAGAGTTGAGCTAAGTAAGTAATGGAATCACTTCATTACTCACTATGAACTTCCTTTTCACTCTTGGTTTCCTTTAAAGAAACAATAAGACATCTCCGCAACCATTCTCGTCCCGTTTCGCGCACTCAACTTTTTCGGTGTAGCCCTTTCTCATGATTCTCAGAGTCCGTCATAAAAAAAAGCTTGTAAAAAGGCCTCTCCATGTCTCTTTCATCTAATTCTGTGTCTCCTATCTGTTCATTCTTTCACCTTTTCTTGCTCTGCATCAACGAACATCTTTGAGGGGAAAAAACATTAAAACGCACCGGAATAGGCCGCAGATGTCGACAAGTATCATGTCAACTTAAACATCAGCTATGTTCTCTGAATACTCTCGCTCAAAACGTGATTGTTGAAACTTCAATCTATCATTGGTGTTTTGTAGGTGATCATACAATTATCAGGATTTGTATGGGCAACCTGGTTCCCCTAAAAAAATGAATTCATTCATATGCTGACTTTTTAATTCAATTCCGTTTATTGCTATCAGACAATGGACTTTTTTTCGTTCTCTATTGGTTCCTGTGATATTTATGAAAGTGAGAAAAGTTTAAAGAAAAGAAATTGATAAGGTTGAAAGGAGGAAAAAACGCAAGTGAACTTCGAAAGTTGTCTTAAATGTGATTCCATACTTTACATTGATGTTTATTGTTTTCAAACCTATGAAGAGTTTGTTATACTTTGGATTGATGAAACTGGTGAATGTGCATGTCTTTTTGATAGAAAAGTTCACACTGGAAACAGCTCTTTTCGCCCCTACAGACTCCTTCTACTTCTTCTCTGGTGGATTCATGTCGATTTTCTCATAGGCAGCTTGCATGCCCTGTCCTCTGAATGCGGGAAAAGACTCCCATGGGCCTTCCAAGTCGAACTTGCGGAACTCCTGCGCCAACTCTGTCGGCTCGTAAACAATCCGTTTCAGCTCCGGATCATATCGGACCTAAAGAGGAAATTGGTTTTGAAGGTCACAGACAGACACTGTTTAATTTGAAGAAAAAACAACCCTTTGCGAATCAAAGGAGGTTAGAATAAAGAGAAGAGAGCTCTCTCCTATTCATTCCTCTAACCTCGAATCAAAGGAGGTTAGAATAAAGAGAAGAGAGCTCTCTCCTATTCATTCCTCTAACCTCGAATCAAAGGAGGTTAGAATAAAGAGAAGAGAGCTCTCTCCTATTCATTCCTCTAACCTCGAATCAAAGGATGTTAGAATAAAGAGAAGAGAGCTCTCTCCTATTCATTCCTCTAACCTCGAATCAAAGGAGGTTAGAATAAAGAGAAGAGAGCTCTCTCCTATTCATTCCTCTAACCTCGAATCAAAGGAGGTTAGAATAAAGAGAAGAGAGCTCTCTCCTATTCATTCCTCTAACCTCGAATCAAAGGAGGTTAGAATAAAGAGAAGAGAGCTCTCTCCTATTCATTCCTCTAACCTCGAATCAAAGGAGGTTAGAATAAAGAGAAGAGAGCTCTCTCCTATTCATTCCTCTAACCTCGAATCAAAGGAGGTTAGAATAAAGAGAAGAGAGCTCTCTCCTATTCATTCCTCTAACCTCGAATCAAAGGAGGTTAGAATAAAGAGAAGAGAGCTCTCTCCTATTCATTCCTCTAACCTCGAATCATTATTCGAGAACCTCTTTCGAAAAGTTAAGGTGAACTTTGATTACATGTGATTTGATTTAGTTTTCATGAATTATCGATATTTTAGGTCAGCCCGATGTGAAATTGGTTCTGAGATTCTGCTTGTATCTTCTCTCGTCTGCTTTCTTTTCACTGTCCGCCCTTCATATAATTCGTTCCTCGCAATTCTTCACCTTCACACTCTCTCTCTCTCTCTCTCTCTCGCCTTCTTTCCTATCTTTCTGTTGTTGTTGTAGATTGCCCGCCGTAGGTCTCCGGCTGGGTAGACGAGGTCTTCTTTGACATGGCTCAGAAAACAATAACCTTACTTACATCATTTATCTAATTACATTTATTCCTCTTTCTCTCTCGGGGGTTTTTTTTTTTTAAAAATTTTCCCCCTTCATTTATTTGTTATTTTTTTGAGAGAGAGAAAGGAATCACTGGTATAAGAACTTAACAACAGGCGTCGGGCTATTCCACAAATCTATACTTCTTAAAAGTGTGTGGTCACAGCGACACGAGAATAAATGACTAGTTGTATGTGGCTCTTCTAAACATTTTGGGCAAAGAGGTGATTGGGCAGCTCCTATTCTGTGTAGGTAGCTGTTAAGGGAACTTGCATAGCCACTACGTAGTTGCGATAATGTTATTTGTTGTTCCCTGTGAAGTTGATTCGTTGATTTATAGATTCTGGGAGGTTTCTTACCTAGAACAGGGTTAGGGGAGCAGGAGCTAATGAAATTTCCTATCTTTCTAGTCCTCGGCACTCGAAAGTTGACTGAATTTCTACTAGGTTACACCATGTTATTCAGATTACTTTTTCGATGCGATATACCAACATTTCTTAACCCGAAGGGGGTTGAGAAATGTTGGTAGTGCTCTTGCACGGACCTGGCTGTCCCCACTGCTACTATGTACATACACTAGCAGTGAAGCAGCGCGTAGCAACTGGTTCTACCAGGGTAGGTTTGCCCCACATCTCAGGGAAGCGCGTACCCTGCCGCGAGGTGGGAACAAGCGCGAGGAAGCTTATTACTATATTTGTATTGATCCGAGACAAAGGACAACTTGTTTGTCAATGCGATATTGACCACGTAGGAAACACGAAACAACAAAACCCTGGACTCATGATATTCGAGTCTTGTGGGTCTAAAACAAGACCTAATATATGACTCGCCTCATTGTATCCGGATAGAGGGAAATCTTTCCTGAAAGGATGCCCTTCGAATCCGTAGTCCGTCAAGATCCTTCGGAGGTCCGGGTGGTTGTTGAACCAGACGCCGTACATGTCGTATACTTCGCGCTCATACCAATTCGCTCCCTGCAAAAGCATTTAATCTCTTCTTTCTCACTAATACAACGTGAATATGTTTTGATAATGATGGTTGCAAAACAAACAACTGATTTTTGACAGAAAAATAATTTATAAAACGGTTATTCATTCGATGTCGTTACATTTTTGCATTGAAAAAAGATTCGATTCCCTAAGTATGAATAAGACATTTCAAAGCAATTGGTTGACAAAAAATCGAGTGAGAGGGGTACAGAAAGACAGACAGACAGACAGACAGACAGACAGACAGACAGAGAGAGAGAGAGAGAGAGAGAGAGAGAGAGAGAGAGAGAGAGAGAGAGAGAGAGAGAGAGAGAGAGAGACAGAGACAGAGAGAGATAGAGAGCGAGAGAGTAAGAGAGAAAGAGAGAGAGAGAGACCAAAATATATAGAAAAAAGGTTGTGAGCTTGTGATAGCGATAATCAAAACACCGTCTACTAGTATTTTATATTCCTCGCTCTATTAGAACTGGTCGGCAAAGCATGACATGGAACAGATATTATTTTTTGTAAAGTCCATCCAATCTCGATCCATGAAACTACTTGGTATGGATGGCGGAGCCAAACCTTGAAGACAGAAGTGGCTGAGCCTAGCGGTGCCACCTCGTCAGTGTACGTCCTTACTCTGATGCGCGCGTTGAAGCGGATGCTGCACAGGGAGTAGACCACCTCGAGCAGCCAGCAAATTTATTACATTATATGATTATATACAGGATGTTTCTTTGATCCGCACTGCGGGTAGAAAAATCTATACGCTCTCGAAAAACCCCGAAAAACATGGAAATCCATGCGCATGGAAATAAAATTTTCACGGATTTTCGGAGGGAAAGTCCAAATCATTGGCAAAATTGAATGTTGGACACTGAAGTTTTAAAAATCTGTGCGCTCGAAAAAAGTTGTGCGGGTGCTAAGAAACACCCTGATTATATATATATATATATATATATATATATATATATATATATATATATATATATATATATATATATATATATATATATATATATATGATGAATTGCAATACATATTTCGAGGTTCTCAGAAAACCCTTTTTGTAAACCACTGAATACCTCAAAACCCTTGTTGTAAACCACTGAATACCTCAAAACCCTTTTTGTACACCACTGAATACCTCAAAACCCTTGTTGTAAACCACTGAATACCTCAAAACCCTTGTTGTAAACCACTGAATACCTCAAAACCCTTGTTATAAATCACTGAATACCTCAAAACCCTTTTTGTACACCACTGAATACCTCAAAACCCTTTTTGTAAACCCCTGAATACCTCAAAACCCTTTTTGTAAACCCCTGAATACCTCAAAACGATTTTCCCTCGAGGGAACATCGACACCGCATATGAAAGTGAGATTTGTGAACTGGGCGGAGTGATTCCCTTTCAGAAAGGCCAAAACGGGAACAACGCCCGAAGGATGCACCAAGAGCTCAAGTTCGTCTCCCGCAGCGAACTGAAAAATTACTTTCCTTTTACTTACTAATTCATGTATCGAGAATAATTTGATTTTTTCATAATTAAAATTTTCAGATAAAAAACTTGGCATATCATGAAATAGGAAATGAATAGCTAATGGCGAATAAATGAACTATATATATTTTATCTACACTTTTCAGTGCAAAAAAAACAAGCATTCGATAATGACAGAGAACACATTAATACAAGATATAAAAATAAAATCTTGTGACAGTTGAAATTCAAAGTTCTTGTTGGGACTATGACAATACAAGCTGACTCAGCACGCATTGATAACAAAAAATAAGAAAGAAAAAAAATAAGAATTTTGAAATAAAATAAAATAAAAATTAGAGTGTACAAACAGAACTAGTATATTCAAGACACTTTTATTTGTGCCCAATAAAATAGAAAGGAGCACTTTATTCACTAAAATACAGGGTTTTCTCTTAACCGCACTGCGGGTGTGATGCATGCGCTTATGTATACACTCTTTAGAAAACTGATCATAATAATTATGTTTAAAAAAGCTTTTCCTAATTCTCATCGTCGTCTCCTTCTGTCTATTTTTTCAGTAAAGTTTCCCCATTCACCATCAATTTTTTGATGTTTTTGATCTACACATATTTTTGGCTCGTGAGACTCAGCCTGTTGCACGATCAAAATGAGAACGTTCTGGTATTTCCCTATCTCTGAAGATGCTCCTTTCTCTCCCCTCTCCCGTTCTCTTAACTATTCATCAAAGCTAAGAATGCAAAATTATCACGTTGCAAGTGAAAAAGACACGAATAACAACCGAAATGATTATGAAAACATTATTTGAACAAAAAGGTTCAACATTTCTAATTATTGAAAAGGGTTATCATAATTAGCTAAACTCTTGATATATGCACCTTATTAAGACGATCTTGCGAATAAAAGTATGTCTTCATGAGGTCGTGAACCACAGCTGTGAAATAATGAGAACAGTTCGACGAACTTGCACTTGCTGTACGAATTTGGGCAAGCATTGCGCGGCATATCGACCGAAGTTGGCCAACTTTTCCCGCTTGGTTTCATCAATTTTCCAGATCGTTGCTGCAAAATAAACTTCGGATCTGCTCAAAACCTAGGTGTGGTGCTGTGTCAGACTGCAGAGTATTCTCTGGTTCTCTGCTGACTATTCGTGATATCTTAACTCTCATTCTTCTGTTTGTCTATCACCTCACACTCTCTTCAGGTTTTTTGCTGCTTTCAATAATAAAATCATTCACAAAATAGGCCAGCCTGAAAATTAATTCACAAACTCGGGAAAGAAGTTTTTAAAGGTAGTTGTCATGTTTTCTTGTGCTTGGGCTTATGCTTGGGCAAGGTTTCTTGGGCAAGGTTACGAATTAAGGCTTAGGAACGAGACTTAGGAAAGATAATATTTGCGAGTTTTCAATTTTTGGCATCTTGTCAAACGCTAGAAAAGCAGACCACAACTACGAGCTCAATTGTAACATTTAAGTTCTCAATCGAAATGAAACGGCAATTAACAAAAAAGAAGAGAACTACAAATTCAAGAAAGGTTTACTGCACTTTACATTCCAGTTCTTTAAATGTGTTTTTTTACTCTGTCTTGGGCTTTCAGGTATTTTTTTTTAATGTTTTTCGCTTAGATTTAGGTAAAGGTTACGCTGAAAAGGTCGTACAGCTTATAAATGAGACCAATATGTGAATTGTAAATTGCACTACACGAAAAATTCAGTTGCCTGTATTTTGTAGTCCCCTCACCTTTTTTCAATTGCCAAATGGGCACTTTCTTCACCCCCTCCCAGAGGTTCCATGGCTCATGCTTCTGACTTATTTACATTAAAAAAACTATTTTACGTTAAAAACGCTTAGGAAAAATTTTACGCTAACGAGGCCGTACGGCTTAGGCGAACGAGACCGTATCAAGAAAATGACCCAATTGAACTGCCTCAATTGAACCTCTGGGAGGGGGAGTTGCTAAAGTGAATAAGTTCCGCCAAATGAAACCGATTTTAGAATGGTAGGAAAAAGAGCTTTTATTGGAACTGTAAGACTGAAGATTCAAAAGAGGGTGAAAAAAACTTCTCACCTTTATCTTAAAAAAGAAATCATGGCTCTTATTCCCTGATTGGCATATCCTGCGTCTTGTCAGTGGCACGGTGATTTTTTTAAATACTTACATTATTTAATTATTTTTACATGAAAAAACGCTTAGGCTTAGTAAACGTTTACGCTAACGAGGTCATACGGCTTAGGCCAACAAGATCGTATCAAAAAAAATTTTTTTTAAGCATTGTGCCAATGTCTGCAAGACAAGGCGCAGGGTATGCATGCTCATCAGAGAACAAGAGCCGAAAAACATTTTCGAAACCGTAGCGTTTAAAGCCAATTTTTCAACTAATATTCCAATGTCGGCACAATTTAACTTGGGGGGCTCTTTTCGGTGCGTTCAAAATGTTTTTTAATACAAAAAATTTAAATTTTCTTATGCGGTCTCGTTCGCCTAAGCCGTACGGCCTCGTTAGCGTTAACATTTTCCTGGGCGTAAGGGTTTTTTAATGTAAAAATAATCTTTTTAAAAAGTTATTTTTAAAAGCCCCACCAAAGTAAACCCCTCCCCCAAGTTAAAAAGAACCCAATTTCTGCAAGACCGAAATCATTTAGACTTAAGTACGAAATTAGATAGAGTACCAACGTTTCTTCTCCGCTTCTGGAGATTGTGTTGTTGTGGAAAAAGGAGCAGCGAGGAATGACTGCGAACGAGGCAGGAGTGAAACTGCCCGCCGAAGCATCCTCGGACACCTGGAAATTTTTTAAATAAACTGATATTGAAATATAGGCACTAATTTATCGTAAATGGAATCGTAAATTATCGTAAATAAATTTTCATTTGGAATTTTACTACAAAATATATGAAGAAAAACTCCAGATTATTATTCGTTGAGCGCGTGTTCCAGTGACTCTGATGATAGAAGAAAGACTGATATGAAAAGGTTTATTTGTTTTCAACATAACTCTTTAAAGCAAAAAATTTTAACTTCTCTAAAACAGGCCTTTAACATACTACACCCCCTCACCCTCACCCTTTCACCCGCGTCGCGGCTCACCTCACCCTCGCGTCAGCGGAACCTAAAACACGGCCTCAACTTCAAAACGGCTTAGCTCAATTAATTACATTCATGACTGCTATCCGTCAGGTTTTTCGGCCTTTAACGGCCTCAACTAAGCCGTACGGCCTCGTTAGCTAAGCCGTACGGCCTCGTTAGCTAAGCCGTACGGCCTCGTTAGCTAAGCCGTACGGCCTCGTTATCGTAAACTTTTACTAAGCCTAAGCGTTTTTTAATGTAAAAATAATTTTCTGATGTAAAAATAAAAATTTATAAACATAATTTAAAAAATAAAAAAAGAGAAAGAAAAAAGAATACTAATTAATTGAGGTAGGCCGTTTTTAAGTTGAGGCCGTGTTTTAGGTTCCGCTGACGCGAGGGTGAGGTGAGCCGCGACGCGAGTGAAAGGGTGAGGGGGTGAGAGGGTGAGGGGGTGCGATTTGTTAAAGGCCCTAAAACATTAAATAACCAACTACAATGGTTTCTCAAAACTCGCATGGTACTGTAGTTCTGATGTCAGAAACTTGTCGACTTTTTAAATAAAGAGTAAGGTGTGATGTGGAAGCTTATTATATGAGCATTGTCTAGTTGTTGAAGAATTAGTGATTCAAGTTCTCCATCGCAGTTCTGGCAAAGGTTCGAAAATTGAAGGAATAATGTGCATTGGATCCAAAATTTTGCAAGACTTTGGACAAAATCCAGGTCTTCATTGGAAATCTGACGATATATTTGCAATGAAGACTGTCTGGAAAGGTAAAATGGCAACTACTCAAAATTCTAGTGGAATTTTGGACGAGACTCGAAAATTCATTAAAAACCTGACAATGGTTCAAATATTGGAGCAAGAAAGTCTTTAAAGATAAAGATGATTTCCACTGCCAGTTTGTAACAGTAGGCATAAAATACGATTATCAATCAGGTTTATTGGTTGGATGGTGTGTGGGAAAACGAAATTTAAACGGTGTATAAGTCGACAGCTTAGAACAGACGGAAAAAAGTAGGTCGTGCGAGAGGGACGAAAAGTTGGTTCAACCAATTGTAGGAAAAGTTGGTTGAATACCTTAAAGATAAAAAATTGGTTCAACCAATTATAGGAAAAGGTTGCTTTTACAAAGTGGATAAACAATTTTATCTGACCAACTAGGGAGAAAGCTGGTTGAACGGCTCGCACTTGAAAATAGTACACTTTTTACCGGTTTCCCGATGTGAGGGATATAGTTTTATATGTAGTGTAAAAAAATTGTTAACTTTTGGTAAACTACCAAATTGTTAAAGTTGTATTTTCTTATGTTCATTGTTAGTATGATTGACTCAGAAAAGAAAATGATGCATTGGCAAGTGTTTTGTGTGAGTACCATGTCAATCAGACTAATGGAGCGTTAGAATTCAACTTTTCACTTTGCAAAGTAATCTCTGCAAAGTGATCCCGTTAAACGCTCTAGGCCGCATCCCGTTAAACGTTTAACGGGATCACTTTGCAGAGATTACTTCGCAGAGTGAAAAGTTGAATTCTAACGCTCCATAAGAGTGTTACACAAAAAAATACTTTCCCTCTGTTCAGCTGAAATGGAACATGTTCGAATCGTTATGATTTCGTAAGTTCAGCTCCGACCAAAGTTTGTCATTTCACCGTCTTCTCATGGACCCAAATGGTCGTGGCGATCAAGGAAAAGAAGTGAAAAAGAGTATGTTCATTTAAATTCATAAAGAGTGCCTAGTCCAGTTGATGCATCGTGGATTTTCTCACTTGGAGTTTTGAAATGGTTTATCCCAAATTTCGAGCCCGATAAAACCTGAAAACTAAGGTCAAGTACGGTCAAACAACTGATTTTTCAAATCATGAATTTTTTTTTTTGAAGTATTTAGTTAGCTTATTTTGAAGAGCCTTTTTCTATACTAATTCAGAATAAAACGTTCCGATCTTCTTTCGTTGTCTTATTCTTTATCAGAGAGTAAAGCTGCGGTGAAGAAGTCGAATAGTAGCAAAAGTCTGGGGCTATTCGGAAAGAAGAAGCAAAAATCATCAAAACATCCAAAAGTGAAGAACACTCAAAATGTGAGGGAATTTTCAGCTTCTTTGAACTTTTTCAATTTTGTTGTTACAACAGATGTTCTTCTGCATGAGATTTTATAACAAAAACATTAATTACCAAGATTATTATCATATTTCCTTTTCGTATCCGTCTTTGTCTTCGAAGTGTGTAACAAAGCATTCAATCCTTTCCTGATAATTAGCGGATCGTCAGAAAGTATGTGGAATAGGGTAAATTACGGATCTGGTAATCAGCGGAACCCAATTATTCCATGAACTGGGTTTTAAACAAAAAAATTTAGCATCGAAAAAGTGAAGAATTGATCACGCATCAAATATAATTAGATCAAATGAAAAATGTGGGTAAAGCAAAAGCTGAAGATTGTATAATTCTGATTTGAGAGTGATGATGAAGTGAACAGAGAGGTTCGTTCGGCTTCTGACAAACGAATGATGTATTCGTCTCCTCGAAATCATTCGAAGAAGCAAAGAAAAAAGCCTGATACATCTCATAAGATCGAGAATGACTCTCAAAAACCACTAAAAAAGAAGTCCATACCTGCTACTGGTTGGTATCAATAATCAATCGGGCTTTCAAAATCAAATTTCATGTACAGTCCCGTTCGTAAGCATACGAACGATTGTATCTTTCCCCATAACAGCGTTTAGAATGTAAGCATCGAAATTGTTTTTGTAACGATTCTTTAATCAACAGAAAACAGTGATAGACCTTACTTTGCGAGTTACCACAAACAAAAAACTTTTAGTATTCACGATTTTCCAAAAATTTCGAAAGTACCGTTTTTGCACTGCGTTAAACAAAAAATTATAAAAATCGATCAACGACTACAACGAAGCAATATTAATACGATTTCATTCTATATTCAATACTCATTTGCCATGCCCTTTGTTTCCATCACGATACTACATCTACGAGGCATGGACGCGACTAGATTCGCCAAAGTCGCTATAGGGAGATCTCTCCAAGCTTGTTAATGTTTAAAGAAAAAATTTCTGCACAAAATCTCGCTTTTTTTTCTTGAAGTGCCTTTCAGCTCTTTCCACAAGTGCTCAATAGGATTCCACAAGTGTCCAAGTGCTTTAGGTCAGGTGACTGGCTCCTCCAGTCCTCTCACCACCAGTTCTTGACTAGAACCGAAGTAAGATTCGGGTCATTATCTTACTGTAACGGCCATCCTCGAGCCATGTAGCACGTCCTTGAGATAATTTTATGCTATACATGAGCTCTAGATAGTGTTCTTTACACATTATACCATCAATCTGAAGTAATGGTCCGACACCGCCGACATTGAATGTGCGCCAAACTGTGACACTTCCTCCTCCACGTATCACAGATTAAATCGTAAACTTGAGATGATGTCTCAGACCTGAAAGGCTTCTAAAATGTTGTATACCGTCAGTTCCTACCATGATATATTCACTCTCAACGCTCCAGAAGACATCAGACCAGTCTTGAAAAGTACAGTAAGGTGGTCCTCAGCCGACTGCAGGCTCTCAGAGATCACTGATTCCTTCTTTCACCGGCCTACGTGTTAATAATCCTAATCCAAACCGATTCCTTTTTTCACCGACCTACGTCCTAATAATCAAAATTGAGGCAACCGACGTTTAAAGTAGAATTGGACACCTGAACCATTAGTTATGTCAATTAGCCTTTCAACAGATAAGAAATACTAACGTTGACTCAGTAGAACTGTGAATCTGCCTGTTGATGTCACTACCAATCAGTCTTGAATTTCTCTTGGAGATGCGTGTAATGAATCGATCGATAAGTTGTTTTCCGTGGTTTCCCATTAGTTTTTCTCCGGTTTTTTGGGTAATGGAAGCGTGAACAGTAGGTTCGGTCGTCTTGAAATCACGAGCCAATTCCTACATGGTCAGGTCATTTATATGGCCATGATGGATAACCGCTCTCTCAGGTACTGCGATATTTTTGGTCCTTCTGGTCTACCCATCCTACAAAAAAATCAGTCCAATTTTATTGAAAAAGGAGAAAGAACTCTTAAAAAGGGGTCGCAAGCGTGTAATTTAATTCTTTTCCCAACTATTCTTATATATGAGTAAGGGCGCGAGTTTATCTGTTGATCAAAATCTGTCACAAAGCTTCGGATACACATACGAACATTTCAGACAAATGAAGATTTCATATCTTCAACGCTCACAATTTTATAAAGAAGAACGGGATCGTTCGTATACTTTTGTACGGCACTATATATAAGACGATGCTGGGAAAAATTTTCGCCAAAATGCTCAAAATGTTGTTCCTCGGGCAGATTTCCCTTGAAAAACCAAGCTTTTCCATGGCAAGAAACGGAAAAAAGCGCCATGATAAATGGCAGAAAATAACATGCGTTTTGACGGGCCTGCCAAGAAAAACCGTCAAAAAACAAGCTTTCTACTTTGTACTCGTTTTGTCACTGCCAGAATCCGGTTTTTGTTTGTCCTTGTTTTGTCACTGCCAAAATCGGGTTTTTGTTTGTCCTTGTTTTGTCACTGCCAAAATCTGGTTTTTTTTGTCCTTGTTTTGTCACTACCATAATCGGGTTTTTTGTCCTTGTTTTGTCACTGCCACAATCGGGCTTTTTTTTTTAGCCCCTGCAACCCCTTAGCCTCATTTCTGGGATGATGGAGGATCGCTCTCAGCAACTCTTTGGTCTTTGGAGAGTGCGAATACTAGACTTTGATCTCATCCAAAAGGCTGAGATGCAATACCATCAGCTACAACGCCCACAGACCAACCATTTCTAGCGACGTACCCCAACCGAGTTTATACCCCAACCGAGTTTACTAAACTCGGTTGGGGTACGTCGCTAGAAGTGGTTAATATGTGGTCGTTGCAGAGCTGTGTTCAACGGACAAAAAGTGTTCAGAAAAAGAGCCGAGTTTGGCAGTGCCAAAACATGTCACAAAGGAAAAACAAAATTATCCGTGATTTGGCAGGAACAAAACTTGGCCACAGAGTCATTCATCATTTGGCACTGCGAAATAGTGGCCGATTCTTCGTCCCTATTTTGGCAGCTCAAAAAAGACTAATATCGGAATTTCCTTCTCCCAAGTTCGCATACTCGAAATCTTGGCAAAATAAAGTTTTTGGCTGAGGAACAACATTTTGAGCATTTTGGCGAAAATTATTCCCAGCATCGTCTTATATCCTGTGTGATTATTGAACTCTCATCTGGAATTTCAATTTCTTCAATTCCTATTTCAACTATAAACAAACGACGATAAAAAAATTTTCAAAACCTTTGGGGGAGAGGGGAAATTCACTTGTATTATCTGGAAAAAAGATGGCATTGAATCCTACTCATACCCTTTTCTTTCCGAAGACTCAACAATAACACGGGCTAAAATCATCTATAAAGACCCTATTAGGAAACCAATGAATGAACAATCGCACAGAAAAAAAAGCTAGTACACCGGGCGGGATCGAACCCAGACCATCTCGACTCAAACCAGGAGCGCGTGTAACCATTACACAACGGGGACTCATTGCTATTTGTCTTCTTAACCAGGCGTCACTGCCTTTAAACTGTGTAACTTAGAATTTGAACATTTTTTTAGGAAACCGTTTCGTATGTTCTGAACTGCTTACTATTCAACTCGATGTCCTCTATAGATACGTTTCTCTGTTTTTTGTTTAGGTTTATCTGTAATCCTTTCATGGTGTTGCTCATCTAAGATAATAAGGTTTATTTTCTATATATCGTCGACACGCTTCACGGAAACATCGTGCTCTGACTCCCTCTCCGCTAAAGTCATCTGTGAGTGATTTTTCGGAATTTTGAAAGTCAATCATAGATCTCTAACACTGTTGAAATTTCAAAAAATTACCGTTCTTTGAAAGTGGGATTCTAAATTAATGAGAAGCTCTCTCTTCGGATTTTCGCTTCTCATTAATCAAAACTCCTCCGTTCAGTGAGAGGTTGTTTTCTTTTGATTTTTCAACAATTACAAGTGAATATATTGAACCTCGAAATCAATCTTCTGGGTTAGCAATAATCTTCTGGGTTAGCAATAATCTTCTGGGTTAGCAATAATTTAAGTGTGTACGACTAAAGAATAAAATCCGACCTTCTTGACGGACAAATCGGTAAAAAAATGTTGGTACTTCTTTAACGAACATGACTTTCGCCATTGGTTCTATACAAACTAACATTGACACAAAGACAAGATCCTGTTTTACAAAATGAGGTTTGTGTCTCATCTCGAAAAAGCGCTAAATTTGCCACGAAGGCAGTATAAGCGTGCGGAAAGTATTACTGTTATAATTCTGAAATAAATATGATCTGAATTGTTTCCTAGCTAAGATTCCCTACAAAGATTTTGCTTGCGAGCTATACTCAACTACACTAAATCATTCAGTTAGTTGTTAGACAAAAAGTTTACGGCTTTCTGGCATCTACATATGTTCTACTTTTTCGCCATGAATTATAAAACTGAATTCTAAAAGCGTCGGAAACTTAAAGAGTTGTTTATGTTTTCCTACAAATTAATGATCTTAGTAAATTTTAACTACTTCAGTGTAAATATTTGAAAACTTTCCGCATTGCTGAAGAAGTTTTTCAATTTTTTCATTCTTTCTGTATTTTCTCAACCAAAGAGACCCGTTTAGAAACTATTTCAGGAGCCAGATTCCTCGTCTGGCTCAGCGTCCGTTCGTCGACCGCCGTCGGCACACAAGCTCAAACACGCCAGCGCTTCCAAGTCCAAGTTTTCCGCCCCATCTAAAAGCCACAGAGTCCACGAAAGAAGTCACTCCACTACTGCAACTACCACAGACCATTCAAACGTGCTTGCTTTTGAAGTTTTTTGTTTTGATATGTAGTAGAAAATACATAAAGTTATCCATAACTTCAATTATTTTATGTTTTCACGAAAGCATGTAACTTTTCTGTTGATAGCTTAATGTCACTTTTCTATAGCGTACACAAAATTTATAGCGTACACAAATATTAAGTACACAAAATTTGGTTAAATATTACTTGAAAAGTTTTTATCTCCTGGAGCGTTTCAGTTGAACAAACAATGCAGCAGTGTAGTTGTAGTTGAACAAACAATGCAGCAGTGTAGTTGTAGTTGAACAAACAATGCAGCAGTGTATTTGTAGTTGAACAAACAATGCAGCAGTGTATTTGTAGTTGAACAAACAATGCAGCAGTGTATTTGTAGGTAATGCATTCCAATAGATAATTGTTATAACATAACGTTAAGCATCTTATTTTTGTGAAAAATCCCAATTTGATGTAATTACGCTTTCATCGTTGTTATATTTTTATGATGTACAAGTTTGATATCCAGTTCTTTTTCAAAGTTATGCATCTCTTCAAAAGCTATATGTATATAATATTTACTATAAGTATATAATATATACGTATATTTTGCTTTAGTTATACATTTCAAAAAAACACTAATTTTCGTTGTTAGTTATCTAATCTTCATCTATAATTTGATAGCCAGGAGAAGATGAGATGACGAGACGCGCGCAGCCTCGGAAAGATGAAGAAGATGGATATAGACGAGGTATACGGCATAGACTATTTTCTGTTCCCACTCATTATTATGCCAAGTGCATTTTGGATTAGACAGGCAGATAAAGGAAGGGGCTACAGATTGGGAAATGAGAACATGAGAGAGAAGGAGGAAGAGAGTGAGAAAAAGAAAGAAGCTGATATTATCAAATGAAAATAAAGAAAAAAGAGGTAAATGAAGAGTAAAAGAAAGATTTATGCCGAAATGAACTGATAAAGCAAATAAGAAAAAGGTGATGGAAGAGTGGGAAAAACTAAGAAAGCGAGTAAGGAGGGAGTGAGAGAGAGAGAGAGACAGTCAGGGAGAGAAAAGAGAAAAGGAGAGATGCAGGGAGAGAAAGGAGGAGAAAGAGTTTGAGAGATATAGAGACGGAAAGCGAGGCAGAGAGAGAAGAGGTTAGAAGGCAAGATAAGATTCATAACAAACCATCAGTGCTCTGCCTTTGTCGGCGCTATGTTTGCCAGGGCCCTGTTTTTTTGTAAACAGCGGTTGATCCGGAGTTACGGTAACTGTCGTCTAACCGATTCCCAGAGTTTTTTTCACATATATTCGTCGTTCTCTTCATCTCTAGTTACATCTGCAATCTTTAATTCTCTCACTCTTTCTTAAGTTCCCTTAATGTATCTATTTCCCTCTACATTCACAGCTATCTATTGTTTATTCATATCTACATCTGTCGTACGGCAAAAATGACTCAATCTTTTTTCTCTCTTTCATGTTTTTTTTCTTATTTACTTTATATAGTATTTTTTCTTTTCTATTTTTTCCTCTCGGATATTTTCCTCTTTGAATTTCTTCTCTCTCTCCCTTCCTCCTTTTTTTTCTTTGAAAACACTCAATCTGTATCTTTTTCTGTCTCTTTCTTTCTCTCTCTTACAATCTCAATGTATTTCGCTTCCTCTCTCTCTTTATCTCTTTTCCTCTCTGTTTTTCTATAGTTCTTTCTTTTTCTCCCTCATTCTCTCTACCCGATTCTACCCGATTGTCCGGGCGTGGCATAATGGTTAGTGTGTTAGACCATTGTGCGAAGAGTCCCGAGTTCGACTCCCATCCCGGACAGATCCACCCAAACCAAGGGGGTTAAGAAATGTTGGTAGTGCTCATGCACGAATCTGACTCTCCCCACTGCTGCTAATCACACTAGCAGTGATCTAGCAGGCAGCCACTGGTTCTACCAGGATAGGTCTGACCTGCATCTCAGGGGAGCGCGTACCCTGCCGCGAGGCGGGAACAAGCGCGAGGAAGATTATTATTCTCTCTACCCGATTCTCATTCATTCTATTCAGAATAGATGAATCACCTTCAAACAAAGAAACAAGGGAATCAACCAAATGCGCATTGCGCTTCTCAACTTCCAATGAGACTAAGAAATGAGACATACATAGGTCAGGAATTGCTTCTGGGTTAGGGTCGAAGATAGAAGGATGTTATATAGGGAGAGGATATGAAACGAGAGAAATAGAGACAGGCGGAAAGAGAGATGAATAGAGAAAGAAGAGACATGTTGAGAAGGAAGGTAGAGATATATAGAAACAGAGAGAGACAGAGATAGAAAAATGATGAGTTTTTGAAAACATTTGAAAGCAGAGGACATTTCGCGTGGGAGAGAAAAAGAAAGAGATGAAAGAGATGAGAGAGATGAGAGACAGGCAACTAGAAAATGAAATAGCCTGCAAAGAAGCTGAAATTTATTAGTGGTCAAGTAAGAAGCGTTAGCAAACGCGAAAGAGAGAAAAAAGAGAGAAAGAGACAGAAAGAAAGAGGATGAGCGAAAGAGGGAGAAGTTAGAGGAGAGATAAAGAGTGAAAGGGATAGAGATATAGAAAGAGAGTAGGAGCGAAAGAGGGAGAAAGAGAGTGGGAGAAAGAGCGAGAAAGATAGAGCGAGAGACAAAAAAGGAGTGATATAGTATGACTCTGTTAATTCTATAAAATATCTCTCTGTACCGTACAAATACAAGAACAAGTAAAAGCTCTTCAAAGAAGATCTGCACAAGTTTGAGAGGAAAAGAAAGAACCTAAAATTAGCTCTACCTACCTGGCACCTTGGATAAGCTTTTTCCCGTTAAGTATGAATCTTTTTCCAGTAAGTTTTGAATAATCTAATCTGTAGAATGAATCATCTGCACATGTTTTGAAGAACTCTTCAGAAGTTTCTTTCACTCGCTACGTTTGAGAGTTGAACGGTTTTAACATGAAATTTTTTTAAAAAGTGTTTTAAAGGGCGATCGAACTCAAGCAAGATCCGCCGTATTTTGAAGTGGAAATGGGAAAAGGCAGAGGAAAATTTCAAGGTTTTTATTGATTTTTTTTCTCAAACAAACACTGAAGTGTGAAATAACAATTCGATTCAATGTTTACCATGAAAGAACTTCTTGACAGTCATAAGAAACATTGATAGCTTTCTAAATTTGAATAAAAGTGTTTTTTTTTTAAATTTCTGCTCTTAAAATTGAACTTAAACTTCCATGAAGTATTATTTGAATTTTTAAAAAAATAATTCTTCTGCTTCAGGCGAACGCCGGTAAGTTACCCGAGGGCTGCTCCAGGACTGCTTTCGACCGCAATATTCATCGATGTCAACATCCAGGTTTTTAGATGAAGCGAAGATGTCCTAAGAGGCAGGATCTCATAGATGACTTTCTGTTGAGAGAAGGGGAGTTGGTATTTTTCCTGACCTACATAGAAGGGTCTCTATGAAAGATAAACGTTAATTTGACTATTAGGACTTGGAAACGGAGCTTTAAATACGTCACTTCTGCTCATTTTATGGTTTCTTGGGCACTTTTGCATTTTAGGGACATCACCCCTACCAGAGGTTCAATGGATCATACGTCTGACTTATTTACATTTAATAAAGTTATTTTTACATTAAAAACGCTTAGGCTTAGAAAAAGTTTACGCTAACGAGGCCGTACGGCTTAGGCTAACGAGACCGTATCAAAAAATGCCACTCTAATCTGACCCGTTAAACCTCTGGTAGGGGGGTGTCTATAAAGTGCAAAAGTACCGTTTCTTGAATCTTCAGTCATGCATTCGAGCCCATATAACTATTTTTGACAATTTTTTTAATTCCAGGCTATTCACTCATAAATATTTGTAAAAAAAAAATCTTTGTCTTCTTTGTTATAAAAATTTTAGTATTATTTTAGATGTTGATATTGCGTTCCAGATGTGGTGTGTTTGGATCAAACTCGTGTCCTCCTGAGAGACGATGAATTCATCCACGCTAGTTGGGTCGAGGTCTCCAAGGAGAAAAAAGTAAGTAAAAGAAAGGGAGGAAAACTTCAAGAAATTTTTTGAAAACAAAAATGTTTTTGGGTCAAACTCATGAATTTATTGAGGAAAAAACTTTATTGAACAGGTCTAGAAAGAAATAATGAGCAATCCAGAAAACTAATTTCTGGAAGTTGGTCGCTTAGACCAGCACTGGTCGCAGAAATTGGTCGCTCTGAACAGCACTGGTCGCAGAATTTGGTCGCTCTGACCAGCACTGGTCGCAGAAGTTGGTCGCTCTGATCAGCACTGGTCGCAGAAGGTGGTCGCAGCATTAAAAGCTTCGCTTATCGAAAAATCAAACTTTACGCGTCTGTATTTGCACAGAATGGAGCATTTGTGGTCATATTGATCGCCCAGTTAGCACATTCTATTTTTTTATAAAAAGCGTTCGTGAAAAATAATGACAGCTTATAGTAGACATTGAACTAGGCGTATTTCTAATCACTCACGAAATGCAATAAAAATAGAGCTAAGTGTATTCATTTGACTTCATTGGTACTTTGAATTAATTTCGAATAAATTTTTCTTTCTGTTTGCTCATTCTTGCAGGCAATCATATGCCAGCTGCCAACGAAAGAATCAGCTGCTGCCTTCTGGAAGATGGTCGCACAGCATGACGTAGAGGGTGTTCTCCTGTTCCTCACAGCCGAAGAAATGCTTCAACACGGCGCATACTATACTTTTCCGAAGAACAGGTTTGAAATTGACTCGAATCTCAATAAAGAGAAGTTTCTAGCGTATGATGTACCCAAACATGCGTTAGAACTTTCAAAGATAACATGTTGGAACGTGTTTTGAAGCTTTCGATGTGTACAATCAAGTCCTGATAACAAATAAAAACATTACCTTGGTACTTGTAGTGCTAAATCGTTTTTTAGACGGTTCAAGAGGTGGTAAAACTCTTTAACAAAAGAAAGATGAGCAGAGAAGTGTTTTGAGGAATGACCGGAATTTTTTGTTTGTTAAAATAATGACAGAAGTCTTTTGTCAACAGATGCACTCTCCATTTTTCAAAGTCACTCCAAGTGACAGAAATTCAGCGAGTGTCAGTCAATAACAGCTGGCTGATGCACGTCGTACTTCTAAAAGCCGGGGACACTCGCAGGTTCACTCAATGCAATGATTTATGATTAATAAGTACTTGACTCGCATGTTTAGTCATTGCAGTCCTCAGTCCCTCATTTTTTTATAAAATACAAAGTATTTCATGATATCTTGGCTCTGATTATAGATATAAGATGAATCTTTAATTTTTTTAAACAATTCTTAATAATATACCTAAAAAAAATGGTTTTCGATTTATTAATTAGAAGTACAAAAACATCATCAATACTCTTTAAACGACGAAAAGCCACCAAAAATATCTCCCGTGACTTTTTGATAGAACTATTAGAGTTGAACGTGCGAAAACTCTCATCTTTTTTGTTTTACTTGTGACTTGAAATTTTACATGTGACTTGTGAGTTTTGTGACTTGCAATTTGAACATGAAAAGGTTTCTGAGAGAAGACAATATTCCTAGCTCCAGCGGTAGTAGTATGTAGAGAGAGAGATGCGATGAAGATCAACAAGGGCGCAATTGAATTCAATTCAGAAATCTTCTATTGATGAGATGGGGAAAACTCATTTATAATTGAAGAAGATCGGTTGCAATAATACATTAGGTAGATAGATATTTGGAGAGACTTACACTCTGAGGCACACAATACGAAACGCACTTTGCATTAAGAAAAAATACTTCATTAATTTTCTCTCTTTCTCTTTCTTTATCTATTTTCCTCTTTCTTCCTTTCTTCTTTGTACCCTTTAAGCTCTCCCTTTTTCTCAGTGTCAATTGCTCACTCTTTAACTCATCCTCAATCTCTCTATCTTCCCCACCCATTCACGCTCTCCATCTTTCTCTTTTTCCTTTTCACTCTTACTCCTTTTGTCACATTTTCATTTCATCATGAATACTTCATATCTCCCTTTTTAATTGTCTTTTGTATAACTTCATGCTCTTATTCAGAAAACGCAGAAAACAGCAGGTAAAAGATAAAGGACTACTAAAGTGGCAGAAAATTCACAAAAAAGTACTATAAAATGTAAAACAGGGACTACCGTATAACGGACAGTGGCTCCTAATTTCAGTCATTTGAGTAATAGCTGGTGTTGAGAAAAAAGGGAATCCCTCCGTTCTTTGTCCTCATCCTTTAGATGGTTTCTTATTATTCCAGAGTACTCTGCTCGGAAGACGGTCCGTTAAGAAGAAAAAAATCAAAAGTATCAAGAAACTTCTGTTAACAATAAGTTTCGCTAGAAATAATAATTTGAAAAAGCTCTACAAATAGGATTCAGAATAGCCATTTGGTTGTCTGAATATGTCATATATCATTTCAGAGGACTGTATCTCACTTTCACAGCAGTATATACATATATATTCTCTTCAAAACATGAAGCTGAGTTCGGGTTGAAGAGAATGCTTTATTTCACTGAAAAGAAGAACCATTGTGTTAGAAAAACATCTACCAATCGAGCTTTACCGACAGATTTGGTTTAAGTATTACATTACTCTTACTCCTGGCTTCATACATCTTCAATGGCTCAACTCAACAAGGTTCGGACTGGAATATTACATCCCCGGCCTCTTAAATTGCACTCTCAGAAAGCAGGAAGAGGTGTAATCTACATATTAGTCTCGACCCCCTGTAAGCAACCATTGGCACCTATTGCGCTATTACATCTACGGAAGACCTTCTGCTCTTACCTAATAAATATATCGAACACCCTTGACCCGCGCGCTCTCTCTCTCTTACTTTCTCTCTTTTTCTCTCGGTCTGTTTCTCTCTCTTTCTCTCTTTCTATTTATCTCTCTCTTATCCTCATGCGTTCTCTCTCTCTTAATCTTTACCATTTGGCATGCCATATCCCTCTCTCTCTGACCCCTCTTCATAATATCCCTCAGCATACAATAAATAAGACCCCAACCCTTCACCTCGACCCCTAAACCCCTTCCTCTACATTCGCACCTCCTCAGTTTCCCTCGACACTCAACCTTCTTTACTCAACCGCCCCTTTATTAGCTCTTCTCTGTCATATGCAAATTACTCTCCAGTCCCTCTGTTTATTTCCCTTTCTCTCTCTCTCTCTCTCTCTCTCTCTCTCTCTCTCTCTCTCTCTCTCCGGTGATCTCTCATTCTCACTCTCTGCGGGGTGCAATAGGCAGAAAGACCAGATTCCTTATGAATCAAACTAAGAATCTTTCAATCTCTATGAGATAGAGAGACAGAGAGAGATAGAAAGGAATGGGAGAGTCGGAATAGGAAAAGTTATTGAAAGATATGATGGGAAAGGAGAAGAATGAAAAGCATAGAAAGAAAGAGAAAAGAGGGTCATTTATCTAACAGTCAAGAGTGATAACAAAGAGAAACAAGAAGAGGGGTTACATAAATCTTTTTGGAAGTTTCTGTGAATTTAGAAAAGTGCATTAAGAGCATTCGATCACAGTGACAATGGAAGATGAATGGGGAAATCTTAGTGTTCTCGTTTCGTTAGGAAAATACAGAAGATTACTGAAGAAAAAGAAAGAAAAAATAAAGGGCGATTAAGAAAATGAGAAATAGGAAAAAGAAGAAAATAGTGATAGAGAGACAACCAGAAGAATAGAAGAGTGATAGAGAGACATTCAGAAGAAGAGAAGAGTGATAGAGAGACAACCAGAAGAAGAGGAGAGTGATAGAGAGACAACCAGAAGAAGACAAGAGTGATAGAGAGACAACCACAGAAAAAAGGATTAAGAGAAACCGGTGAAAATTTTCACACAAAGAGAGGACGGTCATAATTTAATATATTGCAATAAACTTGTATGAGTATTACGGTAAGTTTTTTCTTCGAATAAAACCTTCTGATCTTTGCTTACGTGTAAACATAGAAATCAGAAAAGAATCTTAATAGTGCATTCAAATCAGGCGGGTACTGTAATCCGGCCATTGCACTCTGATTGTCACCTGTCGCACATATACAGATTGACACAAAAGAACCCGGCCGATAGCGGTTTACAAGATGTTCTCTGCTACATACTTATCTTCTGCTTAGTTTTCCTATTTTCCCATTTCTCTCTGCTCCGAACGCGTTTTGTGAGATTAATGTCTTTCTCATATACTCTCTCGCTTTCTAACTTTTTATTCTCTCTCCCTCTTCTCTCTCTCATTCTTTCTCTGTCTCTTTCTTTTCCTGTCTTTCTTACTCCTTCTCTTTCTTTCTCTTCAAAGTCTGCTTTGTCCATTTCGAGAGCTAAGCCTCTTCTCAAATTAATACTTGCATCATTCTACTCAGAAAATGTAGCCAACTGTTCGACTATTACGCAGGGCCTATGGCAGGTACACAGGAAGTAAGAGAGAGTGCATAAGAGATGCATACATCTTCTTTTTCTGAAAATTTAGAAACTCGATCCTAAATCTTGTGAATTGACTTTTCATACTCAATGATGAGTTTGACAGTTCAACTTGAGACATCCGTTTCGTTTCCATCAGTTCTCACCTCCTTTTAAAGCAAGTCAATGAATGCTCACTAATCCAATATAAATGCAATAACGCGTATTGGAACAGAAGTTTCCTTTTTAATTTCTGACAAATCCTAATTTAACTCATACATTCCCGGCAGGTTTCTGAATGGGAATTTTCATATCCAATATTTCATGCAGTAAACGGCAGGAAAATGTCCAACTGCGGCTGTCAGAGCAGTGGGAGTCGTGACAATAAACAATATTTCATCTATTTTCTTATGTATACCATATTTGTATTTCATACCATGCCATCTTTTGTATATTTGTATTTTGTATGCTTACTTTTAAAGAAAAAATTTTGAGACTACAATTTTACATTTTTTTTGAAAAGAGCACGAAAAAAGTAGGCCTTAGTCTTCGAAGTCTTCGAATGCTTTCAAGTTCGGATCTCACTCACAATCTTGGATTTATTGAACAACGAGACACTGGGTCAGCTTTTTTCCGTGGAACCAAGTTCTCTTGGAGTAGCAACTAGCAGTAGACCCATTTTAAGCCTACTTCGATTCTCATGCAGCACGGAAACAGCGGTTGTCTCTCAACCTGTGCAGCATTTTAGCTTTCATCAGCATTGGTATATCTTCTTACTTGCAATATTTCAAATTCTCGAGATCGTACAGTACAAATCATAATATTTTTCGGGGTCTCTCTACCTGATACGTTCTTATTCTTACTACGTACAATAGTAACACACAGGGCAGTGGATTCGTTTGTAACTGCGTGGAGTATAAGTTTCATGTCTTTGAGAATGATCACACAACGATTCCTTCAAAAAAATATTATTCCTAATAGACTCTATGAACATTTGATTGCCGAGAAGTATCATTGGAATCGGTCGTGTTTTCCGTATCAAATGGATGACGTCACCGATCGAATGATCTCATTTAGCCACGGAGAATACATATATGCTTCGAATGTTTGCTTCTTCATCACAAGCATATATTGATTGATTGACTTTCACGGAAACTTCGGATGTTGCGGCTTATTTGATGAAAAGTTGAAAAGATGACTTTGTCGGCCTAAAAGCTATAAGTAATCCGATAAGGAGAATCAACAAGATATCACTCATCTCTGACTCATCGGTCGCTCAGCTTTGTCTTTTGTTGAATAGCTCATATGAGTTCTCTTCTGACTGTGGCAGGCGATTGAATGGCCTTGTCATACTTCAAAGCAAACCCGCGGCTTCTGCATAACATGGTTGGATAGAATACATATAGATGTCATTTCCGGGCTTTTTGATGGGTTTCCGTTCCACATGTTGTGGAGTCAAACAAGAGAGGTCTCGGAGTAGAGAGAGGAGGTTTCTGAAGAAAATAAAAATAAAAGAAGAGGATAAGTGAAAGAGAGAGAGAGAGAGAGAGAGAGAGAGAGAGAGAGAGAGAGAGAGAGAGAGAGAGAGAGAGAGTCTGTGTGTAAGAGAGAAAAAGAGAGAGGGTTTGTGTGAGGGAGAAAAGAGAAAGTAAGAGAGAAAAGTTAAATTCAATTCCATGAGAAAAAAAGTTATACTCTACACAAAAAAGAAATATTCAACATTGCACTGCTCGCACTTGACACTTCATGGCTTAAAAAGAGCCTAAAAAATTTCTTGTATAATTTGAACCGGAAAATCGAATGAGATTCTTTTTTTAAATCTTAATTTTCATTTATGTTGGATGGTTGCTTTCTCATGAAGATGATTATACATTCACCAACTCATGGCAATCTTTCCTCACATCTCCAGTTATTAAAGTATGAGGCTATACAATTAGAATATTAGTTTGAACTAATAGAAGAATTTAGTAAATCTTCACCTAATACTCAAAATTTTACAAAACAAGTTTCTCAATTGTTCACAAAGATGATCAATAATCGAGCATTAAACAAGGTTAGAATGAGAAAGATATTGATCCTTCATATTTATAAGCTTTATGACGTAACAATTATTATTTTAGAATCATCAATATTTAAATGATATTTCACAATTAAGGAAATGAGGGCTTTAAGCAGTCATTGTCGAGTAAAAGGATCAAAGCGATCTTTACGTTTTAGAAAAAGATTTTTACGTTAGCCCCCAGCACGTTAAGTCCCCCAGTGAAACAAGAGCCCCCCCAACACCACATAACATTTTTTCCATCGGGGGAGAGGGGTAAATTTAAAATTTAAAAATTGAGAAGTGGGAGGAGTAAGTAATTTTTAAAGATTAAACAATACCCCCTCCCCAAGAAACTTTGTGGCTGAAGTCCACACCCGGCAATCTTTCACATGAGCACCCCACCGAGCGCAATTTCGGAAGTACTGATTGTAGTATAGAAGCCCCCCGCGGAATAAAAAAGTAGAGAAGCCCCTCTCCCCCAGAAGCCTCCTGCCTAATTTATTTTTACCATCCACTTTCTGAAATTCAATCAATTTCAAAAATTTTTTCCTAAGCCTAAGCAATCATCTCATAGAAAAGTCATCCATCATTCGTATAGAAAAAGTTAAATTTATTAACAAATTAGGAAAAGAAGTAGTCTATTTCAGCGTTTAAAAAAAACTTGCTATATGGTGATGCACGTATCACGACAGATTGTACCGCGTCACTTTGTACTCGACACTTTGTTCCCGACAGTGGCACGATACAAAGTGACGGGTACAAAGTGTCGGTAATCCGGTGATGCAGCATCCTAAAACGCCCGGGTTTAAGAAGTGAAGGGCTAAAGTATGAGACAGCTTTTGCAGTTCATTTTATTCCGTGTGGGGGTCTAAAGTAAAAATTAACCGCGACATTTTAGGCCTTTTAGAATGAAAAAAGTTATAATGAGAAAATACCCAAAGGGCATACAAATATTATTCCATTAGTTCTTCCGGTTCATTAATAAAAAATTTCCAAAATTTTTATAACAGTAATGTGTGACTCACAAAGCAGTTATGAATGTTGATGATGGTACAATTCTTAATTTTTTTACTTCTCAGTATATTTTCGTCCTGAATTCTCATTCATCTGTGTGATGATACCCGGTTCAGAATGGTGCATGTACATAAGTACACAGGCTGGGTGGAAGAAGGGAAGCCGGATATCCAACACATCTGGCAGTTCATCTCCACCTTCTCCCGCTACCCAACAACTCACTGCTATATCAGCCGCAGCGGTATAGGCAGGGCAGCAACATTCGCAGCTATCCAGGTCAGAGACTTCCACCTCTATCTCTCTATCTCTCTCTCTCTCTCTCTCTCTCTCTCTCTCTCTCTCTCTCTCTCTCTCTCTCTCTCTCTCTCTCTCTCTCTCTCTCTCTCTCTCTCCTTCTCTCAACATGTTTCTTTCTCACTCTTTTTTCATGTATCTCTCACACGCATATGCTCTCTGTTTCCGGTCACACCTTTCCTAAACAATCTTTTCTCTCTGACTCTCTGACTCTCTAGTACTTCCCATCTTTTTGTGTGTTTTCCTGCTCTCTCAATTTTTTATAGAAAAAGAACCAAATTAATAAATACAATTTTTCTCTTAATCTAGAAAGTTTTAAGTTGTTTGTTTTTAAAAAGTTTTCAGACTTAAATATCTCTCTTTTTCTCTCTTGCTCTATCTCTATATCAAAATCTCTACCTATCTCTAAACATCTTTTTTCCCGCTCTCACTTTTTCTCATACCCTTCTTTCATTCTCTTCATTTATATCTCTCTCACTTTAACTATTTACCACTCTCTATTTCTCTCTCTTTACCCTTCTCTATCTCTCTCTATCTCTCTTTATCTCTCTCTATCTCTCTCTTTATCTCTCTCTACCTCTCTCTATCTCTCTTTCTCTTTATCTCTTTCTATCTCCAGTTGAGCCACGAAGAGCTGCACAGCGGAAGGCATCAAATGAAGAGCCCGGCAGAATGCGTGGATGAGATCCGCGAAAGCCGACTGCATGCCGTGCAGTCTTCTCTCCATCTGTTGACTGTATACGCGGCGATGATTCAGCATATCGACGACTGCCCTGTCAGTTCAATCTCATCCACAACTATGAAAACTGTAAGAAATTTTGTTCACGCTGTTGCGGTTATCTCGAAAGAACAAAAGGGAGACAGAGAGTGATAGAAAGAGAGACAGAGAGAGATAGAAAGAGATACAGAGAGAGATAGAAAGAGAGACAGAGAAAGATAGAAAGAGATACAGAGAGAGAGATAGAGAGACAGAGAGAGATAGAAAGAAAGACAGAGAGATAGAAAGAGAGACAGAGAGATATAGAAAGAGAGACAGAAAGTGATAGAAAGAGAAACAGAGAGAGAGATAGAAAGAGAGACAGAGAGAGATAGAAAGAGAGACAGAGAGAGATAGAAAGAGAGACAGAGAGAGATAGAAAGAGAGAGATAGGAAAAGAGATATAGGGAGAGAGAGAGAGAAATAGACACAGAAAAAAGTGAGGGTACACAGAATTAAAGAATTAAAATGAATACACTGTAGCCTTCTTATTATAATCTCGATAATCCCCGTTTTTTCTCTCTCTATCTAATCTTTTAATAAAAATGCAATCCAATTTATGGTAAGTGGTCAGTTAGAGTCCGGGCTGAACGATTCATGATTAACTCTCTCTCTCTCTCTCTCTCTCTCTTTTCATCATGCTTTCTCTCTCTCTTTAATCTTTTTTTCTTATTTTGTTTTTATTTTTCCTACTTTCTGTCTTTCTCTATTTCTATTATTCTCTTTTTTTCTGCTTTACTTTCTCTCTATCTCTCTCTATCTTTTTCGGCTCATTGAACAAGGCTGAATAGAAAGCAGTGTTTTCAGAACATAAAAACCCACCTAGAGGGAAGATTAATTGATGGAAGACGGGAAACTTTTACTTAAGCCCCCCATTGAACTTTAGCACCCCTGTGATACAAGAACCCCCATTTCATAGTCAAACATACCAAAATGGAGGGAGCTAAAGAGCAGAGGGGGTCTAAAGTAAAATGTTAACCATTTAAATTTAGTTCCCCACCATACAAAATGGGGAGTACATTCATACCTGGATCATACCGGATCGTACATACCCGGATCTTTTTAACTTTGGCCCCCCTCACGGCGCCAATTCTTCAATAAAAAAGTCCTAAAATTTTAGCCCCCGTTTTCCTACGCCTAAGCTCCCATTTCATAGAAAACAGTATAATTCAAACACACATAACGAAAAAATAGTCCATGGTAGCATAAAACAATCCACTATAGGAAGATGCAGCATCCTAAAACGCCCGGTTTTGAAACGGGGGGAGGTAAAGTATAATGGAACTTTGGCAGTGCATTCTGTCTTGTGCGGAGGGCTAAAGTAAAATTTCAAAGTCTAAGACGTATTTTTAGTTTTTATTGTGTTTTTTGAAGAACAAACATGACACCTTGTGAGTTTTTGGATTTCGGAAAGAGACAATATGTATAAGGAAATTATTGCAAAATTTATTGGTCGGATTTTCGATGAACGAAAAAATTTGCGGTCTTCATGACTAAGCCTTTTTTTGCTTTCGGGTTTAGGAAAAGCCAGAAGACATTTCCGGAAATTTAGAATTTCTTATTAACTTTCTTTGGGTAAGAATCAACAATGTAGCTTCACTTTTTTTAAACAGTGATGCTGAATTAGTTTAGACATCCTTGTATGAAATAAGGACTATTGTAATAATTGAGTCCTCCTAATCGATTTTACCTTGCAGGACCTGGACAGAATCAGTCGGCCAGTTGGACTCGCTCAGCTTCGCAGTCGCTTTTCATCAGAGAAACAAAAAGAGCATTAACAAGAGAGATCTTGCTAAGCATATTTCACTTGCTCATAGGTCCTTAGCTACACACTCAACTAGTATTTACTAGATGTTTTAATTTCTATTTCTCTTTTTCTACTTGTCACCTTATTTTATGTCTCAATACTTCTTATTCTCTTTTCATTCGATTTCTTTGTCCGCTGTAGCTCTTAACGTTACTTTTCTTTGTACTAGTTTTGATCAGTATAACTCTCCATTCTCCTCTCTCTGCTTCCCTCTTACCTCACCAAATCCCTTTCTCTTTATGCTTGTCTGTCTTTTTCTCTACCCTCTCCTTCTTATTCTATCTTTCTCTCCATCTCTCTGTATTTTCTTTCTCTCATTACCATTCTCTTTAGAAGGCATCTCTCTGTCCAATCCTTCAAATCGGACTTGTTTTTATCAGAGCCAGCGCTACCAGCAAATGAATCTCCCCTTTTCGTAAATAGTCCGTGGATTCCACTTGTCCTTTTGCTCCCCTCCTCTCAACACGGAATTCATGCACCAGAGATGAGCTGAGCCAGGTGCTACTCAGCACACAAAGACACACTAACACACTGCCGGGATAGACACACACATCCACAACAGACATATAAACTGACGGCGCAGCTGTGTCCGAGCGGGTTAATGCTAGAGGGATATGGTGAGAGTGAGAAAAAGAGAGAGAGAGTGAAGGAAAGAAGAAAAGAGAGAGAGAGAGAGAGAGACACAGAGGGAATCGAGAAGAAAGATGAGAAAGAGAGTTGATGAAGACAGAGAGTTGATGAAGAGAGAGAGAGAGAGAGAAAGATAGAAAGAGAGAGAGAGAGAGTCAGGCATGAAGAGGAAAGGCTAGTTAGGATTATATATATATATATATATATCCAAACAGAGACAGCGGTTCATGGGTCAACTAATCGAATAACAGCCCAAATCGGGGAGGGATGGAGGATCAATTCATGCATTCAACGAAGCAAAAAGAAGTACTGTACTGTTCGCGACGAGAGTCATCAATTCTTCGATTGTCGACTATTCTTACTGCCCTTCATACATTATTATAACCCGATTAGAGGCAATCTTACAATACCATATCCAATATAATACAATACCGTATCCAATATAATACAATACCGTATCCAATGTAATACATAAAGGAATGAGCGATTCTAGATATTTACAAAGTCAATTTTTCATGACGGGCCTAACTAGACAATGAAGGGCGAAGTTTTCAATACTTTTAACAAAGTTTAAAATCAAACAATTATTTCTTTCGCTCAAAGCGCTAAGAAAATGGAAATTAAACATACAATTACTTTAAAAACTATATATAGATGAATGCTTGAGAACTGTAATTACGATCAATTCGTTTTAGTCTTGAAACAAGTTTGAACTAGAGGCTTTTCTCCTTCTTAAATCCTAATATATGTCTTTAAGTGTGTCAGCTATCACTGTGGATAACACTCAGTTCTCCAATCCAAACTCAACACAAGCTTAAAAAATTGAGTGAACAGCATGTGTTCTGAAAAAACAAGCTTTGATTCTCTTCTGAAAAGAAAAATACGAAGAAAGCTTTTTAGAGATAAAATATCTATCCGTACAATTAAATATGACCAGAGTCTTGTCTCTATCTAATTTTTATAGTATAGTGCGGGAGAATTATTGCTTTGGTTGCTCAGTGCGTAGAGCACGATAAGCAAAAAATTGCGGATTCTGTTCCCTCTGAGCGCGCAATCCTTGCGAGAATGTGTAACAGGCTAGGTTCTTTCTTCTGTAGCTGCCTTGTGCTAGGAAGACGACGAATTACATAAAACATGCAACAAGCTCACCAAGACTGATAACTTGACTCCAGATTCCAAAAGGTTTTGAAGTGGAAAAGCGAGAAGATAAAGATGAATGGGGAAGAGGTGCATTTTATAAAAGTTCTAAAATAGCTAGATATGCGCCTTTTTTATAGCTAATTGGGAAGAGTGAAGCTCTTAAAGCGAAGAATGCGGATAAAGTTCCATCCCACCCTACAACCCCCCTGATAAAGTTCCATCCCACCCTACAACCCCCCCCTGATAAAGTTCCATCCCACCCTACAACCCCCCCCCTGATAAAGTTCCATCCCACCCTACAACCTTTGTTCCATCCCACCCTACAACCCCCCCCCTGATAAAGTTCCATCCCACCCTACAACCTTTGTCCAAATTTTTGTAAGAATGGTCCGTTTTCAGTACACAAATGTATTTTCCGTTGTCGCTGCTTGCCCTTCCCAAATCTCTCTTTGACTCCAATGTCCTTGATATACTAATAAACCTTTGATATATTTTTTAACTGTAACAAATTTTATACAAAACACTGAGAACAGTCGAAAATTCGAAATAAACACCTGATTAGACTCTGCAAAGCTCAACAATGATTAGATTCAAACATTTAAAAAAAAAACTATCAAGTTATTAAAAAATTATAAAATTTTAAAATTTTTTAAATAAAACTATCAAGTTATTAAAAAATTAATCGAATTATTGCCTTTACAAAGATTTGAGCAGTCGAGGAGCAAATCTTTAATGCATATCTTTTTAGATATGTATGTACATATAAATTTTGAGGACAAACTAAACTTGTTACAATACATCTTCAAACGCTCAGTTACACAGTTTTAAGGCAGTGACGCCTGGAAGAGAAGACAAATTGATCAAACCACCGCACGGAAAAAAGCTAGTCACCGGGGGGACTCGAACCCATGCAACCATCTCTCCTCTATCCGGGAGCGAGCGTGTTAACCATTACACCACGGTGACACATTGCTATTCCGTGCGATAGTGCTTATTAAAGCCTAAGTTCGGGTCCCCCCGGTGACTAGCTTTTTTCCGTGCGGTGGTTTGATCAATTTGTTACAATACAGTTTCAAAGTGTATCATTTTTACTATGAACTGTTTCTATAACGAATGAAATCCATCGCATGGGCAAAAAAACACTTCTTTTATGTTTCTATAACATTCTTATATCATGCCGTACTGCTTGTACATATATGACGCTGCCGTTTTGATTTTTTGCCATAAATGTACTAATCTGCCATAAAACAAATAAAAATCATCGAAAAGTACATTTATGGCAAAAAATCAAAACGGCAGCGTCATATATGTTAACGTTTTGATACGCGCCTGTCGTGCAGAGATTTTTGTCTTATTGATAGTCACACGTTGGACTAAAAATAATCCAGAGAAAAGAAAAGAACACCTCATAAAGTCGCTGGGAAAGAGCCCTTGTAAAGACCCCAATACGGGTTCCCGCCCAATTCCATCCCCCTTCTTATGTGATGTGACTGCTGCAAAGAAGAGTAGTCTCCGACCTCTGGACAAAGACATCACAATCATCACCTTACTCACATTCACTCCAATGTGACTGGGTACCTTTGGAAGAAAAGTGCGAGAAGAAAGAGAGAGAAAAGAAAACGAGAGACAGAGGAGTAAAATGGTGCATGGAATAAGAAAAAGAGAAAGAGGAAAAGACAGCTCGAAAAAAGGTCTTACCAAGGCTAGTGGCGCATTTTCCTTGTCCGAACGGCGAACACAATGAGAGCCAACCTTGAGAACTTGCGCTTTTTTGGACGAGATAATTGCAATCGCGCTCATAGACGGACATCGAAAGAGGAAACTGAGGTGCCATCGATTGACTTCCTGGAATTTTTCGCTTGTGTGATTCAATTGTGGCAAACTAGATGAACAGGAAGTGATTTCTATAAGTAATAAATTTATTATTCATATACAGTTCAGAAAAAATATGCAGCGTTTAGTAAATCATTCGTTCCGTAATGCAGTAACTCAAATTCGCTGTTGGTTTCTTGTATTGTATGTTTTCATTCAGAATATTTTAAATGGGAATAATGATGATTCTGAAAACTTAAATGTCTGCGCTTGGAAATCGAAGTTTAAAAGCAAGGACCATTTTTTACCGACGGCTTGAGGCGATCGAGTTTTTCTCGGATAGATAAACCTCGACCGACAAAGAAACAGCTTGGAGTTCCTAGACGGGCATCAAACGATGAAATGGGCTTCAACCAGACCTGAAGATTAAAGATTTTCGTTGATATTTGGAAAAGTTTTTGTTAGTTCTTGTAGCGCGGGACTCTGTACGAGATGCAAAAATTTATAACAAAGTTAAACTTTTTGAAAGTTTCGTTGACATTCGTTAATCTGGAAGCGGTAAACTATTATTATTATGTTTGCGATGGCAGAACAGCAAACACTGACTATCAAAGTCATTAGAAGTATCATTGATTTGAGCATTTCCGTTCAAAGTACTTCGGTTTTTGATTTCAAAATTCTATAAAATGCCAATCTTATCTCTTTATCATGAAAATAGTTCGAAAATACTGCTTCAACACGTCATTATTTGTTACAAAGATGTTTATTCGAAATCGAGTTGTTAAAAAAGTGATAAAGAAGTTCAGCCCCTTTTCGGGGCCAAAAATAGAAAGAGTTGATGAAGGAGAACATTCGATACTAACTTTTTATCAGGATTGAGCGCGATGCACTTGTATGATTTTTCTCGATAGTTAAAGAAGCCGAGTATAACCCTTTCAAGATCGTCTAGAGGACTCTATGCCTAATCTTTTGAATTCTTATAGATAACTTCAATTCACTTGTGATGCTTTGAGATGCGAAAATTTGCAACGGCTCTTTTCTTGTATTACGAAATTTGTCACCCCAACATTTCGCACCGTGACAGTTCTCGCTCAAAATGTTGCAGTCGACATATTGCCATGTACTTTTTTTGGGATTTCTGCTTAGGCTTAGTTAGATTAACGCTAACGAGGCGATATAGCTTAGTAAGAGACCGTATGGAACCAGTCACATAGTTACAGCTTTAAAAAATAGACTGCGAAATTCGAGTACGAAATGTCGTGGTGCGAATTCTCAAGGAATATGTTTTCTAGATAGCTATAACTTGACATTCCTGCAAATCAAATTTATTTCATAACTTGAGATTTTCATGTCCGAATAACCAAAATTGTTGCTTGTCCGTTTACCTTGCAATGGTTGTATTCCCCGAAGTCGTAATTCATCCACTTAAGCTTTGAAAAAACTCTCGGAGGAGCACTTTGGCGAGCACATATGTAATCTCGTCTGATTTCAAGAGATGTTTATATGATTGATGACCTAATGCCTCGTTTGCAATCCCCTTTTTCTGCTCTCGAACGGTTACTTCCTTTTTGGAAGCATTAGAACATTTGTTTTTGTTGGCAATGAGGGAAGCGAGAGATAAATAAGATATGTTTGCTTATACCTGGCCTAGTTTTTTTTATTAAAACAAGCTTTACGAATAAAGGTGGAGAGAGAGAGAGTCAGAGACCCAGTGCAAGAGAGAGAGAGAGAGAGAGAGAGAGAGAGAGAGAGAGAGAGAGAGAGAGAGAGAGAGAGAGAGAGAGAGAGAGAGAGAGATAGAGATAGAGATAGAGATAGAGATAGAGATAGAGAGAAAGGGAGCGGTTTATATATAGAGAACGAAATAGTCAAAGAAGGGAGAGAGAGGTAGAAACTCCTGAAGAGTGAGAGAGTAAGCAAAGAAGCGAGATATTAGGGGTGAAAGAAGCAAGGGATAGCTACGCTTAAGCTCTCCATGATGTGAAAAACGTAAAAAGATAGAGAGAAAATAGTGTCATGAAGTGACTTTACCCGATGCTCGTTGGTGCTGGGATATAAGGAGGGGGGGGGGGGGGAGAGTTGGGAAGGGGGAGGAGCCGGCCCATATCTTTGTGGTCAGCGGCATGCGAATGCCCCGCCTTCCTCATTTGGCTCCGGCTCTTTCTGGATTTCGGTTCTATCCCTCATATTCTCCTCACAATCTTCTTGCTCATTCTTCTATGAAAGTTTAGAAGAGAGTTTTCTTGTCCGCATTCTCAAAAACTTCAATGGAGTTAGTGAATATACTTATAGGATACATTCCCGTTGGAAAGACGGGGTAGGGGGGAATAGTTGTAAGGGGTTTTTTAAGTGTAAATAGTACTCTGAGGGATATTTCGTTCTATACTGCCAAGTTGTAGACACGTTTTTATTGCTATAGAATTTCAAGGCGTTGTCTTGTCTAGAGGTCCGTAAATTTAAGAAATGCCTCATGAATTCTGTTGTCTTCTAAGTTCTTCCAATATTACGAATAGGAGCTCCTCCATAGCAAATTTGACCAGGTATATACCTGGTAATCCAGAACTTCATGGGTCACGACACGTATTCCGACTTATTCCATGCCTTCCATTCCTCCGCGATCTCTTTCTTCACTGTCCTGTTCAGAATATCTCTCCTCCTTCTTTCACATTGTTAACTTACCTACCTTTGAAAATTCAAAAAGTCCTTCGAGGTTTTCGGATTTTTAAAAAAAGTGTAGGTTACCTGTGCACAGCAGGCTTTATTTCGTTTCTTTTCTTTCTTTACAAGTTTTTGTTCAAATTTTCTCAGATGAGTTAGTTTCGTGATGAAATTTTTGTTTGTGTATTGACACGTTGAACATGAACGTTACAGTAAATATCGCGAAGAAATAATGTTTGCTTTCATTTCTAATGAAATGGTTTGTCGCTATGTAAACTTGGATGTATATATGTATATAGTTCCGCTAGTAAGCATACTACTTAGTTTGATGGGCAAATGAGCATTTCTTTTTTAAGTTTTAAGTTTTGAAAAAACTCTACATCTATTTAAATTGTTGACAATTTGTAGCGGAGCCTCTCAGGTGTACCCGGAACACCGGTACTGATTTAGATATTTCTCTGTGTACTCGGTGAGGTCACAGAGATGGTTGATTTGAAAACGATTTTTTGGGCGGGAAACAGTTAAACAGGGAGTGAGGAGATGGCACGATAGGAGGGAGGGCCACGACTTGAAAAGGTGAAAAGTGGGTTGGAGAAGGGCACGGAGCTCGATGGCCCCTATTTCTTTGGTTTCTGCCTCTCTCTCTTTTGATCTTCTTCTCATTCTTATCCGGCTTTACAAATCATTCAACTCTCTATTTCTTAAATCTCATCTTACACTATCTCTCTAGGACCTCTACTTGAAAAAAAAAATTACTCCTGACCCTCTAACGTCTCTACTCTCAACACTCTTTCTTCATTTGTGTCTTTCTGTACCTATCTCTCTCTATGTGCTACCTTTCTTTACTTGTTTTCTCTCTATGACATGTTCTCAGAGCTCTCCAGTTAACCCTTTCCCTCTTTTTTCCATTACTTGTTTCTTACTCTATTTCTCTCACCAAAGTGTGTTTGTCTTCTTCGCTTTCTCGTATTGTACAAGTAGAAGGGGGCAAAGCGAAAGAACAGGGGAGTGCGACTGGGGGAGGGGAAGAGAGGGAGAGGCTGGGGTAGAAGGGAGAGAGATTGGATCTGTAGGAGAATAGAGAAGGAGGGGCTGGGGGAGAAGGTACAGAGGGAGGGGCTGGGAGAGAACGTACAGGGGGAGGGGCTGGGGAGTAGGGAAAGTTGGTGTAGGACAATGGAGGAGGGGATACATATAAGAGAAAAATGATGGACTTCCCTAGTTTTTCCCTCTGTACCTTAGTTCCGATGACTGCTCTTTCTCCTCTCTGACTCTTTCTCTGTCTATTTCTATCTCCTTCTCTCTCTATGTGACTATCAAATTCCCTCTCCCCATTCATAGCTCCTCTCTCAGTCATATTCTTATTCTGTGGAACGTGTGATTCTTGGCTGGCGTGTTCCTTTGGTTAGATTCAATGTACTAGTAAGTAGAAATTGAAGGACACATATTAGAAAAAGGAGAGACCAACAGGCAGATGGTATGAAGAAATACTTCCTTCTACACCACCCGGCAGTTTTATTGCAACAATTTTGCAACTCCCTCACTAGTGTACTCCCATCAAAAAATTGAGATCTAATCATGTTAGATTATTTAATTGTTTCCAAAGAAGAGAAGCGGGCGGAAGGGGTGGGGGTTGGTGAGTAGAGGTCATCGCTAAAAGTAAAGGAACAATAGACAGATGAGGAAGAAAGAAGCTTCAAGACCATAAAAGGCGCGTTCTTGCCGCGTGAACCGTGAAGGACTGGCTCCGCCTGCTGTAGCCAAATCTATTTTTTGCGGTCTTCGTGCTCTCCTCTCTCCCTTATAGTCTTTCTTACTCAAACTCTTTCTATTCTCATCTTTTCTCTATCTCTCTCTTTCTCTGAGTCTGTCTTACTCGTTCTACTGTCTCTCTCTTCCATATCTCTCCTCGTCTCTCTCTCTCTCTCTCGCTCCTCTGCAGAGAGCGAAGAATAGGCGCAGATGCGCGGCAGATGCTATCTAGCCTCTTCTCTACTTATGCTCATCTGTCCGTCATTCAACTCTCTCTTTCACTTTCACTCTCTTTTTTGTTGCCTTTCTCTTTTTCTACAGTTCACCGCCTCTCGCTCTATTTCTCTCTCACTCTCTTTATCTTTATCTCTATTTCTTTCTGTCTTTCTGTCTCGCCCTCTTTCTCTCTCTCTCTCTCTCTCTCTCTCTCTCTATCGTTGCCCCTTGACATGTGAACAAAAGCCCTATCCGACCTCCTATCCAATCTTTCTACAACTATGTTTCTTGGTGTGTGTCAGTTTCAGTTTTTACTCTCTTTTTTGATCTCTTCGATCTCTCTCTCCCTCCCCACTGACCCGCTTTCTGTTGCTCTTTCCCCCCTCTCTTTCTCTGATTCAGTTCTCTCTGACCTGTTTCCACTCTCGCTCCCACTCTCCTCCCCCTTCCCCCGTGTTCTCACTTTCCCTCCCATCCCTCACCCTAATATTCAGCCTGGCGTGTGTTTGTTGAATAGCCGCTCAGTAGCAGGAAAGCAGACATTGAGGTCTCACAACCTTTTTTTGCTAAAAAACTTTTTCTTCGAACAGTAAGAGCATTGTGAAATTTGGACAGCTGTTTCAAATCGAGTACTTTTTCTGGGTTTTCATGAGAGTCATTCATACCGAATTTGTCGTTTTGAAATGATGCCGTTTCTATTCGGGTTCCGATAACGCGACTTACGAAATGCATGAAAAATTTCTAACCGACTCTGGTTCTAACACACCCTGGATTTAGACGAGTCTAGTCGTTGCCATACCATGTCTGGAGAACATGGCACACCCCTTCTATTCGCTCAGCAGTACTCGACTGCCAGCTCGTCACCCATGCAGAGGTCCGTAGAGTCGCTGTCGCAAGAACTATCCACAACCTCCTTTTTCTCCGCAGCTGATCGAAGAAGTGAGTTTTTTTAAAAAAATTTCCGATGAAGTTCCCTTGCAGCTAAAAGTCCTGTAGTCCTGTCTGAAAAGGCATGTCTTTTTCTCGACCAGGTTACAGAAAAATAGACCAAGTCGTTTAGTTGGAAATTTGAGTCAGGAATGGTTCAGGAATAATTGACTTAGCGGTCAGCAAGCTGCTTACTGCATATAACGTTTCCAGAGTCTAGAAGTATCAAGTAGTGCGCCGGAAGAGTCTGAAACATGGCTCAAAATAAATCACTTGCAATTGATGAAAAAAATTATAAAAAATAGTTTGCGAGAAAGAATGATGAAAAGTTTTTTTCGCTGTGCTCTTGCAGCAGTCTCTGGGGGCCTGTTTCTAACTAATTTTTCATTTTTTTACCTCTACAAATTAATTCAAGACAGTGTGTTAACTTTGAAAAACCTATAAAGTTCCGAGGAAATTACGTGAAATTTAGAAAACTGTAGCGTAAATGGAGTAGCGTAAAAATTTTGTCTTGAATGTCGACGCACTTGGTTCAAATCAGTTCTGTAATGAGCGGCTCGCCCGCCCTAGCTGCCTGCTTTTTTTGAAAAATGGAGACATTTTGTCTCCAGCGAAAATTTTTTTTACTATATGCCACTATTACCGGAAAATGATTCGCTGACTCTCCTCACAAAAACGAAAGCTTCTAGAAAAACTTTTTTTGTCATTCCCTTACTCTTTCTCTCTTTCTATCTTCTTCTCTCTATATACCTCTCTCCGTCACTTTCCGTCTCTGTATCTCTTTTTCTCTCTCTCTCTCATGACCTTCGAGAGTTCGAGATGCCGAATACCTGTTATGGAAAAATTTTGGAACATAAGCACAGCGAAAGTAAATCAAAATAGAAAGGAAGCGAGAAAAAATATGTATGAGTTTGGTACCAAATTCTGAAGGTTTTGGGTTCAATTACAAGAAAACTTCAGGGTTCAATTACATATATTGATTTAATTTGGGTGGTCTAAAAGATGAAGTTGAGTAGAGCATTCACTACAACCACTAATTTAGTGACGTGAAGAAAAGCATGTTGCTAAATATTCAGATTTCAAAAGTATTTGAACTATACAAATCAAAACCCAGAGCTTGGAAAAGTTGAGCATTTATACAATCGCACTTCTTGACAGCTTCACCCAATAATTTGTCGATCCACAATATTAAGTCGCACAGCGCAGCTCACACACTCAGCAGTCGTTCTAGTTATTCCCCATTCGCTATCAGTCCCAAAATCTTTCATGAGAGCGAAAGGTATTGATAATAAAGTAATCAATACATAATATTGAACACATCGTGGTGAGAAAATATAAAATGAATGATGCTCTACACCATCACTAATTGATGGTCTTGTGGCCTAGGGTATTCGAGTACGAATACAGCACTACTGATACAATCCAGAAACAAATGCGAATAAACAAGGCTCCACCGCCTTCAAACTGTGTTACTGAGGGGATTTGTGATGACAACTTTTGATGCACCATTGTGTCCGCATACTAGAGGGCCCGATGTTCGCGTGAAGTGAGTACTTGGAACACGCGAGAGTCAAAGCGGATTCATATGACACGATCCTCCCAGCAGAGTCGGTCTGTTATTTGGCGGAGTAGAAGTACCTTCTTCTGGATCAGTGGAATGGAGAAGCGCACAAGGCATTCAGTCACTCCGTCTAACCCGATAACAACACTTCAAATGGGCGATCCCCCATCCAGCTTCTCGTCTTTCGGCTCTTCTCGCTCATTGTCATATCTCTCTTTCCGGCTATTGTATCTTTAGCACGCTGCTGACCCTTACCTTTTTTGCGAGAAAGAAGGTTCTCGAAGGAGAAAAATGTGTACTCTTTTTGACCGAGCAACCAATAGTAGTATCCGCTCTCCCGTTGAAAGTTTTCCCTCACGGTCTTCTTAGTATCCGCACTTCTTGTGCTCTTGGTATTGCTTCCAATGCTATTGGTTTCTAGAGTAATTTCGATTTTTGGAAGAAGAGAAGGAGGGTTAGTCAGATCGGATTTCTCAAGTGGCCGGAGAAGAAGCAGAGGAGTGAGAAGTAAGTGAGCGGACCAACTCTGCTTCTCAGATGCTCTTCTCTATGACCTCTCCTCCCTCTTCACAATGAAAATGAATAACCGTTCCGCATTTTTCTTTCCGCCCTTTGTGTCCGTTACGGTAGTGGAACCTTTGTCTTTGTTGATAGCCGAAGGCGGTGCCTTCCGAGTCAATTGATGAGTGCTCATCCGGAGTGGCGGTTCCGCTCAGTTCTCACATGCGTGACAGAAGAACATTGTGTAGGAGACGAACGAAGCTTCTACTCTTTCAACTGTACATGAGTATTAAAAGTTATATTATATTTTTAGAGGTTGAATCAGGTGCAAAAAATTCAAACCTTAGATCTCTGACTCCCACTGCGGGTAAAATCTATGCACTATCCGGAAAAGCGGGTAAAATCTATGCACTATCCGAAAAAGCGGGTAAAATCTATGCACTATCCGAAAAAAGCTAGTGATAAGAAGGCTCTGTTCATATGCGTTCTCTTTTAACGTTTCACGAGCTTGGTTCGTTTCCAAAGTTTGCCATTCCCTCATAATTTTTTCGATCTACACTTTTTTTTGGCAGATGGTAAGAAATAGCGGGGGTTAAAGCTTGAGTTTCATACAGGACAGAAGTTCGAGGATCGTGGCTGAATAAAAAAAAGACTATCATGACAAGAAAGATTTCTATTCGGGAAGAAGATGATGACGAATAGCTATCGGGAGAACTGACAATGGAAATTATATGCCAGAAGATTACTGGACAACAAGTATCTCCGCCATATGTTAAAGCAAAGAGGCCGAAAGAGATCTTAAGTCGGTTTGGAAGAAAGGGAGGTCGTGGCTCTGAATATAAGATCAAGAACCGAAAGAACGCAAAAGGGATTGGACTTGGAGAAAATCTGATCAACTATAATGAACACCTGGTCCATCAAGATTAAGTGACATGCGTATTTGGAAAGAAAAAGGAACACACAAGGTTTACTAATACATCTTCTGTCTGTCCCTTTCTATCAACGCCTTCCTCTCACTCTTGTATGTCTCCTTCACCAACCTCTTCCCCATTCCTCTCATCTTAGCAATCATCTCTTACCCGTTTCATAGCTTCTCTAATTCTCTCAGCTGTGAAATCATCTCTCCTTCTCGACCTCCCCAACCCCCTCCCTCTCCCTATCCCCATCTTCCTCGGTGTGGTCATTAATGCTATGCAAGCGGCGAATAGGAGGGCGATGCAGGACAAAGAACAAAAATAGTGTGTCATGAGAATAGAATAAAGGCGAATTTATTGGAGGGCAAGGCAGAAAGAAAAATAAGAAACTATAAAAGTTGATACGGTCCAGACGGTGAGGATACCAGCTTTGAATTTAACTCATATTGGTCTTCCAGGAATGGATACGGCGGTGAGTCGGCCGGATAGACTCGGCGCGGCTCAGTGGTCACCGCTGAGGAACGCATACGCGGCGGCGTCGATCGGTGAGGACATTCGCAAAATATCATTTTATTAGCAGAAGTCATCATTTACGTTTCACATGATTCAATATTGTCTTCTGTGTTGTACATTTATTACTTATGGTCTTTCGTTGAAAATTCAAATTTAAAAATCGTGCCCTGTATGGGGTGAAAACTTTCCGTTAAAGGAGATTTATCGTCAACTTTCTTTCGAAAAAATTGATATTGTACTTCGTATTTGTGTTTTCTTTTTTCTGGCAAGGGGTCATCCATTTTTTTTTTGAGAAGGACCTTTTGTATTATAAGTGTTTCTGCTTGAGGTAGACCAATACGGGGTAGGGTTTTTGTTTTTCGAAGGAGGACGTGAAAAGTTAGGTACATGGTTAAGGAAGACCTTTCTGCCGATGTGGTCTTTGTCAGAAAAGGCCCTTTCAAAGGTATCTATGAGAAAGGCCTTTCAAGCTATGAAGTTTTAAAAACTAATAGGTTTCGATATTTAAGGACGTCCGTCGTCAGTGTAATCTTAACAATATTCACGCCAGCATAACAGAATAGATCAAAAGTGAGATTATTTAAGGAAAGTGACGTTATAAAAGGCTAAAAAGCAAGAAAACTTCGCCATAGATAGTTTTTCAAGTTTTGCTGACTCCTCTTCGTTCACATTGAAGTTTCCCCTTTATAAGTTTGCCTTTCCCTCTCCTCTTCGATTCTGTTTTGGATGTCCTCATTTTAACCGAGTTTATTTGTATGCTTCTGCCCTCCCCCCTCCGTTTCAATTCGATCAGAGTTATCAACCCTTCCATGTAAACTCTAGTCCACGAAGAAGTTACTCAGATATTCAGTGAGAATTTATTTAGTCGCTGATAATCTTGATCAGCAATCAACTCATTCACTCGCCTATGCTTCTCTTTCTTTATCTCTCTCCTTCTTTCTTTCCTGCTCTCTATCATCCTTTCTATCTATCGCTATCTCCTGCTTAAATTTCTGAATCGTCATAGTTTTGATGATTTTTTTACTTTGAAAATTTTTTAAGGGACTTTCTTTTTACTTGGAAGAGAGGTTACCCTACGAAATACAAAATGTTGCAGTGTCTACGATCAGACACAATCCGGACAGCGCGCCTTCTGCTGAGTTTGTGCCAGAATCCAGGACTCCAGTGCCATACACGTGAGTTTAGGGCTGGATTACTGTAGCTTTGTGTGTTCAGAAGGGGATTACTGTAGCTTGGTTGTCATTTTGCATGAAGTCATCGGTAATAGTAGCATCACCCTCTTCTCACTAAAAGGGGCACGCGAGTACTGAGAGAGAAACGCTCGATTAGGTTTCCTCAGAGAAACAGGTCTGATTACATGGCATTGAACTTTGGCGCCAACATTCGTCTAAGGAGCAATGAGTCTTTCTTCAAAAGTAAAAATATATATCAGATAAAATGTAATACTCAAATAGGCAACTTCAAAATTTTTTTCGAACAGAGAGTTGTTTGGTGTTTTGTAGCGAAGGTGTCTTTCAAATATGAAAAAGACCGCCGATTTGGGCAAAATTTTGAGAAGGCGAGCTATAGGGAAAGAATAGAGAGAAGAGATTCCAAAATAAGAGGATAAGGCGATTAAAAGAGAGCGGAAGAGCAACAAAAAAGCAGGTAATACTATAGTTTTGATGGCCAAGTTTGGTGGTCACTTTCAAATATCAAAAAACTGCATTGGCAATATGACCCCCAAACCAATGCCAACCTGGTTTATTTAGACGATATAAAAAGGATTTGGCTTGATTTTTCTCGATCGAAATCTTGGATATCCCAGATGTCAACGTCGATATCTCCAAATAAAGATTGCGCGATATCGTGTAGTTAATCTATCCCCTCTGTTTCTTGCGTGTTCATACGGTAAGAGAGGGGGGAGAACGATAGAAGTATAGAAGTTGAAGATAGAAGTTGCATGTAATGTTTTCACGTAATAAAATTGAATATTGAAGTAGAACTTCACATGATAGTTTCGGGAGTACGGAGTATTAGCGAGCAAAGAAGGGCTGAGGTTTTGAAATTTCTGTCCGGTCAGCACGTTTTGTGTGTGTTGCATGCTAGATTTTCGTGGTTAAGGTAAATGTTAAGTTAAGGTTAAGGTTAAGGTAAATGATTTTATGTTTACAAAAAGATTCGTGTTCAAAAATGTCTTGAAGAAGTACAAAATGTCATTATAACTTCATAGTATTATTATACACCCATGCTCTCTGATTGACATGAGTTAGATGGATTTGATCTTCTCTCAACACAACGTGACTTGGATGTCGAACGGCTGTCAAGGTCGTCAATTTGCGCGAACATCGAGTCACAATCATCACTGAGGAAGGGCGTAGAGTGGATACTGGAATAGTTTCGGCCGGGAGAGAAGTGCGGGGTCAGGGGAGAGAGAGAAAGAGAGAGAGAGAAGACAGTGATCATTAAGAGAAGAAGGCCACGGGACGAGAGTACGATGCCAGGGTGTTGAGATGGCCGACAAATATACGTGAGCAAACAAAACAGCATCTTTTGGGGCCAGAGTTTGCTGTTGTTTTTTGCTTCGCTGATATTATCTATCACTCGAGAGATGCGAAATGGTGAGGGGAAAGTAGTTCAACCAGTTATAAGAGAAATACCATAGTCATGAGGGGATTTTCGCCGTTATACTAATGGACTCGAGAATAAGAATCTACAACTACATATAACAGACATCGGCAGTGTTATTATAGTTAGTATGAGTAGGGGGGAAATGTGAAGGATGAATGAAAAGAAGGTGAGAAGAAATCGAAAGGGGTCCTGAAGAGAAGAGAGAGAGAAACAAGAGAGATACTTAGTTGTTCGAGAGGAGGGTATCAAAGAAAGCAGAGGGTGAAGGAAGAGAGAGAGAGAGAGAGAGAGAGTATCGTGGAGTGAGAGATGATGACAGCACAGAGTGGTCAGTGTTATGCACAACAACCTTTCGTGCTTGTTTTCCTCTTTTGCCATCCGAGAGGAGCGAAGAGGAGAGGGAGAGAGCTATGTCTATTTTCTAGCTGAAGCCAAGTATGGAAAGTATAGAGGAGAGGAAGAGCCAGTGTCCAGAGAAACAGAGAGAGTTACGACAAACACACGTAGACGTGTGAGATGAGCTCAGACATTGCAAGAGAAAAGTTAGAGAGGCAGAGCCTGGCTCCAATTGTTGTGCATGCATGCCACCATGCAAAGTACATGCCTCCGACCTCCCCCCCCTTTCTCACCCTCTTTTCTCTCGCTCTCTCAGCTGCTCTATGACTTGTTTATGAAAGACGAATGAGAAAGCACGAGTGACCTCTGCAAGGCTCACAGATATCCCTTATTAGCCAAGTCTCGTATTTTCTCTAAGTCTCTCTGTGAAGCTTGGCCGGCTTACGCCTATTATCCTGTCAATTTCTCTTCCCCTGTCAATTTCTCTTCCCCTCACACATTCATGCTGTCAATCGAACACATTCTTAATTACGGGGGAGGGGATGAGGAGATGCGTGCTATCTCGTAAGTGGAAGGAGAGATAAGTGAATAGACATTGCGTGGAGAGATGAGGCCGGAGAGTCCGCTGTCCACGTTGTCAACAACATCGCAAACGAGCAATGAGTTGGAAAGGGTATCCTCATACCTCCTTGATGATTTTTGGTTAAGAAAAGGGGTTTCATTCCTTATTGTGGCTTTTTAGGACTTTTTTTAAGGCATTGTAAGGTTTAATTAGAGAATGGAAAATACATGATTTGGATAAGAGAAAAGGGTCATCGTGTGATACCCGTAGGGGTCATCGTGTGATACCCGTAGGGGTCATCGTGTGATACCCGTTGTCGAAGAGAAAAGGGTCATCGTGTGATACCCGTAGGGGTCATCGTGTGATACCCGTAGGGGTCATCGTGTGATACCCGTAGGGGTCATCGTGTGATACCCGTAGGGGTCATCGTGTGATACCCGTAGGGGTCATCGTGTGATACCCGTAGGGGTCATCGTGTGATACCCGTAGGGGTCATCGTGTGATACCCGTAGGGGTCATCGTGTGATACCCGTTGTCGAATTTTGCAGCATTCGTAAGATGATAAGTAATTATAGTATTCGCGATGGATTTTAAAGCGAGTAGAGATACTGCAGAATTGGGCTAAAGGAAAGAGTCGTATTTGTTATGGATTCTGATGCAGCACAGTAGTCTTCGGCTTCTTCTTTCTGGTTTCTGGTCATTTTCAAGGGAAGAAGAGAGGGGAGAGAGAGAGTTCCGCTACATAAAGGACATCCCAGCAAAGACAGAATGAATAAGGTCTTTGTCCTCGGTCGCACACCCCATCCACCTCACTCTGTCACTCCCTTCCTTGTTCGCCTTCTTTGTCTACTAGCGTCTTCCTTGCAATGTGTTCTCCCCCTGTCTCTCTTCCTCTCTCTCTCTCTCTAAGTCTCTCTCTCTGTTTTCTTATCTTTCACAATCCCATCCCCTCCCTTCGAATTCCTCTCCTCATTGCTATCTGTACCCTTTGTCTCTCCCTCCTGCTCTTCCCATCACGCATCACGCAGATTTTGATGGAGTCCAGCTGCGTGCTGCGCGTATCTTGCAGAGTGCAGAAGCGAAGGGAGAAGTTGGTAAATGTAGAGAAGATAAATACGAGTACTCGTATCTCTATCTCACTATCTCTCTCTTGCTTCGTTTCAACTAGAAAATTATCTTCTAGCTCTTAAAGGACGAGCTGCGAATGCTTCAGTAAAAACGCAAAAAAAATTAGCCTTATCGTTAGAGATCGAACGATAACTCTGAGTACGATAGTAGTGAGTAACATGGAAAAGAGACAACGACTATTATACATACATTCTAAACTAACCAAAAACTTATAAGAACAGCTTCGGGATCCAACCTGCTATGAGTGGACAACGTTTTTCAAACAACAAAAATCATGTTGGACGCCATGACAAAAGTTTCAAGTACACTTTAAAAAATCGAGTCCACTCCTCATTCGTCCGCCTGCTTATTCGAGTCCACTCCTCCTTCGTCCGCCTGCTTATTCGAGTCCACTCCTCATTCGTCCGCCTGCTTATTCGAGTCCACTCCTCATTCGTCCGCCTGCTTATTTTCAGCTTCTATCAATGAGGTCCTCGTGTTGCAAAATCACGTCCATCCTGGAACCTTAAATCCTCCATCCAACACCAATCCTTACTGATCCATACCATATAACGCATCAACAACCCTATAAGGAATTCTATGCGTCTCTGTCGCCACTTTCTCGCTCTCTCTCTCTCTCTCTCTTGCTGTTTTTTCTTTCCTTTTTTTCTTCATTCTCTTTTTGGCTATTCTCACGTTTTTCGCTTCTTTTCTTTACTACAAGTTTTTTAAAGACAGTTAAATTTTTCCGTACTCATTTTTCTTATCCTTTATGTTCTCATTATTTTCTTTTCGTCTTCTCATTAGTTCTCTCTATCTCCTTTGTCTTATTCGTTCAACCTTCCTTCTAATCTCCTTCTCGTAATGAGGATATTTCACGCCTTACCGTAATGGTCCCTTCCAATCTTTTTTCTTTCTCTCTTCCTTTCCATTTCCTTCTCTTTTTTATTCGATCTACTTTCTAATCTGTATTCAACATCATAATGCGTCACTCCTCACGAGTGATGATCGGATACGGCGATCGCAACAAAACAGCAAAAAAGACCAAGGAAGAAGAAAAAAATAATCATTCTCTCTCGCAGTAGCTGTTTAGGCGGATAATTCTGATTGATATCAGAGATAATGTTGAGTTTTTAAAAGGGAAAGGGATGAATGTTATCGAGGGACCGTGGAGACTTTGAGAATTGAAAATGTGCACCCCTGTTCTATTTTAAAGTGTTCTCTGCGTTAGAATACTTCGAATAGAAATTCACCTAATCAGAGTACCTACGAATCAGGGTCGCACATTTTTCGATTTTGCGGTTTTTTTACATTTTCCGAAAAAAAAAGTCGCAATAATTTTCCGGTTTTTTCGACATTTTTCGAAAATAATTCAAATTAATTTGGTTTTCCGGTTTTTTCAATATTTTCCGAAAAAAATTCGAAAATTTTTCCTATTTTTTCTTTCGAGCAAGCCTGCTACGAATGCAGTTCTAGTCTAGCCTTAGAAAATTTTGCCAGAAAATTCTCAACTATAACCCATCTATTTCGGGGGTATTCCGTAATCAAACATGCCGAAGATTAATGAGCTCAGCTAACATTAGATGGTCTTTTGAACCAAATACTGCTTGTAGAGCTAGCGAGAAATCCGTTAGCTGGAATATCTAAACAGTATCTTCAAGTTATACGGTCTCTCTCCAATCCTCAGTACTCAGGCGTCTCTTTAATCTTCTAAATAGAGACTCGAAAAGCTCCGCTATGAAATGAGTTGTTCGAGCAGAGAGCGCTATGTCCACAAATCATCTCACCGTGTCAAACCATTGACCGCTAGCCAACCGGTTGGTGTGGAGCGCACCGTTAGGTGAGTCTATCATCCGGTACCATCTCTCTTTTATCCGATTCCAAATATTCCTCATAAGGAGAGCGAGTACATCCTCCTAGCGGAAGCCGATCTTGTACATCCTGCTTGCGGGAGCCGGTCTAACATGGGTATTCCGCTGCGGGAGCAGATCTCACTTGTAATATATCCCGGCAGTAGCAGGCCTTAATACTCTAACTTCTGAAGATACTATTTAGTCGAAGTCAATTAAAATATCACAGGCATTAACTCATTTATTTTATCATATCGAAGTATTGTCTTATTTTGTACAATGCATAAGGCAAAAGATTCTTTATATCTAGAGTCAAAAGACAAATATTCTAACAAAATCTTAATTTATATATTTCTTGAATCGCCAATTCAAATTTGATGAGATCGCTCAGATGGCTTAAGCCTTACGTAAAGATTAGGATGGGCCCATTGGGAATGTTGTTTGGATGCACCTTTATACTATCTCGTTATCTAGACACTGAAGACCCACTTACTCGTGAATGAACACGTTTTCACTCGCTGCCTTTACAACTGCTCCACTGTTGACCATCTGTGCTACCGCCTCCCCCCCCCCTCCTTCGCTCGCTCCTATTCATCAGCTCTCCGTTTGATTGAGGCGTATAGCCCACTCTCCTCACTGCCATTACGTTTTTCCCACCCAAGTCCTCTGTCTTCTTGTTATAAGTGATCTCTTATGAGCTCTCCTTCTTTCTCCCTCCCTTACTCACTCCTGTTATTTTCTTTGATCTTTTTCTCTTGTAAACTGCCCGCTCATGTCATGTCGCCCTTTTCGCTCTACTAACGGTGCTATTGTAGCGGAGAGCAGTTGAGGCTAGAAAAGACGTAGGGAGAGCGGTTTGAGAGTGGGAGAGAGTCGATTGCTGAGAAAGAGAGTGACGTTAACAGAGAGATGAGACAATACAGAGAAAAAGAAGTTAGACAGAGAAAAAACCTTCAGAGAGAAGGGAAAGGCATTTGTGAAATAGGGAATAAAAGAAAAAGAGAATAAAGAAAATGCGCGCGAAATTTCAAAACTAAATTGGGACAAGGAGAGAAGTCAGCAGAGCAGCCTGTTCTCACCGAGCACCAGTCTAGGGGCTTATATGTAGATGATTGGCCTAGAATGCAAGCTTGTGAATTAGGGAAGATTTTTGCACAAGTTGTTTATTTTGTCTTCCGAATGAATTAACTTGAACACTTTAGAGCATTTGTGCATATTTTGCTTTGCAAGTTTAAATTTAAATTGAGTAGAAATTCTGTTGCCATGGTGTTTTTGTTCATTTTTTCGGATGCGTTCCCTAGCTTCTCGTAATTTCGAAATTGTTGCAGACAGGTTGGTTACGAAACAAAAAAGGAAAAGAATAGGAATTTGTTGATTGAAAAAATGCAGATATCCGAATGAGGGAAATAATTTATATCCTGTCCAGCGAACACTATGAATTAATTTGTTTATTTTCACGAAAAATAGAAATTGTATTATTTATTGAATCATTTTTTCTTCGTTCATGTCCAATGATATTTGAAAATCTTTTATGATGTTCTCCGAAATAATCTATTGTTAACCAGTACCAATCTAAACCAAATTGATTACTTTTAATTTATGACTACTGAAGTGTGGTTGTTCTGTTGTGAGCATGGAATGATGACTACTTTGAAAATGACTATTCCGTCATCAAGATTGTAAATGACTATAACGACTGAGAAGAGACTGCTTGCAGGATGAACATGCAAGAAGTCCGCCAGCCAGGCTCGTGGTTCTACGAAGTCGGAGACGGTCAACCGCACTCTCCGCTGCATGACGATGAGTTCGGGATGCGCGCCGCTTTCTCTGCGCAGAATGTGACGGAGTCGGTAAAAGTGCCGTCGTCTGAGCACGTCGCTGAGATCGTGGGCAGACAAGGTGAACATGATTCGCGAACAACTTTATAATTTTCATTTCCAAATTGGTACATAAAAATTATTTTTTTCTTAAAAACTCGCATTTAAAAAATAATTTAATATTGAATACAGGAAGCCACGTTTAGTATTCCACTTTTGTAGGCTCGCGAGAGAGGAACTGGAAATTTTCATTCAAGTCAATAATATGCTTAAGCTATTGAAGTAGAATTTAGCTGGCTGAACTATTATTATAGAAATCATTAAAAAACGGGCAACTAATTGAGTAAACTTTTTGGGTTTATCAGTTTTAGCCAACGCCGGACTGCGTCTCTGACTTTTTTACTCTCTCGTTCCTAAGCCGTATGGTCTCGTTCCTAAGCCATACGGTCTTGTTCCTAAGCCGTATGGTCTCGTTCCTAAGCCATACGGTCTTGTTCCTAAGCCGTATGGTCTCGTTCCTAAGCAATACGGTCTTGTTCCTAAGCCGTATGGTCTCGTTCCTAAGCCATACGGTCTTGTTCCTAAGCCGTATGGTCTCGTTCCTAAGCCATACGGTCTTGTTCCTAAGCCGTATGGTCTCGTTCCTAAGCCGCACGACCTCTAGCGTAACCATTGCCTAAGCAGAAAAAAACATGAAATTTTTTGTCCTGAGTTTGTGAATAAATTGCCTGAGTGAATCAAACTAGGGGCCATTACTAAAGCACGCTAAATCATTACTAATGCACGCCAACGCGCGGGAAAATTCTTAACTCCGCCCCATGCGCTTGATTTAGTTTTTTCAAGTTTTTTCTTTTTTTTTCTGCTTAGGCTTAGGCAAAAGTTCACGCTAACGAGGCCGTACGGCTTGGGCTAACGAGACCTTAACAAAAACTAACATAATAGTGCGTCAAACACTCTTTCTCTCTTTCCCGCGTGGTGGCGTGCATTAGTAATGATTTAGCGGGCAGCATGCGTGCACGGCGTGCGCAGCGTGCTTTAGTAACTGCCAAACTCGGCAATTACCGAAAAGCGTGTTTGAAAAATGCACTGCTCACACCTAGCACAAAACTAATATAGTGTTTAAGACTACACTTTCTGCTCACAACTACTATACTAATTTTCGGCTCTTATCCTCTTATGGGCATACTCTGCGTCTTGTCTTGCAGACATTGACACGATGCTTTTCTAACCTTATTTTTTGATACGGTCTCGTTAGCCTAAGCCGTACGGCCTCGTTAGCGTAAACTTTTACTAAGCCTAAGCGTTTTGATGCAAAAATAAATTTTCAAGAACCGGAGTCCGTGATGCTCAAACTAATCACCTAAGAAGAAAGTTTTGGAAACTGTAGCGTTTAAAGCCAATTTTTCGTCTAGTATGTAATTTTTCGTCTCATAAGGGGATAAGATCCTGATTTTAATTTTTTTTTTTTCATGCCAAGATTCTTTCAAACAGCTTTCGAATGATTCGTTTTAAGTGAATTCAGAACGATTGAACGGGATGGCGAATTTTAGAAATAAGGCCTTGCAGAAGGTGTAAAATGAATCGGCACTTGTATAGTTCGACGTAGGCTCCTCCCTTCCTGCATTTTATCTTTCATGAAAACACTTGAAAATGAAAATTAGTCATAGAAGTGAGCAGAAAGTGTAGTCATAAACACTCTGTGAGTTTTGTATTTGGTGCGAGTAGTGCATTTAACAAACACGCTTTTCGGTAATTGCCATCAAACTTTGTATAGTTCCCTGCACTGTCTGACGCTGCAAACTTACCCTATAGAGCATGAGGTGATAGCTGACAAGCAGAGAAGAAAGAGATAAGATAGTAAAAAGAGACTGCAGACAATCTGAGAAAAAATTAACTGTCTGACACTGCACGCTGCACTCTACCTGGGAAGACAGAGATGCAGTCCGGCGTGGGGTAAAGCTCAACATTTTTTGCATATAGTAAACCAAAATCGTAATGTTGATTATAAGTATTGAATGTTGAAAACAATTTGTGGCCATTAAAGTAGAACTTTTTCTTTTTATGTGGTAAGTACATATACAGCGTTGAAAAAGTACAGTACCGTGCAAAAATCTATCAAGTTTCGATTTTTCGTTAACAACTTTTTCATTTGTTATCCTGATTCTAGAAATTCTAACCATTCATTTCAAATTGAATAACGAAAACGTGAGTCAAAAAGCATGGAAATAATAATAATATTTACGCTGCAATAAGAAAACCAGTGTATAACAAATATCCATTTTCTACAAAAAAATTAAACTCGATCTGAAAAAGATCTAAGAAACTTTTTATTTTCAATGAAAGTATTCCTTTTACAATAATAAATCTATTTGACCATACAATAGTAAAGAAATTTTTAAAAAATGGAATTTTCCGTAAAAATTAGAAAATTTGAGTTTTGGTGCATACGAGTTCGGTTCATATTGCAGCAGACATTTTAATAAAACAACACCATATACTTTCATGGAATACACAAAAAAGAAAGTTCAAGAAAATTTATGGTAAAACTTTTGCACGGTACTGTACGTGTTTTGGATGTAGAAAGAATTCCGTGTTTGTAGTTGAAGTGTGATTAAAATTAGTTGCAGAAAATCGTAATTGCTTAGCACAAACAGCTCAGAGTATAATCTGTTGAGAGTTAGTGATCTATTGGAATTGGATTATTTTAGAGATATAGAGAGAGAGATCAAAACAGTCAGTAAATAAGAATGACAAGAGCGTAGAAATGAAAGTTCCTTCAAGAAATTGTAGTTGAGCTGTTATACATAAATCCGTGGGTGAAGTAAAATGCTTCGTGTAAATAGAAACAATTTTTTGGCGGAATTACGAATTACTAAACCAATCAAAAGGGTTCGAATGCGCTTGAGTCATAGAGAATTTTCCATTTTACTTATAGGAAGTTTTTTGCAGGCTGCAAAATCAAGGCTCTTCGTGCCAAGACCAACACGTACATCAAGACACCAGTCAGGGGCGAGGACCCGGTATTCATGATCACTGGAACAGAAGAGAATGTGACGGAAGCAAAGCGGCAAATCGAATACGCCGCGGAGCACTTCTCTTCAATCCGGGCGACTCGCAGACCTGGCAGTGGAAGCGGTGCGTACGTCTCGGCAAGAGTGATATGGCTGATGATATCGTAGATTCAGTCAATTGGGAAAATAATTTTTCACTATCAGTCCAAGTTCTCACCTGAAATCAAACTTCCCTTAAATAAACACAGGAAGGAAAGGAAGTCAACGGTGCGGAATCGAACCCTTCTGTTTTTCGTTAGCGTCTGCGTTACCGCTTCCTTTACGAAGAAATATTGATAATACATGCAATAGTGTTAAGTTTGCAAGATCTTCTAATTTCTTTTTATGTGATGTTTTTTTCTGGCGGAGTGCTGAAATCCGCGGATTTGAACCAACAAAGGAAAAGTATGGAAATACTAAGTGAAAAATATCACTTATCATCTTAACCAAACGTCACTTCCTTTGAACTGTGTAACTTGGAATTTTAAGATGTATGAAAATACTCTTTTCAACTCTTGTTTTAGGCAAACTACCTACTCTCTCTTGAGTTTTGGACGACCACTTAATTTTTTCGAACCACTCATGTTAGCTCTGTTTCGTTTTTTTGAATGGATGCGGTGTTCAGAGAACTCAGAGCCTCGCCCTCCGGGCCACATCACGGCGTACGTGCGGGTGCCGCTGCGAGTGGTCGGCTTGGTCGTTGGACCAAAGGGTGCTACCATCAAGCGCATCCAACAGGACACCAACACATACATCATCACACCCAGCAAGGAACGCGAGCCAGTCTTTGAGGTTTGTCTACTGGGAAGTTTGAAGAAGAGATGTGAGCAGGAATGAGGGCACTTAGCAGTAAGTGAAGTGGTCGCCAATAGCGCCTTTGACTCGCCTTGCGCTCTTTCCAGATGTTGATGCAGAAATAGTGAGGCCTGCGAAAGGTAACCTGTATGACCGGTTTCTGAGTTCTACAAGGAAGTAGGCTGAATTTGGCTGATGGAACAGAAAGCGCCTATGAATTGCATGCATATCGTTTCAGGTGACAGGACTCGCTTCGAACGTGGCGATCGCTCGTCATGACATTGAGCAGCACATCTATGCAAGAACCGGCAACATGCCTATCACAGACACGGCGGCTGCGCCCGTCTCCTACGAGGATCTCGTAGCGTACAACGCGGCTCAGTATGTTATTACATCTGCTCGCAAACCATAGTTTTAAAGGGGCTAGAGTAGCAGTTGAACGCTACGGTACTGTTCGCAACCCTTTAGGGTCTATGAGATTCCGTGTACCCATCCATAAAATAGTCGTCACCTCTAATGACGAGTTAACATGAACCAACTGTAGAAAAAAAGAGTTTTTTGGTTAAGGCCCAAATAAAGAAAACAAATACCCTCCGAAGTTAACAAGAGAGGTCAGCCAAGAGGGTAGAACTTGACCGTTCGAATCCTTAATCCAGGTATTCGGCCATGCTGCAGCAAAGAGCTCAGCAGCAAATGCAGGCAAGGGCTGTGCTTGCGCAGCCAACGATGGCGGCTTCTTACGGCACTGGACCGAACGCCCAGGCTCAGATGAATCAGCAACCGCAGCAAAGGTGAAGAAGATCTTTGCAGCCACTCCATATTTGCATATTGTAATTAAGAGAGAGGAGATGTATGCAAAAGCGGTAATCTGCTCTCTCTCCCTCTCTCCATCTTTATCTCCTTTCTTTTCTAGCTCACTCATTCTCATTTTCAAGGCTATTTTCCTTACTCCCTCAAGTTCTCCTTCTCTATTTCCTCCTAGCGATCTCTTACTTCTATTTTTTCTGTACGCCTCTAGCTCTCGTCCGTCTTACTTGTTTATGGGAAACCACTCTGGATCAGTAGTTAAATAGTCATGTCAGACCTTCTGTCAGCGGGCCTCTGTTTTTCCAAATCATAAGGGGGTACCCTTATGTAAAACGACCAAAAAAAATTTCGCGGACCTCTGTTGTTTTTTATGGGGAGACCCTTTTTATTAAGGGGACCCTTATGTGGAAAAAATTTTTGCTCTGGACTAGAACTTTTTTCCAGTTTTTCTAATGTACCGGACGTTAATGATGATGTTTTTTCTTTTTTTTAAAATATAAACTTTGCAGTGCGAATAATTAAACTTATCGTGTGAGTTTGGAAAATTGAAGTAAAAGTGAACGCAAAATATAGCGAATTTTTAAAATTCAATTGGTTATTGGTTATGTCATATACCAGTCGGCCTAAAAATATGGAAAAGGAAAAGAGTCATTGGTGAGGAATTCGTAGAGGTAAAAACTATTCCGATTCATTGGCAGCTTTTTTACTGTGAATGTTTGAGAGCGTTCCGCGATCCGGCGGCTTCTCTCGAACTGCCGCAGCAGGTCTTTCAGCATCTTACGGCGCCGATGAACAACAACATTCAATGGGAGTCTGTTAGCTCTCAGAACCCGCCGTGGAACAACGTGGTTGGTTTCATGAAAGGATCTTCTCTGCCTAGTGCATCTTAAGAATCGCTGAATACCATTGCATAGGAACCTTTCTAAACTTCTTTCACCAAACTTTTCCCTTTTTAGACGGGAAATCTCGAATTGGCGCCGTGAAGAGAAACCAATTGTGAAAAAGCACCAGTGTTTTGTTCAGCTGCGAAGCGTCAGCCCAAATGAAATTCCGTCTCACGGGCCGCTCTCTCCTCTGTTGGCTTCCGCGAGCAGCGACTCCACTTTGGTTAACGTACCGATATCGTCCACATCGGATTTCCTCAGTGAGTCGCGATTGAAGTTCAGAAGGTGTGAGTAGTTGGGTTGAAGGCAATAAAGAGAGGGCAATCGATTCAAGTTATTAGAGAGATCAATAAGGTAAAACTTGGATAAACTATGGAGTTTCAGTTTTTAAAGTGATCATTTCTCCCTATGGTATGTATTTCTCCCGACACGCCAAGTGAGTTTGTAGAGCAAAAAGTGAAAGAACGCCCAGAAGAGAGGTTTGCTGAGACCAAGTCCTAGCGATTTAAGAAGGGTAGAAGTAATGGTTATGTCAGAATCCTCATCAACTGTTCTATAAAATTAAAGCGCAGAGCATCGTTGTGAGTGCTAGTAAGAGCAGCGCTCACGAAACATAGTTAAAATCTGTCTTGATTTTTCAATAGGTCCATCGCCAAAGTAGGCGAAAAATTTCCACTTTCAACTTGAAGAAACCGGTTAAGGCTGAGTTATAACTGAAGAAACTTTCTATTTATGTAGAGAAATGAGATTTTTTACTTTCACTTTCAGCTGAGAACACTCATACATTCATTTCGAGTAAGGGAGAGGGTCGGTAGGTCGGTCGCCCTAGAAATTTTTTGTTCTTGTCAGTTTGCGGTTTACCTATGTCACGAAAAAGGAATCCTTAGATAAAATATGTAAATTTTAAACCCATGAGCTATAAGGAGAGAGAAAGTTTAACAGGCAACAACAGTCATTGGTCTGCACCAGTGCCAACTTCCTCTTTGGGAATCATCACTAATAACCTGGATCCATTTGCTGGAGGTTGGTTACTTTGGAAATTATTAGGGCTGTCGAGGACCCCAAAAGACGTTTGGTAGATTACGATTTCCAAGAAAATAGATTTTATTGAAGAAATAGCCGTAGCGTGAGCGCTTAGCGAACCATCAGTTTCATGATTTTGTATCGTGTTAGTACCTTAGCTTTCGGAAAACTGGGAAGTGTGATTTGCACCTCTCATTCTCACCTTGTCCGCCGGGCAGAATTCTAATGTTTAACAGGAATAAAAAATTGAATTGATATAGTGTTTTTTGTTTTTACAAATAATCGCTCTTAAGGTGCCAACTCTACTGGCCTCCGAGTCTTCGAAGAGGCCAACGTGTGGACGGGACCCTGGGCGGGGGCGGTCGGCAGCGCGGTACCCAAGCGTAAATCGCAGGAGAAACCGGCGGAGCCCGTAGCGGTCGGTTCTCAGGTCTCGAACAAAGATGAAGGCATCGATATTAGTCCTGGATCCGCGTCAGTCTTGTCTATTCTCGTTTGCTCAACGTTTAATTTTTTTAACATTGGAAACTGAAGAGGCTGAGTTAAAAGGAAGTGAAAACTGGTAAAGGAAGTGAAAACTGGTAAAGACGACGAATTCTTCTAAACTTTTGGCTTTTGATATCACTACTGTGACAGCTGAATCAAACAATTATCGATTTTGAATTAATTCAGACTTTCGACTGAGCCATTCTCTTCTATCTGGGGTGAAAAGCTCCCCGGCAACCCTGCATGAGAGCCAGTGGCAAGGTGAGAGCAAGCACAACCCAAGCTAGCTGCTTACCGTATTGTTGTGCTTGTGTTTGGTAGGTGCTGCGTTCGGTATGTCACATGTTAACCGTCGCCCCTGTGAACGCCTGCCTGCTCTCGATCGATATTTAGTGTGTGTGCTTATTGGTAAATCACTACTCTCCTCGTTATCCGACATCTTTTGATCTAAAAGGCTTCACTGTAGTCATTTCCCTAACTTAGGCTGCAGAGACGTTTATCTTTTTCATAGATTACACATTCATATATTGTTACAAGTATTAACACATTGAGAAATACACAAGTTAACCGCATTATCTTTTCTCTAAAAATTGAAGTATTATTTATGTAAATGTTATTAGCGTTGGTTTTCGAACGAAGTATTATGTAAGGGTTTTCAGCGCTGGAAAACTTGTGGTAGATACGGTAGTTTAGTTCGGCGAGGACCACCAGCTGTTTAAGTATGATAATGCCTCGGAGCCTCATAGTATCCCCGAAGTCGTAGCTACTGAAATGTATAGGTAATACTGTAGTCATCAGCAGAATTTTGGTATGAAAGTCCTATCTCATTTAGCATAACATCATCATCATCATTAGAGAAGAAATAGAGAGAAATAGTTGGAGAAGTTGAGTTAATCGCTCTTAAGTAGTAAATCTAGATGCGTATAGAAGAAGTGGTCAAGTAGAAAGAAAGAGTAGCATTTCAAAAAGAATATTATCTTGAGCTTAGAATTATTCGCTCCTTTCTTCCAGAACTTGTTAGAAGATGGTAAGCGCTTCGCTGAAGATATATATGTAATCCCAGAAAAATCGGCTAAGGCAGCTGTACCCACATTTTGAAATATTGGGTACCCTTCAGTGAACCGACCGGGCGACGCGTGTACCCTACTTTTGTATGTGTGACTTGTTATCGAATGTGTTTCCTCAGCAACTTTCCGGGCCCTTTCGAACTCAATATTGGAAGTATTATGAAGACGTGTTTAAACAATTTTGAGAAAAAATCGCCTTTTACTTCTCATAGCCTTTAACCTTCCCTAAGATGTCTGTTAAAGACAGGTCGTGAATGTTCTCGAACTTCCACAATAATTGATCTGAATTGGGTCTTTGGGGTTTTGTTTCGTCTTCAAATTTAAAGTTTGATTTGCCGCGCGATAACAAAGGCCAAATAAAAAAAATATATATATACTCAGTCTCTCTATTGAATACGTAAATACACATTATTTCTTCGTCTAACAAAGAAAAAGAATAACTATAACATTTATGGATTAAAACATATATGTTTAACCCACCAAGGAATGGCTTTCTTCTCTGACAAATTCGATCCTCAAAAGATTTATGACGTAAAAATATACTGACAGATTTTTTGATAGCGATTCTATTTATATAACGAAATATAAGAAAGAAAGAAATGAATCAATAATTACATTATTCCTCAGCATAGGAGATGAGTTGAAGATGTAGCTAATCGTTGTTAACGAAATGGCTCGATTTCTTCTATTAGCCCCTTCAAATGTTAGCTTTTGAAGTTTCTGTTGAGAGAAAATAATTCTTGATCAAAAATTAACATAAATATTCCACAAATGTATATGCATATCTATTTTATGTTGACTATTTTATTGCCACTTACCTAAACATTTATCCGAAGAAATTGTTAACCTTATTTTTCCACGTTTCACTCATCATTTCCTCGACTATTATATCATGCTCTCTGTCTTACGTTTTTGTGAATGTCGCAGTTGAAATGAATGAAGATGTAATGCAGAATTGTGTTATTTCGTGATCACGCAAGAGGGAGGGGGCCTACAAAGAACGAGCAACAGTAAAGAGAGAAGAGCTACAGTAAGGCGCGGAAGAGGTTTATTGGTTCGTGTGATGTGTAACTGGTTGAGGAGCACTCTCGATGGTACATTTGCATGGTGGTGTGAAGCAAATCACTGAAAGTTCTGGAGTTGATGAAGGAAGTTGTGTATATGGTGGTATGACGCGTGAAGTTATTGAATACACCTTTGTGAAGAGCTTGGAAGCCTTTCGCTCAGGGTAATTGCGAGTTTCTCTTTTTTTTATAAAGTAAATGGAGGTCTTAATTTCGAGTTGCCTACCGGAAAGTCAGTCGATGGAGATTTGCGTGGTGAGTGTAGCTTACCGGGGCATATGTCAATGGAGTTTTCCATTGTGAATTTCACCTACCGTGACCTTATTCGTGAATTTCACCTACCGTGACCTTATTCGCTTAAGGTTCTGCAACTGAGATGTGCGTTAGAGAAGTTTTCATCAAAAGCAACATAAGATTGTAGTATGCGCCATATGTCAAATAAATCTTTTAATTGCTTTACTTATTCCGGGAGTGGAATGCTAAAAGGTGAATGAGGATTAATTTTTACTCCGCACTATCTATTGAAATGACCTCTCTTCTCAGTGTAGATGGGAGACGTGCATCTCATTCGTGCTCCCTCAGAATTCGCACCCTCGAGAAGCGATTCGCAAACCACACCAGCAGCTAGTGAGCGTCAACGATGATTTCTTTTTTTAAATGTTGAGCAGCTAATTATCTAACTTCACTGCCAATGTATGTGTACTCCCCTCTCGACCAAAGAGAGTAACATGTTAATAATAACCGATTCGTCCTCTCACCTCTCTTGGGTTCCGGTAAAAAGGCGTTTGTGACCAAAGAGTAGTAGCAACTGGTAGTCAAGAGAAGTTATAGAAATTCAAATTGAAGCCAGAAGTCACCAGAGAAGTAATTTCGTAGTTTTAAAAATATTGTATTAAATGGTACAGAAAATAATTATTGGTGAAGTCGTTTTTATACATATTTTATGAGATTGGAATGTGTATTTTTAATTGAAGTAGAAACAACATCTACCAATGAAATAGCATGAAAACTCATACATATTCTCAATCATATGTTATCATTCTTGTGAAAATAAAAAAGTTATGTTTTTGAATTGAATATAGTAGATAATATTGGCTACGTATTTTTGATACGGTGTAGTCCTCAGTACATATACTAGCAGAAGTAGTAGTAACATAGCTTATCATTATAAATCATAATCTTTGAGCAATTATCGATTTGAGCGAATCTTTATGAAGTATACTAACCAATGTGATAAGTATCATGATGCTTACATTCTGTAACTGATATTTATTCATACATTTAATCAGCAAGTTTAATATATACAACAAAGCATGATTTCATTATGTTATCTGTATTGATTATCTTTTCCATTGAACTAATGTATTATATCATTTCTTTGAGCTTAGGACCACAATAATGCTGATTTTCTGTGAATTGATGCTTTACTGGAGATATTAAGTCAGATAATGAATATTTAATCTTTCAAAGCAACCCGTGGATAAGTTCTACATTTAGTTCATCCGCTGAGCTGATAATTGAGATGCTGAATAAGCATTGTTTCTCTATGTTGAGTAATGGAGCGTTAGAATATCACTTTTCACTTTGCTAACTGATATTTTTTTCCTGCTAACTGATTTTCTGCTATCTGGTTTTTTTGAACGCTCCAATGTCTCACCACGAAAACATGGACTACGGTAAAAAAAAAGAACCTAAAATGTGTACAATTAGTGAGATAAAATAATTCTAACGCTCCATTAGAATGCATGTGTTCTTTCTTTTTACCGTAGTCTATGTTTTCGTGGTGAGAAATTGGAGCGTTCCAAAAAAACCAGATAGCAGAAAATCAGTTAGCAGAAAAAAATCAGTTAGCAAAGTGAAAAGTGATATTCTAACGCTCCATAAGTTTTTCAAATCCTTCAAAAGAAATCCTTAATTCTTCAAATTAGATCTTCGTGTAAAACAGAAATGGAATGTAGAACAAGAAGCAGGAAATTGAGGGTGAGTTCGTAGTGGCGGTGTTGGGGGTCGGGTTTCCATTTCTCCTTAGAAGGCATTGGGTTATCACGAATACGACTATTTTAATCGGGGAAGGCTTATTTGGATGGTACTGTTTCATTAGGAAAAGTTTCAACTTGTTTCGAGAACAGCTACATTAGTTCCGAGTGACTAAGAATTTGAGTGGCAAAGAGAAGATGACTATATATATTTAACCCTTTTTCGAGAGTTTAATATTGGATGACTTTGATAATATATTAATGGATGACTTATAAAGGGTGACTACAATTTCTTTTCATAGCAGCAGATGTATAATCTATACGAAGCAGGGGCTTTATACTGATAAATTCACTGAGTATTTGTACTGCAGTACCGTCCAGCCTCCACAAATGCTAAGACAATTTTGTTTATAATGGAAACATGCTCTATATTGAGATATTTTCAATCTTGAGGCTGATTTAAAGGATTGAATAATGACTACAGGATTTCTTAAATCATCAATATACGCCATGTTGAGTATGTCCGCTAAGTTTATTTGTGAGATAATGATCATACAGCTGCATATTGAATGATCATCACATGTACTCTATTCAGAATTTCTTATCTACACTGACTTGCGGCGATGACTATCTAATGACTATATGAATCAGTGAAAGCGCTTAAAATGAGTATTTGACTACATTTACCTAATATGTTTATATTTGACTACATATACATATATTTCATAACTTTATTGATACATATTTCAAGCATTTTTTTTTGAATTTTAGAACGATTTGAATAACATGACTAAAAGCCCTCAAAACTGACGGCTGAACTTTGAGTAGTATATCCGCTTTTGATGCATCAGATAATGACTCTGAATGTTTTTCTAATGAGCACAAACTGAATACATCCTTCGCATGAGCCGTTATACTTTTTTGAAGAATTTTTGCCGATTTAATGCAGTAGATAACGACGGTGACTTACTCTATTAGATTCGCACAATATCATTCAATTCTGTACTCACTGCGTTGCATCTCTCAAAATCCTCTGTGTTAAATGAGTGGAAATGCTCCGCATCACATAACATATGTAGTTATAATGCCTTCTTATTACTTATAACTCATGGACTGTTGGAGTGATTTATGCATCGATAAAACGCATGTAAGATTAAGTTAAAATTTTCTGAATTTTTTAGCAGTACTCGTACAGTTCCGTTCTTTTACAGTTTTCAGTAATACATCACTTTCCAGTAATATCGTTTTATTTTGACCTTGTAGAATATATAAGAAGACAAACATATATTAACTTTACATTTCTAGATGCGTTTTTTCTATCATTATTTCAAACTTTAAAATATTATGTAACTATTATATAAGCTACCATTGTTTGATACTATGTTTTTTTAAAACTCTTTTTTTCCAAAACAATGTCTTCTTGGTCGCTTTATCTTCCTCTCGCTTTTTCTCTCTTTTATCTCTTCTCTCTTTTTCTCTCTTCTCTCTTTTTCTCTCTTCTCTCTTTTTCTCTCTTCTCTCTTTTTCTCTCTTCTCTCTTTTTCTCTCTTCTCTCTTTTTCTCTCTTCTCTCTTTTTCTCTCTTCTCTCTTTTTCTCTCTTCTCTCTTTTTCTCTCTTCTCTCTTTTTCTCTCTTCTCTCTTTTTCTCTCTTCTCTCTTTTTCTCTCTTCTCTCTTTTTCTCTCTTCTCTCTTTTTCTCTCTTCTCTCTTTTTCTCTCTCCACTGTCCTGCTCTTGATGTCTTTTCACCCTTTCCTTTATATACAGTATTACATACATACCTCCAAACCAACTACTCTTGATTACATACAATATTCCTACTCACTCATCTTATCAGCATTTACCCTGTTTATCAAATTTATTCACTTACTTTTTTATATTCAAATCACTCTTAACTCATTTTCTTTGTTCAACGAATACGAATAATAAAGTTTCTTTAAAAGATTGCTCCAGAACAGCTGAAACACGACAACAATGCCACTCTGCACCTTCTGGCGTCTAGTATGCCCATGTGTATATAAGAGCCGACATTGGCACGATGTTTTTTTAAACATTAATTTTTTGATATGGTCTCATTAGCTCAAGCGGTACGGCCTCGTAAGCGTAAACTCTTACTAAGCCTAAGCGTTTTTAATGTAAATGTTTTTGTAAAACCATTTTTTGATTTAAAAAACTTTTTATGTAAAAAATGTTTTTAAAAATGATGTTAGAAAATTATTTCTTGATGTAAAAAAACTTTTTACCAAAATTTTTTTCAAGAACTGCAGTCCTTCATGCTCAAAATGCCCACCTATGAAGAAAATATTCGAAACCGTAGCGGCTTTTGAAGCCATTTTTTTCGTCTATTATTTCAATGTCTGCGCAGTGTATGTATGGCCATAAGAGGATAAGAGTCAAGCTAACTTGTAGAAAGCTTTGTGAATCATGCATGATATTAACGAAAATAGCAGAAACTGTGAAGAGAGCGTGAAGAGAAGAATCTAATCTTTACGATCTTACGCAGTAACCACACCTAAATTTCTATCAGTGCCGAAATTTAATTTTCGCTTGAAATAGTAGAAAAATTTACATGAGCGTACGAATCTGTTTTTGACAAAAAAAATTCTCCATGGAAGTATAAATCTGTTGTTCAGATATGCAATAGCGGATGTATTATCGAGCTGACAGCGAATTCTTTTTTCCTGATAGAATATCACTAAAGCATCGAATGCCTAGCCAGCATGCCAACATTTCTTGCTCGTTGATATGACTGAGCGATTCGATGGGATTCCAGCGTCCACCCGTACTCCTTCCTTGGCACACTGCCCCCACCCTTCTCTTGATGCGTCAGAATTCATTGATATGACCGCGTTTCCAGGGTTTATTTTATCTCCTGAGCGAAGAAAGGTAGTTTTTCTACGAACCAGGGCAGCTCTTGCTTGCACTCCTCGTCGAGCAGGATCATCGCGCGAAATTCCCACTTCTCGGAATAGGGCCTGACTTTCGCTGAAGAACTCTCGAGAATAGACGAGAAAGTTTTGAATCAAGGAACACGGAGTTTGTCCTGCCCCAATAATTTTGCGAGTTCTCTTCCGGAGACTTGTACGCCTTGTCACCGATAATGAGGATGTCATCCAAGTAAATTATGCATTTTATGCCCCTGGACCTGAGGTTTTCGATAACGGGTCTCCTCACTTTGGTGAAAATGAACGGAGCGGAGGATAATCCGAAAGGTAGCACTTTATAATTGTAGATCGTTTCTTCGACTTGTCTGCATAGATACTTTCTATCCTCTTCGTGGATTGGGATATTGAAATATGCATCCAGTAGATCTATCTTCGCACAGGAAGTTTCCTTGAAAAATAAGGTCAGAAACCATGTCTACCCTTTCCATCTTGAAATGTTGATAGGCAATGAACCTGTTTAGAGGTTTCAGATTTATAATGGTACGAGTCCCTCCGTCTCTTTTGGGGATGAAGAAAACCGAAGAGAGCCAGATATTGTTCGTGTTATTCTGGTTATTTCTATTGCTCCCCTTACTAAGCAATTTCTCTACTTCTTGTTTAAGAACTTCGTCTACAGCTTTGTGCGGTCTTTGTTTAGGTCCAGACCTTCAACGACCCCTGACAAAGTGGTTTCTAGCAGAGCCAGACATTCAACGACCCCTGACAAAGTGGTTTCGAGCAGAGCCAGACCTTCAAAGACCCCTGACAAAGTGGTTTCTAGCAGAGCCAGACCTTCAACGACCCCTGACAAAGTGGTTTCGAGCAGAGCCAGACCTTCAACGACCCCCTGACAAAGTGGTTTCTAGCAGAGCCAGACCTTCAAAGATCCCTGACAAAGTGGTTTCTAGCAGAGCCAGACCTTCAACGACCCCTGACAAAGTGGTTTCGAGCAGAGCCAGACCTGCAACGACCCCTGACAAAGTGGTTTCGAGCAGAGCCAGACCTTCAACGACCCCTGACACAGTGGTTTCTAGCAGAGCCAGACCTTCAACGACCCCCTGACAAAGTGGTTTCGAGCAGAGCCAGACCTTCAACGACCCCTGACAAAGTGGTTTCTAGCAGAGCCAGACCTTCAACGATCCCTGACAAAGTGGTTTCTAGCAGAGCCAGACCTTCAACGACCCCTGACAAAGTGGTTTCGAGCAGAGCCAGACCTTCAACGACCCCTGACAAAGTGGTTTCTAGCAGAACCAGACCTTCAACTACCCCTGACAAAGTGGTTTCGAGCAGAGCCAGACATTCAACGACCCCTGACAAAGTGGTTTCGAGCAGAGCCAGACCTTCAAAGACCCCTGACAAAGTGGTTTCTAGCAGAGCCAGACCTTCAACGACCCCTGACAAAGTGGTTTCGAGCAGAGCCAGACCTTCAACGACCCCTGACAAAGTGGTTTCTAGAAGAGCCAGACCTTCAAAGACCCCTGACAAAGTGGTTTCTAGCAGAGCCAGACCTTCAACGACCCCTGACAAAGTGGTTTCGAGCAGAGCCAGACCTGCAACGACCCCTGACAAAGTGGTTTCGAGCAGAGCCAGACCTTCAACGACCCCTGACAAAGTGGTTTCTAGCAGAGCCAGACCTTCAACGACCCCTGACAAAGTGGTTTCGAGCAGAGCCAGACCTTCAACGACCCCTGACAAAGTGGTTTCTAGCAGAGCCAGACCTTCAACGATCCCTGACAAAGTGGTTTCTAGCAGAGCCAGACCTTCAACGACCCCTGACAAAGTGGTTTCTAGCAGAGCCAGACCTTCAACGACTTCTGACAAAGTGGTTTCGAGCAGAGCCAGACATTCAACGACCCCTGACAAAGTGGTTTCGAGCAGAGCCAGACCTTCAAAGACCCCTGACAAAGTGGTTTCTAGCAGAGCCAGACCTTCAACGACCCCTGACAAAGTGGTTTCTAGCAGAGCCAGACCTTCAACGACCCCTGACAAAGTGGTTTCTAGCAGAGCCAGACCTTCAACGACCCCTGACAAAGTGGTTTCGAGCAGAGCCAGACCTTCAACGACCCCTGACAAAGTGGTTTCGAGCAGAGCCAGACCTTCAACGACCCCTGACAAAGTGGTTTCGAGCAGAGCCAGACCTTCAACGACCCCTGACAAAGTGGTTTCTAGCAGAGCCAGACCTTCAACGACCCCTGACAAAGTGGTTTCTAGCAGAGCTAGACCTTCAACGACCCCTGACAAAGTGGTTTCTAGCAGAACCAGACCTTCAACTACCCCTGACAAAGTGGTTTCGAGCAGAGCCAGACATTCAACGACCCCTGACAAAGTGGTTTCGAGCAGAGCCAGACCTTCAAAGACCCCTGACAAAGTGGTTTCTAGCAGAGCCAGACCTTCAACGACCCCTGACAAAGTGGTTTCGAGCAGAGCCAGACCTTCAACGACCCCTGACAAAGTGGTTTCTAGCAGAGCCAGACCTTCAACGATCCCTGACAAAGTGGTTTCGAGCAGAGCCAGACCTTCAACGACCCCTGACAAAGTGGTTTTGAGCAGAGCCAGACCTTCAACGACCCCTGACAAAGTGGTTTCTAGCAGAGCCAGACCTTCAACGACCCCTGAAAAAGTGGTTTCTAGCAGAGCCAGACCTTCAACGACCCCTGACAAAGTGGTTTCTAGCAGAGCCAGACCTTCAACGACCCCTGACAAAGTGGTTTCGAGCAGAGCCAGACCTTCAACGACCCCTGACAAAGTGGTTTCGAGCAGAGCCAGACCTTAAACGACCCCTGACAAAGTGGTTTCTAGCAGAGCCAGACCTTCAACGACCCCTGACAAAGTGGTTTCTAGCAGAGCCAGACCTTCAACGACCACTGACAAAGTGGTTTCTAGCAGAGCCAGACCTTCAACGACCCCTGACAAAGTGGTTTCGAGCAGAGCCAGACATTCAACGATCCCTGACAAAGTGGTTTCGAGCAGAGCCAGACCTTCAACGACCCCTGACAAAGTGGTTTCTAGCAGAGCCAGACCTTCAACGACCCCTGACAAAATGATTTCTAGCAGAGCCAGACCTTCAACGACCCCTGACAAAGTGATTTCTAGCAGAGCCAGACCTTCAACGACCCCTGACAAAGTGGTTTCGAGCAGAGCCAGACCTTCAACGACCCCTGACAAAGTGGTTTCTAGCAGAGCCAGACCTTCAACGACCCCTGACAAAGTGGTTTCGAGCAGAGCCAGACCTTCAACGACCCCTGACAAAGTGGTTTCTAGCAGAGCCAGACCTTCAACGATCCCTGACAAAGTGGTTTCTAGCAGAGCCAGACCTTCAACGACCCCTGACAAAGTGGTTTCGAGCAGAGCCAGACCTTCAACGACCCCTGACAAAGTGGTTTCTAGCAGAACCAGACCTTCAACTACCCCTGACAAAGTGGTTTCGAGCAGAGCCAGACATTCAACGACCCCTGACAAAGTGGTTTCGAGCAGAGCCAGACCTTCAAAGACCCCTGACAAAGTGGTTTCTAGCAGAGCCAGACCTTCAACGACCCCTGACAAAGTGGTTTCGAGCAGAGCCAGACCTTCAACGACCCCTGACAAAGTGGTTTCTAGAAGAGCCAGACCTTCAAAGACCCCTGACAAAGTGGTTTCTAGCAGAGCCAGACCTTCAACGACCCCTGACAAAGTGGTTTCGAGCAGAGCCAGACCTGCAACGACCCCTGACAAAGTGGTTTCGAGCAGAGCCAGACCTTCAACGACCCCTGACAAAGTGGTTTCTAGCAGAGCCAGACCTTCAACGACCCCTGACAAAGTGGTTTCGAGCAGAGCCAGACCTTCAACGACCCCTGACAAAGTGGTTTCTAGCAGAGCCAGACCTTCAACGATCCCTGACAAAGTGGTTTCTAGCAGAGCCAGACCTTCAACGACCCCTGACAAAGTGGTTTCTAGCAGAGCCAGACCTTCAACGACTTCTGACAAAGTGGTTTCGAGCAGAGCCAGACATTCAACGACCCCTGACAAAGTGGTTTCGAGCAGAGCCAGACCTTCAAAGACCCCTGACAAAGTGGTTTCTAGCAGAGCCAGACCTTCAACGACCCCTGACAAAGTGGTTTCTAGCAGAGCCAGACCTTCAACGACCCCTGACAAAGTGGTTTCTAGCAGAGCCAGACCTTCAACGACCCCTGACAAAGTGGTTTCGAGCAGAGCCAGACCTTCAACGACCCCTGACAAAGTGGTTTCGAGCAGAGCCAGACCTTCAACGACCCCTGACAAAGTGGTTTCGAGCAGAGCCAGACCTTCAACGACCCCTGACAAAGTGGTTTCTAGCAGAGCCAGACCTTCAACGACCCCTGACAAAGTGGTTTCTAGCAGAGCTAGACCTTCAACGACCCCTGACAAAGTGGTTTCTAGCAGAACCAGACCTTCAACTACCCCTGACAAAGTGGTTTCGAGCAGAGCCAGACATTCAACGACCCCTGACAAAGTGGTTTCGAGCAGAGCCAGACCTTCAAAGACCCCTGACAAAGTGGTTTCTAGCAGAGCCAGACCTTCAACGACCCCTGACAAAGTGGTTTCGAGCAGAGCCAGACCTTCAACGACCCCTGACAAAGTGGTTTCTAGCAGAGCCAGACCTTCAACGATCCCTGACAAAGTGGTTTCGAGCAGAGCCAGACCTTCAACGACCCCTGACAAAGTGGTTTTGAGCAGAGCCAGACCTTCAACGACCCCTGACAAAGTGGTTTCTAGCAGAGCCAGACCTTCAACGACCCCTGAAAAAGTGGTTTCTAGCAGAGCCAGACCTTCAACGACCCCTGACAAAGTGGTTTCTAGCAGAGCCAGACCTTCAACGACCCCTGACAAAGTGGTTTCGAGCAGAGCCAGACCTTCAACGACCCCTGACAAAGTGGTTTCGAGCAGAGCCAGACCTTAAACGACCCCTGACAAAGTGGTTTCTAGCAGAGCCAGACCTTCAACGACCCCTGACAAAGTGGTTTCTAGCAGAGCCAGACCTTCAACGACCACTGACAAAGTGGTTTCTAGCAGAGCCAGACCTTCAACGACCCCTGACAAAGTGGTTTCGAGCAGAGCCAGACATTCAACGATCCCTGACAAAGTGGTTTCGAGCAGAGCCAGACCTTCAACGACCCCTGACAAAGTGGTTTCTAGCAGAGCCAGACCTTCAACGACCCCTGACAAAATGATTTCTAGCAGAGCCAGACCTTCAACGACCCCTGACAAAGTGATTTCTAGCAGAGCCAGACCTTCAACGACCCCTGACAAAGTGGTTTCGAGCAGAGCCAGACCTTAACGACCCCTGACAAAGTGGTTTCGAGCAGAGCCAGACCTTCAACGACCCCTGAAAAAGTGGTTTCGAGCAGAGCCAGACGTTCAACGACCCCTGACAAAGTGGTTTCGAGCAGAGCCAGACCTTCAACGACCCCTGACAAAGTGGTTTCGAGCAGAGCCAGACCTTCAACGACCCCTGACAAAGTGGTTTCTAGCAGAGCCAGACCTTCAACGACTCCTGACAAAGTGGTTTCTAGCAGAGCCAGACCTTCAACGACCACTGACAAAGTGGTTTCTAGCAGAGCCAGACCTTCAACGACCCCTGACAAAGTGGTGTCGAGCAGAGCCAGACCTTCAACGACCCCTGACAAAGTGGTTTCTAGCAGAGCCAGACCTTCAACGACCCCTGACAAAGTGGTTTCGAGCAGAGCCAGACCTTCAACGACCCCTGACAAAGTGGTTTCTAGCAGAGCCAGACCTTCAACGACCCCTGACAAAGTGGTTTCGAGCAGAGCCAGACCTTCAACGACCCCTGACAAAGTGGTTTCGAGCAGAGCCAGACCTTCAACGACCCCTGACAAAGTGGTTTCGAGCAGAGCCAGACCTTCAACGACCCCTGACAAAGTGGTTTCGAGCAGAGCCAGACCTTCAACGACCCCTGACAAACTGGTTTCTAGCAGAGCCAGACCTTCAACGACCCCTGACAAAGTGGTTTCGAGCAGAGATGGTGTAAAAAAAAGTGAGTGAGAAGAAGCCCGACAGAGTAAGCTAGAGAGAGATATTGGAAATTCCCCATTTGTCAGCCTTATCCTCACAGATGAGACCTGGGGCCGTATGCACGTACCAAAGTTTTACTTTAGCCCCCTCCCCCGTACCTAAGTTTTACTTTAGCCCCCTCCCCTACCGGAAGGAGACAAGATGCACTGCAAAAGTTCTATTATACTTGAGCACTCCTACTTTTTTCAAACCCGGGTATTAAAGTATGCTGCATCACCATATACTCGGTTGTTTTATGCTACCACGGACAATTTTTTTGTTATGTAAGTTCGAATTATATTTTTTTATGAAATGGTTGCTGAGGTTTAGGACAAGGAGGGGGGGCTAAAATTTCAGGACTTTTTGCATTAAAAGAGTGGTGCTGTGAGGGGGGGATTTAGAAAGACCCGGTTGTGTACTCTAACTTCCATTTTTGTATGGTGGAGAACTAAAATTAAATGGTATATACTTTACTCTAGACCCTTGAATACATGCTCTTCACCTTTAGCTCTCCGCACATTTGGTATGTTTTACAATGGGATGGGGGATGGGGGTTCTTTATCACGGGGGTGCTAAAGTTCAGAGGGGGGGGGCTAAAGTAAAAGTTTAGTTTTTTAGCTACACGAAAACAATTTTCAGGAAATTTTCGCTGTCAGAGCTTGAAATTCAAAGGCTCGAGGTTCTCTCCTAGTTGATCTATTCAGGCCAAGTAGAGTTTTTTAAAAAAAGAAAAGAGAAACTCAGTTCTCGAGTGCTACAGCAAACGAATAACAAACGTATTTGTACAATAACCAGTAAAAACGTAATTTGGAGATCACAAAAATTATAAATTCTTAACTTATAATACGGATTTGTTACAAGTTCTTGCCGAGCCTTTTCTGAAGGATGTGAAAAAGAATTTAGAAAATGAGTTTGTTGCTCTCCTCTTCAAAACATACGAGTCAACTAAAAATTGATTTCGTCCTCATGTTCAGTGATGGGAAAAAATCCATTGTAAATAAAACTTGTTTTGAAAATTTGAATGATAACTAGCGATTTCCTCTCTTCATGCCAGTCACAAGAGCACATGAACGTTTGTTTCCTGCAAACCCAACTCCTAATACTTCCCCGTCGAGTCCAAACACGCGAAGCATCTCTACTATTGTCACTGAGACACTCTCCTTCGCCAACAGTGACCCACCGCCAGGTGGGTCACTGTTGGCGAAGGAGGCTCTTAATCAACTTATCAACTACTATTGAACAATTGTCTTCGGCTAACTCAACTTGCAAATGCTCCCCTCTCAAGCCCATCCCGGACCACTCTCAAGCTCTTAATCCCTCTGAATCAGAGATTGAAAAGCACAATCGGCTCAGATCAATCGTAATCGTTGGCTTACCTGAATCTTCGGACCCAAACCCATCTATGAGAATGGAACATGACGAAAAAAAAGTCGCTTCAGTCCTGACCGCACTAAATCTCGAAGTACGCGCGCAAACTATCTTCCGCATGGGAAAACCTAGTGATCGTCCTCGTCTTCTCAAAGTCCTTCTCCCTACTCGTGGTCACTTGCTGAAGGCTCTGCAAGCCGCTTCAACTCTGAGATCAACTCCCACCTGGAACGGCATTTTCATCAGGAAGAGCATGACTACTTCTGAGCGAGAGGAATGGCGGAAGATGTGCGCCGAGCTGGTCAACCTGAAGAAAAGTCATCCGGAAGAAGGCTGGGTGATATACAGAGATCAGTTATGGAAAAAAAAGGATATCGGAGCGAGTAAGAGGAATGCAAGCCCATCAAACTAGTAAACCCAGGTCGCTTTTCAAGTTCTTTGAAGTTGAATTTTTCTTTTATATCTAGCCTAAAATGTGTATTGATTAATGCTCGTTCCATTAGAAACAAATTAACTGCATTGCACACTTATTTATCTGTATTTAAACCCGATGTTTTTCTCATTTGTGAATCTTGGTTGAATAATTCGATTGGCGATTCTGAGTTGATTGCGGGCTTACCCTACCGGATTTTTCGCGCTGATAGAACTAGCAAACGTGGTGGAGGAGTTGCTATTTTGTGCAGGGATTTCTTACCCATTTCTGTTGTAGAAATCAAAGAAAAACTCACTTCTGATATTCTCGCTATTGAAATCAATGTACCAGAAACAAATACTTCTATTCGTTTGATTCTAGTATATAGGCCACCTAACACAAGTACACAGCATAATGAACTCCTATTCCAAGTCCTATCGAACCTGTTTTCAGTCAAAGAAACCGTTGTTATGTGTGGTGATCTTAACTTATCGGTTGATTGGGAATTCCCTACTTCTGCTACAGGTCAAGAAAAAGCTCTAGTTGATCTCGTTCGCGATTTTTCTTTCTATCAATTCGTTAATACTCCGACGCATGATGTTAATGTACTTGACGTTGTAATTGGAAGACCCGAAACGATACTTAATTGTAGAACATCGGCCCCACTCACTGCTACTTGTGATCACGCTATAGTCTCATTCTCGATCGACCTGTTTTTTGTGAATGATTTACAGGAGCCGCGTCTCAACTATTCGAAATGCGATTTCTCGTCGCTAGTAAAAGATTTGTCTAAAATTTCTTGGACATCTCTCTTTGATGATTTCATTGACATCGACGATTTATGTGCTCGTTTTCTCGCTACTATACATCCTCTTATCATTGCTCACGCTCCGATTGTTAGAAGTAAGTTGCCGTTCGAGAGTTATCCGTCTCATATCCGCCATATGCTCAAACACAAAAACGAACTATTCGAAAAACTTCATTGTAAACCTGTTTTCGATGAGTATGTGAGGATTTGTAAAAGATTGAGCAAAGAAATAACAAAGTTTAATTTTGAGTACTGAGTGACGCGCATCGTGGAGGTTAATTAGAACAGTTAAAGTCTTTGTCGTGCCAGTGAAGAGATGCGGTGTGGTTTCGTGCAAAGAGTTCGGACGTTTCGCTTTATTTAAAGCATCATCAGCGATATGCAATTACCCTAAAGCAGAACGAAAATGGTAAAAAGAAACGAAAAAGCATAATTCACATGAAAGTTATCTCAAAAAAAAATATTGAGATAACTTTCATGTGAATTATGCTTTTTCGCTTTTTGCACGAAACCACACCGCATCTCTTCACTGGCACGACAAAGACTTTAACTGTTCTAACAAAGTTTAATATTTCGAAAGAGAAATTACTTCTGAGTTCGAACAAAAAGCTGTATAAGTTCATAAATTCTAAGTTTAAAAAGTTTACGAAGATTGGTTGCATAGCTCAATTCGGAACTTTCCTGGTCTCCGACACATCTAAGGCGAAGGCCCTAGCTGACTTCTTCTCCTCTGTTTTCATTTGTCACATTGGTGTACAACCTAATCTATCTTCCCGTAGAATTGAACACGCTACAACTAACTGCTTGATTATGCCTCAACAGGTATTTTTTCATCTCAAAAAATTAAAGCCTTCCTGTTTCGTTCCAAATGATAACGTTCCCGCCATAATTTATCGCAAATGTGCGCAGGTATTAAGTGAACCACTGTCGTACTTATTTAACATTTCATTGTCACTGGGCACCTTTCCGGAGTTGTGGAAACAAGGTATTGTGATCCCCATAAATAAAATACCCGCTCCTAAAATGCCCGAGCATTACCGACCAATAACTATCTGTCCAGCACCGTCCAAAGTTTTTGAAAGAATTGTTTGTGGCCACTTGACCCGCTGGTGCAGCAGATTCTCGCTAATTCCTGAAAACCAGCATGGTTTTCGGTGACATCGTTCTGTGATAACAAATTTGTTGGAGTCCACCAATTCTTGGCACAGGGATCTCTAGATAAGGGAAATTCTGTTGATGTTTTATATTACGACTTCGCAAAAGCGTTTGACACCGTCTCGCACAGAAAATTGCTATTTGTTCTCGATAACATAGGTATAAGAGGTGAACTCTGGAAATGGTTTGAATCCTTTATTACTGGGAGATCGTCTAAGATCAGAGTAAATAACATGCATTCGCATGATTTTCTTACGACTTCCGGTGTCCCACAGGGATCAGTACTTGCTCCCCTTTTATTCACTCTCTATATCTCCGAACTCTCACTTAAACTTTCCGTGTTGCCGATGGTTACAGCTCAACTATTTGCAGATGATTTGAAAATTTACACGTCTTATAACAACCAGAATTGTGATCACGCGCATGCTCAATTAACTAAAGCGACTAGACTCATAAACGAATTCTGTGATGAATGGCAGCTCTCAATTGCCACACACAAATATAATGCTCTCCATATGGGTAAAAAGAACCTAAAATTCCCTTATTTGGTTACGAACTCACCTCCAACTGCATTTATCATCTCAGAATCGCCAAGTCGTGATTTAGGAGTTTATGTTGATAATGAGCTCTCATTTGTTTTCCATATCGAACAGGTAACAAGACGAGCATTGAAAATTGTCTATGCCTTATTCAGATCACTATCGATAAAAATAGCAGCACCATATATTATATGCTTTAAAACCTATGTTCTGCCGGTGCTAGACTTTGCTTCCGTTGTTTGGTCTCCCCACAAAATTACCTTGATCAGAAAATTAGAGAATGTTCAACATGTGTTCACAAAATTACTACAGTTACGTTGTGTTGCACTCACGGAGTGGTGCAATTATGAAAGTAGATTGATAAGATTTAAACTGACATCTCTCTATGCAAGAAGATTAGAAGCTGATATTCTTTTGGCTTTCAAAATTCTCAAAGGTTACACTGACGTTCCAGTTTGTAAATTTTACACTTTCAAACAGTGTAACGGTCGCACCTCCTTCTATGCTTTCCATATAGGGCACACAAACAGAAACTCACTTTTTCACTCTTTCGCTTATCGGACATCTCGATTTTTTATGAAATTACCGGTCAGTCTTCTCAGGAATCAAACCATTCTAAGTTTTCGGGTAAATTTGTCATTGCTGGATGTTCCAGAGGTCTTAAACATTGATTTAAGTTTATAATAGTCTTTCATTCTCGTTCTCGTTGTTTGTTTTTTTTCTGTTTTTTTTCTAACTTTAGTTTTGTCAGCAGAGTCTTCCTCGTGTTGTTACATTGTAAAATGTAATTCAATAAATAAATAAATGATTTGTTTTTTAAATGAAAAAAATGAAAACTTGAATTAAATATATATATATATATATATAGTATATAGAAGGATGGAGGACAGAAAAAAGCATTTTAACGTAAAACTGCCAAATAATTTCATGCGTTTCTCAACAGTCTCATTCTTGAACATGACTGCAAAGTTAATAATAATGCTTTTCTACTTTTCTACCGTCATTTCACTATCGGGTCGTCGCGAGGAGCAGTCGCACTCACTCTCTTCTATTCACTTGCGGTGGTCAGGTTTATATCGTTCATCATCAGCATCAGTACTCACAGTTTGCCAGCCAAAAACTTTTCGTGAATTTTTCACGAAAAGTCTTATTATTTGCGATAAAACTAACTGAGTTTAGCGTCAGCCCTCTTCTCAGTGAATTACAGTGAATTACATAGTGTTTTATTTTGAAAGAAAGTGGGAGCTGAATAACGCTTTCAAGTTTGTTTTTTTATAATTTTTTTTTGAATTCTGACGATTTAAGTGCTAACAGGCATTTGACGAACGTCTGTATACGAAAGAAAATTGATTTATTGAGATGTACATATACAGGGACTAAAATTTTTTTAGAGTGTGTGAGACGGGAAAGCACGATTCGAAATTCAGAAATATTGTTTTTACATCCTTATCTTTCGCAGTTTCTAATATACAACGTTCAACCTCCTTTGTTAACTAACACACTACAAAATCGCATTTTAAGACACAGGTACCGCTGAAAGCGTCTCTTCTTCGTGAATCTCTGCAGAAAACGCGTTAAATGAGCTTCCCGAGCAGACTGGCAGAACACTATGAACTTCATCGGACGGGTATGCAATATTTAAAAAAACTGAAACTTGTACCTCCTTGGATCCCTCCTCATGTAAACAGGTTCTAGAACTGAGAGTCAAAATTGTAGGGTTGACTTCTCTTGAAAAAAACTGCTATTGATGATTCCTAAAAGTTTTTTACCAACTCAATCCGGCATTGTTTAGTAAAACTATATAAAATGCAAAAACTGTATGTTAAATGTTTTCTGACGACACGAATTTAAATTTATTTAGCTAGGCCGCAGACCGGTATCAAACTCAAAACGTGGCGAAATGAAAGGACGTGAAATAAGAAAGAGATTATTGTAGACCACTTTTCGCATTGAGGAAATTACTAAATTAACAGCAAAATTCATTCTTCTCATTATATGCTCGCAGTTAGTTCCTGTTTGAAAATTTTGACCGTACCATATCATAGCCTTGTTGAGGCGTTCTGCGTTCACAGCTCAATTTCAAAACATGGATAACCTGAAAATCTAAACTGAAAAACTCGTTCATATGCGCTGATCAGATGAAGAAACCTTGAGAAAAATTTTTTTGATCATTTCCCGCTTGGTTTCCGTTTATAACAAATGTTTAGAGCCTATAATTACTCACTATGTATTTTTGAGTTATAGGAACAGTTTTTGAAATGAATTATACTGGTTTAAATTGTTATTGAAGAGGAAAAGGACAGGCTTAGGACAAGGAGGGGGGGGGGGGCTAAAATTTCCGGACTTTTTGCATTAAAGGAGTGATACTGTGAGGGGGGTGGGGATTTAAAAAGACCCGGTTGTGTACTCTAACTCCGGTGGGGAACTAAAATTAAATGATAAATATTTCACTTTAGACCCTTGCATATCTGCTCTTCACCTTCAGCTCCTCGCACATTTGGTATGTTTTACAATCGAAGGGGGGATGGGGGTTCTTTATCACGGAGTTGCTAAAGTTTAGAGGGGGGGGGGGGGGCTAAAGTAAAAGTTGTCCGTTTTTTTAGCAACACGAAAACAAATTTCAAGAAATTTTCGCTGTCAGAGCTTGAGATTCAAAGACTCAATATTCTCTCCTAGTGGATCTATTCAGGCCAAGTAGTGTTAAAAAAAGAAAAGAGAAACTCAGTTCTCTAGTGCTACAGCAAACGAATAACAAACGTATTTGTACAATAACCAGTAAAAACGTAATTTGGAGATCACAAACATTACAAATTATTAACTTATAATACGGATTTGTTACAAGTTCTTGCCGAGCCTTTTCTGAAGGATGTGAAAAAGAATATTGAAAATGAGTTTGTTGCTCTCCTCTTAAAAACATACGAGTCAACTAAAAATTGATTTCGTCCTCATGTTCAGTAATGAGAAAAAATCCATTGTAAATAAAACTGGTTTTGGAAATTCAAATGATTTGTTCTACGTTCATACTTCAAATTTTGAGAGTAACAGCTGTTTTATTTAGTGGCTTACAAATACATATACTCACCAGAGTGATTATAATGTGGGACCGATCGAGAGACTATGTTGAATTGACTAGAATGAGTTCAAATCGTCATCCGTAATTGATGAGATTTTCGATATTATACATAGAATAATGGAGGACAGAAAAAGCATGTTAACGTAAAACTGCCAAATAAGTTCATGCGTTTCTCAACAGTCGCATTCTTGAACATGACTGCAAAGTTGGGAATAATGCTTTTCTACTTTGCTACCGTCATTTCTCTATCGTGTCGTCGCGAGAAGCAGTCGCATTCACTCTCTTCTATTCACTTGCGGTGGTTAGGTTTATATCGTTCATCATTAGCATCAGTATTCACAGTTTGCCAGCCAAAAACTTTTTTGGGAATTTTTCACGAAAAGTCTTAATGTTCGCGATAAAACTAACTGAGTTTAGCGTCAGCAGCCTAGCAATTTTTACTCGCTATTTCAAATGTGAAAAGCTGAAATAATTAAGCACCTTTTGATTTTCTTTTCTCATTGAATTACATAGTGTTTCGTTTTGAAAGAAAGTGGGAGCTGAATAACGCTTTCAAGTTTTTTTAAAAAATAATTTTTTGAATTCTGACGATTTAAGTGCTAACAGAAATTTTTCCGGCTCAGGCTTATCGTAAGGTTACGCAAACGAGAATTCTGGCTTAGGAACAAGACCGTATAAAAAACGACAATTAACAAATGAAGGCATGAGGCCGGGAGGCGAGAGGACGCCTAAAACACGGCCTGGCTGTTCTGCCTCGTTAGCTAAGCCGTACGGCCTCGTTAGCTAAGCCGTACGGCCTCGTTATCGTAAACTTTTACTAAGCCTAAGCGTTTTTTAAAGTAAAAATATGTTTTAATGTAAAAATAAAACGCGCAGCCTCACTCAAGGCGTCCTCATGCCTCCCGGCTTCTTGCCTTCATTTGTCAATTGCCATAAAAAAAACAGCTTTGATATCACTTTTATGCCAACTAATCTGTGTCACATAGTATTTTAAGCATTCATCTGATTTTCTATCATTTCCTACGAGCATAATGTCTGAACGTATTTTTTTGGCAAGTAGCCTCATTATTTAACACATAATACCATTTCATACCGGCGGTTTCGGTCGTTCCAAAACCATAGGTTTAATTTTTCGAGAAAAAATATTTTGAAAAAATATTCATACTGTCACATTTACAACACTCATTTCATATAGTTGAGAGAGTCGGTTGTTTCAAGAAGTTGTTTTGAAAAAGACTTGTTGAATGAACTTTTTTAACTGAAGTATGATGTGTGATCGATTGGAAGACGATGTACATGTAAAGTATCATGATTTCGAAGAAAAATCGTAGATACTGATCAACAACTTTCCAAATATTATTTCTAAAAAAACATGTAAGGAAAAAGAGCATCCGTTTTAACGCAAGGCTGCATAAATATCTCATCGTTCGTTTAATAATATCATTTTAGAACTGTCATGAGAGGTCGGCGATAGAGCTCCTCTGCTTTCAATTTGCAATATTGTCGTCGTGAAAAGTAGTTGGTTCTTCGGTTTACTGCCTACTGGAAATGGTCAACTTAGCAAAATAATTTTATTCAAGATCATAAGTATGCATATACATATGTATTAGAGAAGATAAAGGTTGTAAAAGTGCATATTATTTGAAAGATAAAGTTCTGCTGTAAATTATTAAGAACAAATGCGAAAGTCTGTTTCGCCCCCGAGCCGAGGGGCCTATTCTAAACTAAGGTCATATTAATAAATGTTTATGAATGGTCTCCTAATCTTTTTCGTAAAAATCTGCACGAAAGAATCACTTTCTATAATTTTCATCTTTCAGAAATGTTCACGGATATGTTTAGGGGACAGACTTTCTATGTATATGTATGTTGTTTTTTTCTTTCTCTCAAATCAATGGTGAACATGGATTTTGATGTGCGAGGGTGAGGTGACTGAAAAATGCACTGAAAAATTAAAATCAAGAGAGAGCCCCATGTTCTCATCCCTCTTCATCAATAAGTTTTGATCAATTTTTATGGTTCCTGAATCTTTTCTAACCAGCATTTGAGGGACTCGCGAATCGAGTCTTGAGAAATTCTGCGAGCTTGTCTGCGAAAAAAATCGTGATTCTTAGTGCAGAACGCGTCTAATGAATCTTTGGAGCTGACTAACAGGGTACGAAAACATCGAAAGACAGGTATGTGATACGAACGCTTTGACCCGTATAAATTTCGGCTCAACTCGGATCATACGTCTACAACCTTTGGAAAGATGCCAAAAACTGAGAAAAAATTTACATTCTTCCATAAGTTCTGGTTTCTTAGCCGTACCGTCTCTTTCCTAAGCCATACGGCCTCGCCAGCGTAATCTTTGCATAAGAATAAATAAGAAAAAAAACCTGGAAAGTACCTTTACAAAAAAGTTTTTGAAATAATTATCAAACTGACTTGTACAAAGCCTTGTTAATTGATTATGAACGGAAACAACCGCTCCGCATCAATTCTTCTTTAGGTTACCATTGTTTGTAGATTGTCGCGACTGTGTGGAGCTATTGTAATCGAAGTTTCTATGTCAATTCCTTTCACAGCTCCTGAAAAACTCTTTTTTAAAAAAGGCAAGTTGTGATGTGAATTAATTTCTTCGTAAACACAGCTCAGTTTCCCAGATATATGATAGGGTCTGATGTTGCCAGAAAGGCTACCCTAGAACTCAAGTTTTTTATGAATATCTCAAATTTTTCTGTATGGCTGACTGATTCCGAAACACTATGTGAAAGAAATTCAAGATATTATAGATGAAAAAATGGAGAAAAAACATTGTACTTGCCCTGCAAAACTAAGGCTATTCTAAACTTTAAAAACGTAATTTTCTAATTTCTGAGCTTGAGCCAGAAACTCTTTTTAAACTCATAGTCTGTGCTTCCATCTAAACTACGTCCCTGACTGTTACCCAGTGTCCGCGACAAAGACGAATTTTGAGATATTCAAGAATCAAGAACTGATTCAAATCAGGCGAACTCTCCAGTCAATTAACTTTCTCCAATAGCATCCGCGTCTATCAAAAGCTTTCAAAGACATGATAAAAAATTCTTTTATAGTTAGTTTTTAAGGTCTTTCAAGCTGTGTATGTTTCAGGACTTGGTAGAATTTCATCAATCTTGAATAGCACATTTATACTATCACTTGTTAGGCAAAGTCGAAAGCTTTTTTGCTATTTGTTGTTAAATATTCTCAATGATGAATCTAAACTTGATCCACATTTTTCTTAAAGCGCGTTTGTAGAATTAGTTTTTTTTTTCTCAATTAATTAAGTTCTCCCTGTCGGAAAAAAGGTAAACGTATCGTTTACCTTTTTTCCGACAAGGAGAACTTAATTAATTGAGAAAAAACTAATTCTACAAACGCGCTTTAAGAAAAATGTGGATCAAGTTTACATTGTAGATTCATCATTGAGAATATTTAACAACAAATAGCAAAAAAAGCTTTTGACTTTGCCTAGTATAAATGTGCTATTCAAGATTGATGAAATTCTACCAAGTCCTGAAACATACATAGCTTGAAAGACCTTAAAAACTAACTAGAAAAGAATTTTTTATCATGTCTTTGAAAGCTTTTAATAGACGCGGATGCTATTGGAGAAAGTTAATTGACTGGAGAGTTCGCCTGATTTGAATCAGTTCTTGATTCTTGAATATCTCGAAATTCGTCTTTGTCGCGGACACTGGGTAACAGTCAGGGACGTAGTTTAGATGGAAGCACAGACTATGAGTTTGAAAAGAGTTTCTGGCTCAATGGAGATATGGAATCGCTGTAACATTCCTTTCATAAACCACACCAACGATTCTAAAGAGCCTGGCTCAAGCTCAGGGATTAGAAAATTACGTTTTTAAAGTTTTAGAATAGCCTTAGTTTTGCAGGGCAAGTACATGTTTTTCTCCATTTTTTATCTATAATATCTTGAATTTCTTTCACATAGTGTTTCAAAATCAGTCAGCCATACAGAAAAATTTTAGATATTCATACAAATTTGAGTTTAGGGTAGCCTTTCTGGCATCATCAGACCCTATCATATATCTGGGAGAATGAGCTGTGTTTACGAAGAAATTACAACTTGCCTGCTTAAAAAAGGAGGTTTTTTCAGGAGTTGTGAAAGAATTGACATAGAAACTTCGATTACAATAGCTCCCCACAGTCGCGACGATCTACACACAATGGTGACCTAAATAATAGTTGATGCGGAGCGGTTGTTTTCGTTCATAATCAATTAACAAGGCTTTGTACAAGTCAGTTTGACAATTATTTCAAAAACTTTTTTGAAAAGGTATTTCCATGTTTTTTTTTGCTTACTTATTTTTATGCAAAGATTACGCTGGCGAGGCCGTATGGCTTAGGAAAGAGACGGTACGGCTAAGAAACCAGAACTTATGGAAGAATGTAATTTTTTTTCTCAGTTTTATGCATCTTTCCAAAGGTTGTAGACGTATGTAGGATCCGAGTTGAGCCGAAATTTATACGGGTCAAAGCGGTCGTATCACATACCTGTCTTTCGATGTTTTCGTACCCTGTCAGTCAGCTCCAAAGATTCATTAGACGCGTTCTGCACTAAGAATCACGATTTTCTTTCGTAGACACGCTCGCAAAATTTCTCAAGACTCGATTCGCGAGTCCCTCAAATGCTGGTTAGAAAAGATTCAAGAACCATAAAAATTGATCAAAACTTATTGATGAAGAGGGATGAGAACATGGGGCTCTCTCTTAATTTAAATTTTTCAGTGCATTTTTCAGTCACCTCACCCTCGCACATCAAAATCCATGTTCACCATTGATTTGAGAGAAAGAAAAAACAACATACATACATAGAAAGTCTGTCCCCTAAAAATATCCGTGAACATTTCTGAAAGATGAAAATTATAGAAAGTGATTCTTTCGTGCAGATTTTTACGAAAAAGATTAGGAGACCATTCATAAACATTTGTTAATATGACCTTAGTTTAGAATAGGCCCCTGGGCTCGGGGCGAAACAGACTTTCGCATTTGTACTTAATAATTTACAGCAGAACTTTATCTTTCAAATAATATGCACTTTTATAACCTTTATCTTCTCTAATACATATGTATATGCATACTTATGATCTTGAATAAAATTAATTTGCTAAGTTGACCATTTCCAGTAGGCAGTAAAACGAAGAACCAACTACTTTTCACGACGACAATATTGCGAATTGAAAGCAGAGGAGCTCTATCGCCGACCTCTCATGACAGTTCTAAAATGATATTATTAAACGAACGATGAGATATTTGTGCAGCCTTGCGTTAAAACGGATGCTCTTCTTTTCCCCTACATGTTTTTTTTTAGAAATACTATTTGGAAAGTTGTTGATCAGTATTTACGATTTTTCTTCGAAATCATGATACTTTACATGTACGTCGTCTTCCAATCGATCACACATCATATTTCAGTTTAAAAGTTCATTCAACAAGTCTTTTTCAAAACAACTTCTTGAAACAACCGACTCTCTCAACTATATGAAATGAGTGTTGTAAATGAGACAGTATAAATATTTTTTCAAAATATTTTTTCTCGAAAAATTAAACCTATGGTTTTGGAACGACCGAAACCGCCGGTATGAAATGGTATTATGTGTTAAATAATGAGGCTACTTGCCAAAAAAATACGTTCAGACATTATGCTCGTAGGAAATGATAGAAAAATAGATGAATGCTTAAAATATCAAATGTAGTACATATGTGACACAGATTAGTTGGTATAAAAGTGCTATCAAAGCTGTTTTTTATACGGTCTTGTTCCTAAGCCATAATTCTCGTTTGCGTAACCTTACGATAAGCCTGAGCCGGAAAAATTTCTGTTAGCACTAAAGTCGTCAGAAAAAATTTTTTTTAAACTTGAAAGCGTTATTCAGCTCCCACTTTCTTCCAAAACGAAACACTATGTAATTCAATGAGAAAAGAAAATCAAAAGGTGCTTAATTATTTCAGCTTTTCACATTTGAAATAGCGAGTGAAAAGTGCTAGGCTGCTGACGCTAAACTCAGTTAGTTTTATCGCGAACAATACGACTTTTCGTGAAAAATTCACGAAAAGTTTCTGGCTCGTAAATTGTGAATACTGATGCTAATGATGAACGATATAAAGCTAACCACCGCAAGTGAATAGAAGAGAGTGAATGCGACTGCTTCTCCCGACGACCCGACAGAGAAGGACGGTAGCAAAGTAGAAAAGTATTATTCCCAACTTTGCAGTCATGTTCAAGAATGCGACTGTTGAGAAACGCATGAAATTATTCGGCAGTTTTACGTTAACATGCTTTTTCTGTCCTCCATTATTCTATGTATAATATCGAAAAGCTCCTCATCAATTACGGATGACGATTTGAACTCATTCTAGTCAATTCAACATAGTCTCTCGATCGGTCCCACATTATAATCACTCTGGTGAGTATATTTGCAAGCCACTAATTAAAACAGCTGTTACTCTCAAATTTTAGAGAATGAACGTATAACAAATCATTTAAATTTCCAAAACCAGTTTTATTTACAATGGATTTTTTCTCATCACTGAACATGAGGACAAAATCAATTTTTAGTTGACTCGTATGTTTTTAAGAGGAGAGCAACAAACTCATTTTCTAAATTCTTTTTCACATCCTTCAGAAAAGGCTCGGCAAGAACTTGTAACAAATCCGTATTATAAGTTAATAATTTATAATGTTTGTGATCTCCAAATTACGTTTTTACTGGTTATTGTACAAATACGTTTGTTATTCATTTGCTGTAGCACTCGAGAACTGAGTTTCTCTTTTCTTTTTTTAACACCACTTGGCCTGAATAGATCAACTAGGAGAGAATTTTGAGCCTTTGAATCTCAAGCTCTGATAGCGAAATTTTTCCTGAAAAATGTTTTCGTGTTGCTAAAAAAACGGGCAACTTTTACTTTAGCCCCCCCCCTCTAAACTTAAGCAACTCCGTGATAAAGAACCCCCATCCCCCCTTCGATTGTAAAACATACCAAATGTGCGAGGAGCTGAAGGTGAAGAGCAGATATGCAAGGGTCTGAAGTACAATATTTATCATTTAACTTTAGTTCCCCACCATACAAAAATGGGAGTTAGAGTACACAACCGGGTCTTTTTTAAATCCCCACCCCACCTCACAGCACCACTCCTTTAATGCAAAAGTCCGGAAATTTTAGCCCCCCCTCCTTGTCCTAAGCCTGTCCTTTTCCTTTTCAATAACAGTTTAAACCAGTATATTTCTTTTCAAAAGCTGTTCCTATCACTCAAAAATACATAGTGAGTAATTAGAGGCTCTAAACATGTGTTCTAAACGGAAACCAAGCGGGAAATGATCAAAAAAGTTTTTCTCAAGGTTTCTTCATCTGATCAGCGCATATGAACGAGTTTTTCAGTTTATATTTTCAGGTTATCCATGTTTTGAAATTGAGCTGTGAACGCAGAACGCCTCAACAAGGCTATGATATGTTATGGTCAAAATTCTCAAACAGGAACTAACTGCGAGCATATAATGAGAAGAAAGAATTTTGCTGTTAATTTAGTAATTTCCTCAATGCGAAAAGTGGTCTACAATAATCTCTATCTTATTTCACGTCCTTTCATTTCGCCACGTTTGAGTTTGATACCGGTCTGCGGCCTAGCTAATTAAATTTAAATTCGTGTCTTCAGAAAACATTCAACATACAGTTTTTGCAATTTATATAGTTTTACTAAACAATGCCGGATTGAGTTGGTAAAAAACTTTTAGGAATCATCAATAGCAGTTTTTTTTCAAGAGAAGTCAACCCAGCTCCCATTTTCTTCCAAAACGAAACACTATGTAATTCAATGAGAAAAGAAAATCAAAAGGTGCTTAATTATTTCAGCTTTTCACATTTGAAATAGCGAGTAAAAATTGCTAGGCTGCTGACGCTAAACTCAGTTAGTTTTATCGCGAACATTAAGACTTTTCGTGAAAAATTCACGAAAAGTTTCTGGCTCGTAAACTGTGAATACTGATGCTAATGATGAACGATATAAAGCTAACCACCGCAAGTGAATAGAAGAGAGTGAGTGCGACTGCTTCTCACGACGACTCGATAGTGAAATGAAGGTAGAAAAGTAGAAAAGCATTATTCCCAACTTTGCAGTCATGTTCAAGAATGAGACTGTTGAGAAACGCATGAAATTATTTGGCAGTTTTACGTTAAAATGCTTTTTTCTGTCCTCCATCCTTCTTTTACTGGTTTTTGTACAAATACGTTTGTTATTCGTTTGCTGTAGCACTCGAGAACTGGGTTTCTCTTTTCTTTTTTTTCTTTTTTAAACTCTACTTGGCCTGAATAGATCAACTAGGAGAGAATTTTGAGCCTTTGAATCTCAAGCTCTGACAGCGAAAATTTTCCTGAAAAATGTTTTCGTGTTGCTAAAAAAACGGGCAACTTTTACTTTAGCCCCCCCTCTAAACTTTAGCAACTCCGTGATAAAGAACCCCCATCCCCCTTTCGATTGTAAAACATACCAAATGTGCGAGGAGCTGAAGGTGAAGAGCAGATATGTAAGGGTCTGAAGTAAAATATTTATCATTTAACTTTAGTTCCCCACCATACAAAAATGGGAGTTAGAGTACACAACCGGGTCTTTTTAAATCCCCACCCCCCTCACAGCACCACTCCTTTAATGCAAAAAGTCCGGAAATTTTAGCCCCCCCCCCTCCTTGTCCTAAGCCTGTCCTTTTCCTTTTCAATAACAGTTTAAACCAGTATATTTCCTTTCAAAAGCTGTTCCTATCACTCAAAAATACATAGTGAGTAATTATAGGGTCTAAACATGTGTTCTAAACGTAAACCAAGCGGGAAATGATCAAAAAAGTTTTTCTCAAGGTTTCTTCATCTGATCAGCGCATATGAACGAGTTTTTCAGTTTAGATTTTCAGGTTATCCATGTTTTGAAATTGAGCTGTGAACGCAGAACGCCTCAACAAGGCTATGTGATATGTTACGGTCAAAATTTTCAAACAGGAACTAACTGCGAGCATATAATGAGAAGAAAGAATTTTGCTGTTAATTTAGTAATTTCCTCAATGCGAAAAGTGGTCTACAATAATCTCTTTCTTATTTCACGTCCTTTCATTTCGCCACGTTTTGAGTTTGATACCGGTCTGCGGCCTACTAGCTAAATAAATTTAAATTCGTGTCGTCAGAAAACATTCAACATACAGTTTTTGCAATTTATATAGTTTTACTAAACAATGCCGGATTGAGTTGGTAAAAAACTTTTAGGAATCATCAATAGCAGTTTTTTTTCAAGAGAAGTCAACCCTGCAATTTTGACTCTCAGTTCTAGAACCCGTTTACATGAGGAGGGATCCAAGGAGATCCAAGTGTAAGTTTTTTTTATATTGCATACCCGTCCGATGAAGTTCATAGTGTTCTGCCAGTCTTCTCGGGAAACTCATTTAACGCGTTTTCTGCAGAGATTCACGAAGAAGAGACGCTTTCAGCGGTACCTGTGTCTTAAAATGCGATTTTGTAGTGTGTTAGTTAACAAAGGAGGTTGAACGTTGTATATTAGAAATTGCGAAAGATAAGGATGTAAAAACAATTCTTTCTTAATTTCGAATCGTGCTTTCCCGTCTCAAACACTCTAAAAAAATTTAGTCCCTGTATATGTACTATCTCAATAAATCAATTTTCTTTCGTATACAGACGTTCGTCAAATGCCTGTTAGCACTAAAATCGTCAGAATTCAAAAAAAAATCATAAAAAACAAACTTGAAAGCGTTATTCAGCTCCCACTTTCTTTCAAAACACTATGTAATTCACTGTAATTCACTGAGAAGAGGGCTGACGCTAAACTCAGTTAGTTTTATCGCAAACAATAAGACTTTTCGTGAAAAATTCACGAAAAGTTTTTGGCTGGCAATCTGTGAATACTGATGCTAATGATGAACGATATAAACCTAACCACCGCAAGTGAATAGAAGAGAGTGAGTGCGACTGCTTCTCACGACGACTCGATAGTGAAATGAAGGTAGAAAAGTAGAAAAGCATTATTCCCAACTTTGCAGTCATGTTCAAGAATGAGACTGTTGAGAAACGCATGAAATTATTTGGCAGTTTTACGTTAAAATGCTTTTTTCTTCCTCCATCCTTCTTTTACTGGTTATTGTACAAATACGTTTGTTATTCGTTTGCTGTAGCACTCGAGAACTGAGTTTCTCTTTTCTTTTTTTCTTTTTTAAACTCTACTTGGCCTGAATAGATCAACTAGATCGAATAGATAGAATAGAATCAACTAAATACGAATAGAAACGAATAGAATCAACTAGATCGAATCAACTAAATCGAATGAATAGATCGACTGAATAGATCAACATTCTTCTCTCCTCCCTCCTTCATGAACGGCTGCTACCGAAACTTCTTTCAATAAATGCTCATCATTCTTCTGCAACTCGTTACCCGGGAACTTCTGCTTTGAAACAGCTCCCAATTATCATGCTTGCCCTACCCCGTTATTCGTAGAAGACAACTCACAATTACTCTCTTCCTCTATACCTTCCCATTCACTATATCATCCATCCAATGTGATGATAAAAAGATAATAATAATAAACTAGGAGAGAATTTTGAGCCTTTGAATCTCAAGCTCTGACAGCGAAAATTTTCCTGAAAAATGTTTTCGTGTTGCTAAAAAAACGGGCAACTTTTACTTTAGCCCCCCTCTAAACTTTAGCAACTCCGTGATAAAGAACCCCCATCCCCCCTTCGATTGTAAAACATACCAAATGTGCGAGGAGCTGAAGGTGAAGAGCAGATATGCAAGGGTCTGAAGTAAAATATTTATCATTTAACTTTAGTTCCCCACCATACAAAAATAAGAGTTAGAGTACACAACCGGGTCTTTTTAAATCCCCACCCCCCTCACAGCACCCCTCCTTTAATGCAAAAAGTCCGGAAATTTTAGCCCCCCCCCCTCCTTGTCCTAAGCCTGTCCTTTTCCTTTTCAATAACAGTTTAAACCAGTATATTTCCTTTCAAAAGCTGTTCCTATCACTCAAAAATACATAGTGAGTAATTATAGGCTCTAAACATGTGTTCTAAACGTAAACCAAGCGGGAAATGATCAAAAAAGTTTTTCTCAAGGTTTCTTCATCTGATCAGCGCATATGAACGAGTTTTTCAGTTTAGATTTTCAGGTTATCCATGTTTTGAAATTGAGCTGTGAACGCAGAACGCCTCAACAAGGCTATGTGATATGTTACGGTCAAAATTTTCAAACAGGAACTAACTGCGAGCATATAATGAGAAGAAAGAATTTTGCTGTTAATTTAGTAATTTCCTCAATGCGAAAAGTGGTCTACAATAATCTCTTTCTTATTTCACGTCCTTTCATTTCGCAACGTTTTGAGTTTGATACCGGTCTGCGGCCTAGCTAAATAAATTTAAATTCGTGTCGTCAGAAAACATTCAACATACAGTTTTTGCAATTTATATAGTTTTACTAAACAATGCCGGATTGAGTTGGTAAAAAACTTTTAGGAATCATCAATAGCAGTTTTTTTTCAAGAGAAGTCAACCCTGAAATTTTGACTCTCAGTTCTAGAACCCGTTTACATGAGGAGGGATCCAAGGAGATCCAAGTGTCAGTTTTTTTTTATATTGCATACCCGTCCGATGAAGTTCATAGTGTTCTGCCAGTCTGCTCGGGAAACTCATTTAACGCGTTTTCTGCAGAGATTCACGAAGAAGAGACGCTTTCAGCGGTACCTGTGTCTTAAAATGCGATTTTGTAGTGTGTTAGTTAACAAAGGAGGTTGAACGTTGTATATTAGAAATTGCGAAAGATAAGGATGTAAAAACAATTCTTTCTTAATTTCGAATCGTGCTTTCCCGTCTCAAACACTCTAAAAAAATTTAGTCCCTGTATATGTACTATCTCAATAAATCAATTTTCTTTCGTATACAGACGTTCGTCAAATGCCTGTTAGCACTAAAATCGTCAGAATTCAAAAAAAAAATCATAAAAAACAAACTTGAAAGCGTTATTCAGTAATTCACTGTAATTCACTGAGAAGAGGGCTGACGCTAAACTCAGTTAGTTTTATCGCAAACAATAAGACATTTCGTGAAAAATTCACGAAAAGTTTTTGGCTGGCAATCTGTGAATACTGATGCTAATGATGAACGATATAAACCTAACCACCGCAAGTGAATAGAAGAGAGTGAGTGCGACTGCTTCTCACGACGACTCGATAGTGAAATGAAGGTAGAAAAGTAGAAAAGCATTATTTTAACTTTGCAGTCATGTTCAAGAATGAGACTGTTGAGAAACGCATGAAATTATTTGGCAGTTTTACGTTAAAATGCTTTTTTCTGTCCTCCATCCTTCTTTTACTGGTTATTGTACAAATACGTTTGTTATCCGTTTGCCTCATTTAACGTTGTATATTAGAAAAAGCACTCGAGAACTGAGTTTCTCTTTTCTTTTTTTCTTTTTTAAACTCTACTTGGCCTGAATAGATCAACTAGGAGAGAACCAAGAGCCTTTGAATCTCAAGCTCTGACAGCGAAAATTTCCTGAAAATTGTTTTCGTGTTGCTAAAAAACTAAACTTTTACTTTTACTTTAGCCCCCCCCCCTCTGAACTTTAGCACCCCCGTGATAAAGAACCCCCATCCCCCATTCCATTGTAAAACATACCAAATGTGCGGTGAGCTAAAGGTGAAGAGCAGATATTCAAGGGTCTAATGTAAAATATTAACCATTTAATTTTAGTTCTCCACCATACAAAAATGGTAGTTAGAGTACACAACCGGGTCATTCTAATCCCCCCTCACAGCACCACTCCTTTAATGCAAAAAGTCCTGAAATTTTAGCCCTCCCCCTCCTTGTCCTAAACCTCAGCAACCATTTCATAAAAAAATATAATTCAAACTTACATAACATAAAAATTGTCCGTGGTAGCATAAAACAACCGAGTATTTGGTGATGCAGCATACTTTAATACGCGGGTTTGAAAAAAGTAGGAGTGCCTAAGTATAATAGAACTTTTGCAGTGCATCGAGTCCCCTTCCGGTAGGGGAGGGGGCTAAAGTAAAACTTAGCCAAAAAAATAAACTTGCTCGCGTTTCCTGCTGGTGAGAGCAAATGTTTTCAGGGGCATACCGCCCATTTTCGATGGGACATGCAAGTACCATTTTCGATGGGAAATGATACAGAAAATAGTGTTAAGTGTTCTAGGAAAACACTGTTTTCTTCATCACTTACCACCAGAAATGATACGTGCATACGGCCCCAGGTCTCATCTGTGAGGATAAGGCTGACAAATGGGGAATTTCCAATATCTCTCTCTAGCTTACTCGGTCTGGCTTCTTCTCACTCACTTCTTTCTTACACCATCAACCTTTCAACTGATCAGCTTGGTCCAATTCTCGCCTTGCGTTTGTTTAGAGAGACACGAGCTGTGCACAAGCGGGGGAATGGTAGATATTTATGAGACTTGTAGCAAAAAAAGTAAAGAGGAAAACAGAGAAGTTGGGTTATATAATTATCGAACTCGCTCGTACATTGAAAAAATTTCAGTAAGCGGCAGTAAGACAATGAGTTTTGATTTCAGTAAGCGGCAGTAAGACAATGAGTTTGGATTTCAGTAAGCGGCAGTAAGACAATGACGTTTATACCGCTTTTTCTTAATTTTTTGATTTGATTTTCTTTTCTTGATTTGACTAAAGTTTTCTTGATTCAATCACTTGATTGATTTTCGCATTGAGTTATAATAAATATTTTACTTCAACAAACTGTGTTTGTCTAGCAAAATATAACATTATACTTCAATGCTCAAATCAATCAAATGGCTTTTTCAAAGATACCTTTGTGCAAGAACTGCTTTCTGGAAGGAATCTCTCCGTGTATTGTCTCCTTTATAATAGAACTTCTCGAAGGTGGAGCTATGGGGGCCCAGTTAGCTGCTTGAAGTATTTGTTGTGAAGACAACCCGGAATTCTTAGCCATTGTAGTCGACACTGCCCTTGTCGAATGTGCCCCGAAAGATGTGTAACCCGCAAGGCTTAGTACTGTCTTAATCCACCTAGCAATAGTTTGTGAAGTAACTGTATTGTAGGGTTTATTGAAAGACAGCAGAAGATGATCAGGTCTGGAATCATCTTTAGTGACTTCGGGGTACCTTTCTAAAGTTGCGATCGGGCAAAGCATAGGATCAACAAATCTGTAATAGCTTGCCGAATGCGCTTTTTGACCTATTCTTCTATTTTTGGTCATGTCAAGAAAGAATGTCAAAGAATCAGCACCTCTCTGGAAACTTGTTAAAGAAAGCTGCGCAAGTTCTGAAGTTCTTTTCGGAGAAGCAAGCGCTAATAACATTGTAAGTTTCAGAGTCAATCTTTTGCGAGTAAGATCTTCCGTTTTCACCCAGTTAATCAGTAAGTCGGTTACTTTCTTAACTTCCCAAACCTCAGAGTATTTAGGCTTTGGGGGGGGGCTAATCTAAACATGCCTTTCATTAGACTTGAAATGAGGGGCATTTCCTCCAATCTCCCCAATTTAGCTTTGTAGTGAGTAATCACTGCTGATTTGTGAACACCAATCGAGTTGAAGCTCCGACCCTCATTTTTAAGTTCTGCTAAGTAATTAGCGAGGGAACTTTGAGTCTGTATATCTGAAATATTAGCTGTTCTACAGTAATACATCCAATTCATCAGCACGGAATCGTACTGTTTACATGTTGATGGTGCCCAGCTATTGAGAATGTTGGCAGAAGCTGCTTTAGATATCCCTTCTTTCTCCCATTTACCGGGGAGATCAGTCATGCTCGGAGTCGGAAGCTTGGTAGGCAGCAAGGGTGTGCGATTCCCGATGGGTTCGTAATCAGTGGTCGGTTCTTGGCTTGAATTACTTAGGTGGTCTTCCAAGCAAGTTCTGGGATCAGAGGCATGAAAGGAATGATTCTCATTGTAAGAAGTGTATAGGCTATTCCAGTCAATGAATGGAAGATTGAGATCTCCTACTACCACCATAGGTATATTGGGAAGAGTAATCGATTTAATGTAGGACAACAATCTGACCATCGTTGCTGATGTACAGGAAGGGGAACGGTAGATCACTACGCATCGCATTTGCCGTGGAAGTGCAATAGGGTTGAAGATATCGAGAGATATCACTTCTATGCCATTATCTTGGAAAGAGGAAACTAGAACAGATGGAATATTAAGGGAGACAAATGCGGCAACTCCTCCGCCTTGATTAGGATCATTTAGGGAACGATCACATCTATACAACAAATATTTATGCTCCTTCAAAAACTCATGATCGGAATCTAAGGAAGAAAGCCAAGTTTCTGTAACGAAAACAAGATCATAGTTATTGTAAATAAGCAAAAAATCAAGATCAGCTACTTTATTGCGTATAGATCTCGCATTGAATAAACATGCTTTCGTTAAAGGGCAAGAAAAAGAATTCCTAACACTGCCACTGACCTAGCGAGAAGTTCTTTTGGTAACGTTAGCGAATGACCTTTTCTGTTCTTCTCGGAATGGTCTCGGCGTCGATAGCTTGGACAGCTGAGTTCCTCTGACGGTCCACTCTATCTGCCCGGCTGCCTGGTTCCGTTCTCTGGCAATATGTCTGCACTGCTTTTCTAATTCGAGTCCAGTTCTGGTCAAGTCTTCTCTGACGAAGACTCGGGGAAGAGACTGCAGGACATTAAGCCTTGAAGTTCTTATCTTTTTCAGACAAGCTGAGCGAAGAGTTGTAGACGGTAGATATATCTTCAGAACTCGTCTTTTGTGTTCCGCTTTGCCAAACCGCTTGTATTTGACTTCGCCTCTCTTGAAGGCCTCCGAAATGCCCTGGATATCCAGTTCTTGTATGAACTTTGAAACGAAGGTTTCATCGTTCGCGGCTGTGACTGAGTCCGATTCGTGTTCCTCCATACCAACAACCACGATATTCTTGGCCTTCTCTTCAATAACATCTTTGTCTTCGAGTAGGCAGCGTCTGACTGCCTCATATGCAACAGCATCTGGAGACAAAGTGAAATGAGTAGATTGGGCTGCTGATGAAACGGCAAACTTTTCTTGAGTGAGAAATTCAATCTGCTTGTTTTGAGACTCAATGGTTCGCGCTTGAGTTGCTATCGTGTCTGCTTGTAAACGGATGGTTTCCAGAAGAGAGGCGATTTCAATGTTGGCAGAAGAGGACATGTTTGGACAGGAATATGATATAGGGCACTGGGTGAAGAAATCAATATCAGAGCTCTCAATAAACGCACTGCTCACTGTGAGAGAAAAGTGATTTGACCTAGAAAATCAATTACACAATCATCAATCAAGTCAGATGAGAACGGTATTTTCTTGACACGGTCTCGTTCGCCTAAGCCGTACGGCCTCCTTAGCTTAAACTTTTTCCTAAGCTTAAGCGTTTTTTAATGTAAAATGTTTTTAATGTAAAAATAAGATAGTCTAATTGTGAACTGTGCCTCGCAGAGAAAAAGAAAGACAGACAAAATCAATCATCAATCACGCAGGCGCAGGCAGCTATGTCTCTCTGCAACGAGAGATTCTAATCGTGATAGGGAGAGGGATGAGAAAGGAAAATGAGAGATACTCCCTCTCCCCTCTCCGTTCATTGGTCCATGTTTCTATTTTTCTTCAGACCAGCAAAGTCATAAAGTGCCACAATTACCACTACATGTGAGTTTTTCCCTGCGCTGTTCCCCAAGATTATACTGAAAAAACTTCCACCTAGGCCGCACTGCGTCTCTGACTGCCTACATCGGTGTGGTGCAGCACGCAGCGTCAGACAGTGCAGAGTTATCTCTGATCGTGTGCAGTCTCTTAGCGCTACCTTATTCATTATCCTTCTCTGCTTGTCAGCTATCACATAACGATTTCTTCCCATTTTCTGATATTTCTGCAGAAGTAGAAGAACAATCACTTCAAAAGTCAAGTAATAAAAGTTTTCAGGTACTTTTCATGTTTTTCTGCTTAAACTTAGGCAAAGGTTACACAATCGTTGTCGTACTGCTTGGGAACGAGACGATATGACTTGAAAACGTCACCGTACGGTTTAGAAACGAGTCAGATACACAATCAGGCGTGGGTGAAAACTGATCCTGAAAATCTTCCGTTTTCATTATGGTGGGTCTTCCGTTTTCATTATCTTTCCGATGGCTCCGAGTCAAGCAAGCCAGCGGCATTCGGGGCGTATCGAAAAATCTTCCGTTTTCATTATCTTTCCGATGGCTCCGAGTCATGCAAGCCAGCGGCATTCGGGGCGTATCGAAAAATCTTCCGTTTTCATTATCTTTCCGATGGCTCCGAGTCAAGCAAGCCAGCGGCATTCGGGGCGTATCGAAAAATCTTCCGTTTTCATTATCTTTCCGATGGCTCCGAGTCAAGCAAGCCAGCGGCATGTTCCTCTCACTCTTTCGGGGCGTATCGAATGAGCCCTGCTAGTTCTCCGAGTTTATTTTCTAACTCAGACCTTAATAAGGTTGTTGTGATTCTTTTTCAAGTCCGAACAAGCTCGCACCATAGCTTCACGCTTATTCGCGGACCAAGTCGCACACTCACGGTAGCCTCCCCCTCCCACGATTCTGTACAACAAGCTCAAATTCCCCTCTCCTATCATCTTCTTGCCACTATTGTTGAAGCATTTAGTGCTGGAAGTGCTACACACACCTAGCGACCTAGTGTTAAAACATGATCCTATTATTCACATGACGCTTAACACCATCACAACATTAACCTTACAAGTGTTTGAATGAAAGAAACAAGTGAAAAAGCAGAGTGAGCAGAGAAAGAATTGCGAGTCTTGATGGCTTGGTAGATCAACTGAAACGATTGGTTTATCAGTATATCACAAGCTTAGATATTTTAAACAAAGTTTCTAGAAAAAGAGCAAGAAAGGGTCAGCGAGAGAAAAAGAGAAAGAAAAATAGAGAGAAAAATGAGAGTTCTAAAATAGCATAGTAAAGAAAGAAAAATCTAAAAAGTAGATCAATTAGCTTGTATCGACATCTGCCAGCGCTGCTTTTTAATTCTTCCGCTCGCCAGATTTGCTAAAAGTAATCATTTCCTTGTTAAACATGATTCATCTCTTATATTTCCTGTGCCTTGAAAAAACCGGTTACTCTAGCTCTTTCTGAATGCACCTTTGCGCAAGTTTTTCCTGATTGAAGTTTTTCCCCATTAATATTCTATATTGAAGTCACCGATTTTTAAGGACGATTTTGGCTGAAACCGTAGTAGTGCGATAATCCGCTAGAAGAGTTGCGAAAAGACTGGACAGAAAAATGAGAGTTTTAGAAAGAACGGTTATAGATGAATTTCCGATATTTGCTTCAGCCTCATTGTGATATATCGAATTGGTACGCTGAAAGCGGATAGAAAAACATGAGTTTGAACTTTTTTGTGTGGACTTTACCCATGTTTTGGGTATTCTTCTTACGGTTTTAATATGCTTTCCAACAGCATGAAGATCAGCCACGGAGATCGTCAGTCTTCGGTCTCTTCCATCTATTCTTCTTCCAACTCTTGCTCGTCAACCACAACGGACAGGTCTTCCCTACCAAGTCTCGCCTCTCTCAACCTCGGGTCACCGCCCTTTCAATGGTTGGTATATATACTCAAATCTGGTAATGATTACTCGAAAGAAATATCACACATCTGCCTGAGCTTTAATCCCGCCGATGACATCATATACCGCATTAAACATATGAGACACAACGTAGAGAACATGGGATAAGAGAAGCAAAGAATTATAAATTTTCAAGTCGCTGATATATGTACACATTGTAATAAAGTCGATACTTGTTCAGATCGACGTAGGTTCCGCTCCACTCCTCTCCCTCCTCGGGAGGCGGAGTCATGGATTAATGACTACCTTTTTGTCTCGTTAGCCTAAGGCGTACGGCCTCGTTAGCGTAAACTATTACTAAGATTAAGCGTATTTTAATGCGAAAATAACGGGGAGAGGGATTAGGGAGAAAATGTGAGAGAACAGAAGCGACATCGTGCAGCGAAATGAAGGGCAGAGAGGCCTACGACGAACTAGACAGACAAGTGCCAGAAAGTCATGGAGTCAAGTTATCTCACCATACAATTTGATGGTACCGCTAACCTAAGTTTTAAAATGCTGAAAAGGCTACCTTATTTTAAATCTTTAAAACTTATGGAGCACGGTTGATTCTTGACTGATGAACTGCGTTGATTGACTATGACACAGTTAATATCCTCCTCAGCACGAGCACTCGAAGAGCAGTGGGCGGATTTGGATCACATGTCCCGCTGAACATTGCGGAGCAGTCAGGGATTCCTTCAGGCAGCAACACGGGCTTCTGGAAAAATCCCATTCTCTACAAGACGACCCTCTGCGACCATTGGATGGCGAGGAGAACGTGCAAGTTGGTGATAACTCATCCTTTTGGCTCTGCTGGAAAACTAGGTGTGATCTGCGTCTCTACCATTTGACCAGATGCAAAAACTGAAAACGTGCAAATACCATCTTTCCTAAGGTCTCCTTCCTAAGCCGTCCGTGTCTTTCCTAAGCCGTACAGCCGCGCTAGTGTAACCTTTGTCTAAGCAGAAAAAACAGGTGAAAACTTTTATTCCTGAGTTTTTTGATTTAATTGTCGAACTGACTTGTACAAAGCTTTCTGAACGGTTTTATCAACGAAATAAGCAGAAAGTCTGAAGAGAGCGTGAGGTAATAGCAGACAAGCTGAGAAAAATGAGAGTTAAGTTATCACAAAGAGAGAGAGCAGAAAATCAGAGAAAACTCTGCAGTCTGACGCTGCACCACACCTAGGTTTCAAGCAGAGCCATCCGGCACTTGTATAGTTCGACGTAGGCTCCTCACTCCTGCATTTCGATGCACGATGTTACTTCTGTTCTCTCTCATTTTCCTCTCTTTCTCCTCCCTATCCCTGTTATTTTTACATTAAAATATGCTTAGGCTAAGTAATAGTTTACGCTAACGAGGCCGTGCGGCTTAGGCTAACGAGAACGTATAAAAATTAGTTTTTAAAAAAAACATCGGGCCAATATCTGCTAGACAAGACGCAGGGTATGACCCTTTATGTATTACCATGACATAGCATATTACATTAACCAGGCGTTGAACCGGTTTGATGCATGCTTGTAAGCGTCGAGCGAATCAGTAAAGGGGGGAGTAAAGGCAAAGTTAAGTGAGTTAAGAAATGTAATGAGGGTAAAAAAGAAAAAAGAGAGAGATATCATTCCTGACGCAAAAATCAATGCGATAACAGCTCCGGGAACTATTTAACCCCTGCCCTCAACAACGGACTCAAAAAGTAGTTCAGAGACGTTTCGAAAAGTAATGGAGCGTAAGAATTCAACTTTTCACTTTGCTAAGTGATTTTCTGCTCGGCATTTTTTTGAACGATCCAATGTCTCACCACGAATTACATTGAGAAGAAAAATAGACTACGGTATTACTTTTATAATAACCTTAACTGTTGGACGTAATCCAAGAATTTTCCTGCATGATTTTGCTCCTGTTCTTTCTTATTTTCATCTCTTTCTAATCCCTCTCCATTATTTTTACATTAAAATACGCTTAGGCTTAGTAATAGTTTACGCTAACAAGACCGTATTAAAAATTAGTCATAAATCCGTGACTCCGCCCCCCGAAGGAGAAAAGTAGTGGAGTATACGTCGATCTGGACAAGTACCAAATTGTCTATATATAAATACATAAACGCTACGGTTTCGAGAAATTTTTTCTTAGCTGATTATTTTGAGCATTCTTGAAAAAAATTTTTTGTTGTAAAATTAGTAAAAAAATTATTTTTACGTTAAAAAAATATTTTTACATCAAAAAACTACGAGTTAAGTGTGTAATTCAATGCACTTATCATCCCTATATAACCAACCCTTATCATCCCTATATAACCAACCCTTATCATCCCTATATAACCAACCCTTATCATCCCTATATAACCAACCCTTATCATCCCTATATAACCAACCCTTATCATCCCTATATAACCAACCCTTATCATCCCTATATAACCAACCCTTACCATCCCTATATAACCAACCCTTATCATCCCTATATAACCAACCCTTATCATCCCTATATAACCAACCCTTATCATCCCTATATAACCAACCCTTATCATCCCTATATAACCAACCCTTATCATCCCTATATAACCAACCCTTATCATCCCTATATAACCAACCCTTATCATCCCTATATAACCAACCCTTATCATCCCTATATAACCAACCCTTATCATCCCTATATAACCAACCCTTATCATCCCTATATAACCAACCCTTATCATCCCTATATAACCAACCCTTATCATCCCTATATAACAAACCCTTATCATCCCTATATAAACAACCCATATCATCCCTATATAACCAACCCTTCGCGAGCGACGTTAAACCTTCGAAAGCAAGAGAAATGACAGATAGAAAAACGAAAATATGCATTCTAAGATAAAGCGACGATTTTTCTATTAAATTCTTGGATTACGTCCAACAGTTAAGGTTATTATAAAAGTAATACCGTAGTCCATTTTTCTTCTCAAGGTAATTCATGGTGAGACATTGGAGCGTTCAGAAAAAATGCCGAGCAGAAAATCACTTAGCAAAGTGAAAAGTTGAATTCTTACGCTCCATAAGTCTTTGAAAGGTGATTGCTGAGTCTCATACTGCATAACAAACAAAAAATCTAAAACTTCGTAGCGTCTGAAAAAAGGAATTTTTTAAAATTGAATTCGGTTGAACCTTGAACCGTATACGGGCACCAGCTGCATTATGGTATGGAATTGAATCTTCTTGCTCTATGTAACCAGAAGCGAGTGCTTGTCATAACACAACCAAAGAAAACAGTACTTCATAGTTTCGTGCGAATGCATTATATGGTAGTCTCAAGTTTTTCGATGAATCTCATAGCGACTCAGGTACGGCAATCGTTGCTGGTACGCGCACGGCGCGGAGGAGCTGCGTTATGTGCCGCGTCTGGATCAGCTGCCAGCGTCTGTCCGACAACTGCTATTTGTGGAGCCTACGCTCGCGGCAGCCTTCTTTTCAACGTTCTCGAGACCGTCGAGCACGGTACCCCAAGGTTAGTTAGTTATCTGTTATTAATCATCAGTTATTGAATACCTAGTAGGTTTTCAGTGGGCATAGAATAAATCTCCACAAGAAGGATTTTAGCGAAGGTCGGCAGAGCTCATTAGAAAAACCCGCGTGCAGTGTTGAATACACAAAGATTTTAGTACCTGATATATGTGAAACAAAGTTGAAGAGGAGTTGAGGATTGAGTAACAAAAGAAGTCTTGAGCCCTGAACGAGGACCGTTGCAGATGTTTGCATAAATGCCGGTAGTGCTTATCCGGACAACATGTTGGCTCCTGCGAGATCATCCATCTCTCCCGACTCCGAACTACATGGATCCACAGAATATAGGTTTTTAATTATATAAAAAAAATTTTGCACTTGAATACGGCTCATTTTCTAAAAATTAGTGTGAACTGTCGTTTTGCTCTGCACATTCTCTAGCTTTTACAAACCTGAAGAATGAAAAGGGAAACTCTTGGTTTTTGTGCGCTCTGCCTGTGTCTTTTGTCAATGTTTCTAATAAATTTGAAAATGATTAATACATGAATACATGAGTACACCAAAATATGAACTTGCTGTCAAGAAAAAGGAATGATTTACACATAACTGGTGTCTTTGAAAAATCAAAAAAATCTTTAAACTCTAACATTGTAAGTAATAGGGTAGGCTAGTTTAATTGATATAGCTCAAAGCGACATTGTTTAGAAAGTAGATGCAAATTTTTCGTTTGAGTGGGCCGCGTTCGACGACTCCGCCTTCGTCGGGTATCCTCTCGGATGCTTCGTCACCGGTGGATTCTCTAGAGTCACCAATGGATCTTGTCGGCCGGCCATTTCACTGCCCATGGGGCCCTCCGGGAGCTCCCATCAATGGAATTGGCCCCAAGTCATTGAGCGGCCAAGCAGGAGCTGCAGCATCGACACAGCGCAAGGTGCGTACTTCCAAAACCGTCTTTTTTTCATTGAGTACACGAAGATGATCCGAAGCTTTTCGTGTGGGTCTTCGCATTCTCTCTTTTATATTTGTCTCAATCCATCTCAAGTTGGTTCATATTTTTGGGCTATACCGTTTATCGGATGCAGTTTCTCTGCTTTTAAATATTGTCCTTCCTCTCCTCCGAAAAAACTGCATACACGTTTTTCTTTTCCTTTTTCCTATTTTTTCCTAACAGTCAACATTAAAAGTTTTTAAAAGATTTGCCGATATTGGAATTTTGAGCGGGTATTAAAACTGCGCGAGCGATGATTGAAAAGGAATCTTTTCAAGTTTAACTGAGCTTTCTAGCAAAGAACCTACAGTATCTCTCTCAATTCTCAATCGCTACAGATTGAAAGCGAATGAGAGAAATTGAGAGAGATTGAGAGAGATTGAAAGAGACTGAAGTCCTCCTCCACCCTCTAAAATCCATTTCATTCAATTTTAGAAAAGTCCGCACTCTCGGTCTCCTTCACCGCAGGGCCAACAGCTTTTTCTTACGGAACGCGTCTACCATCCTTTCATGGATGACTACCCACTTCACATGGATCTGGGATCACTTCTGTCGTCTGCCAGGAACAATCAACTACACTAACTAACTGACTAACTTACTGACTATTCTTGGCTTACTGACTGATTCTCAGCGATTATTGGACGTGACTTCCGGGCTGATCAAATTTAAATGAGAAACCATGAAGCATCGTAACATAAACAAATATGCTTGATTTTTATATGTTACATAGTTTCGTTGGTTATTCTTACAATTCACATTATATTTTAGTTTGAGTTCTCTTACCATATTGAAGTCGTATATTATATATCGGCGACAAATAACTTTTTTTGCAAAAACATGTTCTGGTTTAACCATTTTTTGAAACCTATGGACTAGCTCCGGTTAACAGTAACTCGTACTAAAACACCACTAATTCTTATATTGTAAATATATGAAGGTGCCAACTCCATGTTAGAAAGGCTGTTTGTAGAACAAAGTCAATGAGTAGCTTGCCAATTTCTTCAAACCGCGTGTACTTACTAATGGCTAGCCCATGCAAGAACTTACTAGCTGTTGCCCTCTAGCATCGAGTTCACCTAACAAGTAGTGGTCGAGTATGATTGAGAATAAGCCGCTTAAAGTAGCTACAGGAGAGAAATGTCCGACACTTTTCTCCACCGTTTTATTGTTGGTGCCATTGGTTTTATATCGTATGTTATATGTTTTATCTAGTGCCTAGCACACGTCTCGATCTCCTTCACTCTATACTAATACGGTTGCAGCCAACTAACTAGTTTGACCAGTGTTTTCTTTTTTGTTTGAAGGTCTTCAATGTCACCGTGTCATCTTCAATATCACATACTCGCAAAAGCAATAACCATGTTGCATGAATTATCTGTGTATTCTTGCGCTAGTTTGGATGATAATCTCATAAATAAACTCGAATCCAAATCTATGAGAGCACACTAATACTCTGCAAGAAGCATTTGCTGTAAAGCACAGTAGCCTTTTGAGCGAAGTGGTGAGAAACTGTGTTGCATTCTGGTTGATTCGCACGGAAAACGGCGATGTAGTTGGAAGAAAAGCGATTATGTTTAGTGTCAATCTCTATCGGGTTTCCGTAACAGTCAGAGGTATGTTAACTTTGTCTATGCGAATCTCTGACCCTTTAGAGGAGAATGTGAGACAATAGATTAAACATAATTTCATAACAAAATCTACGGGCGGAAAAGAACACAACCAGCTTGTAAGGTCGGTCACGAATCAATGGAGGTTTTAAAAAAAAGGATCTGAATGAAGATGAAAAAAGTAAACTCAACATTGACAAATTCGTTTGCGAAAGTGCCAAACGCGTGCTTAAGGACTAAATTAGAACATCTCACGGAACAAATTGTCCTGAATCCTTATTGATTGATTGATTGATTATATTTGGAGTGAATACCGTTGTGAGCTAACGTTTTGAAGATAAAGAAGATTGCCTTCATGCTACATACTCTAAAAAGTTGCAACAAGAACATGAGAAGTGGATGAGGCATGTCTTCGATTGGTTTTCTCTTTGATCATTTTTTAGCTCAGCGACTTGGTCAGAAGTTCAGGGCCCCTAGTCACAGTTCCGGAGGCACATGCGTTGCGGCCTTGGCGAGTCCTCGTGTTCCATCATCCTTCCGTTGTACATGCGACCGTAAGTCACCTGGAAAAGAGATGTCCGAGTCACGGTCGCTGGTTCCAACGGCTGCTTCATTTCAAACGGTATCATGACAGTATCATCATGGCAATACGGCATCATCATGGCAATACGACAATTATCGCAGTCGACATATCGCCATGTATTTTTCCATTTAAACTGCTGCATAGACTTAGGTAAGTTCACGCTAATGAGGTCGCACGGTTTATTATGAGACCGTATGGAACAACCAGCGACATAATTAAAACTTGAGAATAAAAAAAACCTTGCAAAACTAGTTGGCGAGTTGTAGCGGAGCGAAATGTTCACTATTTCAAACGCTTAGCAAAAAGTGCAAAGAGCTCTGCAATGCGTGACAAAAAAACAGAGACCTGCGGTTAACCGTAATATGGTATGAACAGACATCAAAAAAGAAGTAATTATTTTTGTCTAGATCCTCATCTTTTGTTCAAGAGGGAAAACGTAACCGGAGACGTCTTGCACTGACCGAAACGTAGAAGCAGCTTTGGAGGGAGTGTCTCCTTGGTCCTGCTCTTAGAATGGATCGGCGGAAGCCGACCATCGAAGGAGCATCACCAACCGGGAGTAAATCGGCGCTTATCGAACCAACACCATCGAGAACAGGCGCTCTGTAGCCTGAATTACGATCAATGATGAACCTACAGTACCGCCCGAAATGTTATCTTATATGTATAGATTATTGAACATAACTTTTTTCAAAGATAACGTTCAAAGCTCAAATTTTCACAGAAGTTTTTTTGGGCGTCTGTACCGTACCGGACATCTTTTGGATAAATTTATTAATTATCTCTAGGAAATACATCAAAATTGACAACCTTCTATTTTTCAGTTTTTTCTCCATGAATTTTTTGTTGAGTTTTTTGTTGTTTTTTGAACTTAGTTCATACGAATTCTGTTTCAAGTCATTGTTCGAACTGTTGGACATCGAAATACAAGTAAAATCATGCAAGAAGCAGTTTTTTTCTCAATGATGTTTATTATAATTTTTCTGTTTTGCGAACTTATTTCATACAATTTTTGTTTCAAGTCATGGTTCGAACTGTTGGACATCGGAATACCAGTAAAAGAATCTGAAAATTTGAGCTCCATTCGGTTTTTTACAAAAAAGTTATGTTCAATAATCTATACAAGGGTAACATTCCGGGCGGTACTGTACATAGTTCCAAACTTTATGGGAGACAACTGCTTTGAAAAAAGAAAAAGTGAAAACTAACAAGGCTTAAAAGTCGTAGCTGTTTTAAAAGTAAAGGTTTCGATAGCATAGCTTTATCGCAATCATTCGTCGAAACAATCTCATCAACGAAATGTGTCTTTGGTTTTTTTTTGTTAAAATTCTCTTTCTTTTTCGTAGAGAAACAACTTTTTCTTATGCAGTTATTTAATCAGAAAGAGGTAGGGGAAAATGTGTTATTTAAGATCTGTTTGAGCTACATATCTCATTAAATGATATCCTCAAAATATCAATGCAGTCCCATTTATCAACGGAACTTTTGATATTGAGAAAAAAGGAGACTAAACAACCTGAACTTCCTCGGAAATCGGAAGACTATTCTAAAGTATTCATTTTTTCGTATTGGAAGTATTTAGTATATGTACTTGAAACTGCGTAAAGCCTGAATGGTTTTACTGCATCTTAAACTTTTTAAAAAACGGTTTCTGAGAAAGCAGGCAGACTTTACCGGATGTGTGGCCACTCTGTGCCTTGAGTCGACCGTTGGCATTTTCGAAGACGTACACTTCGAGATTTTCCTCAATTGAGAAGTCGTTTTGTTTAATCAGCTCAAAAAGTTTTTTAACAGGAAAGCCATTGATAGCATCTTTTGAGCATATGAATTTCAATTTAGGTATATGAAAATAGATTTTTATTAAAAAGTGTTTAGATGAATTTTTAAACACTTTTTTAGGATGCGTATTAAACTCATGTTTCGGGGAGAGAGAGAGAGAGAGAGAGAGAGAGAGAGAGAGAGAGAGAGAGAGAGAGAGAGAGAGAGAGAGAGAGAGAGAGAGAGAGAGTCATGCACCTGCCGAAAAAAGTCATTCCACCAACCATGCTTTCTCCGAAGGCCACAGCTGTCCAATAATTGTCCATATCCATGACTGGGCTTGCAACGACTACACTAATCTGACCGTTCCCTGGTTTCTGAACAGCTCTTTTTTGATTTTCTTATAAAAATAAAATAAAAAAGTAAATGGTATCTGTACATTTACAACTTATGGAATAGTTAATGAAGTCTGTGTATTTTTTCGCGTCTTTTGTAACATGTTCGATCACATGATCTCATGAATCTGATGACATGATTAGAAGTTTCATCTCATGTATATATGTTATGGCTGGAATTGATCAGGCGCTTTAAATTGATCAGAAGTTAGTTTCTTTCTATTTTTACACTAAATTTCTTTTTACATCAAAACGCATAAGAAAAGTTCTAATATTCAGCCGAAAGAGCCATCTGAAAGCCGAAAGAAAGAGATCTGATCAATTTAAAGCGCCTGATCAATTCTATCCATAACATATACATACATATTTATCACATCATTTCTGCGTATACACAACACAAATTTCATTGTATTTGTCAACCGTACATTCCTAGTAAGAGATTGAATAAGTTTATGAATATGATGACATGCTTGATAGAATTCATAAAAGAATTATTGATGACATAGAATATGATAAAATGATTTGTCTTTTCATATACAGTACCGTGCAAAATTCTATCAAGTTTTGATTTTTCGATGAGAACTTTTTTTCAATTCTGTATCCCAGTAGTTTGAAATTCTATCCATACATTTCACATAAGAAAATTGAGTCAAAAATCACGGGAATAGGAATATTAATAATTATTCTGTAACCAGAAAACAATTTTATAAAAAATATCCATTTTCGACAAAAAATTTGAATTCCATCTGAAACATATCTAAAACACATTTTCAATTTCGATGATACGAGTCATTCCACAACGGAAAGTCTAGGGTAACCACCCAAAAAATAGAATTTTCCGTCAAAATTAGAAAACTTGGAAATTTCGAGTTTTGGTGCAAATGAGTTTGGTTTTTTACCGTAACAACAGCATAAACTTCCTTTTTTTTACCGTAACAACAAACTTCCATTAACACGCAAAAAGAGAAAAGATCAAGACAATATGTTCGCTTTTTGCAAGTTATGTTCAAAATTAACTTTTTTGATAGAATTTTGCACGTATTAGAGTAGAGAAACATTGTGAAGGTGCATAATGTGTTTATTTTAAAGATAAATTGTGTAGAATTTAAAAGATAAAGTTCTGCTTTAAGTAATGGATAACAAATGCGAAAGTCTGTTTCGCCCCTGAGCCCAGACAGACCTTCGCTCTCTCCCGGCGGGGCTCTTCAGTGAGTTCCCAGAGAGACCGTGATAGAGAAATAATAAGTAAATTTTAAATAACAAATTTAAATCTTGCTATCACGTATGTGATAGCAAGATTAGTGCTATTATCTCCTGCCTAGATATTCGCTAGCATCATCTCATGTCAATGAGAGCATGATCTTAGTTCGATGTAGTCATTTCGTCGTCTGATAACTTTCGCAGTAAGAGCAGATGATCACGGCCATGAGGTGATATGACCGATTATGTTATTTATTTTCTTCTTGTTTTTTGTTATTGTGGGAATAATTTCATTTCATTTTATAATCATGTTCTATCTTCCCTTTTTTTGTCCCCACTTTTTCCTGTTTCCATTTTAACTTCACGTCATATATCCCAACCTGAAGTCACATATAATTATGTATTGAAACAAACAAATAAATAAATAATAAGTAAATAAAAAAGTAAAAACTGGACACATTCTGTGAACACTAACCGATATTTGCACATACGATTCACCAGTTGTTAAACACGTAGAGTATACAGATACTATTTCTGAAATAAAATCTTCTACATATTCATAGAAAAACTGTTAATTTTGAGTTAAAGAAACTCTTGCATTTTATAGAGATTTGCTGGAAATTTCCGTCATCGCAAGGCAAAAGAACCATGCTTGTGTAGATCGAGCAAGTAATCCCTACCATTCCTCGTGACGATATGCTTAACCGAAAGTTTTGATTATGGCACTATCCCATTCAACGACCAAAATTCATGAAACCAATCAAAACGCCTGTCTTGCTCGGATTGTAAAGTGGATTACGGTAGATTACGGTAGTTAAAAATTGTTTCAATGAGTTAAGACGCTGATCAAGAAAATAAATCACTAACTTCTTCTTTATCTGTTCAAATGTTGGATCTAAATGAAAAATTGTCAAAGTTATATGACAATTTCTCGAATTGAACCAGCTCGATTGTCAAAATGAACTAACGAAGTATCAAAAGGAGAGCGCAGTTGATGGAGTAGGACATGACAGCAGCACTCAAGGAAAATCAAACTGAAACAGAACTTTATACATAGTTCTTGAAAAGATTTCTATTTTATTCTCTGAACGTTTCTTTTGAGAGAAAGAAGAAAAAGAATAGAGAGAAAGTGAAAAAGATAAAGAAGGGCGAAAGAGAGGAAGTGGTAGAGAAAGAGAGAGAATTTAATAGTAAGAGAAAAAGAGAGGAAGTGGTAGAGAAAGAGAGAGAATTTAATAGTAAGAGAAAAAGAGAGGAAGTGGTAGAGAAAGAGAGAGAATTTAATAGTAAGAGAAAAAAGAAACAGAAAGAAATATATTGAATAGAAAAGTTGAAACAAAAAATTGATGTTGAAAAAATTGATGAAGATACCGAGACGACATCGCTTTGAGAAAAACATATAGAAAAAGTGAAGAATACGATACTAGATTGAAAGGAAGGGTAGAGAATGAGACTAGATTGAAAAGAAGGGTAGAGAATGAGACTAGATTGAAAGGAAGGGTAGAGAACGAGACTAGATTGAAAAGAAGGGTAGAGAATGAGACTATATTGAAAAGAAGGGTAGAGAACGAGACTATATTGAAAAGAAGGGTAGAGAATGAGACTAGATTGAAAGGAAGGGTAGAGAACGAGACTAGATTGAAAAGAAGGGTAGAGAATGAGACTATATTGAAAAGAAGGGTAGAGAACGAGACTAGATTGAAAAGAAGGGTAGAGAATGAGACTAGATTGAAAGGAAGGGTAGAGAACGAGACTAGATTGAAAAGAAGGGTAGAGAATGAGACTATATTGAAAAGAAGGGTAGAGAACGAGACTATATTGAAAAGAAGGGTAGAGAATGAGACTAGATTGAAAGGAAGGGTAGAGAACGAGACTAGATTGAAAAGAAGGGTAGAGAACGAGACTATATTGAAAAGAAGGGTAGAGAATGAGACTAGATTGAAAGGAAGGGTAGAGAACGAGACTAGATTGAAAAGAAGGGTAGAGAACGAGACTATATTGAAAAGAAGGGTAGAGAACGAGACTATATTGAAAAGAAGGGTAGAGAATGAGACTATATTGAAAGGAAGGGTAGAGAACGAGACTAGATTGAAAAGAAGGGTAGAGAACGAGACTATATTGAAAAGAAGGGTAGAGAACGAGACTATATTGAAAAGAAGGGTAGAGAATGAGACTAGATTGAAAGGAAGGGTAGAGAACGAGACTAGATTGAAAAGAAGGGTAGAGAACGAGACTATATTGAAAAGAAGGGTAGAGAACGAGACTATATTGAAAAGAAGGGTAGAGAATGAGACTATATTGAAAGGAAGGGTAGAGAACGAGACTAGATTGAAAAGAAGGGTAGAGAACGAGACTATATTGAAAAGAAGGGTAGAGAACGAGACTATATTGAAAAGAAGGGTAGAGAACGAGACTAGATTGAAAGGAAGGGTAGAGAATGAGACTATATTGAAAGGAAGGGTAGAGAACGAGACTAGATTGAAAAGAAGGGTAGAGAACGAGACTATATTGAAAAGAAGGGTAGAGAACGAGACTATATTGAAAAGAAGGGTAGAGAACGAGACTAGATTGAAAAGAAGGGTAGAGAACGAGACTATATTGAAAAGAAGGGTAGAGAACGAGACTAGATTGAAAAGAAGGGTAGAGAACGAGACTATATTGAAAAGAAGGGTAGAGAACGAGACTATATTGAAAAGAAGGGTAGAGAACGAGACTATATTGAAAAGAAGGGTAGAGAACGAGACTATATTGAAAAGAAGGGTAGAGAACGAGACTATATTGAAAAGAAGGGTAGAGAATGAGACTAGATTGAAAAGAAGGGTAGAGAACGAGACTATATTGAAAAGAAGGGTAGAGAACGAGACTAGATTGAAAAGAAGGGTAGAGAATGAGACTAGATTGAAAAGAAGGGTAGAGAACGAGACTATATTGAAAAGAAGGGTAGAGAACGAGACTATATTGAAAAGAAGGGTAGAGAACGAGACTATATTGAAAAGAAGGGTAGAGAACGAGACTAGATTGAAAAGAAGGGTAGAGAACGAGACTATATTGAAAAGAAGGGTAGAGAACGAGACTATATTGAAAAGAAGGGTAGAGAATGAGACTAGATTGAAAAGAAGGGTAGAGAACGAGACTATATTGAAAAGAAGGGTAGAGAACGAGACTAGATTGAAAAGAAGGGTAGAGAATGAGACTAGATTGAAAAGAAGGGTAGAGAACGAGACTATATTGAAAAGAAGGGTAGAGAACGAGACTATATTGAAAAGAAGGGTAGAGAACGAGACTATATTGAAAAGAAGGGTAGAGAATGAGACTATATTGAAAAGAAGGGTAGAGAACGAGACTATATTGAAAAGAAGGGTAGAGAACGAGACTATATTGAAAAGAAGGGTAGAGAACGAGACTATATTGAAAAGAAGGGTAGAGAACGAGACTATATTGAAAAGAAGGGTAGAGAACGAGACTAGATTGAAAAGAAGGGTAGAGAATGAGACTAGATTGAAAAGAAGGGTAGAGAACGAGACTATATTGAAAAGAAGGGTAGAGAACGAGACTATATTGAAAAGAAGGGTAGAGAACGAGACTATATTGAAAAGAAGGGTAGAGAATGAGACTATATTGAAAAGAAGGGTAGAGAACGAGACTATATTGAAAAGAAGGGTAGAGAACGAGACTATATTGAAAAGAAGGGTAGAGAACGAGACTATATTGAAAAGAAGGGTAGAGAACGAGACTATATTGAAAAGAAGGGTAGAGAACGAGACTATATTGAAAAGAAGGGTAGAGAATGAGACTATATTGAAAAGAAGGGTAGAGAACGAGACTATATTGAAAAGAAGGGTAGAGAACGAGACTATATTGAAAAGAAGGGTAGAGAATGAGACTATATTGAAAAGAAGGGTAGAGAACGAGACTATATTGAAAAGAAGGGTAGAGAACGAGACTATATTGAAAAGAAGGGTAGAGAACGAGACTATATTGAAAAGAAGGGTAGAGAATGAGACTATATTGAAAAGAAGGGTAGAGAACGAGACTATATTGAAAAGAAGGGTAGAGAACGAGACTATATTGAAAAGAAGGGTAGAGAACGAGACTATATTGAAAAGAAGGGTAGAGAATGAGACTATATTGAAAAGAAGGGTAGAGAACGAGACTATATTGAAAAGAAGGGTAGAGAACGAGACTATATTGAAAAGAAGGGTAGAGAACGAGACTATATTGAAAAGAAGGGTAGAGAATGAGACTATATTGAAAAGAAGGGTAGAGAACGAGACTATATTGAAAAGAAGGGTAGAGAACGAGACTATATTGAAAAGAAGGGTAGAGAACGAGACTATATTGAAAAGAAGGGTAGAGAATGAGACTATATTGAAAAGAAGGGTAGAGAACGAGACTATATTGAAAAGAAGGGTAGAGAACGAGACTATATTGAAAAGAAGGGTAGAGAACGAGACTATATTGAAAAGAAGGGTAGAGAATGAGACTATATTGAAAAGAAGGGTAGAGAACGAGACTATATTGAAAAGAAGGGTAGAGAACGAGACTATATTGAAAAGAAGGGTAGAGAACGAGACTATATTGAAAAGAAGGGTAGAGAATGAGACTATATTGAAAAGAAGGGTAGAGAACGAGACTATATTGAAAAGAAGGGTAGAGAACGAGACTATATTGAAAAGAAGGGTAGAGAACGAGACTATATTGAAAAGAAGGGTAGAGAATGAGACTATATTGAAAAGAAGGGTAGAGAACGAGACTATATTGAAAAGAAGGGTAGAGAACGAGACTATATTGAAAAGAAGGGTAGAGAACGAGACTATATTGAAAAGAAGGGTAGAGAACGAGACTATATTGAAAAGAAGGGTAGAGAATGAGACTATATTGAAAAGAAGGGTAGAGAACGAGACTATATTGAAAAGAAGGGTAGAGAACGAGACTAGATTGAAAAGAAGGGTAGAGAATGAGACTATATTGAAAAGAAGGGTAGAGAACGAGACTATATTGAAAAGAAGGGTAGAGAACGAGACTATATTGAAAAGAAGGGTAGAGAACGAGACTATATTGAAAAGAAGGGTAGAGAACGAGACTATATTGAAAAGAAGGGTAGAGAATGAGACTATATTGAAAAGAAGGGTAGAGAACGAGACTATATTGAAAAGAAGGGTAGAGAACGAGACTATATTGAAAAGAAGGGTAGAGAACGAGACTATATTGAAAAGAAGGGTAGAGAATGAGACTATATTGAAAAGAAGGGTAGAGAACGAGACTATATTGAAAAGAAGGGTAGAGAACGAGACTATATTGAAAAGAAGGGTAGAGAACGAGACTAGATTGAAAAGAAGGGTAGAGAACGAGACTAGATTGAAAAGAAGGGTAGAGAACGAGACTAGATTGAAAAGAAGGGTAGAGAACGAGACTAGATTGAAAAGAAGGGTAGAGAACGAGACTAGATTGAAAAGAAGGGTAGAGAATGAGACTATATTGAAAAGAAGGGTAGAGAACGAGACTATATTGAAAAGAAGGGTAGAGAACGAGACTATATTGAAAAGAAGGGTAGAGAACGAGACTATATTGAAAAGAAGGGTAGAGAATGAGACTATATTGAAAAGAAGGGTAGAGAACGAGACTATATTGAAAAGAAGGGTAGAGAACGAGACTATATTGAAAAGAAGGGTAGAGAACGAGACTAGATTGAAAAGAAGGGTAGAGAACGAGACTAGATTGAAAAGAAGGGTAGAGAACGAGACTAGATTGAAAAGAAGGGTAGAGAACGAGACTAGATTGAAAAGAAGGGTAGAGAACGAGACTAGATTGAAAAGAAGGGTAGAGAATGAGACTATATTGAAAAGAAGGGTAGAGAACGAGACTATATTGAAAAGAAGGGTAGAGAACGAGACTATATTGAAAAGAAGGGTAGAGAACGAGACTAGATTGAAAAGAAGGGTAGAGAACGAGACTATATTGAAAAGAAGGGTAGAGAACGAGACTAGATTGAAAAGAAGGGTAGAGAATGAGACTATATTGAAAAGAAGGGTAGAGAACGAGACTAGATTGAAAAGAAGGGTAGAGAACGAGACTATATTGAAAAGAAGGGTAGAGAACGAGACTATATTGAAAAGAAGGGTAGAGAATGAGACTATATTGAAAAGAAGGGTAGAGAACGAGACTATATTGAAAAGAAGGGTAGAGAACGAGACTATATTGAAAAGAAGGGTAGAGAACGAGACTAGATTGAAAAGAAGGGTAGAGAACGAGACTAGATTGAAAAGAAGGGTAGAGAACGAGACTAGATTGAAAAGAAGGGTAGAGAACGAGACTAGATTGAAAAGAAGGGTAGAGAACGAGACTAGATTGAAAAGAAGGGTAGAGAATGAGACTATATTGAAAAGAAGGGTAGAGAACGAGACTATATTGAAAAGAAGGGTAGAGAACGAGACTATATTGAAAAGAAGGGTAGAGAACGAGACTAGATTGAAAAGAAGGGTAGAGAACGAGACTAGATTGAAAAGAAGGGTAGAGAACGAGACTAGATTGAAAAGAAGGGTAGAGAATGAGACTATATTGAAAAGAAGGGTAGAGAACGAGACTAGATTGAAAAGAAGGGTAGAGAACGAGACTATATTGAAAAGAAGGGTAGAGAACGAGACTAGATTGAAAAGAAGGGTAGAGAACGAGACTAGATTGAAAAGAAGGGTAGAGAACGAGACTAGATTGAAAAGAAGGGTAGAGAACGAGACTAGATTGAAAAGAAGGGTAGAGAATGAGACTATATTGAAAAGAAGGGTAGAGAACGAGACTATATTGAAAAGAAGGGTAGAGAACGAGACTATATTGAAAAGAAGGGTAGAGAACGAGACTAGATTGAAAAGAAGGGTAGAGAACGAGACTAGATTGAAAAGAAGGGTAGAGAACGAGACTAGATTGAAAAGAAGGGTAGAGAACGAGACTAGATTGAAAAGAAGGGTAGAGAACGAGACTAGATTGAAAAGAAGGGTAGAGAACGAGACTATATTGAAAAGAAGGGTAGAGAACGAGACTAGATTGAAAAGAAGGGTAGAGAACGAGACTATATTGAAAAGAAGGGTAGAGAACGAGACTAGATTGAAAAGAAGGGTAGAGAACGAGACTAGATTGAAAAGAAGGGTAGAGAACGAGACTAGATTGAAAAGAAGGGTAGAGAACGAGACTATATTGAAAAGAAGGGTAGAGAACGAGACTATATTGAAAAGAAGGGTAGAGAACGAGACTAGATTGAAAAGAAGGGTAGAGAACGAGACTAGATTGAAAAGAAGGGTAGAGAACGAGACTAGATTGAAAAGAAGGGTAGAGAACGAGACTAGATTAAAAAGAAGGGTAGAGAAGCGTTCTTTTATTATTGTAGGAAATACAATGGATAAGGGGGGTTGTAATAAGTAATACAAACTCGAAATGGTTAACTGAATGAGCGCCTGAACTTTTCCTGGTGAGCAATAAGAACTGCACAAAGAAGTAAAAGAGAAAAGTTCAGAGTACTTCGTCAAATAGCCATAGAATGATCGCAACCTTGAAAACTGCAAATGACTCTCAAAAATGTTGATAACTGAGAGTAGTTGTGAAAGTGAGATTTCTCACCGACGCCTTTTATAGCAAAAGATGCATCGAGGTGTTTTTCCAAATGGCTTCACCGTCTCCTCTACATAAATATTAAAAACTCTTAGAATTTGGCGAATAATGCTTTTATCTTATTGCTAGACTATCTTTATCTGTTTATTTCCCACTTTTTCTCACCCAATTGGTCTCTCTGTGTCTCTCCCTATCTCTCTCTCTCTCTTTCTCTAATTCTCTCTCAATCTCACTCTCTTACTCTCTTTTCCACAAACTTTTGTATTTCATCCTCTTTGGCTCATTTTCTTCTAATTGATCTATGCGTCAGTTATTCTCTTTTTTATCCTATAGTGAATACTTTAGTGCTGAGTTTCTCCGCATTCCCACTGACAACAATATTATCAACTTAAATTATCATTGTTTTGCCTGCACAAACAACTCCTTTTTCTATCGTCTAGAGCTAATGCTTCACAGAAATGCAAGATCATTCAAGTGTTTTGACCAAACTCCGAAGCATTCTACATAATACTCTAGATGAGTGAAATGATTATTGCAGATGAGCAAATGTTCCCCAATCATGGCCCCTTGAATATACAATCAACATGAGGCGGAAGATGAGATGGGAACTAGGCAAGGGCTCAGTTACGCAGTCTATTTGTAGGGAGATCTGGTTCGGAAGATTTCGAGCTGGATGATCGCATGTGATCATCGAATCATGTTCACGACGCGGATCAAACCTATTCGTCTTTCTCCTAACCAGGCGAGCGAACGCTAGACGAAGTGAAAGATGGTTTGAACCACGTTGCCACGTTGAAAAAGAGATATTATGCTGTAAACCTAGCAGTCACGAAGTGAAGTGAAACAATTCGAGAAGAGAAATCAACAAAAAAATGAAAATAAGGGGCTCGTCAAACATGTTCCAACACTCGAATGAACAACCAAACTAAATAGAAAAAGGATTAACAGTCTCACTTTTGAAACTTAACCATCAAAACTTATTGCTTCTGCGGTATTACTACTCGTCATTTTCTGACTGATATCTGTTATTCATTTTGATCCCTGGTGACTCGTTTTACTCACAAATGAGTTGTTTTCGCTGGAACGGGAATCCTAAGATTATTCAAAGTCGCTTATGCTGGAAGATTCATGTGTTAGTTTTTGATTCATGCGTTTTTGTTTTTGCCAAACAATGCTTGGGTGATGCGATTAGTAAATTGGTAAAGTGTGTTCGATAATCATCTCTAGTATAGATACCTAACAGTTCAGTGAAAAGGCCCTCAAAAAAGCTCTGCAGCTCAAATAATTTTTCTCCTAAGTGAAAGGTCTAAACAAAAAGGGTTTTACTGAGCATATAGGTCGTGTAAGATCTTCCAAATATATCTACTTAGGTTTTTAAAAATTCTCACAACTTCTCGTAAAATGATTTTTTAAAAGCCATTTCAAGCGTTACTTCCACATTGCGTCATAGTTTTCGAATTTTATCATAGTTTTTGAAGAACTCACACTAAAAATATCTTTTTGAGATGTAGTTGATGGATGCAATATAAAGTTTGACCTTTAACAAGAGTGCCACGAAGTGACAGGATGTGACAAGACACTTGAGCCAAGACTGAAAATAAAAGAGGTCAGGTTTGCTAAACTAAATTGGTAAATTACAGAAAAATTCCTTTTCGGTGTTGACGAAGTGTTGTCAAGTTTGCTACAGCAAATTGGTAAATCATAGAAAAATTGTTTTCGGTGTTGGCTTAAGTGTCATGTCACTCTATGGCACTTTGGCAATTAACAAAGTAGGCCTTTAACAAATCGCACTCAAGACACTCAAACACTCAAGACACTCAAGACATTCACCTAAAACACGGCCTCAACTTGAAAACTGCCTGGCTCAATTTTTTTTTTCTTGTTCTCTTTCTTTCTTTTTTTCTCTTTCTTTTTTCTTACTCTTTCTTTTCTTTTCCTTTTAAAAAAAAGTTATCTTTATAAATTTTGGGGAAAGGAAAGGGGGGAGGGGGAGGGGGGGTTTACCTAAGCAGGGAAGGAAGGGGGGCCCTAAAGGGGGGAGGGGGGAGGAAGAAGGCCCTACCTAAGCAAAGGGGGGGGGTTGGGCCCTAAGGGGGAGGGGGGAGGGGGAAGGGGTCCCTAAAGGGGGAAGGGGGGCCCTAAGGAGAAAGGGGGGAAGAGAGTTTTAATGAATAAAATCTCTTTCTGAGAAAAAATCTTTGGACGGCTGAAGTAGATTAAAGCCAACTTTTTACAAAGAAAGTAAGAGAACAAGTAAGAAAAAAGAAAGAGAAAAAATAAAAAAGAGAAAGAAAAAAGAATACTAATTAATTGAGCTAGGCCGTTTTTAAGTTGAGGCCGTATTTTAGTGAGTGTCTTGAGTGTCTTGAGTGCGATTTGTTAAAGGCCACAAAGTAAGGCATGAGGCCGTGAGGTTAAGTTTTAGGCGTCCTCATGCCTCACGCGTGAGGCATGAGGACGCCTAAAACACGGCCTGGCTGTTCTGCCTCGTTAGCTAAGCCGTACGGCCTCGTTAGCTAAGCCGTACGGCCTCGTTATCGTAAACTTTTACTAAGCCTAAGCGTTTTTTAATGTAAAAATAAAACGCGCGGCCTCACTCAAGGCGTCCTCATGCCTTACGGCTTCTTGCCTTACTTTGTTAATTGCCTGGCACTTTTGGTAATGGTAATAAAGGATATAGCTTATTGGTTAAAACGGTTATTTTCTTCAAAACACCAGTTTCTTCAACGAAAGTATTTTTTTAATTGATTTTTTTTTGGTTTTTTGAAACTCGTTCTCTTGTGCGTTTTCGTCATAACAGCAACCAAAAACTGAAATTATTATACAGCTGTTGTACTTCGGTGGTTATTTAATTTAGTTTCACTAGTCAAGCCAAGATTTGCCGAACAGCTGTTGAAGTTTTTTCTCTTGAAAACGTGTCTAGACAAGAGTTTAGAACTAAAAATTTAGCCAAACCTAAGTATTGCAGTTGCTTGCTAATTGGCTTTATTCAGTGATGTTTAACCAATTAGCAATTTTTTCGAATAAAGTCTTCAGCATTACTTCTATTTAATTTAAGTTGTTCAAGAAGTTTTCCTTGATTTTTTTTCCCATGAAGTTTCAGTAAGCAGTTCACAACATGGAGAATGAGGCGGAGCCAGATGTAAAGAAATGTAAGCTGGAAGAAACTTCGCCGGAGGAAAACAAGGATGCAGCGGCTGAGGAAAAAAAAGGAGACGGAGAGGTAACTTCAGAAGCAGTTAAGTCAGCTCAAGTTGGCGGTAAGTTCATGTGATTCGTCTAAATCATCTGATTCGAATATAGCAACGTCGTTTACGCGTTTTCAGCCGCGTTTTCAACTTCACCATAAAAAAGTTCGTACTAGTGTGCTCATGAGGTAGTTCACAATAGTGCGAGCTAGTTGATAAAATCTTTAGTGTTATTATAACTGATGAACGTCGAATTGCAATTAACGCAAACAGTATAGCGCTGAGTTGATGTTAGCGGTTACTTCAAAATAATAAAATTGAAGGCGTGTTTTAAAATTTTGAAATAATTGCATTTAGCATTTGAAAAAAACTTCTTACTGGGTTTTATTAAGGCTCGAAAAAGAACGAAAATGAGCTGACGAAATAGTAACATAACTTATGACGATTCAATGAGCGCGGTGATGAGTAAGTACCAGGAGTTCAAGAATGCGTAAGAAAATCAGAAGAAATCCTGCATAAAACAGGAATGATAGTGAACAGAGACGCAATAGTGACGATGGAAATTAGTTTACTGCAATGGGGTTCAGCATGTAAAGACTAGAAAACATAGCTCACCAAACCTGCGAAATTTCTCCCGGTCACCCGCCTAATCTCCGTCGAAGAAATTTAGTTCATTTAGATCTAGTCCCTAAAAACCGGCTAACTCTCTTCGCGTCTCAATGATGCTTGAAAAATGCGCCATAAAGGCTAGGTTTAAACTTTTGCGTTCATAATCATCGAATTTCTTGATATGTTCCACAATTTGCTGGATACAATCAAGTGGAACCGAAAAATTACTTGTTGTGTCGCCCGGTCGCCCGCCCGGAAATATTTTTTCTAGCACATCCTGGTGAGCTATGCTAGAAAAAGAAAGATATGGTGTAGTTGGAGACGAAGGCCTAGCATTAAACGGTAGGACTTACAGATTCAACCTCAAGACCGTAAAACGAGGTTGTGTATTATACTTCGAATTTCATCAGATTCTACAGTTCGAACTAACTTTAGGAATGCAACGCTTCTTGAACGAAAAATGGGTGTTCCGTTATGACGCGACCGGAAGTTTCGCTACTTTCGATGACGCAAGCAGTGCATGGGTGGGCGTGCCTGAGGATGATGTGGAGTTCTTGACTCAGCTGTGGTACGAGCAGGAAGAGCAAGAGAAGAAGCAGGTAAATCTGCTTGAGGCCCGCAACAAGGCATATTTCGAAAAAACGGGAAATAAATTTCTTTCAAGGGGTTTCTCTGTTGTTGTTGTAGATTGCCCGCCGTAGGTCTCCGGCTGGGTAGACGAGGTCTTCTTTGACATGGCTCAGAAAACAATAACCTTACTTACATCATTTATCTAATTACATTTATTTCTCTTTCTCTCTCGGGGTTTATTTGTTTTTTTTGTTTTTTTTTTCCCTTCATTTATTTATTTATTTTTATTTGAGAGAGAAAGGAATCACTGGAATAAGAACTTAACAACAGACGTCGGGCTATTCCACAAATCTATACTTCTTAAAAGTGTGTGGTCACAGCGACACGAGAATAAATGACTAGTTGTATGTGGCTCTTCTAAACATTTTGGGCAAAGAGGTGATTGGGCAGCTCCTATTCTGTGTAGGTAGCTGTTAAGGGAACTTGCATAGCCACTACGTAGTTGCGATAATGTTATTTGTTGTTCCCTGGGAAGTTGATTCGTTGATTTATGGATTCTGGGAGATTTCTTACCTAGAACTGGGTTAGGGGAGCAGGAGCTAATGAAATTTCTCACAGTCTCAGTATGTATTCTTTTAAGTGCGGCTTTCTGATCACTGTCTACTAAGATCAGTTCTAAGTCCTTGGCATGTTTACGAATAGTTCTAGGTGGTTTGGGTTCCATGCATCGACGATGGGAGGGGTGGTTTGGGAGGAGTCTTGCTCTTGCAACGAATTGCTTGGTAAGCGTGTTGTGCTCCTTTATGGGTAACATTTCGCTTTCTAGAGCTAAGTGCTCTGTGCCGGCCATTGCTAGGTTTCCTGTTGCTATCCGTATTGCTTTATTTTGGTTTGCCTGTAGTTTTTTCCAGTTCGTCTCGGCCAATTGAGGGGAGTAAATTGGTGCGGCGTAGTTGAGAACGGATCTGGTCATTGTTTTGTAGGTTGCAAGAAGGGTGTTTTTCTGTTGGCCCCATGTTCTTCCTCCGAGGGCAAGTAGTATATTCAGTCTTTTGGCCGTTCTCTGTTTAAGGTATTCCGCGTGTTGTCGAAAGGTGCCGAGTTGGTCTAAGACGACACCGAGTATTTTGGGTGTTTTAGTTGTCGGCAAAAGGGTTCCATGGATTTCTACCTTGGGTTCTTTTTTACATTCGCCTGTATGGGTTGTGAAAAGAGTGACCGTTGTCTTTTCCTTGGATATAATCATTTGTCGTTGTTCCAATTCTTCTACGAGTTTGGGTAGGAAGCGGTTGATCTGATCTTCACAGGTTTCAATACAGGGCTTGAGGAGAGAATTGAGATGTCGTCGGCGTAGGCTGTCATCTGCGTGTTTTCTGTGGGTTGCGGGAGGTTGTTTATGTAGATATTAAATAAGAGGGGACTGAGCACTGCTCCTTGTGGGACACCAGATCTGCATGTGAGACGTCGACTGCTTTTTCCTTGGAAATCTACCTTGATTGTACGACCTCTTAGGTAGCTGGACATCCATCGGACGATGGCTCTTGGCATATTCGTTTCAGTGAGTTTCTTGCAGAGAAGGGATATGTTCACTAAGTCATATGCTGCAGTGAGGTCAAGGGCGACCATGAGAGTGCGGTCCGGGGGTGGTTTCCGATTGAAGCCGTTTGTTATTTTCCCGGTTAATTCCAGGAGTGTGGTAGTGGTCGAGTGCTCTTTGCGGAATCCATGTTGCCAGTCAGCGATTTGAAAGCCTTCCGCCAGTCTTGGCTATAGGTGATAATATTGATATTGGTCTATAGCCGTTCAGGTTGCTCGAGTCCTTTCCTGGTTTAGGTAACATTATCACTCTTGCATCTTTCCATCTGGACGGGATAATACCGGTTTGCAGCGTGTCATTGAAGAGGATGCAGATACACTTTCTGAAGTTTTCACCGGCCATTTTGAGTAGTAGAGGCCAGATGCCTTCACTGTCTGGACATTTGGGACCTTTGTTTTTCTTGATGGCTTCTTCGACCTTTGCCAGGGAAATTTGGGGAGCGTATGTCCGTTTGAGGCCTTTTATTAGTCGCGTTGTGCTTCTTGCTGATTTGTCGACCTCTTTAGGGGCTTGTTTGGCTAATTTTCTAGCAAAAGCGTTTGAGGCTGATGTTGGGCATAGACTTTTCCCTTCGTGGATGATGGTCAAGTGCGTCGGTTTTATTGATTTGCCGTCGATAGCCTTTATCGTTTTCCAGAGTTTGTTGCCCGGTTCGTTGTGGCTTATTTCAGATATGTACTTTTCCCAAGCCTTCCTCTTTTCGAGGTTGATGCGGAAGGAGATTTCGGCCATTATTGAGGGGAGTGAGGGGTCCGTAGGATTGTCCCTCCTCATTTGGTCCCGTTCTGTAATCAGTTTCTTCACATCTTCGCTCAAGTGAGGCGTGTATCTTGGCACCTTTCCACGGGGAATGTTGTTTTTCGCCGCTTTGGTCAAGGTGGTGGTCAGGAATTTGTGCATCTGAATTGAGTTGCCGGTGAATGGGAAATCCATGAGAATCTTGTTGATATCCCTTTCGAAGCCCTTCCAGTTCGCTTTGTTATAGTTTGTATAACAACGTGCGTTTGAGATGTTGGATGGCTGTGTTTCGACGTCAATCAGGCATGGGAGGTGGTCAGAGTTCATTCTGTTGATTGTTGACCAGTTGCAGTCGATGGCTATGTCGTTCGAGGCGAAAGTGATGTCTGGTGATGCTTTTTGTCTTGTGGGCATCTTTGAGTTGTTGAGACATACAAGATCGCTGTCGTCAATGAAGTCGCATAGTTCATCTCCTCTGTTATCCTCCGTACCTTCACTCCAAACTTTATTGTGTGCGTTGAAGTCTCCGCCGACAATGAATGGTTTCTTCTGTGTTAGGAGTCGGCTGAAGTTCGGCGCGTATGTGTTGGGGCAGGACGATCGAGGTGGGATGTAAATGTTGCAGATTCTTATGGTTCCTTGGTCAGTTGGCACGTCCACGCTGAGTGTTTTGGCTGTCTGGTCCGTCGCTGGGGAAGCCACGTTAGCATAGCGAATATTCTCTTTGACTAGTATCGCAAGTCCGCCTCCAAAGTTGGAGCGGTCTTTTCTTATGATCGTGTAGCCTACGATATTGGGAGATGGAGTACTAGCATCCATTTTGGTTTCTTGGATGAGTGCTACGTGAACATTCAACTCATGTAAAAGGTCCTCTAGCTCGGTTAATCGGGCTCTAAGTCCATTAGCGTTCCATTGGATTATCCTCAGGTTCGCTACTGTCTGGGAGGCAGTCGGCTGGATCGGGGCTCTCTTAAAATTCTGCATCTCTATTGGGGGTTCCAATCATTAAGATTGTTAAGGTTGGAACAGCGGAAATGTACCCATTTCTTACATTTACTAAAATTAACACAATTCGAAAGCGCGTTAAAAGAGCATACAGAACAAGGCCATCTTGGGCCTGGGTTAGTCTCGATACCAGCGATTTGGAGGAGTATTCGGATCAGAGACGCTGGGTCTTTCTGATCCGTGTTAGAAAAAATGAGGGTTCGGGGGAAGCCGTCCTCGTTGTCCCTTGCGGGAGATTTCATTGGGAATAGTTGTTTTGGAGGTCCATTGAATCCGACGCCTTGTAGCGTCGTCCACAGTCGCACCGCGTGTAGGTGACCTCCTTCGCGACCGGGGTTTCTCTGATCTACACTGTGTGTCAGTTTTTGAAAAAAAGTATGCATTATCTAAAACGGCTATTCTTAAGACTTCTTTGAGTTCTTGGTTCGTATGAGTTTTCTATTTTTACACTTGATCTCGGTCTTTTTCCTGAGTCGACCAACAGTCCCTCATGATAAGAATTTATGATCTACAGGTTTGTTTGGCGGGCACTGAAAAACATTCTGGTTTTTATCGTGAGACAATCAGATTGTTTATATCAACTCGCTAGAAAAAGGTGTAACAATGTAAAAGTGCTAAGTAAACGGCTGGCTTGAAAGAAACATGATTTTTTTCTATTGAAAAAAGGAAGTGCCATATGGATGTCATCAGCTTCGTTGGAGAGTATTGTTGTTATTGCCGGCAAGCAGCTCGCATCTAAGACTTTTGGTTATGAACAGTCTCTTCAATGAGAGAGATTCTCGTGTTGTTCTTCGGACGAGATGCGTCCGGAGAAGGGTTTTGATGTCCTTTACAGTCCTGAGACTGTCATGCTAAACCTTGTGAAGGCGGACATCGTTGTAGCAACTTGTTCATGCTATAGGCCTTTTTAGTGGGTGGTCAACCCGGCCTAGCATCGTTTTGTGTGGGAGTAGAGACGTCTCGCCTGACGTTGACCGGAGATAGGCAAGAGGCTATTTGACTGGCGCCTCGACTCGCCATTGAAAAGTATAGCGGAGTATCGGCTGATGTTTTGTCCGATGGCTTGCCCAGGCCGGTCCGGCATCGCCCTCCTTTGACGAGCTATACTACCCAGTTTTGGCCCGTGACGGGATTTCTCCCACTACCTCCCGGCGCAAATTCTTCTTCATAGGGTCCCCTCTATCCACCACCTGAGGTCGCGCTCGATTCCGAACTGGATAATCCGGCTCCATCCATGACAGGATCTTAAGGCTATAGAGTCATGAATGACCACTGTTGCCAGTGTGTTTCGAGTTCGTTGGAGAGTGCATTCATTTGCTTTCTGATTCAGTCTGTTGCTTACCCCAACCCCCTTCTCCTCTAAAAAGCGTCTCGGTCAAAAAGACTTATTGTAAAGGAACGGCAAGCTTTGGGGAGAGGCCTTGGTTACGCGTTGCAAATACAAAATTAAATACAAACAGAAAACACTTTTCAATAGTTTTTTTTGTTGAAAAAAGTAGCAGAGCTCCATCCATGACAGGATCTTTGCTTACCCGTAATGCAACTTAGAGAAAAAAACTGGGTCTCCACTTTTGCTATGGATGGCAGAGTTTAATTTATCATTTTTCTGTTCCTACTCAACTGCCTGATTAATCGTTAAAAATCAAGCTAAAAATAAACTTTTTGAGTAATGGGCCTGAATATTGGGCCAAATCTATGAATTACGGGTGTGTGTAGCAAGTCAAGACCTGTTAATAAAGGAGCCCAAATCTATCAATCACGGGTGTGTGTAGCAAGTCAAGATCTGTTAATAAAGGAGCATGAGTACCGAGTGCAGAATTTATAATTGAACAATATGTGTGTTGAGTCCGGACATGGTAGTAAAAGATAATAGTTAACCAGCACTGTTGGGAAATTTGAAAACGACCGTTCTTCGTATGATGGAGTCTTGATTAGCTCTCATTTGCTCCTCATTATTCCAAACTCTTCCCCTTGAAAAGAACAACAGCTCTTTTCAAATTTTTAACAGTTCCACTAGACTTTTGTGCCTACCATGTGCAGAACTGAAAACCAACTGGTGATTTTTACCCGCAGTTTAGATAAGATGAACAAATACCCTGGAGTAGTTGTAGGCGTCGACGAGCGATGCTACAGTAATCGACGAGGAGTTTCTGGCTAACTACCATGCGAACTACGGAGTAGAGTACGACTATGCAGCCATGCCAAAACCAGCCTCAGCAACAACTATCGAAAAGGAGGAGAAGACGCAGGAGAAGCCAAAGGGGCCAAGACCGCCAGGTTCAGTCTTTTACTTTAAAAGGGGGGGTTTAAAGGTTTAAGATTGTTAGTTACAGTACTCGTCCTGGAGTTGATTAAGTGCTGATACACACAGACAAGCAGTAATGGTCTTACCAGGGTAGGTCTGTCCTGCATCTCAGAGGAGCGCGTACCTATCCGTAAAGCGGGAACAAGAGAAAGGAAGATCATTATTTCCAAAAGTGGAGTTGGTTAAGTAGAAATCGCACTAATTAAGGTTCCAAGTACGTAAGGAAAGAATACAGAATATTGTTGAATGCGCCAATTTTTCAATGAGTTCCGCGAATGCAAAGAATTTTTTTTCAAGCTAAAGAATTTTATATATGGCTTTTTTCTTTTTTTATGAAATAAAAGCCAGAGGAAACCCAAAACACGGACTGAGATGATAATTAAACTAAAACACGGACTGAGATGATAATTAAACTAAAACACGGACTGAGATGATAATTAAACTAAAACACGGACTGAGATGATAATTAAACTATAATCAGTTCATTTTTGGAGAGAATAGTGCAAGTTGAATCCACTGTTGAAAACTAGATGTTTATCAAGTAATCCATGATAATTTTGAACTTTCATCTCTAACCGGAACTTTTAATTATTGGTTTTTCTCTACAGGTTTAATTTAAAATCAGGCTGTTTCTTCCTACCCGCAGATATGTATGTAAAGATCTCTGATCATTACTGATCGACAGGCCAAGAGAGAGGAGAAGAGAGCGCGAGAGCATGTGATGTAAAGAGAAAATGCAGAATAACAGCATTTTTTATCACAAGCCTTCTTGAATTGCGCATACATTTCATACACAGTGCGGGTTAGAGAAACACAGTGTTTCAAATACTTGGTGGAGCATTTGTTGATTACATGTTATGATGATTTATAGTTGTTGTTGTTGTTGTTGCAGGTTGGGTTGACATGGATGACCGAGTCTTTGCCGTCTACGTGACCAATCTCCCGACAGAAATCACCGAGAAAGAGTTCCATGTGAGTGAGTCATTTTTCGATGAACTGTTTGTGAATTGGTTCTTTACACTATAAGCTTTGAAAAACTGATGATTTTATGAAAGAGAGATTCAAACATGCAAAGAAAAGCTTCTAGAGGAGAAGGAGCGAGGGAGAACAGAAAAAAGAGGAGACGGAGTAACAAAATAATGTAAGAATTAGAGGAGAAATAGAGAGGCATAGAAAATTACGGATATAGTTAGAAAAAGAAAAAGAAGAAAATACCAGCGGCAGTGCTCAATGAACTGTTTTGTGCAGGACTTGATGGCGAAATGTGGAGTGGTTCAATTGGATGCGAGGACCAACAAGCACAAGCTCAGACTGTACAAGGACGAGGAGGGCAACAACAAGGTTGGGACTCGTTCTTGAGCTTCCAGCTTCTGCCACCGAGACAATAGAACGGGACGGTGTCATTCATCTATACCATGTTCTCGCAAACAGCGTTTTTCGACTCGAATATCAGGAACTTTTTATCAATGGATGAAATTCTACAAAAAAATTCTCTCCATAAACTTTTACAACCGTTTTTATTTGTGTTCGGTTAGAAAAAAACCAATTTTACTTGAATTTTCCTTGGAGAAAATAGGGTCGGTTGAGATAAAAGGTAAACAGAATCCTAATCTTGGTACTCTCAGTGGACACTTGGAAAATAGGGTCGGTTGAGATAAAAGGTTTACAGAATCCTCATCTTGGTACTCTCAGTGGACACTTGGAAAATAGGGTCGGTTGAGATAAAAGGTAAACAGAATCCTAATCTTGGTACTCTCAGTAGACACTTGGAAAATAGGGTCGGTTGAGATAAAAGGTAAACAGAATCCTAATCTTGGTACTCTCAGTAGACACTTGGAAAATAGGGTCGGTTGAGATAAAAGGTAAACAGAATCCTAATCTTGGTACTCTCAGTAGACACTTGGAAAATAGGGTCGGTTGAGATAAAAGGTAAACAGAATCCTAATCTTGGTACTCTCAGTAGACACTTGGAAAATAGGGTCGGTTGAGATAAAAGGTAAACAGAATCCTAATCTTGGTACTCTCAGTGGACACTTGGAAAATAGGGTCGGTTGAGATAAAAGGTTTACAGAATCCTCATCTTGGTACTCTCAGTAGACACTTGGAAAATAGGGTCGGTTGAGATAAAAGGTAAACAGAATCCTAATCTTGGTACTCTCAGTAGACACTTGGAAAATAGGGTCGGTTGAGATAAAAGGTAAACAGAATCCTCATCTTGGTACTCTCAGTAGACACTTGGAAAATAGGGTCGGTTGAGATAAAAGGTAAACAGAATCCTAATCTTGGTACTCTCAGTAGACACTTGGAAAATAGGGTCGGTTGAGATAAAAGGTAAACAGAATCCTAATCTTGGTACTCTCAGTAGACACTTGGAAAATAGGGTCGGTTGAGATAAAAGGTAAACAGAATCCTAATCTTGGTACTCTCAGTGGACACTTGGAAAATAGGGTCGGTTGAGATAAAAGGTAAACAGAATCCTAATCTTGGTACTCTCAGTAGACACTTGGAAAATAGGGTCGGTTGAGATAAAAGGTAAACAGAATCCTAATCTTGGTACTCTCAGTAGAAACTTGGAAAATAGGGTCGGTTGAGATAAAAGGTAAACAGAATCCTAATCTTGGTACTCTCAGTAGACACTTGGAAAATAGGGTCGGTTGAGATAAAAGGTAAACAGAATCCTAATCTTGGTACTCTCAGTAGACACTTGGAAAATAGGGTCGGTTGAGATAAAAGGTAAACAGAATCCTCATCTTGGTACTCTCAGTAGACACTTGGAAAATAGGGTCGGTTGAGATAAAAGGTAAACAGAATCCTAATCTTGGTACTCTCAGTAGACACTTGGAAAATAGGGTCGGTTGAGATAAAAGGTAAACAGAATCCTAATCTTGGTACTCTCAGTGGACACTTGGAAAATAGGGTCGGTTGAGATAAAAGGTAAACAGAATCCTAATCTTGGTACTCTCAGTGGACACTTGGAAAATAGGGTCGGTTGAGATAAAAGGTTTACAGAATCCTCATCTTGGTACTCTCAGTAGACACTTGGAAAATAGGGTCGGTTGAGATAAAAGGTTTACAGCATCCTCATCTTGGTACTCTCAGTAGACACTTGGAAAAGAGAACCACCTTACATGAAGCGTTTGAAGGGAGATGGCCGATGCTGCTACGTCAAGAAGGAATCCATCGAACTCGCTCTCAATATTCTGGATGGATTTACCTTCAAGGGCAAGCATATCCATGTGGAGATGGCACATTTCGAGCTGAAGGTGCAAATTTTTAGAGGAAGTTCTGAATGCGCAAGTCATCCCACATTCTGTGAAATGCTCGCTTACTGCAATCTTACAAGCCTAAGGAGTAGTCAACCGACAAATAACCTCAACTTCATGTAGCCAAAGTCTCAGGAAGGGTTTTGAACGTGCGGAGGAGTTGATACGGCCTCGGGATGAGGTGCAAAATTATGAGATATTCCATTCATCCTGGAAGAAGTCCGGGGCAAGAGACCCAGTGGTACACTTAAAATCAGAACTGCAACAGAATATTGATGGTGAAGGCTTGGTTGGATGGATAATGAAAGAATCGCTGATCAGAGTATTTGGCATGGCACAATCTATACAGCGCACCCTGTCTGGCTGTAAGATGCATACTGTGAAGAAGAAGGAATATTGAAGGATTGAAAAAAATCAAAAGGATGTGTTCCTGATCGACTCATTTTCTCTTGAGGATCTTTGAAGTATTGAACGGTGACTAATAGTCACGAACACTTGTAATGTGAGTCACTAAAAGTCACGAACACTTGGAATGTGAGTCACTAAAAGTCACGAACACTTTGAATGTGAGTCACCTAGCTCCCGACTGAATAAGAAGTTTTCCGAGTTTAATGTGATCGAAAACGATGCTTTCAGGGCGACTACGATCCTAAGAAGAAGAGAAAAAAGCTAACGGCTGCACAGCGCAAGAGATTTGCAGAAAATCAAAACAAGTGGGCGAGAACATGATTTACGAATTTTCTACCAGGATGACTAATAAGTAAACTATCGCACGGGCAAAAGATAGGCAACGAGGCTGAATCGAAACTCGCCGTCTTTCTTATACACTGAAAAGAAGCGGTCATTGGATAACTGCACCACCAAGGTCAATGCTCAGTTACACAGTTGGATGCGCGCACGCTCTCGGTAAGAGAGAGACGGCTGGGTTCAATCCCACCCGGTAGAAAAACTTTTGTATTTGCAAAAGTTTGATCGTGTTTCTTTGAGGCATTTTGAATGGCGGCCAGAGAAGCCACGAAACTACCGTCCCGTCTCAGACTGCACTGTGGTCATCAAGTATTTGTTCACCATTGAGGAATTTAATGTCAGCCTCTTTTCTATTTCGAAATGATCAGTGATTCTTTTTTGTCTCAGCTTTTACTCTACCTCTGTTCACTTCTATCGATATCGTGGTTAAGGAAGATGCAAGTCGCTTGATCGATTTGAAGGCGGAGCTTCGAGAGTCCTGCGAGAAGTTCGGATTGGTGAAGAAGGTCGTCGTTTATGATGTTAGTTGAAAAACGAGAAAAATGCGTTGCTATGATTAGGATGAGCGCTGGATTTTTTAAAGTTTTTATTGTGATCAAGTGTAAAACGGGGCTTTTCTTCTTTAGGTATATCAATTTCTTTCAACTAGGTTTCTTTCTAGTTATTGATATCTAAGAAGGTGCCTAAACTTGAGAGGGATAAAATCTTTTTCATCAACAACTAAATTAATCTCTGAATGGTCGAAAAGTTGATAAATTCCTATACTTTGAGAGAAGCGAAAAAGAAGTTGATGGGCTAAGCGAGTTTTCTTCAGTAACCGGTGTATGCTATTGCATTTGCCAGTCATGTTCCCATATCAGCATCAATATTCGTTCAGAACCACCCGGAGGGTATCGCCTCTGTCTCCTTTGACACGACGATGTCATCGGATGAGGCGGTCCGAATGCTGAACGGTCGCATCGTGAGGGGCCGGAGACTCGAAGCCTTACTCTGGGACGGAAAGACCAAATACAACGTTAGTAAAAGTCATGATCCGTTTTTTAATCAGGATGTTAATTTAACTCGCACTGCGGGTTAATTATATGCGCTATTCAAAAAGGCTAATGATACGATTTCTATTTTTGCATCCGTTTTCTATTTTTCATCCAATGCTTTCGCTCTCTCTAAAGTCTACTTTTCTCTCATGAATTAGTCTTGTTGATCTACACGCTTGCTTGGCAGGTTTTTAGAAACAGTCTGATCTCAACTGTAGATTCAATCAGTCTTCATTCACTTAGATTTTGCATAAAGAAGTTGCTCAAAATGACGTCGCTAACCCTCACGTTCAATTTTTTAAGGTGAAAGTAGATAATTACTTTTTACTGTGACATTGCGTCCGATTGTTTATAAAAAAGAGCTGTGGTGCGCAATCTTAAACATTAATAAGAAATTGAATTATCTCTTGTTCTCCAAGAAAGGCAGCTTTTTACTAACTCAATTAATTTTCACTCAAAAGAAGGAATGCTGTTATTCATATGAAATTGTAGGTGGAAGAGACGGAGGAAGCACGAGCTGCCAGAATTGAAGCCTGGAATAAGTACGTGGAGGGCAGAGACAAGGAGCGAGCGGAGAGGAAGGCAGAGAAAGAGAGAGAGGAGGAAAAGGCGGCTGCAGAGAAGGCAGGCGAGGACAGAGACGCAGAGAAAGAGACAGAAGGTGAAGATACTTCAGAGAAAGCAGGCGAAGAGAGAGACGCAGAGAAAGAGACAGAAGATGAAGAGACCGCTGTTCAAAAAGAAGGCGGAGGAGTCACAACAGATAATCAAATAGTTGTAAGCGAAGGAGATGGTGAAACTGCTTGATTGAAAAGTGTTTTTGATGTATAATTTTGAACTCCGGTTGTTTGAAGCATATTCATTCCCTTTCAAATTTTATGTATACCAGTGAATTTACACATTATTAAATATTTTCTGCAGATAACTCTTGAATGTGCAAGTATACAAGAGATTCAATGCATTCACAGAGCAAAAGGGAAAAGAACGAAGAATTTCCTTATCCGTGGAAAAAAAACAAGTATCTCATCAACAAGCATAATCTTTCAAATATATCATATTACAAAAATAAACTGGGGGGAATAACGTTGAGAGCGATAGGGTATCAGTAGAAATTTAAGGCACAGTCCAGAAAGTTTCAATTTTAGATGAATGTGGCGTGGAATGAAAAGAGATTGACCAATCCAAACATGAAATAAAATGTAAAAAGCCAAATATATATTAGATTACTACAAACTTATGAGTTGGCACACAGAACTGTCTATGCATTTCTAAATAACTATCTGCAAATTAGGGTTAATTAGCTAATTGACACTTTTTCATAAATTTAATTACTATGCTCATCTAAGTGCACTTGGGATGGTTTTTGATACTAGGATATTCCCAACAAAATCAGAGAATCACTGCGAGAATACTTCAGGTTACCAGTGGATTAATACTAACTCCATTTCAAACCACTCGGGATACTCATTAAAGTCAGATTGGAATGAGAAACGCCGCAAATTGAGCGTATTTTGTGACTAAAAATGGGGAGGTTCTACTAAGTTGCTCAAGGAAAATGGGGAATTTTTGAAGAAGGGTTTAAAAAGCTTCATAATGAGTTGAGAGTAATCTCAACTCATGATGAAATGTATTCGCTTCGGAAAACAAGATCCTCTCTCATTCTGGGAAGTCTGCTAACTTTAAACGGGGCTCGTCTTTTTCATACGGCACTTGTATTTTTTCTCCGCTCCTCTATGAGTCTGCAGGCGGTTCTGACCTGTTCCCGAGTCACCGCCCGCTCCCATTCCGAGCAGAGGACGACGTGACTCACCGAGAGACGACGCGTCGTCGAAACTTGGCTGCTCACTCGTGCCTCCGCCTGCAATACTAGGCGTGACTTGCGGAGGACTCTTTTGACCAGGACTCTCTCTCTCATCAAGACTGAATTCATTCTATTTTCATCCCTTTCTTCAAAAGTCGCCGGGAGATGGCTCTTATAGGGGGGTTTCATTTTTATTTTTTCAGTAATTTTCTTATTCGAAATAACTGGCATAAGATTTTTTTTGGCTAGTTCTAATTCCCAAAAACTAAGTAGAACTATATCAGATATGGATCTGGAACTGGTAATCAGTTTTTTGATCAAGTCCTCGACAACCACATAAAACAGCTGTAAATTAGAGTATACCCTACTCCTCGCTGATCTCAAGCAACGGATTTTTATACCGAGCAGAGGAGCGGATTGTTCGCAGAAACTTGTGCAAAAAGAGTGTAGTGTGACGGGAACTGAACCCGTTCCGGGCAAATGCTCTTCTCACTGAGCTATGCACACAAAAAAATTCACATTTTAAGGCCCATACAACACAGCTACAAAAGGATGTAATTAGTCAGTAAAGTAGCCAGGAGGGCCAGAATGTCGCTTGGTACCTGTGCCCGGTTGAGTCCATCCCTCTGCTGCACTCGGCGAATTACTTTGTCTCTCTCGCAGAAGACCGTTCACAGCTCATGGAGATGCGTGTGCCAGCCGGCTTCCAATAGGGCCGGCACGTCCACAAAAACCACGCTACCTCAACGAAGGTTTCATTCTATTAAGTCCAAAAAGTACACAGCGCCAAGTTCTTGTGTGGGGAAGCACAGGCCTTGCTTGCTCTCAAGGATTGACCTCACTGAGAAGTCCAGGGGATTCAAATCAGATGAGTACGGAGGCCATTCGGCGGAGGTGATCATGGAGGCGAAATTGGTATTGCACCGCTTTAGCCTTGTGGGCGGGCGCAGAGTCCTGCTGGAACGTACATTTGCATCCTCCGAAGTGAGCCTGGCTGGCTCCAGGAAAATACTTCCTTTATGAGAATTTCGTTTGGGTAGTTCACTTTGACTCCCTGCTCACGAAAACGAGTGAAGTCGCGCAAATCCCGGCCCAGACCATGACCGTTTAGGTAGTTCACTTCGACTCCCTGTTCACGAAAACGAGTGGAGTCGCGCAAATCCCGGCCCAGACCATGACAGAAGCGGGATGGCCCTTTCTCGAGACGTAGTAGCCACTCTTATTAACATCGTTGACCGATTTCGACCAAATCCTATCGGTCTGGTGGTTGAAGGACTGCTCAATAATGAAAAACTTCTCATCGGTGAAGAGAATATTCAAACAGTCCACCGGCTTGAACCGCTTTGACAGTTCACGCACGACATCTCCGAAGACGAGTCGCCTTCATCTGGTCCATCAATGCGTGATTCTTCTGAAGCTTGATAGGGCGAAGTCCCATGCGAGATTTGACGATCCTACGAACAGAACTATTCGAGATATTCAGCTCCTTTGCGACTTTTCTAAGACTCCGCTAGAGTTTATATCAAATCTTGTCTCGGAAGCTTCTCACGTTGAAGGAAGTGGTCGCGGTCACTGGTCTGCTGCTCCTGGGACGGTCATTCGTCGTACCAGTCTCACGAAAGTGACGTATTGTGTTTTCAATAGTCCTGCGGGAGAATCCAGTGGTTCTGCCGATGTGCTTTTGAGGGTGCCCGGACTAGTTCAAGCGCAGAAAGTAGCCTCGGTTCATATCAGAGAGCATTACCGGAAAACGAAAAGAGTTATCATTCTGATTTTTCAGGGAATGTTGACAACATTATGAATAAGAAACAAGTGGAAAATCACACGACCGCTACACCAAACAAAAAAAACAAAGTGACAAAGTCGTCCACCTGGACTTTTGGGACACTCTGTATTTAACACTTTTTCGAGAGTTTAATATTGGATGACTATAGTAATGGATGTCTTATACAGGGTGACTACAATTTCCTTTCATAGCAGCAGATGTATAATCTATACGAAGCAGGGGCTTTATACTGATAAATTCACTGAGTATTTGTACTGCAGTACCGTCCAGCCTCCACAAATGCTAAGGCAATTTTGTTTATAATGGAAACATGCTCTATATTAAGATATTTTCAATCTTGAGGCTGATTTAAAGGATTGAATAATGACTACAGGATTTATTAAATCATCAATATACGCCATGTTGAGTATGTCTGCTAAGTTTATTTGTGAAATAATGATCATACACCTATTGAATGATCGCATGTACTCTATATTGATCACGATTATCTACACTGACTTGCGGCGATGACTATCTAATGAATATATGACGTGGAAGTTGTATTTTTTTCTGAATCAGTAGAAGCGCTTAAAATGAGTATTTGACTACATATGTATACTTGATATGTTTATATTTGACTACATATACATATATTTCATAATTTTATTGATACATATTTCAAGCATATTCTTTTTTGAATTTTAGAACGATTTGAATAACATGACTAAAAGCCCTCAAAACTGACGGCTGAACTTTGAGTAGTATATCCGCTTTTGATGCATCAGATAATGACTCTGAATGTTTTTCTAATGAGAACACACTGAATACATCCTTCGCATGAGCCGTTATACTTTTTTGAAGAATTTTTGCTGATTTAGATAACGACGGTGACTTACTCTACTAGATTCGCACAATATCATTCAATTCTGTACTCACTGAGTTGCATCTCTCAAAATCCTCTGTGTTAAATGAGTGGAAATGCTCCGCATCACATAACATATGTAGTTAGAATGCCTTCTTATTACTTATAACTCATGGACTGTTGGAGTGATTTATGCATCGATAAACGCATGTAAGATTAAGTTAAAATTTTCTGAATTTTTTAGTAGTACTCGTACAGTTCCGTTCTTTTACAGTTTTCCAACTATTATATAAGCTACCATTGTTTGATACTATGTTTTTCTTTTTAAACTCTTTTTTTTCCAAAACAATGTCTTCTTGGTCGCTTTATCTTCCTCTCGCTTTTTCTCTCTTCTCTCTTTTATCTCTTCAACTGTCCTGCTCTTGAGGTCTTTTCACACTTTTCTTAACCTCCAAACCAACTACTCTTGATTACATACAGTATTCCCACTCACTCATCTTATCAGCATTTACCCTGTTTATCAAACTTAGTCATTTAGCTTTTTCATATTCAACTCACTCTTAACTCTCTTTGTTCAACGAATACGAATAATAATTTTTTTAAAAAGATTGCTCCAGAACAGCTGAAACACGACAACACTATGCATTTGTACAGTTTTTGAGAGTATTCATTACAGTACTATCACAAGAAGAGGTGAAATGTTTGACAATTACAAGGAGTTTAAAAAGGTAAGTAATCAAATTGTATGATAAAGAAGAACTGCTTCGAGTGGGCACATTTATTAGCCTAAATTAAAATTTTGTTCGATTGAGTTTGGAAAAAATAAACGTATCGCGGCTAGTTCCATACTACCTAAATTAAACACTACGATACAGTACAATTACGGTTCTTTTTGACTTCGATGGTCTGAAGAAAAAACGCGCGAGGGGCGGAGCCTTCGTCTTCCTCTTCGCAGAGAAAAATAGAGATTTGACCTAAATAAGCAATCACACAATCATCAATCAAGTCAGATGAGAGTGGCTTTTTCTTGATACGGTCTCGTTCGCCTAAGCCGTACGGCTTCGTTAGCGTAAACTTTTTTTCTAAGCCTAAGCGTTTTTTGATGTAAAAATATTTTTTAATGTGAAAATAAGAGTATAACTGTGCACTGTGCCTTGCAGAGAAAAAGAGAGACAGAAAAAATCAATCATCAATCACGCAGGCAGCTATGTCTCTCTGCGGCGAGAGATTTTAATCGTGAAACAGTGATATTGCGAGAGAGAGAGAGGGAGAGGGATGAGAAAGGAAAAGGAGAGATACTCCCTCTCCCCTCTCCGTTCATTGGTCCGCGTTTTTATTTTTCTTCAGACCAGCGAAGTCAAAAAGTGCCACAATTACAAATACATGTGAGTTTTTCCCTGCGCTGTTCCCCAAGATTAAGCTGAAAAAAACTTCCGCACTTTTTTACTTGGTCTGGTAGGGCGGAGCCTCCTCCGCGCGTTTCGCGCGCAATGTCTCAGGAAGAGATTTTATTCATGAAAACTCCCTTCTCCCCTTTCTCCTTAGGGCCCCCCTTCCCCCCTTTAGGGCCCCCCTTCCCCCTCCCCCCCTAGGGCCCCTACCCCCTTGCTTAGGTAGGGCCCTCTTCCTCCCCCTCTTCCCCCTTTAGGGCCCCCCTCCCTTCCCTGCTTAGGTAAACCCCCCTCCCCTCCCTTTTCCTTTCCCTAAAATTTATAAAGATAATGTAAAAAGAAAAGAAAGAGAACAATTAAGAAAAAAAAATTTAAAAGAGCCAGGCCGTGTTTTAGGGGAGCAGAGCCGCGCGGCAGTAAGCGCCTTACCAGACCAGGTAAAAAAGTACCAAAACTTCCACATAGGCCGCACTGCGTCTCTGACTGCCTACATCGGTGTGGTGCAGCACGCAGCGTCAGACAGTGCAGATTTATCTCTGATCGTGTGCAGTCTGTTAGCGCAATCTTATTTATTATCCTTCCCTGCTTGTCAGCTATCACATAACGATTTCTTCACACTTCCTGATATTTCACAAAGCTCTGCAGAAGTAGAGGAACAATTACTTCAAAAGTTAAGTAATAAAAGTTTTCAGGTACTTTTCATGTTTTTCTGCTTAAGCTTATGCAAAGGTTACACAATCGTTGTCGTACGGCTTAGGAACAACGATATGACTTGAAAACATCAATGTACGGCTTAGGAACGAGACGATATGACTTGAAAATGTCACCGTACGGTTTAGAAACGAGTCAGATACACAGTGAGGAGTGGGTGAAAACTGATCCTGAAAATCTTCCGTTTCCATTATGGTGGGAAAGATGGCTCCGAGTCCAGCAAGCCAGCGGCATGTTCCTCTCACTCTTTCGGGGCGTATCGAATGAGCCCTGCTAGTTCTCCGAGTTTCTTTTCTAACTCTGGCCTTAATAAGGTTGTTGTGATTCTTTTTCAAGTCCGAACAAGCTCGCGCCATAGCTTCACGCTTATTCGCGGACCAAGTCGCACACTCACAGAAGCCCCCCCCCCTCCCACGATTCTGAACAACAAGCTCAATTTCCCCTCTCCTATCATCTTCTCGCCACTATTGTTGAAGCATTTAGTGCTTGAAGTGCTACTCACACCTAGCAACCTAGTGTTAGAACATGATCCTAGTATTCACATGACGCTTAACACCACCACAACATTAACCTTACGGGATGCTTGCCGGCAACAACAACAACAACCTTACAAGTGTTTGAATGGAAGAAACGAGCGAAAAGGCAGAGTGAGCAGAGAAAGACTGGCGAGTCTTGATGGCTTGGTAGATCAACTGGGGCCCTAAAGGGGGGAAGGGGGGCCCTAAGGAGAAAGAGGGGAAAGGAGTTTTCATGAATAAAAAAAAGTTAATAAATAAAAGCCGCGACGCGACTACCACATGAAGTAAAAAAGTGCCATTTTTTCCAACAGCATGAAGATCAGCCACGGAGATCGTCAGTCTTCGGTCTCTTCCATCTATTCTTCTTCCAACTCTTGCTCGTCAACCTTAACGGACAGGTCTTCCCTACCAAGTCTTGCCTCTCTCAACCTCGGGTCACCGCCCTCTCAATGGTTGGTAGTTCATACTCTATCTGGTAACGATTAATCGAAATCACACATCTGCCCGAGCTTTAATCCCGCCGATGACAGCATATACCGCCGCGTTAGCAAATGTCGTGGGAATGTCGTTGTGGCAAATGTCGTGAGTAGCAAGTGTCGCGGTAACAAATGTCGTGACACCATCGCTTTATGTTTTTTTTTCATTCGCTGTAATCGCTTTTGAAATCGAATTTATTCAATTATTCGACAATTGTTAAGCTAATCTATTCTTTCCTCGTTCTCAATTGTAAGTTAATTTGTGCGTTTTTGCATCGAAAGTTGTGGATAAAATATTTTTAAAATTAGATTATAAAACTTTCTTCCTTCTGTCATGAGTTACAATTTCAACTTTACTATTTTTATCGGATGAAGGTGAGTAATTCAAGTGAGGCTGTCATGCATGCTTTTTTTTTTTTTACATGGAATAGCAGTATCGGTTTAACATTTTACTGTTCACGCTGATGCGGCTGTACGGCTTGAGAACAATATTTTTGAGAGGAATCGGCTCAAATTGTTGTAATTTACGGGATGAAAGTGCATAAAAAAAAGAAAGCGAAAAACTAATGATAAACCTTTCATCATGTTTATCAGTAATTTGCTTTTGTCTCAAATACCTACATGCTTGGAATAAAGAATGAATGAATGAATGAATCATTTAAAGAAGTGCCCATTACTCGTCTCCTGTGACCACCAGTTTTCAGTTTTGTATGTACATACACTCATCGGTACTCTAGTTTCATCAATCACAGTTGCTTGTTTTAGTCAAGTTCATCGGTTCTATTCAATCAAACGCAATATTTTATTGACTCTCTTATTCATACATAAATTTTTTTGATAATATGGAATGCATTCACTTCATTTGGTTCGAAAAGGTTTTTTATGTGAAAGATTTAGCCTAGATATGCCTGATACATGTTAAGATTGGAGAAGGATTGCATATTACAGGTGATGTACTTGCATTACTAGAAGTCAAATTGTTCAAGAAATAGGGCTTATTCGCCTAGGTACTGTCTGCGTCTCTAACATTTTGCTCGATGCCTAAAAAAGAAAACGTGCTAAAACCATGTTTAATACAGTCTCGTTCCAAGAGCGCACGGCCTCGCTAACGCAACCTTTGCTTAATTGTAAGCCGAAAAACAATTTTTTTAAACCTGAAAAGTTTCTACTGAAGTCGTGAAATAATTGTTAAGCTGACTTGTAAAAAGGTTTGTGAACAATGGTAACAAAGAAAAAAACAGAAAGTGAAAAGAGAGCGTGATTTGATAGCAGACAAGCAGAAAATAAGAAGCTATTATATAAGATAGCACGTAGAGACAGCAGACAATCAGAGCTATCTGAACTGCCTTACACACCTAGGTTTCAATAAGAACCGGAAATGAATACAAGGAATTGGAAGATGCATTAAACTCGTTATAACTTGGTTTATAGAACACCTACAGCTGCGGGGAATTTCATTATTTCTAAACACAATTGTGGTCAGAAAAAGATTCGTCCGAAACATCCCAGTGATCCCTTCACGTTACGAACTTTTTTGCGACACCGATCCTCGTTGAGCTCATCGGGAAAGCTGATATCTTCAAAAACAAAAATGCATACTTCTCTGCACGAATCGATTTAGTTATATATACATATCTTCTTTATCAGTGAAAAGGATGAAACTACTATCGAAGTTCAAAACTTTTTCGAGAATAAAAGTTTGAAACAATGAAAGTTTTAAAAAAGGACAAAAGTTTTAAACCGAATTGTCTTCTGGAACAGAACTTAGCTAATCCTTACTCCCTTTCGATGGCTTCTTAGTCCATTTTACCTCCTGCCTCGTCAATCGCTCGCTTTCTACAGTGAGATATTCGAGCAATACCAGGCCTTTTTCCTTCCAGTTCATCAGTGGGCCCTTGCCAGATCTTATAAAACCCCGGCGAGCTAAAATATTTCCAGGCTAATTGCTCACCTCGGTCGCAAACTCCAAACTGTTCTTGGTCTCTCCAATGTTGGCCAGCGCAGGGTTCAACATCACCATAACCATGCATTTAGAGCTCCCACCTCCGAGTGAGTCCTGAAAAACGTCCGAGGTCACAGGGGAACAGAAATCGTCTGGGCTAAAAACCCACAGAATCCGATAAATAAAGGCCTAATTTAAAACGGAATTGTTATAATAAACCCCGCCCTCCCATCCACTTTAACCCGAGTTGAGGCAGTTATATGAGAAATATCGAAACTCCCTCGTGAGTTCGTCAGTTATTTTGACTGCCTACTATCAACATTTTTTGGAAACAATGGTGCTTGTAGGGAAAAAAACAACTTATAAAAAAGCGTGTATTTTTGTGCGTTTCATCAATTCGTTGAAATTCGACACAATGCGCGTTCAAATCCAAACTCAACAATGGTATACTTTTTGCTCATTCATCATTTAATGGACAAATTACAAATGGATATTTAATGGAAAAACTCGAATGAAAACCTTTAGGATTCTCGTAAGCAGGTTGTTGCGGTACGGCACGTGGGTTTGCTGGAAAAAATTGTTAAAATTTTCTGGTCACTCATAAATACACCAGAAAAAACTAAGCTACCATATTTGATGTTTTGATGCAAGACTAAACTGCTAACTTGAAACTTTATGAAGCAGGTCTGAGCGAATACAGCTAGAATTCAAACAATCCCAGCTAGCCATTTGTATGAGTGTTGAGCTAGCTGAAAAGTCCCGAATGTCCTACCTGGGTAAGGACTTTACTCACTTCTCGCTCTTTTTTTCAAATCTCCCTCTTCTTATTCTCACATTCTTTTCACATTCACATTCTCCCATTCTTCTTCTTTCCTTACCCCCGGAACGGCTGCTATGTAACATCAGTAAATCAAGCATTCATCATTCTTCACTTCTCCCTTTTTGGGGGGACCCTTATGTGAATTTTTTCCGTTTTCAGCGGCCGTCTGTACCCTTTTCTTGCATGCTGAAAACCCCTGCTTCCAGGCTCTTCAACCCATAGCTCATCAAACTTCTTCCAAACTAAACCTTCGTCAATACCCCATCAAGCTCTATTCTACATACATTGCGTGATAATAAAAACTTGAAACATCTCTTGTTCACATGGTTTACCTGCAAAGCGAGTTTAATCTGCGCGCTTACTAAAAATAACAGTTTTCTGCTTTTAGAACACTCTTTTTTTTCACCCTCGATATCTCTTCGCGGGCCGTACTTTTATGAATAGTCTTACAGACATAGAAATTTCTTTTCCGGCTCGTAAGAAAGAGCCCGCTTTCAGCCGACTCTTCCTTTTGCTGAACTATTCTTATTCTGAGCTTTCAATATGTTACATACTTTTACAAGTTTGGCTAAGAAAACAGGAATCTTGGCTTGAATGTTTGAACGAGATCAGTCTGTTTAAAGCTGCTAACTGTACCTTGAGGTAGAGAGACCTGATAACGTTCTTGAGTGCCAAGAGAGACGCGTTGATGGCGACCATCTCCTTGTGCCTCTGCCCTTCGGCACCGCTCTCTTTCTAGCGCTCACTTCCCGCCAAATCTACCAAATCCAGCTCAGAGGTCAATTTCGCGCCTGTAACTCAGGCTGAATTCGTACGCAGACTCAAGCTGCATTAACCCACCCCTCTAATTTTCTACTGAGAATTAGAAAACTCAAGCTCATATCGCACAAACTATGTCTAACATAGGCGTCAGAACTCTCATTTATGAAAGATTAGGCAATTGCAAGTTTTGGAAGCATGGCATGTTAAGCAAATCTATAACTTGAACCAATAATAAAGAGAAAGGTAGAGTGTGAAAGATGTTCGCCTCGCTGCAATTTCGGGAATACTCACCGCTGGCCGAGTTGGCCGCCTTGATGCGTAGGGAGAAGACGGCGTGACTCCGAGAGGAGTGCTCGTTGCACTTCGTAGCTGCCGTCGAGCGATGCTGATCTGATCGCGCCAGCAAGTCTTCCATCTTCAACAACAATCCATGAGCATTGACTATTGTGCGAAGGATCACAGTTTGGTCTTTAAACTGAACGAATACAGTCCAACCGAGGGGTCAAGAATGCGACTCTTTTCACAGCTGCAATACATGGTGACCGAGAATAAGCCACGGATTTCTAAGTCTGTATCTCATTTCAGGGAGCTCGTACCCTGTCTGTAACTCATTTCAGGGAGCTCGTACCCTGTCTGTAACTCATTTCAGGGAGCTCGTACCCTGTCTGTATCTCATTTCAGAGAGCTCGTACCCTGTCTGTAACTCATTTCAGGGAGCTCGTACCCTGTCTGTAACTCATTTCAGGGAGCTCGTACCCTGTCTGTAACTCATTTCAGGGAGCTCGTACCCTGTCTGTAACTCATTTCAGGGAGCTCGTACCCTGTCTGTATCTCATTTCAGGGAGCTCGTACCCTGTCTGTAACTCATTTCAGGGAGCTCGTACCCTGTCTGTAACTCATTTCAGGGAGCTCGTACCCTGTCTGTAACTCATTTCAGGGAGCTCGTACCCTGTCACAAAGAAATTTGAATCGCCAGGAATATTATTTACATTCGTAATCTTCATGTTCCTTTCAACCGCACAACGGCAAAATCTAAAAGTTCATGTGTGCAATCTTGAAAAAGCTAGTGATGCAAATTAACTATTGTTTTTCTAGTACTGATGATCTAGTATCTAGTAGTAACTAGTACTGATGATTATTTCATCACGCACACTTAGTCTCTCTCAAAAACATACTGTATTTTTCGTGTTTTGTGAGCAACAGCCGATTTGTAGTACTCAACCGCCCACAGAGAAACAACACCTTGTGGTCATATCTTTCGAAACGTTTCAGAACTCCTCTTCCACTTACTAACGATACTTGGAGATGTCTAATTTACAGTGCTCTCAGCGACTGGCTTTAAGAAAAGATATCATGTAGAATGAATTATTGTAAGTCTGTAAACGTCTATTATTCGAACGAATAATTTTTAAATACAGCCTATATTTGAGTTGACGCTTCTTCTGACTCCAGCTAGTTATTATCACTGGTAGTATAGCTCGTCAAAGGAGGGCGATGCCGGACCGGCCATGCCTCCGGACAAAACATCAGCCGATACTCCGTTATACTTTTCAATGGCGAGTCGAGGCGCCAGTAAAATTACCTATTGCCCTTCTCCCGTAAACGAATGAGTCTCGCCAAGAGGATCGCCGACTGCGGTGCGAGTGTAGACGGAGAAAATCTCTCCGGACTCAAAAGGATCCTCACCACCAACCTATCCCAAAAGGACTACCCTCGACAGGACCTATGGGCAAAACAACAACAACAACAACTTATTATCACTAATTACCTGTTGCACGCTCTGCAGGGGCAGCCAAGTCAAAGTCTCCAAGCCGTTCCCTGTCAGCTGCAATCCAACAACCGATTAATAACTTTTTTCAGAAACCATTAGTTCGATTCTCAATATTATTCATGAAATCGGTTGATTCGTTTTTTTCATTCATCCTAATTACGGTCTTTTTGATCATTGTGAGAAGAATGGAGCGGTGCATTCCAACTCTTCACTACATCTAATTTGCTGTACTTTGTGACACTGATTATTCCTTCATAAACTTCTAGTTTCCAACCATTTCACCGACGACATTCAACCAACAATCGAATGTAATATATCGATTATAAAAAATTTCTAAGTCATTGATTGTAATCAATACGTTACATGCTCATCAAATATGTCTAATTCGATCTGACTTTTACAATACATAGAATTATTCCCTGCATGAAATTGTCCAAATTGTTCACCGTCGACTCACTTCGTCTACAAATCAATCGAAACTCATCACTTCTCACCTCCACTTTTTCTCTCGGTTTCCTACTGAGAAGATCAAAGACTTGATCTACATAAACTTCGTAGAAAGCTCCTTCCAGTGAGATCTTCAAATAAGCAACATTTCTGGCTCATCTCGCTATTTTTTCTCTGGGGTTACCGACCGAAATACTCACCTACTTTCTTTCAAACTATTTTTTCATAGGAATAACCAGGTAATCTATAAGTTTGTCATTGATAAAGTACAAAAGCTCAAGTCGCTACAGGAATAAAAACTCATATCAATGAAAAGTGATGTATTAAGGTTTATTTACTAAAATTCTTTGGACGATGGGTAGCACTCAAGTAGAAGATATTTCCCATGTGTCTAAAGCTGCCAACGAGAGCCAGAATTTCTTTTTTTTTAAATTAAAAATAATTATAGAAAACCAGTTTATTCTTTCAAAAGGTAGAGACTCAAAAACTGGTTCTAATAACGTACTGCCCATGCAATCTTCTTCAGCTTTTCCATTTCGACATAAAGATAGGCGACGGACCTGGAAAACATATTTTGCGACTCATTCGATGGACGATCGAAAATGGAAAAATATTCAGCGAAAGATCAAAGGCCTCCTGTTTTGCGCTCCAAAAATTAAGCAGCGCAAAAATGAGTTTTCTACAACATAGAGTGTGTGTATCCGCCATAATCGAAGATATAAGATAAAACTCGGTAAATGCTTGAAGTTTGTTTGAATTCAGGTAACGAGTGATAGTTCTTTCTTTCGGTATGATGGCATAATTCGCAAGGTCTTCTTCGGTCAATATAATAGCCAAGGAAGAAACCTTGGAATGATGCCAGCGTCCTCGCCCTCTTTTCCTCGCATAGTGTAGGTCTTTCCGGAGCCAGTCTGCCCATAAGCCACGATGGAGACATTGTAGCCATGGAGAGCAGACTATGGTAACACAACTACATAACCTTCATGAATGTCACATTTATTCATTAGTATCTTGCATACTATCTCTGAAAAACATATTCCATAGACCTACAAAGGTTACTTCCCAATTGTCAAAAATTGAAACAAAACCGCTCTTCGAGCGAAAGATTCTCGAACATGAAAAAGCTAGCTAGAAGCAAATTTAGAAGAGGAAAAGCTTATACTTATTCTAGTCTTCTCAGCTCAAATAACCGTTAATTTCTGTTAAATTGTTAAAAGTGCCGGTGGTGAGCCTCTCTAGAAGATTCGCTCCTGTCAAAAATTGTTGATGAACCAAACATTTTTGACTTCTAGCAGCAATTGACTTCTCTGCACATAGAAAAATAACTGCCTGGACAGTTAATAAATATCCGGAATGAATATGTTCTGATAATCTGACGACTTCTAATACAGATCGTAATCATTTCTCGATGCAGCAACTCAAAAAAGTACCCCTTTTTATTTCAATTCATAATATCTGTTAACACTATAAATTAGAAAGGTCAATTAACCAGAAGCCTTTTTTTATTACAAACTCAAATGAATTCTCACTCACCACAATCAATTCCTTCACATCCTCGAATAATCTTTTCTGCGTGAATGTTTGCGGCCAAACAGCGTTGAACTCTTGCAGCTTCCCATGCTTCAAACAAAAGAAGTACAACATTAAATTTTTTCGTATCTTTCTCTCGTACTTTCGTGTTATTCATCAAACAGTATAACTTAAAGACTAGCTGCTTCAACAAAGATTTCAGTTTTCTTTCTTCTTCCGTACCGGCTTCTTCTTCATTCTTTTCGAGTCACTCAGCTGGTATCAAATCTGCATGCAGAGGTTAAATAGTGACCGGATCGGTCCGTCGGCGGATACATGTACACACACTATCGACAAAAAACTCCCTCTCTTTTCTTACTCTTTTCCTTCATCTCCTCTTCTTTTATCCTTCAAACTTTGAGCGGCGGATACATGTAACCGCAAATTGGGTGGCTCCATTTAACCCCTGTCTGCATGCTTGGTTGAAGAACGCGGTCGGCAGTAAAAGCTGTGCAGCAATAACAACGACTAATTGTAAAGGAACCTCCAGTTTGATGGTATTGGGCGCTGGGTAGCCAATGTGATCACTGCTTAGGTCCAATTCTTTTGCCAGAAAGGGGCTCACTGGAACTCCTATTCGAATTCTGCCCTGTTCACAAATCAAATAAGATTAAATTAAAACAATATAATGTTTTGTCATCAATTAACTTCAACAAAACCATTTACCAAAACTAAATATAGCCTGAAAAGGGAAAATGCGATCAAGACGGTGACAATACTTGTGCATCACGAGTGATTGATGTTTTGATTAGCCTACCGAATGAACTAGTCTCTAAATTTTCAAGTCAAGCCTTCAAAAATTCTCTATTACATCTCCCCTTAACTAAAATAGTGCCTAATTCTCGTATAGGGCTATGAAACAATGTATCCTCAATGATTATCATCACAATTTTTAACTCTTTGCATTAGTATAAATTGAACTCACATCCGTGCACGGGCCTTTCATAGGTAACCTGCAAACTGGCAAAAATTCTTCTAGGGCGACCGACCTACCGAGCCTTTCCCTCACTCGAAAGAAATGCATCAAAGTTTTCTCAACTCAAATTGAAAGAACACTACATAAATATAACATTTCATTGGTCATAACTCGGCCTCAACTGGTTTCGTAAAGCTAAAAGTGAAACTTTTAGCCTACTTCAGCGATCGACCTATTGGAAAATCAAGACATATTTTACCTATGGGCGCATTCACCCTGTCTCCTGATTTTCTTGTCTCCAAAAACACCGAGAGTAACCACTTTCGGCGATTTACTAATTTTCCTGCCACCCTGAATCAAAAACCTACCTTCTTTGTTTCTAAATTGCAGTAAAAATAGGTAAATCACAGAAAGTGGTTACTTTCGGTGTTTTTAAAGAGACAAGAAAATCAAGAGACAGGGTGACCGTGGCGCTAATGGCCGTTCCGTTGGCTTATGACCATGACAGGGTAGAAGGGCCAAGACTTCAAGACTGTATTCGGGTCTATGGTATGGTCATTGAATGGTCTGTGTAAAAAATCTTCCCGTTTTTAGAACCTTTTAACGGTAGGAGACCCCGTATAAAACTAGTACGCCCCTTTTGATTAGTTCTTAGCCATTCATGACTCCGCCCCTTTTGATTAGTTCTTAGCCATTCGTGACTTCGCCCCTTTTGATTAGTTTTTAGCCATTCGTGACTCCATTTCGTATGACCAGCAGCAGGGCTCGCAGATTTTTCAAAACTCAGTCCCACCATACTTTGAAAAATCTGGTTTCTTCCTATGATTCATAGCTCAAAAAATTCCTTTGAAACGACGTCTCTCAGAAGAAAAAAAGTGGAATAATGAGAAGTGAGCTAGAAGTGAAGGGTAGAGCAGGGGAGTTTCTCAAAATTCTAGACCGTCCCACTCAAACTAAAGTCGTTTTGAAAATTCTAAACAGTGTTGATGACCTATGATGTGAAAGATTGCGAGCTTTGCAGCAAAGTCGTCCTCGCACGTCTTCGCCGCATTCTTACAAGATTATAAGAAGGATTTTCATTATCAGAAGAGCTGTAAAAAGACTTTTTTGTAGAAATAATCGGTTTAAAATTTGTTCAAAGAAAGTTTTTGAGAGTTATTCAATGCATTCATAATATAATTTCATGGAGAAAGCATGTTCAAGAAACTGAAGAGAAAAGTCAGTGCATAAAGGTGAAGTATAAACCAACCAGGAGTCGTCTGTAAGCGCGAAGGCGAATCCAATACTTCCGATGCGGCATTGTAGGTGCCGAGAATCTTTCTAAAATAATAACTTTATCATTAGGGAGAAAACAAAGACATGGAATTTAAGGTGAAAATATGGAGAGCGCTTTGAAAAATGAAAAAAAAAATTTTAAAAGGCAAAAAAACTTTGATATTGAAATCTTCTCCGAGGAAAATACAGAGAGAAGAAGTCGTTTCAAGAATTTGAAAGTTTAGGATAGTGAGATCGGACAAGTTGTGAAGAATACGAAAAATTGTCTTGTAATTCCGTATCGACTTTTAGGCCGAGCTTGTCTTATTTCACATTATGTTCATTTCATTATTCTACAAATAATGACTTGGGGAAAAATTTACTTTAGGGACCCACCTTACTTTAGGAACCCCCGTGGTAGAAGAGAAACCCACCCTCCAGTAAAACGACCAAAAGGGGGGTCCCTAAAAGTAAAAGAACAAAAAGGGGGGTCCCTAAAGTAAATTTAATTTTAGTCCCACCACACAAATGGGAATCAAAGTGTGGTATAAATATATATATATATTTATATATTCTCGATTTCTTTGGCTTTTTGTGTTTTTTCTTTGCAAGTTTTTTTTGAAAGTTTTCTAAAGATACACGTTCTCTGATGAATTGCAATACATATTTCGAGGTTCTCAGAAAACCCTTTTTGTAAACCACTGAATATCTCAAAACCCCTGTTGTAAACCACTGAATACCTCAAAACCCTTTTTGTACACCACTGAATACCTCAAAACCCTTGTTGTAAACCACTGAATACCTCAAAACCCTTGTTGTAAACCACTGAATACCTCAAAACCCTTGTTGTAAACCACTGAATACCTCAAAACCCTTTTTGTAAACCCCTGAATACCTCAAAACGATTTTCCCTCGAGGGAACATCGACACCGCATATGAAAGTGAGATTTGTGAACTGGGCGGAGTGATTCCCTTTCAGAAAGGCCAAAACGGGAACAACGCCCGAAGGATGCACCAAGAGCTCCAGTTCGTCTCCCACAGCGAACTGAAAAATTACTTTCCTTTTACTTACTAATTCATGTATCGAGAATAATTTGATTTTTTCATAATTAAAATTTTCAGATAAAAAACTTGGCATATCATGAAATAGGAAATGAATAGCTAATGGCGAATAAATGAACTATATATATTTTATCTACACTTTTCAGTGCAAAAAAAACAAGCATTCGATAATGACAGAGAACACATTAATACAAGATATAAAAATAAAATCTTAAGACAGTTGAAATTCAAAGTTCTTGTTGGGACTATGACAATACAAGCTGACTCAGCACGCATTGATAACAAAAAATAAGAAAGAAAAGAAATAAGAATTTTGAAATAAAATAAAATAAAAATTAGAGTGTACAAACAGAACTAGTATATTCAAGACACTTTTATTTGTGCCCAATAAAATAGAAAGGAGCACTGTATTCACTAAAATACAGGGTTTTCTCTTAACCGCACTGCGGGTGTGATGCATGCGCTTATGTATACACTCTTTAGAAAACTGATCATAATAATTATGTTTAAAAAAGCTTTTCCTAATTCTCATCGTCGTCTCCTTCTGTCTATTTTTTCAGTAAAGTTTCCCCATTCACCATCAATTTTTTGATGTTTTTGATCTACACATATTTTTGGCTCGTGAGACTCAGCCTGTTGCACGATCAAAATGAGAACGTTCTGGTATTTCCCTATCTCTGAAGATGCTCCTTTCTCTCCCCTCTCCCGTTCTCTTAACTATTCATCAAAGCTAAGAATGCAAAATTATCACGTTGCAAGTGAAAAAGACACGAATAACAACCGAAATGATTATGAAAACATTATTTGAACAAAAAGGTTCAACATTTCTAATTATTGAAAAGGGTTATCATAATTAGCTAAACTCTTGATATATGCACCTTATTAAGACGATCTTGCGAATAAAAGTATGTCTTCATGAGGTCGTGAACCACAGCTGTGAAATAATGAGAACAGTTCGACGAACTTGCACTTGCTGTACGAATTTGGGCAAGCATTGCGCGGCATATCGACCGAAGTTGGCCAACTTTTCCCGCTTGGTTTCATCAATTTTCCAGATCGTTGCTGCAAAATAAACTTCGGCTCTGCTCAAAACCTAGGTGTGGTGCTGTGTCAGACTGCAGAGTATTCTCTGGTTCTCTGCTGACTATTCGTGATATCTTAACTCTCATTCTTCTGTTTGTCTATCACCTCACACTCTCTTCAGGTTTTTTGCTGCTTTCAATAATAAAATCATTCACAAAATAGGCCAGCCTGAAAATTAATTCACAAACTCGAGCAAGAAGTTTTTTAAAGGTAGTTGTCATGTTTTCTTGTGCTTGGGCTTATGCAAGGTTACGAATTAAGGCTTAGAGGAGAGAACGTACGGCTTAGGAACGAGACCTTAGGAAAGATAATATTTGCGAGTTTAAAATTTTTGGCATCTTGTCAAACGTTGAAAAAGCAGACCAAAACTACGAAACGTGGCAGAGCCTAAACTTTTATTGAGTTATTATATATTCTACAGACATTTAGCTCAACTGTAACATTTAAGTTCTTAATATAAATGAAACGACAATTAACAAAAAAGAAGAGAACTACAAATTCAAGAACGGTGTAGTGCACTTTACATTCCAGTTCTTTAAATGTTTTTTACTCTGTTCTTGGGCTTTCAGGTATTTTTTACTGTTTTTCTCTTAGGCTTAGGTAAAGGTTACGCTGAAAAGGCCGTACGGCTTAGAAATGAGACCAATATGTGAATTGTTAATTGCACTACACGAAAAATTCAGTTGTCTGTATTTTGTGGTCCCCTTAAAGTGACCAACTACTCGTTCGGTACTCCTTACTCGCCTGCCACGACTTGGTATATGAAACTCCTTGCTTCCGATGAACAAATAAATTTATTCAGCAAGTTCTTTGATGGCCAACAGTTAACTCAGCAACGATAACTAGTCACAAGAAAGTCAAGGCAAACTTGACAGAAATTGCTATAGAAAAATTAACTTGAGTGCTCGTGAACTTTAGAGACTAGTTGTGAATTCGGCCTTGAGAAAGATAAATTAAATAACGAGATTGAGCAAAATCAAATTTTGTGGCCTTGTTTACTTTAAATAAATAGTTTAATATAGAGTTAAATTAAGTTCAACTCTGTTTTAAACACAAATTTAAAACTTCAAATTACTCTGTCTACTCAACAAAACTGCCTGACATTCTGGAGATCCGGGGGGACTTCTGGGAGGGAACTGCTCGCTCAGCTAACGGCTACGCGCTCTAGGCTCACACAGCAACGCCTCAAACTTGGGTAATTAAACCAAGTTTGTTTAATTATAAAAACAAACAAACAAAAACACAAATGCTAGTAATCATTTCTAGCAAGAGAGTAGAGACGCAGAGATAACTTAGCTGCGTAGCTAGACTGTGTGAGCGCGCATGCTAGGCAGTCAAAGGACAAAGGGAGCGAGAATTCAAAGCAACATTGAGTAAAGGGTAGTCCCCGACTACATTGGGGCCGGGGCGAGGAGGACACCCCGGGGGTGAATCAACATTCGTTGCAAAACCAAACAACAATAACAATCGCCGCTCCGAATTTCCTTATAGATCACTCGAACAGCGGGTTGAAGAGCACGGTCACTGGAGTGGCGGGTTGAGGGGCAAGTTCACTGGAGTAGCGGGTTTGAAGGGCAGATCGACTTGTGGTGAGCTCTTTGGCAGAGTACGCAGGGACGGATGTGGCACGGCTTTCCTTTGTGAAGAGTACGGAGGCAGTATTGACAGCGTTCGGCCTCCACCAACTTCATTCGTCGACGTTTCAGGGAAGGCAGCTCTGTGCAGTCCCCAGCGATATGAGTTCTTGACTCACAGAAGAGGCAAAGTACCGCCGGGTCAGGGATCTGGGCCGCCCCTCGGCGAGCCTCGCTCTCTACCCTCGGTCTCTCAGAGTTCTGGATCGCCCCTCGGCGAGCCTCGCTCTCCACCCTCGGTCTCTTTGCCTGCGACCATCTCGCTGGACCCGCGTCCACCTGTCGTTTGACTTGCTGGACCAGCGTTCCGCCGTAGCTTGCGACTTGACCCGCGTCCAACTTCCGCTTAGTCTGGTCTGCCTCAAAAGCTCCCACGAGCTTATTGACCGAGATCTTAAGCTTCATTTGGCCCACGTTCGTTTCCGCAACCTTGGGAATGAATTGAAGTACGGCCTCTCGAGTCGAGTCGAGACTCGTGACCGCTCTCCTGTCGTCCGACGACAACTTAACCTCCAAGTTGTTCAACTTGTCAAGAAGCTCTTGCAACTTCGCCATGACCCTCCCCTCGGAGTTCATGAGAGCCTTGTTGAAAGCCTTCGAGGTCTCGGCTAGCCCTTTATCAAGCAGCTCAGTAAGTTCCTTCGAAAGCACCGCCTGGTTCTTCTTGAGTAGGAGAGCAATGTTTTCCGGAGTCGGCGGTTCGACCTTGAAGTCGTCTATCGGATCGTCTTCAAGCAGGAGCGCCTCCTCGTTCCAATGTTCGTTCGACTCAGACCTTAGAAATGATGAGTTGATCTCCTGCTGAACACTTTTCTTGTCCACCAGGTGAGCTACGACCGCTTTGGGGGGAGACCTTTCTCCTCCGCCTGTGACGATCCAACCCAGAAGAGATGGCAAAAGGACGTAACCACTACGCAGGTTGATTCGTCGCTCCCTGACCCTTGTCAGGGTGAGATAGTCCTTGTTGCCGAGTAGTAGCTGTGGGCACAACTTGCGAGCATTTTCGCAATCGTCTGCCATGTAGAGTTTTCTTGATCGGATCTCTTCCACATCCGATGACGGCAGAGGCGGATAATCCAGGGTCCCCACAATCGGTTCCGGATATCCCATGGCTTTCACTGTGAGTGTTCTGCCATTGACGCCTCTGAGTGGGACTTCGTACATTGGGTACATTTTAGGACCATCTGTCCTGTCCCCCAGTCCACACACCGTCGACTCCACGTCGTGCAGCTTCCGCAGAGAAAGTTCTTCGGCCAAGCTTTGCGACACCAGGCTAACACTCGCCCCCGTGTCCAACAAAAATGCCACTTTCTTGCACCTGCCCGGCAATGTTCCCTTCATGTTCACCGTGCCCGTTTGCAATCTGGGTGTCTGAATCGACGCAACCCCCTCTTCGTTGCAGTGGCTGGCCATGACTCTGTGGCGTCCTTGCTGTTGCGGTTGATCGGCGAAGTTCGTACGATCACGCTGTTCTCCATCGTTTCTTCCTCTATGCTTCACCTTGTTCCGCCCTTCGCTGGGCCTTTTCGCGGTTTTCAATTTCGCCAATTCCATGCAGACCGATGCGTCATGTGACTTATTGCAAAACAAGCATTTGACCTTGCAATTGTGCATAGTGCCTGTAGGTTTCAAGCATGCTGTGCACAATCCCCTTTGCCTCAGAAACTGGAGTCTGTCCACGACTAGACGGACCGTGAAGCAGTCGTGTGAGAGCTTATGCTTGCCAAAATAGACGCATTTGGGCTCATCATCTTCCTGCTGAAGCCCTCTGGGAGCCTCACGGAACTTCCTTTCCACTGCACTCTCATTGGCCGCATTCACTACGTGCTTGGAGCCGCTCGGGCGGTTTCTGCCGTCATTCATTGACGCGAAAAACAGTTCTTCTCTTACAAAGCTCTCTGCCTTGTCAAGAATAGTGCTTATCGTCACCCCCTCGAAGTTGTAGGTGAACCGGTGGAGCATGTCCCGCAACTGTTGCGGGAACTTACGATTGATCACCTCCTGGAGTAGCACGTCCTGCTGCACGCTAGGTCGCAACCTCGAAATCTTAGCGATCAGGGCTTTCAGGGTTAGCACCAATGAGAGTTGGTCGGTCCATGATGCACTGGCTGCATTCACCGACTCTAATTGTTTCGCCAGCGTCCGCTCATCGGACTCCCTGGCTCCAAAGCTGTTCCGCAACAATGTCATCGCCGAATCGTAACCAGATGCCGTCAGGGAGAATTGCGAAATGGCCACTTTTGCTACTCCCTGAACACAGGAAAGCAAGTAGCTCATTTTTTCTGAGTTCGAAATGTCGACACGTGAGTGGACCATTTCGTCGAACCTCTCGAACCACTCCGAGAACTCCAGACAGTCCCCGGAAAACACTGGCAGAGATAATGCGGGCAGCCGCGGAAGCCTGGAAGCTGCAGACTCGAGCTGTATCCTGTGCGGGTCGTGAGAGCTTTGCCAAGGTCCCATGTGCTCTCTCTGGAGAGGCGCCGTGAGTACCGTGTTTTCCTCACTCAGGGGGTATGCGCTTGCCAATGGCGCGGACCCGACTGTCCCTACGTGCATGGGAGGAGGGTGCGGAGATGGCGCCGAATCCGCAGTCACCACTCGCGTGACCGTGGGCAGTGACTCGGCAGCCCCTGCCCGCGTTGCGCGGGAGTCAGTGGCAGCAGTAGACTCGACTGTTAGCTCCGAGAGCAAAAAGTCCAATTCTGAGACCACCTGCTCCACTTTCATCCCCAATGCTGCCGTATAGCGTAGCGGTTCTGCGTTCATCCACTTTTCAAAGATTTCCTTGTGGACAATCTTTTCTGGGGATTTCAGCTTGTTCAAAGCCTTCGTCAAGCCTTCGTATGCCGTTGCGTAATGTCGCGCTTCGAGATTGATCCTTCTCATAAGAAGTCTGATCTGTCTCTCGACCGCAGTGTCGCCCGCATTGATGGACCTTTCCATCAACCGGTTAAACTCAGCAATATGAGAACCCACGTTCTCATATTTGCTTTCCAGTAGACTTTGCTCGGGCAAAAGGGAACCTACGAACTCCTCCAGTTCTTTTGAGTCCCCCGACTCGCTTTCATTTGTCATTGCTGAGCTTCTGCTACCTAGGGCCGATGCACCATAAAGGGACCAACTACTCGTTCGGTACTCCTTACTCGCCTGCCACGACTTGGTATATGAAACTCCTTGCTTCCGATGAACAAATAAATTTATTCAGCAAGTTCTTTGATGGCCAACAGTTAACTCAGCAACGATAACTAGTCACAAGAAAGTCAAGGCAAACTTGACAGAAATTGCTATAGAAAAATTAACTTGAGTGCTCGTGAACTTTAGAGACTAGTTGTGAATTCGGCCTTGAGAAAGATAAATTAAATAACGAGATTGAGCTAAATCAAATTTTGTGGCCTTGTTTACTTTAAATAAATAGTTTAATATAGAGTTAAATTAAGTTCAACTCTGTTTTAAACACAAATTTAAAACTTCAAATTACTCTGTCTACTCAACAAAACTGCCTGACATTCTGGAGATCCGGGGGGACTTCTGGGAGGGAACTGTTCGCTCAGCTAACGGCTACGCGCTCTAGGCTCACACAGCAACGCCTCAAACTTGGGTAATTAAACCAAGTTTGTTTAATTATAAAAACAAACAAACAAAAACACAAATGCTAGTAATCATTTCTAGCAAAAGAGTAGAGACGCAGAGATAACTTAGCTGCGTAGCTAGACTGTGTGAGCGCGCATGCTAGGCAGTCAAAGGACAAAGGGAGCGAGAATTCAAAGCAACATTGAGTAAAGGGTAGTCCCCGACTACACCCCTCACCTTTTGTCAATTGCCAATTGGGCACTTCTTCACTTTAGCAACCCCGCCTCCCAGAGGTTCCATGGGTCATACTTCTGACTTATTTACATTTACAAAAAAGGTAATTTTACATTTAAAAAAGTTATGTTTACATTAAAAAACTATTTTTACATTAAAAACGCTTAGGCTTAGGAAAAATTTCACGCTAACGAGGCCGTACTGCTTAGGCGAACGAGATCGTATCAAGAAAATGACCCAGTTGAACCTCTGGGAGGGGGGGTTGCTAAAGTGAATAAGTTCCGCCAAATGAAACCGATTTTAGAATGGTAGGAAATAGAGTTTTTATTATAACTGAAGACTGAAGATTCAAAAGAGGGCGAAAAAACTCCTCACCTTTATCTTTTAAAAAAAAATTATTATTCGCTGATTGGCATACCCTGCGTTTAGTCAGTGGCACGGTGATTTTTATGTATAATTTTTTATATTATAAAATTATTTTTACATGGAAAAAAACGCTTAGGCTTAGGTAAAGTTTACGCTAACGAGGCCGTACGGCTTAGGCGAACGAGACCGCATGAGAATTTTTTTAAATTTTTTTGTATTTGTAAAAACATTTTTTGAACGCACCGAAAAGAGCCCCCTCAAGTGAAGCGGAGCCCCCCCCCCTTCCTCAAGTAAACTTGTGCAATGAATGAAATCCATCGCACGGGCAAAAATTGGCACTCGGCTGGGAACCGAACCTCCACTGCCTAACCGGGGCTTGTAGAGAGTTAACTTTAAGCTTGAAGTATCGTGGACATTACCAAAGCGCGCCACTCACGCCATGTACGCCAAACGCCAAATCATTACTAATGCATGCCAGTGCGCGGGAAAGAGAAAGAGAGTTTGACGCACTATTATGTTAATTTTTTGATACGGTCTCGTTAGCCTAAGCCGTACGGCCTCGTTAGCGTAAACTTTTGCCTACGCCTAAGCAGAAAAAAAAAACAATATGAAAATCTAAAGCGCATGGGGCAAAATTAAGAATTTTCCCGCGCAGTGGCGTGCATTAGTAATGATTTGGCGTGCATAGCGTGTGTAGCGTGTGTGACGTGCGTGGCGTGCTTTAGTAATATCCAGTATCGTTGTGTATGTAATGACTCTTAGATCTTTCGTGAAATTTACAAATAACAAAAGGCGGCTGAGTTTTGCGATTTTTAATTGAATGCTTAATATTCAGTCAACGTCGTTGTTTTTTGTATTTCAAATAATTTATTTTCACTTACTAATCCTTTTCATAATGAAAAAAAAAACATTTTTAGGACTGTTGAAGCTTAGAATCTTGCGTGAATATTTCGAGGATGTCAGAAGGTGATGCAGGTTGGTTTTTCTTCTTTTCTTTCTGTTGTGCTATTAATAAAATGGCTAATTTTAAAAAAAGAATAATAAAATCATAGTTATCAATAGGGTTCACAATGCATGACTTTTATACATAATGTGATTGATTGAATCGGAAGAGCGTGTTTTTTCGAGTTATCGTCAACACATGTCATACACGGGGTTAAATATTCTGTCAGGGGTTAAATAGTCATGTCAGACCTTCTGTCGCCGAGCCTCTGTTTTTCCAAATCATAAGGGGGACCCTTGTGAAAGGAAAAAAATTGCGGGCCTCTTTTTTGTATCATACGCGGAAACCCTTGAGTGAAAAAGTTTTTCCACCTTCGGCGGGCGTCTGTAACTTTTTCTTGTACACTAAGAAAGCCCTGGTCATATATTGTCTTTAAAAATTGAGGGCACTTTCGCACTTTAGGTACCCCCTCCTACCAGAAGTTCCATGGGTACGTCTGACTTATTTACATTCACAAAAAAATAATTCTACATTAAAAAAAAATTTTTACATGAAGAAATATTTTTACATTAAAAAAACGCGGCTCTAATCTACTTTAACCGTCCAATGAAAGTTTAGCCGTCCAATGAAAGTTTAGACGTCCAATGAATGTTTAGGCGTCCAATGAAAATTTTGCTGACAAAAATTGAATTGACAAAAATTAATTATATGAGAAATTTTCTTATGCCGTACGGCCTCGTTAGCTAAGCCGTATGGCCTCGTTAGCGTAAACCTTTTCCTAAGCCTAAGCGTTTCTTTTAATGTAAAAATAAGAGAGTCTAATTTTAAAAGTTTGATTGGATGGCTAAAGTTTTGATTGGACAGCTAAACTTCCATTGGACGGCTAAACGCTTAGGCTTAGAAAAGTTTACGGTAACAAGGCCGTACGGCTCACGGTAACAAGACCGTATCAAAAATGCCACTCTCATCTGACCCATTGAACCTTTGGTAGGGGGTACCTAATGTGCTAAAGTGCCAACTTGAGAAAACTTCTGAAAATTTGAAGGAAAAAAACAAGTTTTTGTAAGCTTTTTCATTTTGTACAAAATCGAAAGAATTCTCTGTCAAATGAGCTTTCATAAAAATACATAGTTTCGATTAATCTGTGTTAGCCATGCAGCATGAAGTAATTTCGTTTCATTGTTATTACTCTGAACAGGTGATCAGTCAAATGTTCCTCTACGAAGCCGCAACAACATTTCGCACCTACCCAGAGCAACCCTCCAGCCGGGCACACGATTAATGGTGCCTACAGTGAGTGCTTCTTATTCAACAAAGATAATCTACAGGGCGCGGTGGAAATATGGAAGCGGATTCAACCGTTCATCTCAGTCAAAATGGGAGCAAACCATAGCTCACCAAACTTGTTAGATTTCTCCCGGTCGTCCGCCCAGTCCCCCAAAAAAATTTTTTATAGTTCAATTAAATTCATTTATTCCATGCAAGAACAGCAACTTGTAATACAATTATGAATGGTAGTTCCAATTAGCATGAACGCGTAGTATAGGGAGACAAAAAAAATCATTCATTCAAAAGTGCTGAATGGCATTCAACTAATCCAAATATCATCTAAGAAAAAAAAATGAAATAGCTGTCTATAGTTAATTATAATCAGAAGATTGTGTCCTATACATATGTATGTATGTAAATACAAATAATCGTCAATCTGTTACACTCGGACAAGGAATCACAACTTCAAATGGAATTTTTCTAGCCTTGTGGCGAAACTTGAAGAACTTTCGATTACAACGATATCTTCCGGAAGGGAGTTCCATATTGCTATTGATCTAGAGACAAACGTAGACAACCTAGCCGGGTAAACGATATGCAGACGAATTCTGAGAGAGTGCGTTTGTCTTGTATTATACTTGGGGGGGGAGATAAAATGTATAGAAAAGAAAAATCGAGAGAGCATTTGTTATGTAAACATTTATGCAAAAAACGTAGATCTCTGAATGCTCGACGATATTCTAATGACTCAGTTTTGAGCAGTTTCAATCTCTGAGAATAAGGCAGGCTTACATTACCACATCTATATAACAGCCTTCTAGTAAAATTACGTTGTACATATTCTAAATCGTTGATGAGGTATTTCGTGGTAGGGGACCAAATTTCAGTCCCGTATTCGAGAATCGGTCTAACGTATACATTAAAAGCAAGCATGAGCATTTCGCATGATTTGGTCTTGAAAGCCTTCAGAATAAGGTTTGCAGTAGAAAAGGCTTTCTTACAAATCTTCTCAATATGAGAAATGAAACGGAAATCATGAGTTAACAAAATCCCTAAATCTTTAGCCTGGTTGGTAACATCAATGGAATATGGTTGATAGAGTAGGGGTGAAAATAGTGACAAACTTCTAACATAAAATTATCTTTTCAAGAAGCTAAACGTTCTCAAGTGAATAAAATATCGAATATTGAACTCCGACCCGTGCTTCGCGAAACAAAAGATCAATTGAACACGGAAAACAGACTAAAATTTTTGTTAATTCTTCCCCCCTTCGCTTTGCGATCGCCAGGGTCGCCCGGTCACCCTCCCAAAAAAGAAATTTTCAACACATCCTGGTAAGTTATGGGAGCAAACAACATTTTTTCAACATGCAGTTTATTTAACTATTTTAATAGGATCAAATATTTGGGATGCGATCTCCGTTTGCCTTGACAACGTTCTTCAGACGCTTAGGGTATGACTCAGTCGTTAAATGAGGCCCGTCTAAGGCATGTTTGTACGCGCCGAGCGAGTGGAAAAAGGAATGGAGAAAGCCAAGAAGAGTGGAAAGAGAAGTAGAGAAAAAGTGAAACAGAACGGAAAGAGAAGAGAATGTAGATCATTCTCGGCGCGAACATGTTTGCACCAACATAGCTGGTCCGGTAACCATTTAACCCCTGGTATGACTCCACCATGGCTCGCAGGTAGTCGTTGGTCATCTCGGTCCACGCTTTCTGAAGGGCAGCCCTGAGTGAGTCCAGATTTGAATGATTTGTCGAGCAGGCCTTCTTTTCCAGTTCTTCCTATATGGAAAAGTCGAGAGGATTCAGATCCGGGCTGTAGGGCGGCTATGCCAAGCTCGAAATGAAGTCGGGCACACTGTTTCGAAGCCAGTCCTGTGTAGTGTTCGCTTTGTGAGGACAGCCGTTGGAGTGTTTGGAGCAAGAATACGGTCATTCTGACAGTTAACGTCTTGTTCGATAGGAGAGAGCTTCTCATCCGTGAACAGTGTCCTGAGGGGCGCGCTAGTGCGTGTCCTTTCAAACAGTTCTTGAAATCTATTCCTCCTGGTTTTTAATTTGCAGCCGTAAGTTGATGTCTCTTGGTCATCTTGTATGAGGATAGGTTTTTTATCATGTACTATTCTGCGGAAAGATTTCTCACTTATACCCAGATCCTGGCCCATCTTTCTCATACTCCTCTTAGGATTTCGCCTTATTCGACTTTCTTGACGATGGAAGGAGAAGTTGCGGTGCGTGGACGTCCAAGTCTTCGCCTGTCATTTGTACTCCCGAATCCTTTCTTTTCAAAACTTTCCACAGAGTGCTCCGAGTCATTACAAACTACCTGGTGGTATCAGAATGAAAGTCCTGCAGCGTGCAAATGTAGAGCAGCGGCTCTGTTGGAATGGGGGCTCACCATAACTACCAAAACTAACATTATTAAGCAAAAACTTGGCAAGGTATACAGAAAAAGCAGTGGAGTATTGATTGCATAATGATGTTGCAATCCTCCCGCGCGAGAGCTCGAAAAGTTGCTTCCATATTTCTGCTGTGCCCTTTATAGCGACAATAGACAGCAGGTGCATGATTTTCACTCACCTAGAGAGGAAGAAAAAGGAAAAGCGATGAGAGGAAGGGTTCGAGTGGAAAATTGGAATATTTTTTGAGTCTGCATAGGTAGTTCGATCGTCCACCTTTAACAGGACGAAACCGGTTGAGGCTGAGTTATAACTAAAGAAACGTTATATTTATGTAGAGGAATGAAGTTTTGTTAAACTTCTAGATGAGAAAACTTTGATACATGAAGTGTGAGAGAGAGGGAGATGGTCGGTAGGTCGGTCTCCCTAGAAATGTTTTTGCCAGTTGGCAATTTACCTATGGTCGTAGGGCGTCGATTGAGTCGATTGGACCAATAGTGGCAACTAATTAGACCCAGTAAGTTTTCCTCGAAAATTTTGCTAATAAGAGTTCCATCTATCTTTCTTCAGATGAGTTCCACGATTCGTTCTCGAGCTGCTTCTCCTGCCAGGTTTTTTTCCTCTCAAAACCAGTGGTTTTTAGTGTACAAGAAAAAGGTACAAACGCCCGCCGAAAGCGGAAAAAAACTTTTCACATAAGGGTCCCCTCTATGATTAAAAAGAACAGAGGTTCGCGAAATTTTTTTTGTTTTTTTAAGGGTCCCCTTATGATTTGAGAAAAACCGAGGCCCGCCGACAGAAGGTCTGACATGACTATTTAACCCCTGCTCAAAACCCTTTATTTTACCACATGCATTTCTCTTACTGTATTAACCTCCTTGTTTCACCCTCTCTTAGCCTCTTTCTCACTCTAGGTTTTTATATTTCTCATTTCTTTTCACACTTTCGTCATCTACATCGAACTCTGTATGGTTTTGCATAATTATGTTTCCATTACTCGCTCGGAAGGAAAAGTCTAAACGCTCTCCAAAAAATGTGATTAGAATTATTCGTTTGAACAATATTAAATCAATCTACCAAACTATACCACACATCTAAGCTGTCTCTCTCCCAAGCTTGCGGTTGTAACGCATTTAGCATTTTTGTCGTATTTACTTGTGCGGTTAGTAAAAACAGTCTAGAGATTGATTATAAATCTTCAAATGCTGAGTTACGCAGTTTAAAGGCCTGGATAAGACGACAATTGATGTTACCATCGCACGGGAAAAAAAGCTGTTTTCTTTTGGTGGGATTGAACCAAGACATCCCCTATTAATCCGGGAGCAAGCGCGTTACCATGACACGGAAAAGAGGGCTGGTTTCGTTCCGGAACGGTGAAAACAGTCTTTTACCGTTCAAAGGTATCATCAATTGTATAGAGATTGGTTTTATTCAAGAGCGCCTTCAAAAGTTGCGCCACCTGCAGCGAAGTTCTCGCGAGTTGATTCCATCAGGAAACGGGCGGCTTCACCGGATCCTTCTCAGTGTTAGTTTGGCTCTACCCAAACTACGTATAAACTCGAAAATCATGAAGAAAATGATCATAGTTGACGTCTTATTCCTCTTGATATTGTTGAATTAGGTGGCAGATGACAATTTCTCACTATCGGAGGCGCTAAGAATCCATCAAAACAAATGTGCTAAGAAGACGCTGGAAGATGTTGATAACGCTTAGAAATTACGAATTTAAAGAGTCAAAGTTATGCTAGGTAATAAAAAATACAAAAAAATATACAGGTGAGTACTCATAGGTAAATAAAAACTCTTGCTAGAAGCGGAGTTAAACCTCGTTTGCCTGCCGAAATGAGGCAGAGACTCCGTAATAATTTAACCGCTCTAGACATTGAACAGGATAAACTAGTGCTCAAACCAGTAGACACTCTGGTTCTAAAGTAATCATAGTTCAACCAATCTTGCTTAAGATTTAGAAAAAATTGCCTATAAAAATACTGATATTTGAGCGGGGGAGTTTGGAATAATTAGATGCTAGCTATAAATAAAGGGCTGATAAGGTAGTTTTTTTATTATTATTCTAGAGTCTTCGCTCAAAGAGCGGTCGTTTTTCAAAATTGTCAACAGTGCAGATGATTTATGATAGAGATTGAAGGTCAACAAAGTATGTCTGCGGAGCGTGCAGCTGTAGAGAAACTCAATGAAAAAGTTCGCAGTCAAAATGAGCTACTGGAGATTCAGAGAGAGCAGATTGCTTCCAAAACAGAGGTTTTTACAAGGCTTGATAATGACCATAGATGTTGTTGTTGTCTTGCCCAACGGGTAGATCTTCCTTCGCGAGAAACTGGAGTAAGTCGTTGAAGCTCTCGACCCTCCAGCGTTATAAGCTCACTCTCTCTCTCTCCTCTCTTTTTTTTGACCATAGGAAAGATATGACCTAGGAAAGGTATGACCATAGATAGACCTAGGAAAGGTATGACCATAGATAGAGCCGTTGTAAGCCCTAGGAAAGGTCTTTGACCCATAAAATAAGGGTCTTCTTCTCAGTGCACAACACTGCTGGTATAGGTTTTCAAAGTGTATCGAGGTCCCCCAAACCTGTTTCTTGGCATATTTTTTTTTACTCTTGATGACAACCTGCGGAATAAGTTTGAACATAATACATTTTGAAGATACGACATCCTGAAAAAAAGAGAATGTAAAGTATCTGATAAAAATAAGATTTTTCAATAGATTTGTGCAAAATTAAAGTTTTGTGTTAATTGGGGATAAATAGGCCTGATTGTGCTTTTCAATTTCGAAATAGCTTCATTCAAAAGGAAGACTGAAGTTTTTGTACCTGAAGGTATTCTTATTTCAATACTAGAGTTTTTGATTCTAAAAAGTCAGCAAGTTTTTTCATATTGCAAAAACAGCAAACTATCAGGTTCTGATAGTATTGTTTGCAGATGCTCGAAGTATATAAAGAGAAGTCGAACTGCTTTGAGGAAAAAGCGAAAACACTCCAGGAGAGGTTGAAAACTCTTGAGGAAAAGTTGAAGACTCAAGAAATGAAGAGTAAGACACTCGAAGAAAAGATGAGCGACCTAGAGCAGGAGAAGCAGGGGTGCGAAGAAGAGTCAGTCTCGAAAATTACCACTCATTCTAGCGATAGTCCTCTTTGTATAACCGACTTTTGGAAGAACAAGTATCTTGGGACTCGTAAGCGCGATACTGAAGTCAAATTGACTCTGCCCTCAAAGTTTGGAGGAGTTGGTAGTTTTTATGATGACATTTTGGTGAGACATCTTATTGAAGAGCGCTCCGTACCTCGAAGCAAGCTGCTTTTATATGTTATTTTGTGACTATCTGATTCAAAGAAAAGAAAAGATACCTAGTTTTCGTGGACGCAGGAAAGAAATGCGACAAATTGATGCGAAACAGACTTTGTTACATTTCTCAGCAGATTTCTTGTATAAACACAGTGAAAACCATTCCAAACAATTTTTATAACTCATTATGAATGAACATTGTGAAGTATCGTTTTAATTAAGAAAAAACAAAATTTTCAATGTGGAATAGTGACACAGATTACAACTTCTGATCAATCAATCAAAAGGTCATTTTATATATTTTATCTATATCATTCAAAGAGGAATGAATGATGAATACAAATACAAAAGGTCTACATACAAAGAAAAACTCAAATTAAATCAAACATTTGAAACAAAGAAAAGTTACATTAAAATCATTGCCGATGCGTGAATCAGCTGTTCAGTTCGTTCATTTCGGGGTTCACAGGCACATCAATTATGGATGTAGGATAAGCATAATACGAATGAGTCATTTTCGTGGAATAGAACGTAAACGTGACGGAAAGATCGCTCCTCGGATTTCAGCTCCAAAGTGCAGTCCCAGTAGTGATCGGATCGCTCCTCGGATTTCAGCTCCAAAGTGCAGTCCCAGTAGTGATCGGATCGCTCCTCGGATTTCAGCTCCAAAGTGCAGTCCCAGTAGTGATCGGATCGCTCCTCGGATTTCAGCTCCAAAGTTCAGTCCCAGTAGTGATCGGATCACTCCTCGGATTTCAGCTCCAAAGTGCAGTCTCAGTAGTGATCGGATCGCTCCTCGGATTTCAGCTCCAAAGTGCAGTCCCAGTAATGATCGGATCACTCCTCGGATTTCAGCTCCAAAGTGCAGTCCCAGTAGTGATCGGATCGCTCCTCGAATTTCAGCTCCAAAGTGCAGTCCCAGTAGTGATCGGATCGCTCCTCGGATTTCAGCTCCAAAGTGCAGTCCCAGTAGTGATCGGATCGCTCCTCGGATTTCAGCTCCAAAGTGCAGTCCCAGTAGTGATCGGATCACTCCTCGGATTTCAGCTTTAAAGTGCAGTCCCAGTAGTGATCGGATCACTCCTCGGATTTCAGCTCCAAAGTGCAGTCCCAGTAGTGATCGGATCACTCCTCGGATTTCAGCTCCAAAGTGCAGTCCCAGTAGTGATCGGATCGCTCCTCGGATTTCAGCTCCAAAGTGCAGTCCCAGTAGTGATCGGATCGCTCCTCGGATTTCAGCTCCAAAGTGCAGTCCCAGTAGTGATCGGATCACTCCTCGGATTTCAGCTCCAAAGTGCAGTCCCAGTAATGATCGGTCAATCTCCGGCAGATAGCAACCGATCAACTAGGACGAAATAGCATTCATCTTAGTCTTTTCCTGATTTTAGAGAAACAATGAAAATGTGGGAATGAAAAAGAAAGCTTTTAATGAAGTAAAATCGGTTAGCTAAGAAGAAGCAATTTGGCTCTTTCGATTTGATAAAGAAATTGTTTTACCGAGACCGATTTCCATTTTGTCCTCGGCGTCTAGGTTCTTGAAAATTTGGTCTTAGAAATGTTCCATGTAAAACACGAGTGAAGTATACCACTATAACATCAAAGAGCGCATACAACTACAGTATACCACTATAACATCAAAGAGTGCATACAACTACAACATGGAAACTTTTTCGCTAATAGAACATCCAAAGAAGAACATATATTCATCTCGTAATATTCACACAAGAATATTCATCTCGTAATCTTCATGTTGTCCAAATGTCATATAAAAGGCCAAGCTTTCAACAAAAAAATTGACCGGTTACGACGCGGACATTCATTGGAAGCGCAGAAATTTTTTCGAATAATGTTTTTACGTTTGCATAAATAGATTGATGTTCAACGGAGGAATAGCACGTTCAAGCGCCTTTCTAAACAATTCTGAAAGCTCTGAAAATGAAAGTCGCCCAAAATGTTTTCCTTTTTTTCTCGGGACCGATCACCGGCGCGGAAATGCATGTGGAGCGGGAGAATTCATTCAACTTTTTCTGATGTTTTTATCGCTCGATCAACTCTTTAGGAAGGCATAGCATGTTGGAGCTGAGTTAAGAACTTTGTTTAAGAGTCAGGATTCCTCTTCTCTTCGGGAGAACAGAAACTTTTAGTGGGCTACCGTGAGTTCAAACAGAGTAAATCGCAGACTTATAAGCCAACACTCCACTTTTCTAGCGTAACGGTTGAAAATTAAGAAAACAAGTCTTGCGTTATAAAATTTTTGCTATAATGTTTTTTGAAGAAAAAAATTTTGTTTGCAGTTTCGTGATTCAGTTATTTATAAGTGAAGACCGATTCGGTCACTATTCAACCCCTGCGGGGACGAGACGAGGCGAGATTTAACCCCTCGAGAAAAGTAACGAGCTCTTTTTTCAGAATAAAGCAACAAAAGGAGGAGATAAGGTCAAAAGATGAGCACTTGCGAGTATTGCAGAATGAGAACGTCGACTTGAAGGTTAAGAAGAGCTCATTTATATTAAATCTGTCTCTGTAGGTTAGAAGAAACAAAACTCCAAGCATAAAGCATGTGATGATAAAAATGTTAACGCTTTTTCTTCCGTCTAATCAATTCTTCCTTCTGGTGAGGCAGAAGACTTCATTATGGCACATACCTCAACAGCAATTTTAAAAATGATCGTTCATCCGAGTGTGGGGCATGGATTAATGAATCTCTTCTACTTTTCTTCACCTCTTGCTTGCTTCTCATTATTTTAGGCCCCCGCTCGGCCGAGCGGTCAGTTTAAAATTTTTCGACAAGTGCTGTATGTTATGGCCAAAGCTATACAAAGCGTTGTGTTTAAATTTTCCGTTTTAAAAAAAACTTCTCTTCAATCGCTCGTTTCATTCTCAGCATTTTGTTCACTAATAAATATGCTTCATAATCTTAGCCGCTTTTGTGAAGATCAAAAGGCACCGGAGGCCGTATGCATGGAGCAATCCAAATGGATTAAGAGCTTGGATTAGAAGTTATCCAAATACATTTCACTAATCCGGTATGCATGGAAGCTATAATACTTTTGGATTTGAGATAATCCGGCAAAATTCGTAACCCTACTCCGGAGGTGGGTTAGCGAGCAATCCGAAAGGATTGTCGGCTCAATTTGACCCATTCCGTTCATGTTGCTCTTTTTGAAGTGTGTATTGAAAGTAAAACGGAACGGAATTTTACATATTTTTTGCATGTTCTCTTGTTTAGTGCTTCTTTTATGTTTATTTCATGGCCTATTTTTTTCTACTTCGTGTTTTTTAATCATTACTTCGTATATTGAGGTTCTATGGGTCATACTACTGACTCATTTACATTTTCAAAAGTTATTTTTACATTAAAAAAAGTTATTTTTACATCAGAAAGCGCTTAGGCTTAGTAAAAGTTTACGCTAACGAGGCCGTATCAAGAACATGATCCAATTGAACTGACCCATGGAACCTCTGGGAGGGGGGGAGGGGGCTAAAGTGCAGAAGTCCCAAATAGAGTACAACGATTACTAAAAATCACCTTTCATCCAACAGATTGATTTAAAACAGGTTGAAAATGTTCATATTAATATTTTATATACCAATTCCATCAAACTTTACATTCAACATTCAACTCGGCTTTGAACAAACAAAAAATGAAAACATAACAACAACAAAAACAACGAAATTAATTGAAAAAAATGTTGTAATTATATAACAATACTAACATTCGACAATTATAGTGTTTAGAGTGCATTTAGTTATCGACAATTACAGTTTTTAGAGTGCATTTTGATGCATTTTAGTGCTTCCGCTTGTCTTTCCGCGTCCTTTTTGACAATAATCCAAGTTTAAGAAATTTGACATCCATCCATGCATACCGATTTTCCTAATCCTAAATTTTTTAAACTCTTTCGGATTTTCTAATCTTTGGATTTGACTAATCCAGATTGTTCTAATCTGTTTTCCATGCATACGGCCTCGGAAGGCAACAAGTTTTGTCTTGCTTTTGATGCTTAACTCACATTGTTTGCTCGTTCTTTCTCTTCACCAACTCATTGTCTTTTCTCTATTTTCTGACCGATAGCTGAAGTGGTAGAAAGAAAAGCCAATTGCTCTATCAGATTAGGTGGTAAAAGAGAAGCCACTTGCTGTATCAGATTAGGTGGTAGAAAGAGAAGCCACTTGCTGTATCAGATTAGGTGGTAGAAAGAGAAGCCACTTGCTGTATCAGATTAGGTGGTAGAAAGAGAAGCCACTTGCTCTATCAGATTAGGTGGTAGAAAGAGAAGCCACTTGCTGTATCAGATTAGGTGGTAGAAAGAGAAGCCACTTGCTCTATCAGATTAGGTGGTAGAAAGAGAAGCCACTTGCTGTATCAGATTAGGTGGTAGAAAGAAAAGCCACTTGCTCTATCAGATTAGGTGGTAGAAAGAGAAGCCACTTGCTCTATCAGATTAGGTGGTAGAAAGAGAAGCCACTTGTTATATCAGATTAGGTGGTAGAAAGAGAAGCCACTTGCTCTATCAGACTAGGTGGTAAAAAGAGAAGCCAATTGCTCTATCAGATTAGGTGGTTGAAAGAGAAGCCACTTGCTCTATCAGATTAGGTGGTAGAAAGAGAAGCCACTTGCTCTATCAGATTAGGTGGTAGAAAGAGAAGCCACTTGCTGTATAAGATTAGGTGGTAGAAAGAGAAGCCACTTGCTCTATCAGATTAGGTGGTTGAAAGAGAAGCCAATTGCTCTATCAGATTAGGTGGTTGAAAGAGAAGCCACTTGCTCTATCAGATTAGGTGGTAGAAAGAGAAGCCACTTGCTCTATCAGATTAGGTGGTAGAAAGAGAAGCCACTTGCTCTATCAGATTAGGTGGTAGAAAGAGAAGCCACTTGCTGTATCAGATTAGGTGGTAGAAAGAGAAGCCATTTGCTCTATCAGATTAGGTGGTAGAAAGAGAAGCCACTTGCTGTATAAGATTAGGTGGTAGAAAGAGAAGCCACTTGCTCTATCAGATTAGGTGGTAGAAAGAGAAGCCACTTGTTCTATCAGATTAGGTGGTAGAAAGAGAAGCCACTTGCTCTATCAGACTAGGTGGTAAAAAGAGAAGCCAATTGCTCTATCAGATTAGGTGGTTGAAAGAGAAGCCACTTGCTCTATCAGATTAGGTGGTAGAAAGAGAAGCCACTTGCTCTATCAGATTAGGTGGTAGAAAGAGAAGCCACTTGCTCTATCAGACTAGGTGGTAAAAAGAGAAGCCAATTGCTCTATCAGATTAGGTGGTTGAAAGAGAAGCCACTTGCTCTATCAGATTAGGTGGTAGAAAGAGAAGCCACTTGCTCTATCAGATTAGGTGGTAGAAAGAGAAGCCACTTGCTCTATCAGATTAGGTGGTAGAAAGAGAAGCCACTTGCTCTATCAGACTAGGTGGTAAAAGAGAAGCCACTTGCTCTATCAGATTAGGTGGTAGAAAGAGAAGCCACTTGCTCTATCAGATTAGGTGGTAGAAAGAGAAGCCACTTGCTCTATCAGATTAGGTGGTAGAAAGAGAAGCCACTTGCTGTATCAGATTAGGTGGTAGAAAGAGAAGCCACTTGCTCTATCAGATTAGGTGGTAGAAAGAGAAGCCACTTGCTGTATCAGATTAGGTGGTAGAAAGAGAAGCCACTTGCTCTATCAGATTAGGTGGTAGAAAGAGAAGCCACTTGCTGTATCAGATTAGGTGGTAGAAAGAGAAGCCACTTGCTCTATCAGATTAGGTGGTAGAAAGAGAAGCCACTTGCTCTATCAGATTAGGTGGTAGAAAGAGAAGCCACTTGCTGTATCAGATTAGGTGGTAGAAAGAGAAGCCACTTGCTCTATCAGATTAGGTGGTAGAAAGAGAAGCCACTTGCTGTATAAGATTAGGTGGTAGAAAGAGAAGCCACTTGCTCTATCAGATTAGGTGGTAGAAAGAGAAGCCACTTGTTCTATCAGATTAGGTGGTAGAAAGAGAAGCCACTTGCTCTATCAGACTAGGTGGTAAAAAGAGAAGCCAATTGCTCTATCAGATTAGGTGGTTGAAAGAGAAGCCACTTGCTCTATCAGATTAGGTGGTAGAAAGAGAAGCCACTTGCTCTATCAGATTAGGTGGTAGAAAGAGAAGCCACTTGCTCTATCAGATTAGGTGGTAGAAAGAGAAGCCACTTGCTCTATCAGACTAGGTGGTAAAAGAGAAGCCACTTGCTCTATCAGATTAGGTGGTAGAAAGAGAAGCCACTTGCTGTATCAGATTAAGTGGTAGAAGGAGAAGCCACTTGCTCTATCAGTTTAGGTATACATCCCTTCTATGAAAAGCGCATGCCCTGTCGGGAGAAAGGAATATATGCGAAAAAAGATTATTCATTCATTCTTTATTCTAATTTTGCATGTCAGGGTAACAATACAAAGTGGATGATTGTCACGGATGTGAGTTCAAATTATACTAATGCAAATAGTTAAAAATTGTGATGATAATCATTGAGGATACATTGTTTCATAGCCCTATACGAGAATTAGGCACTATTTTATTTAAGGGGAGATGTAATAGAGAATTTTTGAAGGCTTGACTTGAAAATTTAGAGACTAGTTCATTCGGTAGGCTAATCAAAACATCAATCACTCGTGATGCACAAGTATTGTCACCGTCTTGATCGCATTTTCCTTTTTCAGGCTATATTTAGTTTTGGTAAATGGTTTTGTTGAAGAAAGGTTAATTGAGGACAAAAGATTATATTGTTTTAATTTAATCATATTTGATTTGTGAACAGGGCAGAATTCGAATAGGAGTTCGAGTGAGGCCCTTTCTGGCAAAAGAATTGGACCTAAGCAGTGATCACATTGGCTACCCAGCGCCCAATACCATCAAACTGGAGGTTCCTTTACAATTAGTCGTTGTTATTGCTGCACAGCTTTTACTGCTGACCGCGTTCTTCAACCAAGCATGTAGACAGGGGTTAAATGGAGCCACCCAATTTGCGGTTACATGTATCCGCCGCTCAAAGTTTGGAGGATAAAAGAAGAGGGGATGAAGGAAAAGAGTAAGAAAAGAGAGGGAGTTTTTTGTCGATAGTGTGTGTACATGTATCCGCCGACGGACCGATCCGGTCACTATTTAACCCCTGCATGCAGATTTGATACCAGCTGAGTGACTCGAAAACAATGAAGAAGAAGCCGGTACGGAAGAAGAAAGAAAACTTAAATCTTTGTTGAAGCAGCTAGTCTTTAAGTTATACTGTTTGATGAATAACACGAAAGTACGAGAGAAAGATACGAAATAATTTAATGTTGTACTTCTTTTGTTTGAAGCATGGGAAGCTGCAAGAGTTCAACGCTGTTTGGCCGCAAACATTCACGCAGAAAAGATTATTCGAGGATGTGAAGGAATTGATTGTGGTGAGTGAGAATTCATTTGAGTTTGTAATAAAAAAGGCTTCTGGTTAATTGACCTTTCTGATTTATAGTGTTAACAGATATTATGAATTGAAATAAAAAGGGGTACTTTTTTTGAGTTGCTGCATCGAGAAATGATTACGATCTGTATTAGAAATCGTCAGATTATCAGAACATATTCATTCCGGATATTTATTAACTGTCCAGGCAGTTATTTTTCTATGTGCAGAGAAGTCAATTGCTGCTAGAAGTCAAAAATGTTTGGTTCATCAACAATTTTTGACAGGAGCGAATCTTCTAGAGAGGCTCACCACCGGCACTTTTAACAATTTAACAGAAATTAACGGTTATTTGAGCTGAGAAGACTAGAATAAGTATAAGCTTTTCCTTTTCTAAATTTGCTTCTAGCTAGTTTTTTATGTTCGAGGATCTCTCGCTCGAAGAGTGGTTTTGTTTCAATTTTTGACAATTGAGAAGTAACCTTTTTAGGTTTATGGAATATGTTTTTCAGAGATAGTATGCAAGATACTAATGAATAAATGTGACATTCATGAAGGTTATGTAGTTGTGTTACCATAGTCTGCTCTCCATGGCTACAATGTCTCCATCGTGGCTTATGGGCAGACTGGCTCCGGAAAGACCTACACTATGCGAGGAAAAGAGGGCGAGGACGCTGGCATCATTCCAAGGTTTCTTCCTTGGCTATTATATTGACCGAAGAAGACCTTGCGAATTATGCCATCATACCGAAAGAAAGAACTATCACTCGTTACCTGAATTCAAACAAACTTCAAGCATTTACCGAGTTTTATCTTATATCTTCGATTATGGCGGATACACACACTCTATGTTGTAGAAAACTCATTTTTGCGCTGCTTAATTTTGGGAGCGCAAAACAGGAGGCCTTTGATCTTTCGCTGAATATTTTTCCATTTTCGATCGTCCATCGAATGAGTCGCAAAATATGTTTTCCAGGTCCGTCGCCTATCTTTATGTCGAAATGGAAAAGCTGAAGAAGATTGCATGGGCAGTACGTTATTAGAACCAGTTTTTGAGTCTCTACCTTTTGAAAGAATAAACTGGTTTTCTATAATTATTTTTAATTTAAAAAAAAAAGAAATTCTGGCTCTCGTTGGCAGCTTTAGACACATGGGAAATATCTTCTACTTGAGTGCTACCCATCGTCCAAAGAATTTTAGTAAATAAACCTTAATACATCACTTTTCATTGATATGAGTTTTTATTCCTGTAGCGACTTGAGCTTTTGTACTTTATCAATGACAAACTTATAGATTACCTGGTTATTCCTATGAAAAAATAGTTTGAAAGAAAGTAGGTGAGTATTTCGGTCGGTAACCCCAGAGAAAAAATAGCGAGATGAGCCAGAAATGTTGCTTATTTGAAGATCTCACTGGAAGGAGCTTTCTACGAAGTTTATGTAGATCAAGTCTTTGATCTTCTCAGTAGGAAACCGAGAGAAAAAGTGGAGGTGAGAAGTGATGAGTTTCGATTGATTTGTAGACGAAGTGAGTCGACGGTGAACAATTTGGACAATTTCATGCAGGGAATAATTCTATGTATTGTAAAAGTCAGATCGAATTAGACATATTTGATGAGCATGTAACGTATTGATTACAATCAATGACTTAGAAATTTTTTATAATCGATATATTACATTCGATTGTTGGTTGAATGTCGTCGGTGAAATGGTTGGAAACTAGAAGTTTATGAAGGAATAATCAGTGTCACAAAGTACAGCAAATTAGATGTAGTGAAGAGTTGGAATGCACCGCTCCATTCTTCTCACAATGATCAAAAAGACCGTAATTAGGATGAATGAAAAAAACGAATCAACCGATTTCATGAATAATATTGAGAATCGAACTAATGGTTTCTGAAAAAAGTTATTAATCGGTTGTTGGATTGCAGCTGACAGGAAACGGCTTGGAGACTTTGACTTGGCTGCCCCTGCAGAGCATGCAACAGGTAATTAGTGATAATAAGTTGTTGTTTCAATAGTCAATGCTCATGGATTGTTTTTGAAGATGGAAGACTTGCTGGCGCGATCAGATCAGCATCGCTCGACGGCAGCTACGAAGTGCAACGAGCACTCCTCTCGGAGTCACGCTGTCTTCTCCCTACGCATCAAGGCGGCCAACTCGGCCAGCGGTGAGTATTCCCGAAATTGCAGCGAGGCGAACATCTTTCACACTCTACCTTTCTCTTTATTATTGGTTCAAGTTATAGATTTGCTTAACATGCCATGCTTCCAAAACTTGCAATTGCCTAATCTTTCATAAATGAGAGTTCTGACGCCTATGTTAGACATTGTTTGTGCGATATGAGCTTGAGTTTTCTAATTCTCAGTAGAAAAATAGAGGAGTGGGTTAATGCAGCTTGAGTCTGCGTACGAATTCAGCCTGAGTTACAGGCGCGAAACTGACCTCTCAGCTGAATTTGGTAGATTTGGCGGGAAGTGAGCGCCAGAAAGAGAGCGGTGCCGAAGGGCAGAGACACAAGGAGATGGTCGCCATCAATGCGTCTCTCTTGGCACTCAAGAACGTCATCAGGTCTCTCTACCTCAAGGTACAGTTAGCAGCTTTCAACAGACTGATCTCGTTCAAACATTCAAGCCAAGATTCCTGTTTTCTTAGCCAAACTTGTAAAAGTATGTAATGTATTGAAAGTTCAGAATAAGAAAAGTTCGAGCAAAAGGAAGAGTCGGCTGAAAGCGGGCTCTTTCTTACGAGTCGGAAAAGAAATTTATATGTCAGTAAGACTATTCATAAAAGTACGGCCCGCGAAGAGATATCGATGGTGAAAAAAAAGTGTTCTAAAAGCAGAAAACTGTTATTTTTGGTGAGCGCGCAGATTAAACTCGCTTTGCAGGTAAACCATGTGAACAAGAGATGTTTCAAGTTTCAAGTTTTATTATCACGCAATACCCCATCAAGCTCTATTCTACATACATTGTAGAATAGAGCTTGATGGGGTATTGGGGAAGGTTTAGTTTGGAAGAAGTTTGATGAGCTATGGGTTGAAGAGCCTGGAAGCAGGGGTTTTGTGAATGTGAGAATAAGAAGAAGGATATTTGAAAAAAAGAGCGAGAAGTGAGTAAAGTCCTTACCCAGGTAGGACATTCGGGACTTTTCAGCTAGCTCAACACTCATACAAATGGCTAGCTGGGATTGTTTGAATTCTAGCTGTATTCGCTCAGACCTGCTTCATAAAGTTTCAAGTTAGCAGTTTAGTCTTGCATCAAAACATCAAATATGGTAGCTTAGTTTTTTCTGGTGTATTTATGAGTGACCAGAAAATTTTAACAATTTTTTCCAGCAAACCCACGTGCCGTACCGCAACAACCTGCTTACGAGAATCCTAAAGGTTTTCATTCGAGTTTTTCCATTAAATATCCATTTGTAATTTGTCCATTAAATGATGAATGAGCAAAAAGTATACCATTGTTGAGTTTGGATTTGAACGCGCATTGTGTCGAATTTCAACGAATTGATGAAACGCACAAAAATACACGCTTTTTTATAAGTTGTTTTTTTCCCTACAAGCACCATTGTTTCCAAAAAATGTTGATAGTAGGCAGTCAAAATAACTGACGAACTCACGAGGGAGTTTCGATATTTCTCATATAACTGCCTCAACTCGGGTTAAAGTGGATGGGAGGGCGGGGTTTATTATAACAATTCCGTTTGAAATTAGGCCTTTATTTATCGGATTCTGTGGGTTTTTAGCCCAGACGATTTCTGTTCCCCTGTGACCTCGGATGTTTTCCAGGACTCACTCGGAGGTGGGAGCTCTAAATGCATGGTTATGGTGATGTTGAACCCTGCGCTGGCCAACATTGGAGAGACCAAGAACAGTTTGGAGTTTGCGACCGAGGTGAGCAATTAGCCTGGAAATATTTTAGCTCGACGAGGTTTTATAAGATCTGGCAAGGGTCCACTGATGAACTGGAAGGAAAAAGGCCTGGTATTGCTCGAATATCTCACTGTAGAAAGCGAGCGATTGACGAGGCAGGAGGTAAAATGGACTAAGAAGCCATCGAAAGGGAGGGAGTAAGGATTAGCTAAGTTCTGATCCAGAAGACAATTCGGTTTAAAACTTTTGTCCTTTTTTAAAACTTTCATTGTTTCAAACTTTTATTCTCGAAAAAGTTTTGAACTTCGATAGTAGTTTCATCCTTTTCACTGATAAAGAAGATATGTATATATAACTAAATCGATTCGTGCAGAGAAGTATGCATTTTTGTTTTTGAAGATATCAGCTTTCCAGATGAGCTCAACGAGGATCGGTGTCGCAAAAAAGTTCGAAACGTGAAGGGATCACTGGGATGTTTCGGACGAATCTTTTTCTGACCACAATTGTATTTAGAAATAATGAAATTCTCCGCAGCTGTAGGTGTTCTATAAACTAAGTTATAACGAGTTCAATGCATCCTCCAATTCCTTGTATCCATTTGTGGCTCTTATTGAAACATAGGTGTGTAAGGCAGTTCAGATAGCTCTGATTTTCTGCTGTCTCTACGTGCTATCTTATATAAGATAGCACGTCACGCTCTCTTTTCACTTTCTGTTTTTTCTTTGATACCATTGTTCACAACACTTTTTACAAGTCAGCTTAACAATTATTTTACGAACTCAGTAGCAACTTTTTCAGGTTTAAAAAAAAATGTTTTTCGGCTTACAATTAAGCAAATGTTGCGTTAGCGAGGCCGTGCGCTTTTGGAAAGAGACTGTATTAAACATGGTTTTAGCACGTTTTCTTTTTTAGGCATCGAGCAAAATGTTAGAGACGCAGACAGTACCTAGGCGAAATATTGCATTTGATTGAATAGAACCGATGAACTTGACTAAAACAAGCAACTGTGATTGATGAAACTAGAGTACCGATGAGTGTACATACAAAACTGAAAACTGGTGGTCACAGGAGACGAGTAATGGGCACTTCTTTAAATGATTCATTCATTCTTTATTCCAAGCATGTAGGTATTTGAGACAAAAGAAAATTACTGATAAACATGATGAAAGGTTTATCATTAGTTTTTCGCTTTCTTTTTTTGATGCACTTTCATCCCGTAAATTACAACAATTTGAGCCGATGCCTCTCAAAAATATTGTTCTCAAGCCGTACAGCCGCATCAGTGTGAACAGTAAAATGTTAAACCGATACTGCTATTCCATGTACAAAAAGCATGCATGACAGGCTCACTTGAATTACTCACCTTCTTCCGATAAAAATAGTAAAGTTGAAATTGTAACTCATGACAGAAGGAAGAAAGTTTTATAATCGCAGAACAGTACGAATATATTTTTTTCAGGGCTCTTCATCGCCTATGTGGTCACCTAGAACAGTTTTAAGCAAAAAGTTTTATAATTATAACTTCAAAAGCGTATGTCCAGATAACATATTGATAACATCAAAAGAACGAAAGTTATTGCTCTAAATCATGTTTCGAAAATTTAAAGCAAAGTTATTCATTCACTCATTCACTAGCTCTTCAGTTTATATGTACAGACAGTACCAGTTGTTCTTGAAAAACTGATTATGAAAATTTATTTGCAAATCTATAAAACGGAACGCCTAGTTATTTAATTTAAATTGAAAACGATAGCTAAATTGAATTATAACATTTGTTCGAACGAAAAATATTTGGTTTGTTTGAACCGGAACGAGAAACTGACAAGAGTTATTCAATCATTTAGAACAAACATACGAGTTAATTTACAATATGTTCACATATATCAGATTCAAAATCATGTATCATGAAACCGATAAGTATTATTTTTGCCGTGACCCGGAGCGAATGACTTTCGCAAATAAAACTTCTACGGTATTTAGAGTTAGGCCTTGAGACATGTGAATCGATATTCCCCAGGCCAAACACAGAGGAAGCTGCGCCCTGCTGCCTGCGTCCTTCGCTTCACCCACAGCGGAACGGCCGGATCTCCACATCTTCCCCGGTAGACTTGAAGGTAACGTCTCTTAAAGGGTCCTCTCTCTCAACCCTCTCTCTCTCAGCGCTCACTCACTCGCCCTCTATCTCACCCCTCTCTCTCTCAACCCTCTCTATCTCTCTAAGCCCTCTCTCTCACCCCTCTTTCTCTCTCTCACTCCTCTGTCTCTCACCCCTCTCTCTCATCCACCTCTCCTATCAACCTACACACTCAGCGGCCCCATAGGGCGTGCGAGCGACTCTTCAGCGGCGCATGTAAACATGCCACAGTGGGAGTTTCAAAATTGGTCCCTTCAGTCCTGTTCCCTTTCGGGAAGGAGCGGGAAGTGCCCGACTTCTCCAAAGAAGAGCTCAATCAAACACTGACAGCATGAAGAATTTTTTTGCCTTTTATACCCTTCCACCCCCCCCCCTCTCCCGCACGTAGATAGATCCCGCACGTAGATTATGTAAAAATAGAGACTCTTCTTTCTTCCTCTCCTTTTCTCAGCCTCTCTCAAGGGGTGTGTGAGGGACTGTTAGAAGTAAGAGGTAATTGACAAATAGACTTTGACAGACTTTCTGAAATTTACATATCAATCGACTCCTTCTCATTTTCGAAGCACGTTGACCAGATTTTTCAAAGTATGGCGGGACTGAGTTTTGTCTTTTTTTCTCTTCAGTTTCTTGAACATGCTTTCTCCATGAAATTATATTATGAATGCATTGAATAACTCTCAAAAACTTTCTTTGAACAAATTTTAAACCGATTATTTCTACAAAAAAGTCTTTTTACAGCTCTTCTAATAATGAAAATCCTTCTTATAAGGCGCATCTTGTAAGAATGCGGCGCAGACGTGCGAGGACGACTTTGCTGCAAAGCTCGCAATCTTTCACATCATAGGTCATCAGCACTGTTTAGAATTTTCAAAACGACTTTAGTTTGAGTGGGACGGTCTAGAATTTTGAGAAACTCCCCTGCTCTACCCTTCACTTCTAGCTCACTTCTCATTATTCCACCTTTTTTTTTCTGAGAGACGTCGTTTCAAAGGAATTTTTTGAGCTATGAATCATAGGAAGAAACCAGATTTTTCAAAGTATGGCGGGACTGAGTTTTGAAAAATCTGCGAGCCCTGCTGCAGGTCATACGAAATGGAGTCACGAATGGCTAAAAACTAATCAAAAGGGGCGAAGTCACGAATGGCTAAGAACTAATCAAAAGGAGCGGAGTCACGAATGGCTAAGAACTAATCAAAAGGGGCGTACTAGTTTTATACGGGGTCTCCTACCGTTAAAAGGTTCTAAAAACGGGAAGATTTTTTACACAGACCATTCAATGACCATACCATAGACCCGAATACAGTCTTGAAGTCTTGGCCCTTCTACCCTGTCATGGTCATAAGCCAACGGAACGGCCATTAGCGCCACGGTCACCCTGTCTCTTGATTTTCTTGTCTCTTTAAAAACACCGAAAGTAACCACTTTCTGTGATTTACCTATTTTTACTGCAATTTAGAAACAAAGAAGGTAGGTTTTTGATTCAGGGTGGCAGGAAAATTAGTAAATCGCCGAAAGTGGTTACTCTCGGTGTTTTTGGAGACAAGAAAATCAGGAGACAGGGTGAATGCGCCCATAGGTAAAATATGTCTTGATTTTCCAATAGGTCGATCGCTGAAGTAGGCTAAAAGTTTCACTTTTAGCTTTACGAAACCAGTTGAGGCCGAGTTATGACCAATTAAACGTTATGGTATCACGACTATTCACGCCCGGACAATTCACTCCTACGACAATCCACTCCGGAGCGAGCGTGCACACAACTTCACCGCTTGATATCTTTCACGAAGCTAGTTTTTGAAAAGAAAAACTTTACATTTTATTTTTGATAAACATTGAGCTTCACAAAAATTTTATTTTGTGAAAGTGTCCGTCGTCGGGAGTCGGGAGTGAATTGTCCGTCGGGAGTGAATTGTCCGGGAGTGAATAGTCATGGAACCGATATATCGAATTGAAACGCTGAGAGTGGAAAGAAAAACATAAGTTTGATTTTTTTTGTGTGGACTTAACCCATGTTTTGGGTAATCTTCTTACGGTCTTAATATGCTTTCCAACAGCATGAAGATCAGCCACGGAGATCGTCAGTCTTCGGTCTCTTCCATCTATTCTTCTTCCAACTCTTGCTCGTCAACCTTAACGGACAGGTCTTTTCCACCAAGTCTTGCCTCTCAACCCCGGGTCACCGCCCTTTCAATAGTTGGTAGTTCATACTCAATCTGGTAACGATTAACCGAAATCACACATCACCATTGAGGAATTGGATGTCAGCCTCTTTTCTATTTCGAGATGATCAGTGATTCTTTTTTGTCTCAGCTTTTACTCTACATCTGTTCACTTCTATCGATATCGTGGTTAAGGAAGATGCAAGTCGCTTGATCGATTTGAAGGCAGGGCTTCGAGAGTCCTGCGAGAAGTTCGGACTGGTGAAGGAGGTCGTCGTGTATGATGTTAGTTGAAAAACGAGAAAAATGCGTTGCTATGATTCGGATGAGCACTGGACTTTTTAAAGTTTTTATTGAGATCAAGTGTAAAACGGGGCTTTTCTTCTTTAGGTATATCAATTTCTTTCAACTAGGTTTCTTTCTAGTTATTGATATCTAAGAAGGTGCCTAAACTTGAGAGGGATAAAATCTTTTTCATCAACAACTAAATTAATCTCTGAATGGTCGAAAAGTTGATAAATTCCTATACTTTGAGAGAAGCGAAAAAGAAGTTGATGGGCTAAGCGAGTTTTCTTCAGTAACCGGTGTATGCTATTACATTTGCCAGTCATGTTCCCATATCAGCATCAATATTCGTTCAGAACCACCCGGAGGGTATCGCTTCTGTCTCCTTCGACACGACGATGTCATCGGATGAGGCGGTCCGAATGCTGAACGGTCGCATCGTGAGGGGCCGGAGACTCGAAGCCTTCCTCTGGGACGGAAAGACCAAGTACAACGTTAGTAAAAGTCATGATCCGTTTTTTAATCAGGGTGTTTCTTTAACTCACACTGCGGGTTAATTATATGCGTTATTCAAAAAAGGCTAATGATACGATTTCTATTTTTGCATCCGTTTTCTATTTTTCATTCAATGCTTTCGCTCTCTCTAGTCTACATTTCTCTCATGAATTAGTCTTGTTGATCTACACGCTTGCTTGGCAGGTTTTTAGAAACAGTCTGAACTCTGTAGATTCAATCAGTCTTCATTCACTTAGATTTTGCATAAAGAAGTTGCTCAAAATGACGTCGCTAACCCTCACGTTCAATTTTTTAAGGTGAAAGTAGATCATTACTTTTTACTGTGACATTGCGTCCGATTGTTTATAAAAAAGAGCTGTGGTGCGCAATCTTAAACATTAATAAGAAATTGAATTATCACTTGCTCTCCAAAAAAGGCAGCTTTTTACGTGGAGGGCAGAGACAAGGAGCGAGTGGAGAGGAAGGCAGAGAAAGAGAGAGAGGAGGAAGAGGCGGCTGCAGAGAAGGCAGGCGAGGACAGAGACGCAGAGAAAGAGACAGAAGATGAAGATACTTCAGAGAAAGCAGGCGAAGAGAGAGACGCAGAGAAAGAGACAGAAGATGAAGAGACCGCTGTTCAAAAAGAAGGCGGAGGAGTCACAACAGATAATCAAATAGTTGTAAGCGAAGGAGATGGTGAAACTGCTTGATTGAAAAGTGTTTTTGATGTATAATTTTGAACTCCGGTTGTTTGAAGCATATTCATTCCCTTTCAAATTTTATGTATACCAGTGAATTTACACATTATTAAATATTTTCTGCAGATAACTCTTGAATGTGCAAGTATACAAGAGATTCAATGCATTCACAGAGCAAAAGGGAAAAGAACGAAGAATTTCCTTATCCGTGGAAAAAAAACAAGTATCTCATCAACAAGCATAATCTTTCAAATATATCATATTACAAAAATAAACTGGGGGGAATAACGTTGAGAGCGATAGGGTATCAGTAGAAATTTAAGGCACAGTCCAGAAAGTTTCAATTTTAGATGAATGTGGCGTGGAATGAAAAGAGATTGACCAATCCAAACATGAAATAAAATGTAAAAAGCCAAATATATATTAGATTACTACAAACTTATGACTTGGCACACAGAACTGTCTATGCATTTCTAAATAACTATCTGCAAATTAGGGTTAATTAGCTAATTGACACTTTTTCATAAATTTAATTACTATGCTCATCTAAGTGCACTTGGGATGGTTTTTGATACTAGGATATTCCCAACAAAATCAGAGAATCACTGCGAGAATACTTCAGGTTACCAGTGGATTAATACTAACTCCATTTCAAACCACTCGGGATACTCATTAAAGTCAGATTGGAATGAGAAACGCCGCAAATTGAGCGTATTTTGTGACTAAAAATGGGGAGGTTCTACTAAGTTGCTCAAGGAAAATGGGGAATTTTTGAAGAAGGGTTTAAAAAAGCTTCATAATGAGTTGAGAGTAATCTCAACTCATGATGAAATGTATTCGCTTCGGAAAACAAGATCCTCTCTCATTCTGGGAAGTCTGCTAACTTTAAACGGGGCTCGTCTTTTTCATACGGCACTTGTATTTTTTCTCCGCTCCTCCATGAGTCTGCAGGCGGTTCTGACCTGTTCCCGAGTCACCGCCCGCTCCCATTCCGAGCAGAGGACGACGTGACTCACCGAGAGACGACGCGTCGTCGAAACTTGGCTGCTCACTCGTGCCTCCGCCTGCAATACTAGGCGTGACTTGCGGAGGACTCTTTTGACCAGGACTCTCTCTCATCAAGACTGAATTCATTCTATTTTCATCCCTTTCTTCAAAAGTCGCCGGGAGATGGCTCTTATAGGGGGGTTTCATTTTTATTTTTTCAGTAATTTTCTTATTCGAAATAACTGGCATAAGATTTTTTTGGCTAGTTCTAATTCCCAAAAACTAAGTAGAACTATATCAGATATGGATCTGGAACTGGTAATCAGTTTTTTGATCAAGTCCTCGACAACCACATAAAACAGCTGTAAATTAGAGTATACCCTACTCCTCGCTGATCTCAAGCAACGGATTTTTATACCGAGCAGAGGAGCGGATTGTTCGCAGAAACTTGTGCAAAAAGAGTGTAGTGTGACGGGAACTGAACCCGTGACCCGTTCCGGGCGAATGCTCTTCTGACTGAGCTATACATGCACACAAAATAATTCACATTTTAAGGCCCATACAACACAGCTACACAAGGATGTAATTAGTCAGTAAAGTAGCCAGGAGGGCCAGAATATCGCTTGGTACCTGTGCCCGGTTGAGTCCATCCCTCTGCTGCACTCGGCGAATTCCTTCGTCTCTCTCGCAGAAGACCGTCCACAGCTCATGGAGATGCGTGTGCCAGCCGGCTTCCACTAGGGCCGCCGCGTCCACAAAAACCACGCTACCTCAACGAAGGTTTCATTCTAATAAGTCCAAAAAGTAAACAGAGGCCCACCGAGAGCTAAAACTTGCGTGACCCGCCGGTACTGATTTGAAATAACTTTGTGAGAGGTTAAAATGTCTTCTGAACGGGAATAGGGTTCGCCACGGAAGGGAATAGGGTTCGCCACGGAAGGGAATAGGGTTCGCCACGGAAGGGAATAGGGTTCGCCACGGAAGGGAATAGGGTTCGCCACGGAAGGGAATAGGGTTCGCCACGGAAGGGAATAGGGTTCGCCACGGAAGGGAATAGGGTTCGCCACGGAAGGGAATAGGGTTCGCCACGGAAGGGAATAGGGTTCGCCACGGAAGGGAATAGGGTTCGCCACGGAAGGGAATAGGGTTCGCCACGGAAGGGAATAGGGTTCGCCACGGAAGGGAATAGGGTTCCCCACGGAAGGGAATAGGGTTCGCCACGGAAGAGAATAGGGTTCGCCACGGAAGGGAATAGGGTTCGCCACGGAAGGGAATAGGGTTCGCCACGGAAGGGAATAGGGTTCGCCACGGAAGAGAATAGGGTTCGCCACGGAAGGGAATAGGGTTCGCCACGGAAGGGAATAGGGTTCGCCACGGAAGGGAATAGGGTTCGCCACGGAAGGGAATAGGGTTCGCCACGGAAGGGAATAGGGTTCGCCACGGAAGGGAATAGGGTTCGCCACGGAAGGGAATAGGGTTCGCCACGGAAGGGAATAGGGTTCGCCACGGAAGGGAATAGGGTTCGCCACGGAAGGGAATAGGGTTCGCCACGGAAGGGAATAGGGTTCGCCACGGAAGGGAATAGGGTTCGCCACGGAAGGGAATAGGGTTCGCCACGGAAGGGAATAGGGTTCGCCACGGAAGGGAATAGGGTTCGCCACGGAAGAGAATAGGGTTCGCCACGGAAGGGAATAGGGTTCGCCACGGAAGGGAATAGGGTTCGCCACGGAAGAGAATAGGGTTCGCCACGGAAGGGAATAGGGTTCGCCACGGAAGGGAATAGGGTTCGCCACGGAAGGGAATAGGGTTCGCCACGGAAGGGAATAGGGTTCGCCACGGAAGGGAATAGGGTTCGCCACGGAAGGGAATAGGGTTCGCCACGGAAGAGAATAGGGTTCGCCACGGAAGGGAATAGGGTTCGCCACGGAAGGGAATAGGGTTCGCCACGGAAGGGAATAGGGTTCGCCACGGAAGGGAATAGGGTTCGCCACGGAAGGGAATAGGGTTCGCCACGGAAGGGAATAGGGTTCGCCACGGAAGGGAATAGGGTTCGCCACGGAAGGGAATAGGGTTCGCCACGGAAGAGAATAGGGTTCGCCACGGAAGGGAATAGGGTTCGCCACGGAAGGGAATAGGGTTCGCCACGGAAGGGAATAGGGTTCGCCACGGAAGGGAATAGGGTTCGCCACGGAAGGGAATAGGGTTCGCCACGGAAGGGAATAGGGTTCGCCACGGAAGGGAATAGGGTTCGCCACGGAAGGGAATAGGGTTCGCCACGGAAGGTAGAAATTGACCATTCAACACCTCAACAAGAGCATTATATATATATATAATATATATCATCAAATGATTCCTTTTTCAATCGCTGTATGAAAGTTGAAAACGGTAAAATTGGTAACGTTGCTCTGAAGAGTCCTGGTAGACCATTTAACAACTCAGCCTCATTATTCAAAAACAGTTTGATAGATAACGAGGCCAAACAAGAGATAACGGAGTGAATAATTTTCAGAAAAGAGTGAGTGAAGAATTAGAGCGTTTGAAAAAAAAACAAATCAAAAAAGTTGCAAATCAAATCGAATCAAAACAACCGTAAACAAAAAAGATGATAAGAAAATACCGGTAATTTGACCCCAACTTTCAGTTTAGCAGCACTAAAAAGGAAACTTGAGGCATTAAATATGGATATCAAGCTGTGAAGTCACACATGAACCACCAGTTTTGATAATTAAAAAAAAAACTTAGTCAGGTTTTGGATCTTATGTTTTATTTAGTCCAACCAAAACATAGCGTGCCTGCGGAACGCGTTTTTGAATTAATAGGATGTAAGTTTCAAACGGAGCAATGTGGAACCTGGCTCTGCCGCCGCAAACGCTTCATCGACCTTTGCCAGGATCGCCGGCCAGACAATGATGTCCAACAGATGCAACTTGTCCTTGAGTGCAATTCGCCGTTAAATACCGCTGATCGCACACCATCATAAAATTAGGAAACAAGAGACTAACCGGGTGCTTGAATACCATTTCGCCAAGAAGTTTTCTGTCCAATACTCCGTCGGTTACTGTACCCGGGAAGGTGTCGCCCAGTCTGCTCACCAACGCGTCGTCAGTCTTGTAGATAGTGTTCACCAATTCATCACAATCGATCACCTGATGGAGGGGAGGGTATTTTTAAAAAAAAATGATATGCATTCAATTCTTAGCGAACTTGCGATATACCCGGAGACCCAACAACTCGTTCATATACAAAAAAGGATTCTACAGATTAGTACTGCAAGCTATACAGTAATAATCGTACATTGGGCTTTGACTTCCGCGCACCTTTCTTCGCTTAGTTCCGAAAGGTAACGTTTCTTACATACCGCAGAAGTAGCGCATAGAGTCAAAAGATGTGGGAAGAGTATGTTTTGGAGAAAGATCGATTTCGTGCGATGAAAAATATAGTATGTCATACGAAAAGCTAATACTTAGCTCTTTTGAGCAACGCATAGATTTTAAACACAGCGCGGGTTATTGGTACACCCTGTTAAAAGTTTTTTTAAAAAATCAGAACCTTGTAGCCAGCTTCTTGAAGGTCTTTGGAGATATGACTTTTGCCTGAGGCAATCCCTCCCGTCAGTCCAATTGTGTAGACTGGGAAGTGATTAGGATTCTTGTTGGGTGGGCGCAGTAGGGTTCCCAGCAGCTGCCTATAATTTTGAGCGTATGAGATCCTATACTACTGTAATTTGAATCTTCGGCATCAATTGAAGTTTAACTTTTTGTTAATACTGCGGATTTACAGCTGAACCTTAACAATTAAGGGGTGAACAATCAAGTCCAAAAGAAAGGCGTAATAGACCAGCTTCAAACTGCTTTATACGTGCTCTAATAAGTTCAATAAAAGTAGAAATCAACCAATGCTGAGAGAAAAAGTTTAGAGGCAGTGCTTGTTGAGCGCAAAATATTCATTAATTAAGAGTATTGCGATTATGCATGTATTATGAATATGGTAAATTAAGGTTGGTGACGCTAGAGGACTCAAGATTATGAATATGGTAAATTAAGGTTGGTGACGCTAGAGGACTCAAGATACACATAAAAAAAACTGGGTTTTGCCTATGAGTTAAGTCAACGAATGGTGACATTTTCTGAGCCTTCTTTCATGAGAATTTCGCGACATAACTCTATGTTCTTTGTAAAACCCACATGTTAAAATTTTTTAAAGTCTTTTTCGTCCTTGTTCCCGCCTCGAGGCAGGGGTTCGGGTGAAACGAACTCGCACATTAGTAGTGGACACTACCAGGCTGCCACGTCCGGAAATATTGCTTGCAGTGATGTTATCCATAGCTCACTAAACTTGTATTATTTTTCCCGGTAGCCCGCTCGGTCATCAAGGAAAATAGAGAATATGACAGAAGTTGATCCCAAAAAATTGAATGTATACAAGTGAGCAAAATTTCGAATGTCAAAGTCCGTGACCGGAGTGCGGCTTCGGCTATGCAAAAAAAAATGAATTGACTTTGTAGAACATACCAAACATTCTCTTAAACCCCATCGATCGCTAAGGGCCACATGGAAAACAAATTATCAGCACATCCTGGTGAGCTATGATGTTATCGATTGGATAATACGTCACCTGCGCCTGGAAGAAGAAGAAAGCTTCGTCTCCCCTAGCAAGGCATCCTCGCCTCCAATCATAGGTATGCGATCCAGCTTCAGCTCCGGCATTCCGCGCTCCTGCAAGTACTACAACTCTCGACTCGGATCAGGGGTTAAATGGAGCCGCCCAATTTAGGTTTACATGTATCCGCCGCTAAAAGTTTGGAGGACAAAAGAACAGGGGATGAAGAAAAAGGGTAAGAAAAGAGGGAGTTTTTTGTCGTTAGTGTGTGTACGTGTATCCGCCGACGAGACCGATCCGGTCACTATTTAACCCCTGACTCGGATACACTAGCTTCTACAGTCCTTCCATTAATATCGTCCTCCTTCTAACACATTTATGCATCTTCAAAAAAAGGACTCCCACATTGAATAACTCCCCTCACATTTACTGCTATCCTCTTCATCAGAATCATGGTTCACAAAAAGTCTAGTCTAACTGTTGAAAACTTAGAAATAACGACCGCTTATCGAGCGGGGGAGTCTGGAATAATGAGATGCGAGCTAGAGGTTAAGAGCGGTGAAGGGAGAGCTAGTCATTATTCTAGACTTCATTGCTCAAAGAATGGTAGTTTAAAAACAATCTCAACAGTTCTGGCGACCTAAGCTCAGACTTTCTCAGGAAAACATATCAATTTGGTACTAAGATTAGATCGTCACAGTTTCACCCTCTCTGCTGTGTTACACTAACAGTGACTAAAAGAGCAGCCACTGGTCTGCCAATCAAGTCCTGGTCAGGGGTTAAATAGTCATGTCAGACCTTCAGTCGGCGGGCCTCTGTTTTTCCAAATCATAACAGGGGACCTTTATGTATAACACACAAAAAAATTTTTCGCGGGCCTCTGTTTTTTTTTATCATAAGGAGAGACCCTTATGTGAAAAATTTTTTCCCGCTTTTGGCGGGCGTCTGTACCCTTTTCTTGCACACTAAAAAACCCTTGCACACTAAAAAACCCCTGGTCCTGGTTTGATGACTTTTTTCTCTTTCACCACATATCTTCAAATACAACGGTCCTGGTTTGATGACTTTTTTCTCTTTCACCACATATCTTCAAATACAACGGTCCTGGTTTGATGACTTTTTTCTCTTTCACCACATATCTTCAAATACAACGGTCCTGGTTTGATGACTTTTTTCTCTTTCACCACATATCTTCAAATACAACGGTCCTGGTTTGATGACTTTTTTCTCTTTCACCACATATCTTCAAATACAACGGTCCTGGTTTGATGACTTTTTTCTCTTTCACCACATATCTTCAAATACAACGGTCCTGGTTTGATGACTTTTTTCTCTTTCACCACATATCTTCAAATACAACGGTCCTGGTTTGATGACTTTTTTCTCTTTCACCACATATCTTCAAATACAACGGTCCTGGTTTGATGACTTTTTTCTCTTTCACCACATATCTTCAAATACAACGGTCCTGGTTTGATGACTTTTTTCTCTTTCACCACATATCTTCAAATACAACGGTCCTGGTTTGATGACTTTTTTCTCTTTCACCACATATCTTCAAATACAACGGTCCTGGTTTGATGACTTTTTTCTCTTTCACCACATATCTTCAAATACAACGGTCCTGGTTTGATGACTTTTTTCTCTTTCACCACATATCTTCAAATACAACGGTCCTGGTTTGATGACTTTTTTCTCTTTCACCACATATCTTCAAATACAACGCTTGCACACTACGCTCTCCCTCGCCTAACAATGGCCTAGGCCTTAAAAAATTGCAATTTCTTTTTTCGAATAAAAAAGGACAAAAGGAATAACAGTGAAGAAGATGAGAATAAGGTAGAATAGAGATGCTACCCATGTAGATTTAGAGAAGAAAAACACCAGAATCAGAAGAGTGCTCACTAGGGAAAGTTTAGTCGCGATGCGGTGTAAAGCGCGAGAAAATGATTATTCTTTCTCGGGTTCTCAGTTCTAGCAGTTACTAACAACCTTCTCAGTTCTAGCAGTTACTTACAACCTTCTCAGTTCTAGCAGTTACTAACAACCTTCTCAGTTCTAGCAGTTACTAACAACCTTCTCAGTTCCAGCAGTTACTTACAACCCACCGAAACGTTAATCGGGCCCAGTCATAGCCCAGTCGATCAAAAATCCCAGGAAACTTTGTGTTTTGGAAACATACCAAGTTCTTGTGATGAAAAATACAGATTGTTCAACAATTAAAAACTTTTGATCACTAGCTGTTTTTGAATAGCGCACAGGGATCAAAAGTGAACGTTTAGAAGAACTTTTAAAAGGGCCCAGTCATCAGCCCCCCCCCCCTTGTGTGCGCTGCGCGATATATAAAAAGAAGTGGGAAAAGCGGAACACAATTAGAAGAGGAAAATAAGGGAAAGAGAATTGAAGAAGAAGATAAGGTAGAACATAGTCAACGTTGACACAGGGGTTAAATGGAGCCGCCCAATTTGGGTTTACATGTATCCACCGCTCAAAGTTTGGAGGAAAAAAGAAGAGGGGATGAAGGAAAAGGGTAAGAAAAGAGAGGGAGTTTTTGTCAATAGTGTGTGTACATGTATCCGCCGACGGGACCGATCCGGTCACTATTTAACCCCTGTCAATAGTGTCTGTACATGTATCCGCTGACGGGACCGATCCGGTCATTATTTAACCCCTGTCAATAGTGTGTGTACATGTATCCGCCGACGGGACCGATCCGGTCAATATTTAACCCCTGTCAATAGTGTGTGTACATGTATCCGCCGACGGGACCGATCCGGTCACTATTTAACCCCTGTCAATAGTGTGTGTACATGTATCCGCCGACGGGACCGATCCGGTCAATATTTAACCCCTGTCAATAGTGTGTGTACATGTATCCGCCGACGGGACCGATCCGGTCACTATTTAACCCCTGTCAATAGTGTGTGTACATGTATCCGCCGACGGGACCGATCCGGTCACTATTTAACCCCTGTCAATAGTGTGTGTACATGTATCCGCCGACGGGACCGATCCGGTCACTATTTAACCCCTGTCAATAGTGTGTGTACATGTATCCGCCGACGGGACCGATCCGGTCAATATTTAACCCCTGTCAATAGTGTGTGTACATGTATCCGCCGACGGGACCGATCCGGTCACTATTTAACCCCTGTCAATAGTGTGTGTACATGTATCCGCCGACGGGACCGATCCGCTCACTATTTAACCCCTGTCAATAGTGTGTGTACATGTATCCGCCGACGGGACCGATCCGGTCACTATTTAACCCCTGTCAATAGTGTGTGTACATGTATCCGCCGACGGGACCGATCCGGTCAATATTTAACCCCTGTCAATAGTGTGTGTACATGTATCCGCCGACGGGACCGATCCGGTCACTATTTAACCCCTGTCAATAGTGTGTGTACATGTATCCGCCGACGGGACCGATCCGGTCAATATTTAACCCCTGTCAATAGTGTGTGTACATGTATCCGCCGACGGGACCGATCCGGTCACTATTTAACCCCTGTCAATAGTGTGTGTACATGTATCCGCCGACGGGACCGATCCGGTCAATATTTAACCCCTGTCAATAGTGTGTGTACATGTATCCGCCGACGGGACCGATCCGGTCACTATTTAACCCCTGTCAATAGTGTGTGTACATGTATCCGCCGACGGGACCGATCCGCTCACTATTTAACCCCTGCGTAGAAATGCACGCGCCAACATAGCAGGTCCGGTTATTATTCCACTCCTGCGAGCGCATAGATTTTACCCGCAGTGCGGGTAAGATGAACACTCTGTTTCAGTTGCATACCTTTCTCTTCACATTCACAGCTTCGCCGCCCTTGAGAGTCTCCTCGCTCACAACAATCGCCTGGAGCGTCTCGTCAACGATGGCCGGTCCATAGGGGTCTTCGATTGGTTCGGTGGAGCACTCAATCGAGGAGACTGACGAAATGAACTCACGCACCGCTTGTTGCCGTTTGTGCACTGGCTCGATAAGCTCCCACAGTTTCTTTTCTGAAGATACAACAACTCTTTCTTTCTTGTATTTTATTGCGGTTCTTGCCATTAATTACTTTTTTTTGTTTATGTTGAGAAAGAAATACGAGAATTTAAGCATAAACATACAAATTCACTGTTTCTACGCTATTTTAAAATTTCTGTTCCGCCCCTGCTCAGACAGAATTTTGTAGCGCGGAGGGACTCCAAACCTATAATTGCACGAAAAAAAGCTTTCATAACCACAATTCATTAATAGCACGCACACAATACGGAGGTGAAGTTCTGAATAACTTTTATAATTCGTTATCGATTCCAAATGTATAAAAAACACCAACTTAAAAAAAAAAACTAAGAATATTTCAAATATCCCACGAGTGTGTACACTATTTGTGTTGTTCCGCTTTTCCCTCTTCCCCCTTCTATCGCTCTATCTCTATCATGAGTCTATCAGAAAAAACAAAGAAGAGTAATAAAAAAAAGAGAGGAGAGAGAGAGTGTGGGCTTGTAACGCTGGAGGGTCGAGAGCTTCAACGACATCCTCCAGTGTCTCGCGAAGGAAGATCTACCCGTTGGGCAAGACAACAACAACAACATGAGTCTTCCCCCTTCTATCGCTCTATCTCTATCATGAGTCTAATATACCTTGATTTTTCAATAGGTCGATCGCTAAAGTATGCTAAGAATTTCCACTTTTAACTTGACGAAACCGGTTGAGGCCGAGTTATAACTAGAGATATGTTTTATTTTTGTAAAGGAATGAAGACTGTTTCACTATCACTTTCTGCTGAGAAAACTCTGATACATTCATTTCGAGTGAGAAAGAGGGTCGGTAGGTCAGTCGGTCGCCATAGAAATTGTTTTTGCCAGTTGGCAGTTTACCTATGATCTCTATCCACCTCTATATATTGATTGAAAGACTTCCATTTCTTGAAGACATGTTAATATATCATAAAATTGTTTCATGAATGCAAGAAACTTTGTTATGATCATGTATAAATACAACATATGCGGTTCAGATGACAAGGGTTGGTACCAACTATGTATCATGGGTCCATCCAAGACGCCGCAGATGATGTGCTCCCTGGCCATGAGCACCGCGTGCGAGAGCAGGCTCTTGTGGCCATTGTGGAGGCGGTCGAAGGTTCCGCCCAGGCAAACGCGGGTGAATGGAGCGGAAGGTGGAGTTGCCAGCTCTGTCAACCTTTAGACATTTCAAATGGTCATACTCCACACTTTCTGCACAAAGAGAGGTCTTACTAGCATCAGAGCACTTCATAAAGAGAAATGCCCAAGGCTTTTCTCATTGGACTAAAATCTTATTCGCGTAATAAAACTTCAAACTTCGAAATTCCGAAAACTTTTGATTCAAGTCCGAGATTTATAGGCTTTTTGCTTAGCTCTTAAACCCTGCACGTATCGATTGATCAAGCAGGCAAGCCCTGCATTTATTGATCGGAGATATCGAAACACCCTAAATCATGGTTCCAACTAGAAAAACGGAGGATTTTCCAGAGTGTTTTGAGGCTAAATATTGATCGACTGACAAGAGCCCTAGTCCATCAGTTAAGTCTTCGTTGAATTTCTCTTGCATATCAGTAACCGGTTGCTGGTTCGTCTCCAATATGCTGAGCGTCTGGCGGTGGCTTCTTCCCCAGAAGAACTCGAACATCCAGAGAAGGTGTGCACTCCGTCGCCACAGCGTAGATGCGCTCAACGTTTTCCGCGAGTGGAAGCGCCGGGTTCACCTGAGATGCGGCGATCTTTTTGTACAGAGGACTAGACCCAGCCCCAGGCTGTTTGGCTATCCCGGTAGAATCTATGCGCAACTATTTGCGATTTTCAAAAAAACTAGTGAAACAAATTATCTGTTTGTATAATATTCTCTATTTTCTATCATACTGTCTCGGTCGCTCTTTGAAGTGAGCCGCATTTAAAAACAAATTGTTTCCACTTTTTCTCGGTCAGGCTCAGGTAAAGATTACGCTAAAGAGGCCGTACAGCTTAGGAACGAGACGTCTCGACGATTACAAAGTGTCGGGTACAAATTGTCGTGCGTATGAAGTGTCGGTGATCCCACCTACACTGGTCAAAACAGAAAAAAATAGCTCATTTAACGAGTGGCCTAGAAAACTGAGAAGCGGACGAGACGTGGAGAGCAGAAAATTAGACAGATTAGGCATCATAAGCAGTCAAGACCAGAGGTTAAATGGAGCCGCCCTATTTAGGTTTACATGTATCCGCCGCTCAAAGTTTGGAGGAAAAAAGAAGAGGGGATGAAGGAAAAGGGTAAGAAAAGAGAGGGAGTTTTTTTGTCAATAGTGTGTGTACATGTATCCGCCGACGGGACCGATCCGGTCACTATTTAACCCCTAATCGAGACTGAAAAGACTTGATAGCTTCTTAGTATTCTAGTAGCTTTTTTCGCCAATCGGTAGCTTTTTTCAAAATTTTTGACAATTGAAAGAAAGTAAGCGCAAAAAAAGAGAAAGTTATAAAAGCATAAAGTTCTTATAACCAGGGTATTTGCAGATTATATCGTATTAGGCTGAGTTGTCACCTGCAGGGGGAGAATGAAAAAAAACACCTTGGTCGAATCTGCGAACTTTTGAGTTTAGAGAACATGGAAATCTGAAACTTAATCGTCATTGACCCTCACCATCCCCTTCATAACAGCAAGTTTTTACGACCCAGATCCGTATAGATCAAGAGTACTAATCATGAGAGATCAAGTGTTTACTATGAAAATTTGAGAATATCGTTGAAGTCAGGAGTTAAATAGTCATGTCCGACCTTCTGTCGGCGGGCCTCTGTTTTTTCCAAATCATAAGGGGGGAACTCTTTTGTAAAACAACAACAAAAAATTTTCGCGGGCCTCTGTTGTTTTTTTTGCTCATAAGAGGGGACCCTTATGTGAAAAATTTTTTTCGCTTCTGGCGGGTGTCTGTACCTTTTTCTTGCACACTAAAAAACCCCTGGTTGAAGTAGGAACTACGACTTAAGAGATTTTTTTCAAATAGCGAATAAATTTAATTCCTGACAAGGGTTAGGGGGAAAGTTTCTAACAGTTTCTGCCTAACCTGAACGTAAACTCGCGAGTGGCTCTCGGCTTGTTTGAGAAGCGTCGCGAGCTTCGGAAGCGATCGCGGTCCCACGACGAGGAGCGCCGAGAGGCTCGGCATAACTGGTTCGACAGAGAGAAGAGTCTCCTGCATGCGTTCTCTTTTGCCCCCTAGATCTTGCTTATGGTTCGAGTCACACGATTCGAATGAAGTACAAAAGACCGCGTTCGGGAGCTCACTTAACACTACTAACTCATAGAGGAGAATAAAGCTCAAGGTCATTGATAGAAGAGAATGGTTTTGATGAATCCAGTGATGCACTCTCAAAAATTGAGAAAAAAAAAACTAGCATTCACTCAAGCGGGAACTTAAAATAATGAGAAGCAAGTGAGCCTTCAGAGCCTCGACCTCTTAAGCCGTATGCATGGAGTAATTCAAAAGGATTATGAGCTTGGATTATCAGTAATCCAAATACATTTCAATAATCCGGTATGTATGGAAGCTATAATACTTTTGGATTGGGGTTAGTGAGTAATCCAAAAGGATTATCGGCTCAATTTGACCCATTCCGTTCCTGTTGCTCTTTTTGAAGTGTGTAGTGAAAGTAAAACGGAACGGAAAATTTTTTGTTCTTACAATACGTATTGTATTGCAATACTAACTAATATTGGACAATTATAGTGTTTAGAGTGCATTTAGTTTTCGACAATTATAGTTTTTAGAGTGCATTTTGATGCATTCTAGTGCTTACGCTTGTCTTTCCGCGTCCTTTTTGACAATAATCCAAGTTTAAGAAATCTGACATCCATGCATACCGATTTTCATAATCAAAAATTTTTTAACTTTTTGGATTTTGTAATCCTTGGATTATAATAATCCAGATTATTATAATCTGTTTTCCATGCATACGGCCTCGTATGACCTCTATCTCTCTTATAACAAGAATTCTTACCCAGTTATGCGAATATTTTCAAAATCGCGTTTTAGGCGGAAATCGATGATATATTTTCTGAAAGATGCATTATACTTATTCTCTTTCGTCTCATACAGCTTCAAAGCTAGCGACTGCTCTTCCCTGGGTTGCCATTCAGTTTTTTTAGAATACAGGTGAGCACTTACGATGAATTATCAGGAAATATTCTTAATGTGACAATAGGAAAAGCTGAACACAACATCTGTCTATGAGATCCGTCCAATAGTAAATGTCTGGAAGAATAATAAATGAATTAGTTGATAATACGACCCTTTTCCGAAAAGGCTCAACTTCACACGAGCTAAACTAAACTTCAAACAACGGATAACTAAATGAGACATTCAAGGAAAATGGTTGGGAATTAAAAATAAGGTAATTCTCAAATGAATTGAAACGGAACTCGCGAATGGAAATTTTTTTCAGGAATGCTTTTTTTCAAGGATCGAAAGGATTTGCTGAATCAAGAAAAATTGGCCTGGCAGAGTTGCAACGATCGAATCAAACGCGTTTCATGCGGACCGAATAGCCATATCACTCTCAATGTCTGCGCTCATTTGTTGGAGAGTCCACACCGCGTCTCTTCTCTTTTTCATTTCCACGCAGATCATGTGGCTCTCTTCTTGATTCATCTTTCTCTCTCTTTCTACTTCTCTATCTCTAGCTCTCTCAATTTCTTGCTCTAGCTCTCTTCTTCTAATTCTCTCTCGCTCTCTTTCTGTTCTCTCTCAACATTCTAGCCACTCTTGACTTCTCTACGATCATGATCTTTACTCTTAAACTCTCCATTTCATTCGGGCATGTTGTTTACTCCTCTCATCTCAGAATTCTCTTCAGTGTTGAGCAGCATCTCGTTTAATATATTGTATAAACTGTCTCATAGCACGTTCTCTGTGACTTTAACCCAACGATTGGATCGTAACTTCTATTCTATCATGTTCATGCTTCTCCCTTCAACAACAAATGTATCACAATTTTCGATAAATGCTATTCTGTGAAATAACAATGACTGCGGAAATCTTGTCAACTGCGGAAATCAGTAGTTTATTATTATTATTATTATTATTAGTGCACTACAAGGCATCGCTTTCTCCGGAGCAAATGATGAATTGAGAGATTGCGATTTTTGAATTAGGATTTTAATTTATACTCGCGTTCAAGAACAACAATGCAACAATATTTAGGTTTCACCGAGCATCCAAAGCTCAATCAATTTTTCAAATGAATTTAACAACAAACAAAGCTTAAAGCCTTTTCTAGTTTTTGAACGGAAATTGTGATTTTACAAATTCAGAGGTTTTTATAGAGAAGAAGTTTTTATTGATGCACTGATCATAAGCATCTTGATAGCTGTGATATCGTGATAGTCATCAATAAATCATGACTATCACATTATCATAGCAATCTGGTTGAATGTTTGCAGAGAGGTCATTCGAAGTTTAATTATGTTAGCTGTACATACTTTAAACCTGATATACATATTACGAAGAACTGAACTCTGGTTGAGAACGACTAAGAGTATGCGAACAATCTGTTTAGCTTAATCCTTAATCCTAACACAAAACATTATACAAACTCTGACTACAGTAAACCAAGTGCAAAATGGACAGCGGCGATTTATAACCAGCAATTGAATGGACAAGAAGCGAAAGGACTCACACTATCACCCGTCGACCTCTTCATGAAAAATCAATCAAACCTATTTTTGAACTTTCAAGTAAACTTTTAGAACAAAGCGAAATGATTTGGAACATTTTTAAAGGTAATGTGGCCAGGGGTTGGGCAATCATTGTCATTAAAATAGTACAAACAACCTTTGTAGATGAATTTTACACACATAAGGGGAGGGGCTTTTGAAACCCAAGTGGTTGGTTGCCAAAATTGCGAGCCCTCGGGTTAAAACACGGAACAAAAGTGACTAAGGGGCTTAAAGCATGCGACTCTCTTCTGAAATTAGGTGAAAGTCAAACATTAAAGCAGCTCATGAGAACATTCTACAACTATAGCGAAGAGTTGGGGGTTATTTTCGCTGGAGAGGTTTTTGTCGTGAGCGCTAGCTTAGGCAGAGACAGACATTCCTTCAAACAGATGTGAGAGGCTCCGCGGATCGGAAGTGGATGCCGCCGGTAGAAGGCAACGGCGGCGGCAATCGATCGGAAGTGGGCGCCTTCACCAACGACCCAGTGGTCAGAGCGTCGCTCCACCTGGAAGTTCGTCAGCTTTGAAGTAAAAGACAACAGGTAGTGATTGTAATAGATGACTAGAAATTTCTAGCAAGCACTGATCTCACGTATTTCAAGCGAGTCACTCACAGCAAGGGTGTTTCCGCAAATTTTTTCGAGCGCATAGATTTTCAAAATTTCTAAAAGTTCGAAGTGTTTCTCGCAATGACTCATGAAATCCACCGAGGTAAGAATCGGGAAAAATTCTCCAAGCGCATAGATTTGAAGGTTTTCCGGTGTTTTTGAGGAGAGCGTGGCTTTTTTTTTCACGCAGTGCGGGTAAGAGAAACACCCTGCTCACAGCGAATATTCTGAGCACGGCTTCGTTTACTACACGTTTTTAAACTCGAAAAAAATTCAACAATTAACATATTTAGGTTTTAAAAAGTCTCTAATAGTAAAGATGGAATTCGAGATTTCAACATACAGTACCGCCCAAAATGTTGGCATATATTGAATTATTGAACATAACTTTTTTCAAAGATGAAATTCAAAGCTCAAATTTTCACAGAAGTTTTTCGGGGTGTCTGTACCGTACCGGACATCATTTGGAGTGATTTATTAATTATCTCCAAGAAATACACCAAAATTGGTATATCTTCCATTTTTCAGTTTTTTCTCCATGATTTTTTTTGTTTTTCGAACTTCATTCATAAAAATTTTGTTTCAAGTCATGATTCGAACTGTTGGACATCGAAATACAAGTAAAAGAATGCAAGAAGCTGTTGTTGCTGGGGCGAAACAGGGCCGGTCACAGAGCGAGCGCGCCCAGAGTTCGGGGTAACTCAGAGCGCTATCTCCCGTATCCTCCGGCGTTTTCGAACCCAGGTAAACGAATTTTCTGCAACTGAATAACTTTGGAACACAAAAAAATTGCAGGGACGAGTCATCGTGAAGACAAGTTCGGGGAGACCCCGCGTAACTTCGAGGTACATGGACCGAAGCATCCTGCGCGCATCTCGCGAAGACCCGAAACGCACTGCTACAGACATTCAAGCTGTCATATCAACGCCCGCGACTCCTGCTCCTTCAATAACTACCATCAAACGCCGTTTGCAAGCCGCTGGACTGAATGTAAGGCGGCCTGCAAAGAAGCCTTTTATCGGCGAAAAATCGTAAAGTTGGAGTTCAGTGGGCTAAGGATCACCTCAGTTGGACACGCCGTGAGTGGTCTCAGATTGTTTGGAGCGATGAATCCAAGTTTAATATGTTCTGCAGTGACGGTCTGAGTTCCAGCGGGCAAGCGTTTCCTGCCGCAATACCAGTCGCTCACAGTCAAACATGGCGGTGGTTCTGTGATGGTCTGGGGCTGTTTTTCCGCCAGCGGCATGGGTCCACTGAGACGTATTGTCCGAAATCTCGATCGTTACGGCTATGAGAACATAATGGAAGGCACTATGCGCCCTTGGGCCCTCTCCAAATTCGGTCGTGGGTTCACCTTTCAACAAGATAACGACCCGAAACATCGACCTCAGCACGTTCAGAACTGGTTTCGCCGTCGGCATGTGGATGTTTTGGACTGGCCGAGCCAGTCTCCCGATTTGAACATCATCGAACATTTATGGGAACATTTGCAACGAAAATTGACGGGAAAAACATGCAGAAATGCTGATGAAAAGTTTAAGCAGCTAGAGGAGGAATGGAAGGCGATTTCGCAGGTAACCATTGACTCTTTGATTGATTCTATGCCTCGTAGATGTCAGGCAGTCATTGACTCCAAAGGATATGCCACCAAATACTAGAAAATTTGTTTTAATACTTCGAAAAAAATTGAACATTGAACATAAGCACTTTTTACTATTTCCATTTTTTTTACGAATAAACCTAATAAAACATTTTCCAAAGTTGTTCTATCACTCGAAACATGTGAATTTGGCTTGTAAAAAATATTTGAAAATTTGAGCTTCATTCGTTTTTTTTGTTGAAAAAAGTTATGTTCAATAATTCAATATATGCCAACATTTTGGGCAGTACTGTATATAGGTGGGTTGAATTTTCTAGTAAACAAAAAAGAAAGAGAAAGGAGGTAGGCACTCGGTATTGAGAGACTGAGCAAAGACTTGGAGTTATGAGCAGAAGGCCAAAGGTAATGCGTTACCTCGAGGTTATCAATGATCAGAATGGATTTTTTTTTAAACGGAAAAAACTTAATGAATACCGAGAACCGAGAGCAGAAAACTTGCTGTGCCTTTTACCAATAAACGTGACTTTATGCTATATAGACGGGGATGCCCATGTTTCCGTTGAACTACGCTCTACGCTGTTCTTTGGGCGTGTAGAATTGCACGTACTCTTATACAAGCAATCATATGCAAGCTATAAACTACAAATTAATCCACTCTTAGAGAGTGAACTCTTTTGGTCACTATATCTCTCCCTCTCTTTTCTCTCTTTTTCTCTCTCTCTAATCCTCTAATCGTTATTCTTTTGTCAATTCGTACACAAACAAAGAACTTGTCCAACCTTGAGATGGAGAATGCCCTCTTGTGCTTTCAAAGACAACGCTGCTGAGTGATCGTTTCTCCATCTAAATAGAGAAGGTAGGATTCAGAATATTCCGTTGATCTCTTATAACAATATGCAGGTGATAGAGAAAGCAGAATATCCTACCCAAAATAACCTATCTCATTACAACAAATCAATCCTTTAAGCGCGAAAGAGAAAATACAAGATATAGATATGCGACACAGCATGCAACGAAAAACTATTTTTTAAAAAAACTATTTACCTCTTACTTTGTTCTTGAGTACCTTTTACCAGACGACTAATGTAAATGTTATATCTATTTTAATAGCCTTCCTCGGGCTTATTCCCATCTCGTGGAAGGGTACGCACTCCCCTGAGATGGGTACGCACTCCCCTTCCCATCTCGTGGAAGGGTACGCACTCCCCTGATATGGGTACGCACTCCCCTTCCCATCTCGTGGAAGGGTACGCACTCCCCTGAGATGGGTACGCACTCCCCTTCCCATCTCGTGGAAGGGTACGCACTCCCCTGGGATGGGTACGCACTCCCCTTCCCATCTCGTGGAAGGGTACGCACTCCCCTGAGATTTGGGACAAATTTATTCCGGCTGCGCTATAAGTCACTACTAGTGCTTGTAGCAGCAGTCAAGAGAGTGAGCAATATCACAACCGAAATTTCTTGACCCACTTGGTATGGATGGGTATGTTTGGGATGGGGATCAAACATGGGATCCTTCGCACAATATTCGCGCACACTGAACCCAGACTTGAAATTTTATGTCTAACACTCACTAAAAAAAATTGAGAAGGTTGACGTATTGTCGAAGAACACGAAAGAAAATAGTGCAAAACGTTAATTCTAAAGAATTGTGCTGCATTTAAGATGCTGTAGAAGACTGTGTTGTGTACCCCCTGACCTCAGGAGGAAGTCGCCAGACTCTCGTTCCTGCAGCCTCTTCTCAGCCTCGACTCTGTCGACCTCAACCTCGACACAACTCTCGTCTACTCTCTGACGTCGCTCTGTCGCACCTGAAACTCCCAGGTAACCCAGGATTAAGGCGAAATACAATATCAAGTAATTGTTACGTCGTTGCACCTTGCGTTGATGTTGTTCTATTTGAGTGTTATTGTAGCCAGGCGAAATGCGGTTAACTTGATATTTATTTTCCCAACGCTCACTGGCTCAGTGTTAATGAGCTTTTTCAAGAATCAGGCTTAGAATGTTTCAAAAAACGATGAAGTTAGTAAATTATCGCTTGAATACGTTTGAATGATACCTAAAAAACATAAGTTGTAGGCTCAACTTCAGATGATAGATAGAAAGAGAGTAAGCCAAGAATGTTTCACAACCAAGATATTCACGTTAATTAGCTGAACAAGTGAAATTCCTAGTAAATGTGTGAAATAAAAAAAATATCGGTTAATTTAGATTTGAACTTAAGTTCTGAATATCTATTTTTCAGAAGATCTCGAGTTGCGAGTTTAGGAAGAAAAATTCAAATTCACATGATGTTCTAGATCGATAGCTATGCCAGCATCTGAATGAGCAGTGTGTGTGTTTGAACTTTGATGCCATAATCTACCAAAGCGCATAACATAATCTACCAAAGCGCATAAATATGCGCATAGGCTTCACACGCAGTGCGGTTAGAGAAAAATTCTGATCTACATCAGAAAAAATGCTAATCAGCGGCACAAATAAAAATAAAGAAATGAGAAGGTTCATTCAATAAAATTCTATCCAACCTGCGCCCGCAGACCTCCTGCGATACTCTGTGGAGCTTCTGCCAGGTTCTTCCAGTCTCAGCCCATTCTTTTTGCGACTATTGATTGAATCAACGCTGCAAGATTGCGCAGCTTCAGCGGAAGTCCTTGGGGCATCGGATATGGCTGCAAATTTTTTTTATAGAGATTTAAATTAATTTTTATACTACCTGAGCTTTTGTTCGTGCTTTCACTTAAGCAGAATGACTCCCTCTCGCCTGTACTGAACTGAGCTCGTTCAACTCCTTCTCATCACTTAGAAATAACATGCACTTTTGGGATCAAGCTGTTTCTTATTACCTGTGTTGTCTTTTTAAATGTTTTTTTTTATGTGTTGTCCAAGTATGTTCTTTCTTTCTCACTTTAGTTAGTAAAGTGTCACGCATGTGTTAATTAGATTGTAACAGTTCATTATTTGCTTCCTTGCCGGTCATTCATACACATCGCGATAAATATTATTATTATATACCCACAAAGTGAATGGGTAGATCAGAAAATCAGCGTGACTGCACTGGATGCATTGTAGCTTATGTTGAGGAAAAGAAGAGAATGCGATATAAGTAAATACTTATTGTTAGCTTTATTAACACTCTGTTGGTGGTACCATGAGTTGAATAGTTACCGGACCAGCTATGTTGGCGCATACATGTTCGCGCCGAAAAGGATCTAAATTCTCATCTTTTTCTGTTCTATTTTACTTTTCTTCTACTTCTCATTCCACTCTTTTTGCCTCTCCCTATCCCTTTTCCAACTCGCTCGTCGCGTACAAACATGCTTTAGCCCGGTCTCATTTAACGCCTGGGTGATCACATCAAGTTGATATCCGATTTTTTGTTGTTGAAAAATCATCTTTTGCAAATTTTTAATATCTGTTTTTTGAAAAAATTTTTTTTATTATAAGTGATAACAGAATTATGTAAATTTTCTTTCTTTTTTTCAAAGTTCTAGTTTCTCTGTTTAGTTGAATGTCTTTCAGTGATCACGAGAAAGAGCAGCTGGTCTCAATATTCTTGACGTTTTGAGCATGAGTGCGAAGTTTTCGTTGATTAGTAAGGCACTGATTGATTGATGCACGGAAAGAGGAGAGAAGTCGTGAACTTGACAGCTGATCTTCACACCTATATGATTATGATCTTGAAAACCTTGCTAGATGAGCTGTTTTTAGCGCGTGTAAGTTGATGTGTCTCCTTTTGATGAAAGTTGATGTGTCATATGTTCGTCTCCCTCTGTAAGCGGTTGCTCCTGCACCGTCTCTTCCCTCGTCTGTGAGAGTGCTTTCCCGAGAAGATTTGGCGCTCCGGGATCGTAGCGCCATGATGAGCGACAGAAGAGGAAGAGTAGCACTTCAATCGCTACTGTTTGCCTCGCTTAACCTCCGCTCAACGCTCAGATCACATAATCGATTATGTTATATTCCCGATGTGGCTTGTTGATCTTGATAAAGCGTTTAAATTGAAAGTTGATGTAAGTCCACGTTTGCATGTCTGTATACAAGAGCAGCCCCCGCAGCTTCCATCTATCCAAAATGTTTAATTTAATTTCGAAAATAATAAAAATGAAACAATTTTCACTGTTTTCATATGCAGCTCAGGTTTTGATATAAAGTTTGTAAGCTAAAAATTAAAATAATCTCTCAATCAAATGTAAAGTGTTTGAACTATCGCACAGAAAAAAGCTAGTCCACCGGGCGGGATCGAACCCAGACCATCTCGACTTAAACTGGGAGCGCGCGTTACCATTACACCACGGGGACACATTGCTATGATCCCGCCCGGTGGACTAGCTTTTTTTGCGATAGTTCAATCACTTGTCATCTTAACCAGGCGTCACTGCCTTTGAACTATGTAATTTAGAATTTGAAGATCAATCAAAGGTAGTTTTGAAACCTTGGAAGATCATCCTTCTGTTTCACCTTGGAAAATTTCAGGGGAGTTAGTATAAGACGATCTACGCTAGGTACCGTTTGAATGCTCTTTGAATCGGTAACTCGGCCTCTTTGAGTCTTAAAATTCATTAAAATGATAATATATTTTAATTCAAGCAGTATTAGGATCACAAACAATTGAATTTGAAGTTTTTTTAAAGTTGCGGGCCAAGCCTACAAGCAACTATATGCGCTATCCATAAAAGCTAGTGAAAAGAAATCTCTGTTTGTATGAAATTCTTCATTTTTCACTGAACGCTCTAGTTTCGTCAAAATTCTGCTTCCCCTCACAATTAGTCTTTTTGTGAACTACCCATCTTTCTATACGTAAGAAATTGCTTGGTTGAATTGATATTGCGTCCTGAAGAGTTGAATTTTCACAGGGTCTGAACGAAATTAATTGGTTTTGGGTACTGACGAGTTCAATTGTTAGTAGGTATCAGTGTGTTTCTCGAACCCACACTGCGTATGAATTCTATGCGAAAATCTGCGTATCACGACACTTTGTACCGCGTCACTTTGTATACGACACTTTGTACCCCGTCACTTTGTACCGCGACACTTTGTACCGCGACTTGAGTGAGGCCGCGCGTTTTATTTTTACTTTGAAACATATTTTTACATTAAAAAACGCTTAGGCTTAGTAAAAGTTTACGATAACGAGGCCGTACGGCTTAGCTAACGAGGCCGTACGGCTTAGCTAACGAGGCCGTACGCGGTACAAAGTGTCGCGGTACAAAGTGACGGGGTACAAAGTGTCGGGTACAAAGTGTCGTATACAAAGTGACGCGGTACAAAGTGTCGGTAATTCGAAAATCTGCGCTATGAAAAAGGCTAGTGATAAAAATGCTCTGATCGTCTGCTGCTTCTCTTTACATTACACACTCTCTTCTCTCTCGAGGCATGTGGATCCCTCGTGATCAGAGATACTGACATACATACACATATGCATCTGGGGGTAGGAAAAAACAACTGTTATGTATTGTACAGTTGAATCTCCATTGGGTTCTGCTTGACTATTTGGATTGGTTTTGGATCCTGAACTGCTGTATTGGTATTATACCGGAATGAATTTCTTGAATGAGTGTGAGTGATACCTGGACTAGCAAGTGAACTTCTCGAGTGTACATCATCCGGTGTAGCTATAGACAACCGCGTGGCGGCGGCGCGTCCTCGACGGGCGAATTCCCACGGAACATCATAGTGCTCCTCGCCCATAGAGCACTCTGGCTGAACCTCAATCAATTAATATTGACTAAAATTGATTATAATCAATACTAAGTAAACATCAATCGATAAGTAATATTTACCGTTCAGCACTCGATACCAAACTACGGAATGAACATGTTTCAATAATTATTAGTGGCTTGAAACAGTCAACATTCAACAGTTACAGAACATCTATGAACATCAATGTTGAATGAACATTACTCGATAACTAAGTGACCGAACGTTAATCAATCAGTAAATATTACTGAAGAGCATATAAAAGTACTAAGTTAATTACTGTGCCATTCTTGAGCTAAGCTATAATATTTAATGCGAACAAATAAACTCAGAGACAGTAAAAGACCAAAAACAGAATATTCACTATGTGAAAATTTAGTGATGAGATAGAGTAATTTAATTTATAGCGCTGAATAAAATATAAAAAAAGGGTGTAGGTCAAATAAACTAATTCTGAGGGAACAACATGGTTTGAGAAAAAACAAAGAGAGTGCCATAAACATTGGAGAATGTTTTACTAACAGAGAAATGTTACAACTGATTTTTTTTCTTCAAATAGTGCATAGATTATTGCATAGATTCTTCCTGTAATTAAGGCTTTAGAAAACCCTGTCTTGACCAAGGAAGGGTTCGAGAGAAAGAATGGGATGTGAGCAAGGTCAAAATGTGAAATAATCGGGAACACCTTTCAGCCATAAAAAACTCTTTTCGGGCAAACAACTTTTACATCAAAGTATTTTTTGCCGGATGATTTTACCAACAAAAGTTTAATACTATTTACCATTTAGTATTCTGCAAAAAGCCTTTTGCGGTTACTGTACCACTCTTGAAAGAAGAATTTAAATTTTTGAAGCAACGATAAATGCATGCATTTTGCTTGGTGTCATTCATTGGCGCTTCTCGCTGGTCTCATTAATTGGCTCGAGCAAAGGGAGATGGGGAAAGGGCAGCAGAAACAACGGTACTGGGGAGAGAAGCTAAGCGAAGCCCATTGAATACCTACCGATCATGAGATAATGGACACGGACATTGATGGAAGATGGATGGCCGAAATCGATGAAGGATGACTGGGGGGAAGACACAAATTGAGAAATTTACATACGCGAGGCAGAAATGAGAAAGAGATTGTTATGCCTTTATTTGAGTCATATCCGTCCTTTACAAGGCAAAAGCGTCATTCTCTCTCTCTCCTTCTCTCTCTTTTCTTTTTCTTCATGAGACTCTCTCGTTATCTCTTTCTCCCTCTTCTTTCTCTTCATGTGACTCTCTCGCTATCTTACTCTCTCTTCTTTCTCTACATGTCAGTCTCTCGCTATCTCTCTTTCTCTCTCTAATTTTTCTCTAACTCTCTCGCTCTCTTGCTCAATCGACTCTGCAATTGCATAATGAAGAGAGAAAAGAACAGAGAAGTAGAGAAAGACCAAGATGGAGGAGAAAGAAGAAAGTGGATAGCGGGGATTTGAGTAGCTTTAGATGGATTGCAGTGGATTAAACTCTCGGTTTCCGGCGTCAAGGGTGCAAAATGCACATTGAGAGTCTCTAAAGGCGCACTTTTTGAAATTGGAAAAGAAGGTTTTTGCCAAAAACAGAGAAACTTCCGCTCTCGTTTTTCTTATGGTCTGTGCGGCAAATGTGAAAACACACAAGAATATACAATGATCGGGATCTTTCAGCGAGAAAGATGAAAACCAATTATTTTAGATACATTTACCTCACAACTTAACATCATAACGCTCAAAGCCTGTAAGATGAAGAAGAAAATGCTGTTCAGTTGACATATAAAAATACTAATGCTATATTTGAAGAAGATACTGTGTCAAGGAATCAAACCTGCATATTCGACAATTTTCCCGAGGTAGAATTACTTTAGAACTGATCGTATTAGTTGAGCCCGGAAGTCACAAGAGATAAACTTTTAAGTAAACCAAACCACTTCATACATGTGCATTACACAGGCTTTTTACGATGAAAAAGTAGAATGAGCTTAATAGAATGCAAGTTACCAGGAGCAAAAACAGTAAAAGTTTTTGCTTTTCGGAAACTGAACTGGGAAAACACACAGGAGTAATGACACTGCACCACAGGAGTAATGACACTGCACCAATTAAAAGCCTCCGCAGTTTTCCTGAGGCGAGAAAGAGCAAGCGAAGCCCGTAACAGATGGCGTAAGCAGAAGCAGCCAGAGACATTGGGAGGGGGGAATTAAGAGGAAGAGGGAAGGGGGAGAAGAGAAACTATTATGGAGTCAGCCTTGGGTTGAAAGAGTAATACCACTGGGAATGACCGCTGAATAACTGATACAACTTGGCCATATCGACAGACCAGTCACATATAAAACCGCTTTCTTCTGTTGGATATCTACATGATAGCGGTGACAAAGATGAAGTTTATGGGGGGAAAACGCCATCTCTCACAAGAGGGACCGCTTTCACTCAAAGTGGGAAGGGACCAGAAACTCTGTTTTTGGAAAAGGGTACATTCGATCGCATAAAAGGAACTGATCCTAGATATATCCGAGGAACAATATGGGACTCAGTTTATTAGCTTTGGGAATTAGGGCGTCAAAAAAACAACAAAGTAGAGACAAGAGAAACCTAGGGAGATAACAGATTATTTAAGAGAGAGTTCCAACAACAGTGACAACCAGTGAGAGAGGATGGCAAAGCAGGCAAGGGAGTTGACTGCCTGCCATACTACTCTTTTCCATTAAATTTTCCATCGCATCTCTCTCTTTTTCTCTCTCTCTCTATCTGTTACATTGTCTCTCTATTACTCTGCCACACTCCCTTTTTCACTTAATTTCTTCTCTCTCACTCACTATTTCTCTTTCCCTCTACCTCTCACTTGCTCGCTCTCTTCGTATCCATACCACTCTGATGACTCCTTTCTCTTCAGCTCTCTCCAATCTCCCATAGCCTGGCTGTGGTCAAGTCCAAGCAGTACTTCCCTTGTCTATTCCTCTACAACCCTATTGATTTCTAGGAAAAGAACGTAAAATGCGCTATTTTGGCGACGTGGAACAAGAGAATTGGGAAAAGGGAGAAGAGAAGGACATTGAGTATCATCAGATATGTTTCCTCCAGATGTTGGCCGAGTTGCCCCTTCAGTCTCTAGCCCCTTTTTCTCTCGATTCTTGGTACTCTCTCTGTCTCTTTCTCTTTTTCATTTTTTCTCTCGTTTCCATGTTGTGTTTCTTCTGCCAATCCCCTCTCTACGTCCCTCTTTCTTTCTCATCCATGTTATCTCCAATCTTCCCACACTCTTTCCTTGTCTTCTGTTGTTCTCATGTTTGAATCTCATTCAAGCTTCTCTCTCTATCTCTCTCTCTCTTTCTTTATTTCTCTCCTTCTTTCATCTCTTTACTTTGCTTTTTTTCTAATCTCCTTTTTGTAACTGTCTTTATTTATATTTCTTCATCTTTCTCGCATTTAAACTATTCTTTATTTCTATGTTTATCTTTCTTTGTTTATATCTCCTTTTTCTTTCATCTCGGTCCTGCGCTACTTGCCTGTATATCCCTCCATTCATATATTAATCATTGCAAGTTTCTCTTCTTCTGAAGGAGAAAAGAAAACGGACAGATTAAAAGACAGTATATGGCATTTGCAGTCATTTGATAAGAAGGGATATCTAATTTAGGGGTTTTTCGCAAGGTTTTTGGTGGGACATTAGAGGAATCAAGGTTGCTTTTGTGGATAACCTGTGTTTCGATGTGATCGACAAGGAACTCAACAAAGTTTATATGTGCTGAATATCGAGGGGAGGTACCTACTCCCAATAGATGAGATACAGATCTAACCTGGTAGAACAAATGGATAGTCCTTGGATCACTGCGAGTGTGTAGCAAATTAAGAGCAAGAGCTGCGCAAGCGGGACCGATATTCTCAATTTTTTGGTTGAATTTAGGGAAAAGGAGTGCGACGTTTAACCGACGAGGAGGTCAAAAAGATGAACCATTTAGTTTTCAGATCACAACCATTGTGCGACATTTTCAACCTTATCAAATACTGAAAAGATACATCAAAAGTTGAATGAAATTCTTTTCTCATAATTAATGTTTGAGTAATGGAAAAGTTTTTTATTGTATTATTAAAGAGAAAGTAAAGCAAAAAGTTGAACATGATTATTTGGAATTATTAAAATCCCGAAAAAATAAATTTTCAACATTAAAGTAAATTGACTTGAGATGGGAGAAGCTGAGCGAGAAGCAGCGGTCCTCGCAGTACTCAATAATCAACAGAAAGTGCTCATATGCAGGTAAGAGAGCAAGATGAGACATAAAGAAGAGAATCTGAAAGGATTAGAAAGTTACTTAGAGAAGAGAAGTAGAGATACTCAGAGAGTTGAGTGGTAATAAAAACACATGATAAAAAGAGGATAAGAAAGAGAGAGGGATAGAGAATGAAAATATTACCAAGAATTAAGAGAAAATAAGGACGAGAACCTGAAAAGAATAAGTCGAGTATAGCATTTTCAAAGTCAATTATAATATAAAATAGAAAATTTCAAGTTGAGATTAGTTTTTCATTTAACAATTTTGTATGAGAAAATTTCTAGTTCAAGTTGTTTTTGTTCCTATCGATAAAGTTTAGTTCAAACTAGTGTTATCTTAAACACTTTCGTTCTTTGTTGTTTGTTGTACAACACGGCTTTGAGGTATCTGATTGTTCGGATTTAAATTAAAATATCCATGATTGAAGAAAGAGACAGCCGACTGCTTAGTTCAAGTTGAACGGAAAGTGACGCACTACTTACTCAAGTAGTACACTCAGTTGATACTTCATTTATTTATTTTTTATCCATCGAAAATTTCAGTAACAAATTTTTTTAATTTGAATTCATCAATTACTAAATTACATTTCAAGTCCCTCTAGTAGAAGATGTGAAAAAATGATCAAAAAAATTCAAGAAAACTTTTTGAATTGATCTTTGTGAAAGGAGAAGCCTCACACTGCGGAAGCATCCAGGGGAAGTGTGCCTCCCAGGAGGGATGAGGGAAGACAGGGATCTCAGTCTGCAGGACACCGCACTCAGGGAGACGGCGGAGGTGCTCAGAGTTGCAGATACCGTATGTGAACTAATGGATACGGCAGTTAGAGGAAACGAAAGCACAGAGATGGATAGATAAAAAAGAGAGGAGAGAGAGAACGAAAAATATGAGAAATGAAAAGAGAAGAGTAAGGAGAGAGAGAACGAGAAAAATAGAGAGAGAAGAGTAAGTAGAAAGAGGAGAGAAAGAATGAGAAAGATAGACAGAGAAAAGAGAGAAGAGAAAGTTGGGAGAAAACGAGAAAGCAAGAGAGATGGAGAGAATTAAAAGAGAGATAGAAAAAGAGGAAGATGAAAGAAAATAGAAACGAATAATGAATGGGAGATGTTTAGGAGGTTGGTCTGGATGCCACGCTGATAACAATGAATTCGAAGATGCGCCCCCTATTGTCACTCGCTGGCTTTTTAGTGCACGCCTTCATAGCTGAGTGCGCTTCCGGTGATCCAGATCTGAAGCTAAATTCAGATGAGGTTGTTTAGATTCTCCTTCATCGTTATTTTTATTCTCTGCGATTCTTGATCCGATCAATAAGTAAACTATGCTTACTTTGCCAAAATAAGAGAAAAGCAAATTATTCTCAATTTTTAAATATGAGTCTTTAAAACTTTAGAAAAAGATTTTTTTTAAAACTCTTTTGAAAGAATTCTTGTTGATTTTGAAGAATTCTTGTGGATTCTTGTTTTCTTGTTCTTGTGGATTAAAATTCTTGTGGATTAAAAAGATTAGAATTCTTTCCAGAATTCTCATTCTCGTTGTGGAAGTATTAGGTTGAGCTACCCCCAACGTCTCGCTGAATTCAATTTAGATTCACTAATCATTCGACGAATCCGTTTTGATTTATTAGTAGTTTTTCGTTTACTTTCTGATAGAGCGGATTGTCAGACATGCAAAAAAGATCTGAAGTTAAGAACTGAAACCAATCTCCGCACTTCAGACCGAACCTCCAAATTAACTCTTATGAACTTTAAACGATACAATGATCCACATTCTTTCTTTTCTAGAGCAAGTGCTTTATGGAATAAAGTTACAGACAATTTCAAAGAGATTCAAGATATCGAAGTATTCGGCAAGGCTCTAGAAGAGATCGACCTCTCGAATCTCATAACCCTACCGAACTTTCTGTTGTCAACAGAAAGAGTGGACACCAACGAAAATTGATTGTCTTATTCTCCATTTTTTCCCTTTCTATTTTGTTAATTCCATATAAGCGGTGGCCTTACAAGCTGTCCTATGGTAATAAAGAATTTCGATTCTAATTATAAAAAAAATTTATAAACTGTTAGAAATAGGTATAAGTATGAAACTTATGTCAAGCTTATCGACATCTTTCGATCAAGGAGACCGTAGTTTAAGGTTATTTGTGGGTCATCAATAACGTCAAAAAAGCAATTTTATCGCAAGCGATTCATAGTTATTTATTCAAAAATTTTCGAAATATGTAGTAATGTTTTTTTGTTTTTTTTAAAGATTTGTTTTTTAAAAAAAAACAAATCTTCATTAAGAATAACAAAAAACTCTTGGTTTTGTTAACTGATGTTTTGTTACTATTTTGTTACTACAGTGCTTGACATAATGATAAGACACCCCTGATTTTTGATGATATCAGCCGAACGGTAAAGGTAAATGGAAAATTATGATTATCATATTTTTTTCGCCTTCGAAAACCATAGTAGCCGTAGTTTAAAAAAACAAAATTTCTTAGTTATCGAGAAAAACGATTTTTTAAAGGATTTTGACCTGGACATAATGATAAGACACACTTAAGACACTGGGCCGTTCGCGTACTGTCATTACCAACTACCTCGCCGACCCTCTTGGATATGGATCGAAAACCTCTGGAGGACGTCCACGCAAGCTCACGGAACGAGAAGAGCGGCAAATCGCCAGAAAAGCTTCGAACTCGACCGCCTCCGTAATGGACATTAAGGCAGAGCTCAACTTGAATGTCTCTCGCAGAACGATTCAACGCGCTATTCGCCGTAATCCTCACATCACACGTCAGAAAATGACGAAGATTCCGAATCTCACCACTGTTCATCATCAGCAACGCACGGACTTCGCGAAAAACAACATGGCACGTGATTGGACAAAGGTAAATTTTTGCTCTTTTTTATAACTTAAGAAATAATTATTTAAAATAATTTAGACAATTCAGATCATTTTCTCGGATGAGAAGAAGTTTAATCTGGACGGTCCAGATGGCTCCAAGTGTTATTAAAGGGATCTCCGCAAAGAGCCCCGCTACTTCAGTCGGCGCAACTTTGGGGGCGGATCAGTCATGTGTTGGGGAGCTTTCTCATCGTTCGGAAAGCTGCCAATCTCCTTCCCGTCATCTAGGATGAACTCGGCAGAGTACCAGGCGGTGCTGGAAACAACTTTCATTCCATTCATGAGGAGTCACCGCAGTCGTCAGCTTGTCTAACAGCAAGACAACGCTCCTATTCACGCCAGCGCCTCCACCAAGTCATGGTTGTTGGCTAAGAACGTCTCTCTGCTACCTTGGCCGGCTCGTTCTCCGGACTTGAATCCGATGGAAAATCTCTGGGGACTCTTGTTTCGTCGGGTTTATAAAAATAAAAAACAATACGCCACTACAGCCGAGCTTAAAGCTGCGATAACCAAGGAGTGGGATGGAATAGAGCCACATGTAATTTCTGCGTTATATAGAAGCATGCCAAATCGGATTTCTGACATTCTTTTGAAGAAAGGTCGTGCTATCAGTTATTGAATCGTTTTTGTTGACAAGAAATATCAAATAAAGATTTATTGATAAAAAGCTGTTGAGTGTCTTATCATTATGTCCAGGTTAAAATCCTTAAAAATGTTTTTCTCGAGAACTAAGAAATTTTGTTTTTTTAAACTACGGCTACTATGGTTTTCGAAGGCGAAAAAAAAATGATAATCATAATTTTCCATTTACCTTTACCGTTCGGCTGATATCATCAAAAATCAGGGGTGTCTTATCATTATGTCCAGCACTGTATACTGGCTGTTACTATTTTGTTACTATACTGGCCTGCTCCTATATTTTACTATACTAGCTGTTACTATTTTGTTACTATACTGGCCTGCTCCTATTTTGTTACTATACTAGCTGCAGGTAGATGCTGTAACGTGGATACCTCTGGAGAAGTTCCTAGAAAAGGAGCATCACTCTTTTTATACGATCAGGGAATTCACCGTCCACTCTTTTCAGGTTATTACTCTTTTTTGGAACAGTTTCTAGAGCTAAACTTAATCCTTTTAAGTATATAAGTATTTTCAAACTTTTAAATTTTTTTAGGAATGTTCTCATAAGTTATGCTTTCCAATGATTACGGCTGTATAGCTTCGATTGGGCTCAGGGATATTATGTGTCGGTCCAAATGGGTGTATGTACGTATCCGCCACTCAACCCGAAAAAAATTGAACTCGATATTGAACTAAAACCTTTTTTTAGTAACACTTTTTTTCGACCTATCGAGAAATCAAGACAGTTTACCCTATGCATGTACGTATCCGCCGCATACGAGTGGCAGGTACCTGATTGGGCTTAAGTGACCTTTATGTTCACTTACTTAAAATGAGGCGGAAAAGACAGAAAAATAAATATTCAATTGTTTCACACAAGCATTCAATAGTTCTGGAAGAAAATATAGAATTTCTCTTTCGCAGTTTCCGGAGTACCCAAACTTCACCGTGTTCGGTCTCACAGCGATGATCCTGATCATCGTGGCCATGAAGACATTCAACCGTCATCCTGAATACGACCTCAACCCGCTACTGTCGGTCGAAAAGTACCCACAGTACTCTCCCGAACAGCTCATCGATCGTTTCTATGAAGTTTACTATGAGAGCCGGAATGTTGCGAATAAATTGTGATCTCTTTGGCGGTTTTCCAATACTCTCCCGAACAGCTCATCGATCGCTCCTATAAAGTTTACTATGAGAGCCGAAATGTTGCGAATAAATTGTGATCTCTTTGGCGTTTTTCCAATGCATTTTTATTTCTGAAATTTCAATCCGGGTACATGTATAATTTGAAAGCTCTATCCTAAAGCAAAAAAGACGGAGTAAAAAATTAAACATTTTCAACGGTTGGTAATGAAAAGGTGGCCAATGATGACCATGAAAAGGTGGCCACTGATGACCATGAAAAGGTGGCCACTGATGACCATGAAAAGGTGGCCACTGATGACCATGAAAAGGTGGCCACTGATGACCATGAAAAGGTGGCCACTGATGACCATGAAAAGGTGGCCACTGATGACCATGAAAAGGTGGCCACTGATGACCATGAAAAGGTGGCCACTGATGATCATGAAAAGGTGGCCACTGATGATCATGAAAAGGTGGCCACTGATGACCATGAAAAGGTGGCCACTGATTCATTTACAGAAACAGTGGAAGCAGCAAAAAATTACACGAACCTGCTCCCGTTCCGATGAGTAGGAGAACAAAACAAAAAAACACTTTGTGAAGATAAATTAATACAGCCGGAATAATTTCGAACTTAGGAAACCAACCTAGTATTTAGGCGCACTTCGGTACACTAAATACCTGTTCTTGATTTTTCGATTTTGCTCATGTCAAAAAGTGAAACGAAGAAGCTTGTAATGAAGGATGACGATGATAATTCATCAGCATATGATGCTGAAAACAAGACGAGAGAAGAGAAAGAAATGCAAGATGGGTTGATGTCCATGCTAAAGGCTAGTTCATATTTTTCTTTATGTAACAGAAAAAACTTGAATGTTTCTTAAAATGAAACGTCTTGTATCTGCCAAATTACTAACATTTTCACACAACCGCTGTCTTCAGTTCAAGCATGTGATTCAAGATTTATTGAGCTTGATGATCGACTCGAAGTAAAACCCCAGCTAAGGTTCTATTCTTTTACTTTTACATTCTCAATAAGCCTAACATTTAAATAATAAGAGATGCTCTGTAAAAATATTTTCCGTGGTTCGTATAGCTGCGACATGTGGAGGTTGTCAGCCGCATACTTATGTTCAAGATGGCACTTTATCGACGAGCTTCTTCATACTCTACAGGACTGAGTGTACAACACCGAAAACACAATTTACATCATGAAAATCCCTTTTAAGGATTTTTGAGACCATAGGTCACCTAAACTTGTCAAAAAAAATTTCGCGGGTGGGGGGCCGGGCGGTAAAAATGTTTTTTTCCGAGTATTTTTGTGTAAAATCCATTCTTTATTGAATTTTCTTATATTTTCCTTCAAAGTAAGTAATGGAAAAATGCAGTTTGCAGCGAAGCGTTTATTAAAACGATTTCTTTATTGAGTTTTCGAATCTTCTTCAACTTGAATGCACTGATAAATGGACTGTTACATATTTTATCAAAACAAAAGATCTGCATCGGGTAAATGCTTATATGAATAATAATAAAGAAAATTCTTTTCGGGCGTGGGGCCGGGGGTTATTTGTACCCCTTGGTAACCTATGTTTGAGACGGGTACCATTATGGGACAAAGCAGTTTACCCATGTCATGATGTTGCAGACTCGAGGAGTGAATCCGGTGGATTACGATAAAAAGGTCGCCTACTGGCAAGGAGCCATTGGCGATGCGTGTGCTAAAGATCACAACGCCCTCTTCACACTCGAAACGATGAAGAGGCGATTCCGTCAAGGAGACAAACTTCCAGCCGCACTCGGTCAGGTCTTGGAAATCATGGAGAGGTTCGTCTTATCGACTTCGCTTTTAGAGAGAGCCGTCTTACTTTTCTTTTTTTTTCCCGCTGCTCTCCATTTTGCGTCCTATTTTGAGCTACACATGAAACCAGGATGTTACCTAACGTTCACCAGGATGTTACCTAACGTTCACCAGGATGTTACCTAACGTTCACCAGGATGTTACCTAACGTTCACCAGGATGTTACCTAACGTTCACCAGGATGTTACCTAACGTTCACCAGGATGTTACCTAACGTTCACCAGGATGTTACCTAACGTTCACCAGGATGTTACCTAACGTTCACCAGGATGTTACCTAACGTTCACCAGGATGTTACCTAACGTTCACCAGGATGTTACCTAACGTTCACCAGGATGTTACCTAACGTTCACCAGGATGTTACCTAACGTTCACCAGGATGTTACCTAACGTTCACCAGGATGTTACCTAACGTTCACCAGGATGTTACCTAACGTTCACCAGGATGTTACCTAACGTTCACCAGGATGTTACCTAACGTTCACCAGGATGTTACCTAACGTTCACCAGGATGTTACCTAACGTTCACCAGGATGTTACCTAACGTTCACCAGGATGTTACCTAACGTTCACCAGGATGTTACCTAACGTTCACCAGGATGTTACCTAACGTTCACCAGGATGTTACCTAACGTTCACCAGGATGTTACCTAACGTTCACCAAAAAAACGTGTAGATAAGAAAAACTTACTATGAGGAAAGACAAACTCATGATAAAAGTAGTATACGGAAAACGCAAACGAACAGCAAATTCGTATCAGGGGTTAAATAGTGACCGGATCGGTCCCGTCGGCAGATACATGCACCCACACTATTGACAAAAAACTCCCTCTTTTCTTATCCTTTTCCTCCATCCCCTCTTCTTTTTTCCTCCAAACTTTGAGCGGCGGATACATGTAAACCCAAATTGGGCGGCTCCATTTAACCCCTGATTCGTATCACAAGCCTTTTTTGGACAGTGCATGGATTTGCGTATAGATTTTAGCCGCAGTGCGGGTTAGAGAAACAACTTTGACTAAACATTTCCTTTTCTCTTCTACCGCTTTTGTTACCATAGACAAACTACCAGCTGGCAAAAATTCTATGGAGACTGACCTACCGAACTCCTCTCTCACAGACCTTAAAAAGGGATTTTTACAAGCTTTTTGAATCTTGAATCAAAAAACTTATCTTTCTGATCAAAATTTTTTATTAGCCACAAGCTAGCATGATTAGTTTTTCCGAGTCCAAATGGAAAATTTTTGAACCAGGCTGTTGCTAATCACACGCCACAGAATTTGATAGATCGAAAGTCTAATCAAGACCGAATGGCAGATTTAGGAGAGAGAGTGAGAGCGTGTGTATAAAATAAAGAAAGTATACCAACAGAGAATTTGTATCACTAGTTTCAAATTCTAAGTTACACAGTTTAAAGGCAGTGACGCCTAGTTAAGATGACAAATGATTGAACCATCGCACAGAAAAAACTAGTCCACCGGGCGATAACGAACCCAGCCATCTCTTCTCAAACCGGGAGCGCATGTTACCATTACAGCACGGGAGCGCGTGTTACTACGCAGCTCGAAACACACTGGCAACAGTGGCCATTCGTGACTCTACAGCCTTAAGAGCCTGTCACGGATGGAGCCAGATCATCCAGTCCAGAATCGAGCGCGACCTTAGGTGGCGGATAGAAGGACGTCTCCCTACGAAGAATTCGTGCTGGGAGGTAGCGGGAGAAATCCCGCCGCAGACCAAAACTGGGTAGTATAGCTCGTCAAAGGAGGGCGATGCCGGACCGGCCTGGGCCTGCCACCGGACAAAACATCAGCCGATACTCCGCTATACTTTTCAATTGGCGAGTCGAGGCGCCAGTAAAATAGCCTCTTCCCTATCTACGGTCAACGAAAGGCGAGACGTCTCTACTCCCACCAAAAACGATGCTAGGCCGGCTTGACCACCCACTCACAAGGCCTATAGCATGAACAGGTTGCTACAACGATGTCCGCCTTCACAAGGTGCAGCATGACAGTCTCAGGACTGCAAAGGACATCAAAACCCTTCTCCGGACGCATCTTGTCCGAAGAACACGAGAACTTCTCTCATTAAAGAGAGCGTTCATAACCAAGTCTTCGATGCCGGATGCTTGCCGGCAACAACAACAACAACCATTACAGCACGGGGACACATTGCTATTCCACGCGATAGTGTTATATGAAAGGCTCATATGCCTTGTTCTCTTAGTCACGCATGCTTATCAAGCGATTGCGTCATGAAAGGAGCGTAACTCCAGAATTCACGATTAAGACAGAAGAGATAAATTTTCAAATTCTAAGTTACACAGTTTAAAGGCAGTGACGCCTGGTTAAGATGACAAATGAGTGAACTATCGCACAGAAAAAAAAAGAAGTTTACCGTAGAGGGGGGAATCGAACCCAGCCATCTCGACTCAAATCTGGAGCCCGCGTTACCATTACACCACGGGGATAGTTCAATCATTTGTTTCACTAGCCTTTTTTTGGATATCGCTTAGATTTCACTCACCGTGCGAGTTAAAGAAACACTCTGTTTTGGACTACTCGGGGCTGAATCGAATTTTAAGTTGTAATTATGAGCGAATAGATGCAGACTCTGATTCAGGGATGAAGTGGTGAAGACACTAACCGAATGGAAAGACTCTCACTCCAATTGGACGGGCTGGGGATTCGCCAAGGTTCTACTCTGCTGTATTTCATATGATCAAAACAATAACGGATGGGTTTTAAAGCCTTCTATGATACCAGAGTTGATTGTTTAATTGTCTATAAAGTTTAAAAATTAATTCAACTTTTTCATACAGTATACGATAGATATGGGGTTCAGGAGGTTTGGGCGAAAGAATAAGGTGAAAATACAGAGTGAATGAAAAGATAAACACTTTAGTCGAAAGGTTTGTGGCATTTTCATGGTTCAAATCCTCAATATTGAGATCTTGGTTAGATATGACACATGTAGAGATTTGAGTATTTCACCTCTGGTTGCATAAAAACGGGTCCTTTGATTGCAGGTGACTTCAACAGCCTCTTGGCTGCTTGGTAGAGGAAGCGACACTGAACCAAAGGTGCTGGTGCACATTCCAACTGTCCAGGTTCTGCAACAGTCAGAATTTTATCATGCCATTGTATTAAAAAAAATTAAAGAAGAATAATAATGAAAAGTTTTCGAAACCCTGCAGTAAATTAAAATTTTGAAGCGAAAAAGTGGTTTGGAATTGTTAAAAGTGAAACCGATCTCTATTGATTCTTTGGAATTTGATAAGCTTCAATGGGAAGAAGGGTTATCAATGATCAGGCAGCTCTTTTGTTCTAGAAAAGTTTCGTAGTCCGAAAAGAAAACTGAGTAGCGTAGAGACCCGCCCAGGGCAAGATGAATTAGTGTTTCAAGAGATGAAACTTTCTCGTGAGAAAAAAGGTTGGTGTCGTTGTTGTGATTTTTTGCCCATAGTTCCTGTCGAGGGGAGTCATTTGAGATAGTTTGGTGAGGATCCTTTTGAGTCCGGAGAAATTCTATCCGTCTGCACTCGCACTACAATCGGCGATCCTCTTCGCGAGACCCATTCGTTAACCGGAGAAGGGCAAGAGGCGCCTCGACTATATATTTAGGGGAGTATTGGCTGATGTTTTATCCGGTAGCATGCCCAGGCCAGTCCGGCATCGCCCTCCTTTGGCGAACTATACTATCCAATTTTGCTCCGCGACGGGCAAGCCCGCTATCTCTAATGTACTTGTGCAAAGAGACACCCCTCTATCCGCCACCAGAGGACACGCTCGATACAGGTGAAGGTGAACTGGTCCCTTGCGATGTTGTGAAGTTGTTGTTGTCGTTGTGCTATCCCTCGGACTCTGATCGTCTTTCTTGATTTTTTCGCAGGAAATCTGTTAAAATAAAGGTTGGAGGAGTCTCGCAACCCTGACTGGGTTGCTCCATAGCTCCTCTGGGGTGCAGTGCTCCGATAGGGCTGGGCAGTTGAGCAAGTGTTGCGTGTTGTGTAGCGTGGTTTGACAGCTAGGGCATGTGTCGGGTATACCTGGTGAAGTTCTGTGGCGGTAGCTATGAAGGAGACCGCTGTAGCCTAAGCGAAGCTGTGCGAGGCATGTACGTGCAGACACGGGAGAAAAGTCTGCCTCATCGATAGGTGGAGAGGCTCTTCCAAGTACTTGATTCAGACTTCAGCTGGATGTCGCATCAACTACAGCTTTTGTATGGAGTAAATTCTGAACCTCTTTGAGCGTAGACTTTTTTGGAAGTATAGCTCTGGCCTGTTGTACTGACGCACCGCTGTATGTGGTCAGCGTTGCCTTCATGTTGTGGGGCGGTGGAAGATTACTAAGCTCGAAACATGGATGCTGTGGGCAGGAGCAAGCTGTGAGATCTTGGTCACAGAGAAGTCTGCAGTGGTGTTTTACCGGAAGCACGCGTGTCTCTTCGTGGAAGTGATCGATGGGCGTGATTTTCAGGCATCCTGTGACGGCTAGTAATGCGGTGTTCTGCGTCGTTTGAAGCAACTGGATGCTGGTCTTAGACGTAATGGGAGTCCAGATAGGAGAGGCGTAGTCCATAACTTTTCTGCTGATCGCTTTGTATGTCATAACCATCGTCTCTTTATCTTGTCCCCAGATAGTTCCTCCAAGAGCTCGTATCACGTTGTTTCGCTGTCTTACTTTTGTGGCGGTGTCGCGGGCATGTGTTGCGAAAGATAACATACGGTCGAAAGTGACTCCAAGAATCTTCGGTGTCTTGTTGAGCGGTAGCTGCTGACAGTGAAGTTTAACGTCAGGGTGGTAGTTCACTTGTTTCGTCCAAGGAGTGAAGAGAGTGGCGGTAGACTTGCTGGTTGAGACCGATAGGAAACGGGCTTTTAAAACTCAGTCAGCGATGGCATGAGAGCGTTGAGACGGTCTGCAAGGAGGTCGAGTTCAGCGTCTTTCGTGCTTGGTCCCGTGATGTGCACCGTGAAAACTCTTTACATTGATGTTGGCGGGAGGGTGTGGGTTGTCGCGCACATATAAGTTGAAGAGTCAGGCCGAGAGGACTCCCCCCTGTGGCACTCCAGTGCGAATTATTCGACTTTTGATTTTTGATCTCCTTGTTGTGAAGTCGTGGGCTTTAGCACCACCGAATTAGTGTTTCAAGAGATGAGATTTTCCCGTGAGATTAGAGGTTTGCCTTATAAATGTAGGCGAAACATTCTTCTGTGAATCAATTTAACTAATGTCTTTCTCAGTCTTTTAAAGAATTAACCAGTCAGATTTATGACTTGAATATGCAACCTCTGCAACCAGTCTGGTTTCCGTTTCACTTAGTATCTGCAGCACCGAACTACTTTGCGATATGTCATCCTCATCTTACTCTCTATAGCTCGCTCTCTTTCTCTCTCGCTCTCTATCTATCTCTCTCTATCTCTCTCTCTCTCTCGCTATCTCTCTCTTTCTCTCGCTATCTCTATCTCTCTCGCTCTATCTCTCTCTGTCTCGCTATCTATCTCTCTCTCTCTATCTCTCTCTCTCTCTCTCTCTCTCTCTGTTCAATCGGTTTGCATTTCAGAATCAAGCCAATCGCGTGCTGGATAAGTTCAGAGAAGAGATCGAAGTTGACATCGACAATTCGATTGACATCATCGCTTATTCTGACCTCTACAACAAATGCAAGGACATGATTGTAACCAAGGTGTTAGCATTTCGATATCTCACTTTCATCACAACTAAATAAGTACTGTATTAGAGCAAACATTTTCCAAACTCCCAAACATCAAAAACTTCATTGAAAAATTGGTTGGGACAGCTGTATATCAGAATTTTTGGCTCTTGTTACCTGATGGGCATACTAGACGCCAGACAGTGTAGAGTGGCATTTTTTGATACGGACTCGTTAGCCGAAGCCGTACGGCCTCGTTAGCGTGAACTTTTACTAAGCCTAAGCGTTTTTTTTAATTTAAAAATAATTTTTTAATGAAAAAGTTTTTTCTCAAGAACCGGTCTCCCTCTCTGATGCTCAAAATGATCACCTATGAAGAAAATTTTCGAAACCGTAGCGTTTGAAGCCAATTTTTCGTCTATTATTCCAATGTTTGCTAGGCAAGACGCCCATCAGGGAATTTTTTTTCGCCAAGTTTTCGAATTTTAAGTATATGCTTAAAAGATACGTGTCAAACCCTGTGAAATGTAAGAAAAAATCATTTTTTTGAAATTTTTCCAAATAAAACTTGTATTAGTTTAGGAAAACTTCGACGTCGTCCTTGACGAACTCAGCGACAGAGGAGACGTTTCCGTGGGCGGCTCCGCCGACGAGAAAATCATCAAGTTCAGGGTGAGTGGGAGCTTGCTTATCCTCCCGTTGTGATACAACAGAAGTATCTCAGTAACTCCTGATATTCACGAAACAATGAAGTTTCAAGAGAAGCTCAGCTAGCGAAGACATCGCAGGTAAAATAAGCCTTGGTTTTTCAATAGTTCGATCGCTCGAGTAGTTTCAAAAGTTAAAAACATGACTCGAGAAACCTGTTTACGCTGAAATACCTCTAAAACTTTTATTTTTTTGAAATTTCCACTCAAACAAAAGCTCAACAAATTTTTTTTTACGAAGTTTGTTGTTGTGGTCAGCAGATCGGTCACTCTATGAATAGTTTTTTTTGTCGGTTAGTAGTTTACCTATGAAAACATCAAACAGTAACAGTCCAAAGGCATCTGGCTCAGAAGAACAAAACGATAACCTATCTCATTCTAAATAATGGCTCGCCCGGACCAAAATTGGATAGTATAGTTCTTCAAAGAAGGGCGAAGCCGGACTGGCCTGGGCATGCCACCGGATAAAACAGCAGCCGATACTCCCCTAAACTTTCTAATGGCGAGTCGAGGCGCCAGTAAAATATCCTCTTGCCCTTCTCCGGTTAAAGAATGCGTCTCGCGAAGAGGATCGCCGACTGTGTTGCGAGTCAAGACGGAGAAAATTTCTAAGGAATTGAAAGGATCCTGAACAAGCTATCCCAAAAAACTCCTTTCGAAGGGACCTATGGGCAAACAACTACAACAAAAACAGTCTGTTCTCCGAACACGACGATCTTCGATGCGAGCTGCAGGCCAGCAGCAATAACAGCCTCTCTAGAGTGATATTTACAGTATGGAGTGATATTTACAGTATGGATATGTACAGTACTCGATTTAAGTAGGATTAATCGCTCAGTTGCTCTTTATCAGCTGGCGTCAATCATAGCTCACCAGGATGTGTTGAAAAAATATTTCCGGGCGGGCGACCGGGCGACACAACAAGAAATTTTTTCGGTTCCAGCAAATTGTGGAACATATCTAAAAATTCGATGATTATGAACGCAAAAGTTTAAACCTAGCCTTTATGGCGCATTTTTCAAGCATCATTGAGACGCGAAGAGAGTTAGCCGGTTTTTAGGGACTAGATATAAATGAACTAAATTTCTTTGACGGAGATTAGGCGGGTGACCGGGAGAAATTTCGCAGGTTTGGTGAGCTATGGCCCCATTCATGTGTGATTTCAGGCATCAAAAACCGCGCCGCCTGCTCAATTTACCGAATCCGATGTGAGTGTGCACGAACTCCGGAGGACCCTAAGAAACTTGGAGAAGAAGATGAACGCCCTCGAGCCAGCGATCGCAAAGTTGGTAGTGCACTTTTCGTGTACTGGAAGTCCCTGGTGCAAGGGTGAGAAATCACAAAGTACAACCAAAACAAGGCAACCTTTCGTGGGCGACCAAAAACTTTTATAGAGTCATAGACGGCCGGCTAGAATATGAAGAAACTCGAACCCCTCTATTTCTTCCCACAACCTCAACCTTTCTATTTCCAACCATGAATCAAATTCCTCTATCCACTCATACGACTCTAGTCTATTCTTTTCTCCCACGATCCGAATTACCTTCCCTCCATTCGCTCGCCTTATGCTTAGTTTGAGAAAAAGGTCAAAGGTAGGACTAGTACCCCCTTATAGTTTCTAGGAAGACTGAAAGATAGATATGAGTTATAACCCAGCCCTAGTCCTGTAGGGCACATTCGCCTTCATCCACCAAGCAAATCACAATCGAACCAGCTATGTTGGCGCATACATGTTCGCGCCCAAAATGATCTACATCCTTTTCTCATTCCGTTCTATTTTAATTTCCCTCAACTATTTTCACTATTTTTGCCTTACCCCATTCTTTTTTCAACTCGCTCGGCGCGTACAAACATGTCTTAGACACGTCTCATTCAACGCCTGCCAGGGAGTAGTCACTGTTTGTACCAGAGTTATATTTTCATCTTTTCTCAGGCTAGAGTATACTTTGTCATGCGACGGGTAAAAATTGTACAAAAGCAATTCCAGGGAACGAATTCGAACCCACCCAATCATCTCTCCGTTTTCACCGGGATCGCGAGTAAACAAGACAATAGTGATCATATGTACGTCTGATGATGGATAATTTTTTCCGAGTAGTACAATAATATATTTTAAGGGACGAAGTTCAGGGAATGTTTCTTTTTAGATATGCAGAAGAAGCGCGTCTCTCTGTAAGGTCTGGAGAAGTTCAGGGAATGTTTCTTTTTAGATATGCAGAAGAAGCGCGTCTCTCTGTAAGGTCTGGAGAAGTTCAGGGAATGTTTCTTTTTAGATATGCAGAAGAAGCGCGTCTCTCTGTAAGGTCTGGAGATAGGAAAAAGGCCCTGCTTATACTCAAAAAGAAGAAGGTGAACTTCGGAGAAAATTTGAAACGAAAACTAAGCATTTAAGTTTAATTTTTTATTATTCTTAGTTACGAATACAGAAAAAAGAACACCTGTGAGTTCTGGAAGTGTGTGTGTTCAGAACCCTTTTATAATGAAAAACGCTATATGAACATAAAGTTCTGAGGGCAATTTAAGGATAGGGCATTTGTCACTGAGAAAAAAGACCCAGGTTCGAAATTTTAGTGATAATGTTCAAAAGTTAAGTATAGGAACACGTTTTTGAAAATTTTTTACAGGTTGTGATGTTGTAATAAATGAGAATAAAAATAACAAGTTTTTGTTTTTTTTTACAAATGTATGAAATTTCATGAAATTTTATTTATTTTTCATGATCCATGTGTGTGACGGAAATTTGTATTAACAGAATGCAGAAAAAGATTTGCAAGACAAAGACGCACAGTACCAGCGACTTCTGTGTATGATGCACCAGATCGGCGCCAGTAAAGTTAGTGTTTTGGCACATTTTGATTTCTGAACGTATATATGTTATTAGTTATTAAAAATTTCAAAAAATCGAAGTGAAAAGATCATGAAACATCCTAAAAGAGCAATGTATTGTTATAGTGTTAGTTAAGAGGAAATTAGATGTTCAACAATAGATAGTGATAAAACACTGTTTATAAGATAATCACTGTTTATAAGATAATCATAATTTAAAAAAGCCAAAGCCCAAACCAAGAAAAAATCCAGAAAAAAGGCGAAAAGAAAAGAGGCGAAAAAAGAGAATGAGAGAGCGAAAGAGAGAGAGAAGCGAGTGAGTGTGACTGTGTGAGAGAGAGAAGCGAGTGAGTGTGACTGTGTGAGAGAGCGAAAGAGAGAGAGAAGCGAGTGAGTGTGACTGTGTGAGAGAGCGAAAGAGAGAGAGAAGCGAGTGAGTGTGACTGTGTGAGAGAGCGAAAGAGAGAGAGAAGCGAGTGAGTGTGACTGTGTGAGAGAGCGAAAGAGAGAGAGAAGCGAGTGAGTGTGACTGTGTGAGAGAGCGAAAGAGAGAGAGAAGCGAGTGAGTGTGACTGTGTGCTTGAGCTTTTACCGTGAACTCGTGGACCCCATTTCAACACCAAAGGAACCGCATGTGCAAAAATCATCATCATAAGATTTTTCATAAGACAAGAGTGTAATTCTTTCGCACAAAAAATTTTACACTTTTATGCTGTTTATATGTATCATCTTCATTCGATGTTGCCAACGTCATTGTTATTGCACTCATTAATTTGACGTTTTCACTCTTTTGCAGCATAACAAGGAAGTTCTGGAGGCGTACAAAGTGGGAGCATCTGCTTTCAAGCAAACTTTAGCGCGTCAAGGATTGTCACCAGAGAAGGTCATTTTCGAGCAAAGTTTCAGTCAGAAGTCTATGTTTATCAAGAAAAGACATTTATCGATCTAATCGAATTGGATAGAGATTTGATAAAGCTGATCAAGATGAGATATTGAATAATTTCAGTCAATGTTTAGTGAACTTTTTACATTTCTGTGCAAGGAAGTTTCTGCTTTTCAGATTGACGAGACTATGGATGAGATCGCATCCGCCAACGACGAGTACAAGGATATTGAAGAGGCTCTGGCACAGCCGATTGTCGGAGGCAGATCGAACCAAGATGCTGATCTCGAAGGTACGGTAGGCCGGGTTACGGTATCTTGATTCTACGATTCCGAAGCTACGGCAGTAGGCACGATGAACCGATTTATCCTGTTTCGGAGAGAAAAAAATATATAATATTATGTTAGAGTATTTGGATATACAAGAGAGAAGCGAGATAAAAAATTTCATTCAAGGTATAAATACATTCAAGGTATAAATATAAGGTATAAATACTACAGTGCTGGACATAATGATAAGACACCCCTGATTTTCGATGATATCAGCCGAACGGTAAAGGTAAATGGAAAATTATGATTATCTTTTTTTTTTCGCCCTCGAAAACCATAGTAGCCGTAGTTTAAAAAAACAAAAATTTCTTAGTTCTCGAGAAAAACATTTTTTTAAGGATTTTGACCTGGACATAATGATAAGACACTTAACAGCTTTTTATCAATAAATCTTTATTTGATATTTCTTGTCAACAAAAACGATTCAATAATTGATAGCACGACCTTTCTTCAAAAGGATGTCAGAAATCCGATTTGGCATGCTTCTATATAACGCAGAAACTACATGTGGCTCTATTCCATCCAACTCCTTGGTTATCGCAGCTTTAAGCTCGGTTGTAGTGGCGTATTGTTTGTTATTTTTATAAACCCGACGAACCAAGAGTCCCCAGAGATTTTCCATCGGATTCAAGTCCGGAGAACGAGCCGGCCTGGACATAATGATAAGACACACTTAAGACACTGGCCGTTCGCGTACTGTCATTGCCAACTACCTCGCCGACCCTCTTGGATATGGATCGAAAACCTCTGGAGGACGTCCACGCAAGCTCACGGAACGAGAAGAGCGGTAAATCGCCAGAAAAGCTTCGAACTCGACCACCTCCGTAATGGACATTAAGGCAGAGCTCAACTTGAATGTCTCTCGCAGAACGATTCAACGCGCTATTCGCCGTAATCCTCACATCAAACGTCAGAGGTGCTGGAAACAACTCTCATTCCATTCATGAGGAGTCACAGCAGTCGTCAGCTTGTCTACCAGCAAGACAACGCTCCTATTCACGCCAGCGCCTCCACCAAGTCATGGTTGTTGGCTAAGAACGTCTCTCTGCTACCTTGGCCGGCTCGTTCTCCGGACTTGAATCCGATGGAAAATCTCTGGGGACTCTTGGTTCGTCGGGTTTATGAAAATAACAAACAATACGCCACTACAGCCGAGCTTAAAGCTGCGATAACCAAGGAGTGGGATGGAATAGAGCCACATGTAATTTCTGCGTTATATAGAAGCATGCCAAATCGGATTTCTGACATTCTTTTGAAGAAAGGTCGTGCTATCAATTATTGAATCGTTTTTGTTGACAAGAAATATCAAAGAAAGATTTATTGATAAAAAGCTGTTAAGTGTCTTATCATTATGTCCAGGTCAAAATCCTTAAAAACTGTTTTTCTCGAGAACTAAGAAATTTTGTTTTTTTAAACTACGGCTACTATGGTTTTCGAAGGCGAAAAAAAAATGTGATAATCATAATTTTCCATTTACCTTTACCGTTCGGCTGATATCATCAAAAATCAGGGGTGTCTTATCATTATGTCCAGCACTGTAGTATTTATACCTTATATTTATACCTTGAATGTATTTATACCTTGAATGAAATTTTTTATCAATTTGGTTTGAAAACGCTTGATTTTTCAAGTAAAAAATTGGACGGTCGAGCTGATGTTTTTTGTGTTGAGTAACGAAAGATAAAGAAGAAAACTTAGTTTTTGAAGGTGAACTGGCGGATCTACTTGCCGCAGACAAAAGAAATATTGGTGGAGATACGAATAGAGGAGAAAGCCTCGCACTTCCTGAGGTTCCCACAAGTGAGTGCACTATTGTTTATTCATTCACCCTCTCTTTGGATTTTCATGTGATAATAGAGATGACGTCTCAATGTTTTATCACTAAGTATCGAAGATAAATTTCGTTATTGGAAGTGAAAAAATGCATGGTTTGCCTCGAGATATCTGTGAAATTTAAAAGTAATTGTTCATAAATAGATGAATACATGAATGGCAGCTAAAATGAGATAGAACAGTACCTTCGTAAATAACAAACTTTCTTATTTGTAAATGATTAATGTTCAGTATGTTTATATGGAATAACAGTAGGTTGAGTTGTTTGTATAAATCCTGGTGTGCTCTGCAGAATCTCCTCGTTCCTATGGCATCAGCGAAAAAGACTCAGAAACAGACGAAGAGTTCAAGAAGCTCGAGCAGCGCCTTCGACTTCTCCAGCAAATGTAAAAGAAGCCCCGGGCAAATATTGAACGACATTGATTGTTTCTTTCAAAGAAGCTGAATGACGATATGAAGTAGCCTTTTGACCTTTGACGAGTTATGTTGTGCGCTTGTGACAATCGAAGAGCCTTCTGGTGAGTTTCCTACATTAGACGAGTCCTCTTCTGAACTTATAACGACGAAGCCTGTTGTATTTTTTGTTGGACTTTTACTAGTCTTGTGGTTTGGAAGAAGCATTGAAAATTTTTTGCAAGTTTCACTTCATGTGAAGGTCACGACGACTAAAGAATGTTCTGTTGAAGGTCACGAGTAAAGAGGCTAATTTTCAAGTATAATGGTGGGTTTCTAATGTTCTGATGAATTGCATAGACTTCGCGCAGGTTGTCAGACACTAGACACTAGTTGTCAGACACTAGACACTAGTTTTATGAACAATGTAAGTAAAAGGCCCGAATGTTCGTTATACTTTTTTGTGTAGTTTAAATTACTTTGTAAACCCGATCGTTGTTTTTTTTTGGTTTTGAGAGAATAAATTATTTATCCCGCGATTTCAGTAGAATTCGTACAAAGTCAATCACATAAGAGAAAGAACATTATTCAGGTAAGCATATAGTAGTTTAAAGCCCACGAGCGCCCTATCACATGAAGTAAAAAAGTGCCAGTAGTTCTAGTAGATTATGTATGTTATGTCATATCAGATAAGCTTTTATCCGACTTCGAGGCGCACTAAGCCAAGAAAAAACGGCAAAAAAAGAAAATAGTTTAGACCGGAGGTCAATGATAAAGTCTCAGCGTATGCTATGTCATATCAGAACCTTTGTCTCAAGTTTGAGTGGTTTTTTTTCATTTGAACGATGTACTTTACATAATGACCCCTTCACTTGATGAAACTGTTAAATCGCAACATAGTATCTGTTCAGACTAATTCTTGCTAGCTATCTTATTTTTTATTCTTCTCTGCTTGTCAGCTATCACCTCACGCCTTCTTGGGTCTCTGCTTGTCAGCTATCACCTCACGCCTTCTTGGGTCTCTGCTTGTCAGCTATCACCTCACGCCTTCTTGGGTCTCTGCTTGTCAGCTATCACCTCACGCCTTCTTGGGTCTCTGCTTGTCAGCTATCACCTCACGCCTTCTTGGGTCTCTGCTTGTCAGCTATCACCTCACGCCTTCTTGGGTCTCTGCTTGTCAGCTATCACCTCACGCCTTCTTGGGTCTCTGCTTGTCAGCTATCACCTCACGCCTTCTTGGGTCTCTGCTTGTCAGCTATCACCTCACGCCTTCTTGGGTCTCTGCTTGTCAGCTATCACCTCACGCCTTCTTGGGTCTCTGCTTGTCAGCTATCACCTCACGCCTTCTTGGGTCTCTGCTTGTCAGCTATCACCTCACGCCTTCTTGGGTCTCTGCTTGTCAGCTATCACCTCACGCCTTCTTGGGTCTCTGCTTGTCAGCTATCACCTCACGCCTTCTTGGGTCTCTGCTTGTCAGCTATCACCTCACGCCTTCTTGGGTCTCTGCTTGTCAGCTATCACCTCACGCCTTCTTGGGTCTCTGCTTGTCAGCTATCACCTCACGCCTTCTTGGGTCTCTGCTTGTCAGCTATCACCTCACGCCTTCTTGGGTCTCTGCTTGTCAGCTATCACCTCACGCCTTCTTGGGTCTCTGCTTGTCAGCTATCACCTCACGCCTTCTTGGGTCTCTGCTTGTCAGCTATCACCTCACGCCTTCTTGGGTCTCTGCTTGTCAGCTATCACCTCACGCCTTCTTGGGTCTCTGCTTGTCAGCTATCACCTCACGCCTTCTTGGGTCTCTGCTTGTCAGCTATCACCTCACGCCTTCTTGGGTCTCTGCTTGTCAGCTATCACCTCACGCCTTCTTGGGTCTCTGCTTGTCAGCTATCACCTCACGCCTTCTTGGGTCTCTGCTTGTCAGCTATCACCTCACGCCTTCTTGGGTCTCTGCTTGTCAGCTATCACCTCACGCCTTCTTGGGTCTCTGCTTGTCAGCTATCACCTCACGCCTTCTTGGGTCTCTGCTTGTCAGCTATCACCTCACGCCTTCTTGGGTCTCTGCTTGTCAGCTATCACCTCACGCCTTCTTGGGTCTCTGCTTGTCAGCTATCACCTCACGCCTTCTTGGGTCTCTGCTTGTCAGCTATCACCTCACGCCTTCTTGGGTCTCTGCTTGTCAGCTATCACCTCACGCCTTCTTGGGTCTCTGCTTGTCAGCTATCACCTCACGCCTTCTTGGGTCTCTGCTTGTCAGCTATCACCTCACGCCTTCTTGGGTCACAAAAAAAACTATTCATAGAGTGACCGATCTGCTGACAATGCAGAGTTTAATTCAATCAATTAATTAACAAACTCAGGAATAAAATTTTTTGAGGTACTTCTCATGTTTTCTTCTGCTAAGGCGCAGGCAAAGGTTACGCTAGCGAGGGGCTTAGGAATAAGAGCTTGCGGCTTATTGTTAGGAACGAGACAGGAAAAAAGTCAGAGACGCAGTCCGGTGTGGGGTAAAACTTATCCGAAGTTTTTCATCGTATAAAAGATAAACAAGATTCTAAGAACTGTGTTAGGGCTCTTTTACAACAGTCATGTACATAGTTGGTTCCTTTTGTTATCTTTTTTTGCAAAAAAACTTTTCACGGCGGGAGTCGGGTAATGTTAGTATGTCGAACAGATTTTGACAGGACGTACGTGTTCTCAACATCAGAAAACAAAGAAAGAAGTTGAACTTATGCGACCAAGTCAAAAAACTTTTTAAGTGTTTGTGTGCTAGATGCTCATTGAGTGCAACCTTGGTGGTCGTTGTACTCGAACGTCAGTTTATTTAGGTAAACAACCGATAAGGTAAAGTTTAACTATGTCAACGTGTACAGGTACTCTATAAAACCTTATGCATTCTTTCTCGCATAAAGAGAAGCAAGAACTCGTCAACAATTTGTCCTTCACTGTGTGAAGTGAGTGGTGCCTTTTACAAGCTGATTTATTGTGTCTGCTATGATACCAGCGGAGCGTTGATTCGAGTCTGGCCGACAAGGGTCAGATGAAAAAGCGTGCCGGGAAAAGGTGATACAAAATGGAGAAGTGATGGCGACTGAAACAGAAATAGAGAGAGGGAGAGAAAGAAATAGTAAGAGTTAGAGAGAGAAAATAAAAATACAGAGAGAGAAAGAGAGAACATGAGATGGATACAGGGATCGAGGAGGAAAAAGAAACCGACAAGATAAGAGGTTTAAACTGTGTTGAAGGTCTACGTGATATGATTACAATTAGAGAAGAGTCGTTATGATGGTTACTCTAATTGACAGCTTGGACCAAATGTAAACAGGTTAGTTAAAGAAGACTTTCAATTCCGCCGTAGGTTCAAATGTGTTGGGTAAAATAGGAAGAGATTAAGTTGTAAGACATCCACAAAACATCCATAATTAAGAAAAAGTTTCAAACGGAGGAAATAAAAGTGACGAAGCGAAGACTGTCACGATATCATGATGTTGCTATCATGATTTTTTTGAGATTTCGGGAGAAAAATTTATAAAAACTATGCTGAATTTTTCCCTTTAAAAATTTCTTATCATTCAACTTCACGATAAAAGAAGACCCTTATTAAAATTAAGTTAAAGAAAATATCAATTACGAGAGAGATATTCAGAGAAAGAGTAGGATTTTCTGAAGAAAGACAGAAAAGAGCAGAGACAGAAAGCAAAAAAAATGATGAGCGGACAAGCGAGTCAAAAGTGTGCTAGATTGCTGTACTTTGTTGAATTTTTGATCCCTGGGAAATTTTTTATTTAAGCGTTTGTGGAAAATGAAGGACGTGCGATAGAATCGCCTAAAAAGGAGAGAAGTTATTAGTGGTTAGAAAATTGTAATTTAGATTGAGAAAAAGATCGAGTGTTTTTATAACAAGCAGCAGTGAGAGAGAAAGAGAGCGAGAAAGAGAGGAAGAAGAAGAAGAGATAGATGTAGATCGAGAGGAAGAAAGATATGACTAGAGAGAGGGTAAAAGAGTAGAGGACGAGATAAAAGAGAAAGAAATTAAGAGAATAGAAGACGAGGAAAAGAGAGAGAGCGAAAGAGATAGAGATAGGATGGTGAGAGCGAAAGAAAGAGAGGAGGAGCGCAACTGAAGAGGTTTTATATCGCCTCTAGGCAGGGTCTTACTCTCTTCTCCCTCCCAATCATCCTCAAGAGTGACCGCACCAAGTGCTGTTTTTGGTCTTCAAGAAACTTTTGGTTTCTTATATGTTAGCCTAGAATAGAACAAAATGGTTATTTTTATATCAAACTTTGTCGTTGTTCTAACCTTGATAGTTCCGGGCGAGAATTGATCCTCAAGAGTTCTGATATCGTTGTTGTTAAGGAAAAGATTCATGGATTCGAACAAATCGACTTATTTTCAAATGGTTTCAGTTTTGGATAACTTCTAATTCAACCTCAAATGTTGATCATAATTTCGTTAATACGGTATCGAAATGTTTAAGTCCTACTTAATACCGAATTCTCTTACTATTTTGGTGATATAAATAAAGATAGAAAAAAGTGGACCACTTATGCCTTCACAAAGGAGCGTTTAGGATACCAAGTGTCGTAATTAATGTTGTTTTTGAGCATTCCCTGTTTTATACATAAGATCGAGGTTCACGTAGCCCATTTTTCTTTTTCTCAAAGAAATTGAAATGAAAAATATAGTCTTTAAAAGGCAGAAAGGTTATTGCTGAGATGAAAACACAGAACCCATTAAGTTGATCGAATTGCTTCCTGCACTACCGGAGGTCAACTCAGTTCAAATCTGCGGTGCACACCGTAACGCCGTTGGCGGGAAACGGGTGGAATTGTGTAATCGGCGTCATTCTTGCGCTTCAAGTGGCGTGCAACCGGAAAAGCCGTTACCAGAAAACGATATGAAGCTCGCTTCATTAGCTTATCTCGCATCATGGTTAGGGAGGCTTGGAGCCTTCAATACCAATTGGGCTTCGGTCTTAAACAGTATAAATAGTCAAATATTGAACCTTGATTTATATATTCCATGAATACATTTAACCTATAGTTTTGCTTTCAAACCTATATTCATACTTTATGTATATCAATATTCATACTTTTCAGGATTACATTGTTGGCTGCATTCAGAAGCTACCCATTCGACCTGACCACCTACAACGATCTTCCCGAATTTGAGGTTGGTAAAAAGAATAACTTAATAGAACCAGTAATAGTATTATATTTTTTATACAAGATTAATATTTTAGCAGAAAAAGAATAACATGTTCTAACCAAATGCAAAAAACTTTGTTTGGAAATATATGGGAAAAATGGAAAAATGTGGAAATATTTATCAATATATGTAAAACATGCCATACTTATAGGTATCTATGTACTCAATTTTGGCAAAACCAGAATTTTTCTACAGTCATAATCACGACGTAAAAAGAATCTTGATGCCAAGTGATATTGCTTTCCGACCTGATAATATTTTTTACTCACGATACCTTTTCCCCACTCTGTTTCAGACTTATCTCGTAGAGACGGCCAGAATGAATCCCCAGCTGGTGAAGTTGCTGCATATCGGAACCTCGAATGAAGGACGACCTCTTCTAGGATTACTGGTAGGACCCTTGTTGAAAAATTCTAATTTTAGGGTAGGATATTGTCAACAAAATGCTTAGTTACTCCCTAAACCTTTCCATAAAATGTCTTAAAACTGTTAGGATCTTCTGGATATTTTTCTCGAGTTAAAATATAGATAAGTTAGTTATGGAAACTTCGAAACCTCATGAGCTTCAGTATCTATCAATTTGATTCACCTATACAAACTTTCCCCAAAAAAAAATCTGGAAATAGTAAATATAGTAACTGTCAGTGTCATCCATCATAAAAAAATCCATCATATTCTTTTGAAACAGCTCTTGGGTTTAAAAGACCTTGGCATTTAGGCGTTGATTTATGAAGAAACGAGCAGTAAACTAAAACGAGATTAATGAGACTGAAGTGAGTTAGAGAGAGAGAGAGAGAGAGAGAGAGAGAAAGAGAGAGAGAGAGAGAAAGAGATATATAAAGAGAGAGAGAAAGAGAGAGAGATAAAGAGAGAGAGAGAGAAAGAGAGAGAGAGAGAAAGAGAGAGATAAATAGAGAGAAAGAGAGAGAGAGAAAAAGAGAGAGAAAGTAAAAGGTAGAGAGAGAGTTGGAAATATTAAAAACAGCAAAAGACATGACTAGAAAAAGACAACAAAAAAGGAAGATAGAGAGTGAGAAAATAAGAGAATGGAAAAACAGGAGTTGAAGTTATAAAAAAAAGTTGTAGTATAAAAAAAGTTCCGTCGACTTTTCCATGTTATGAAAACTATCCCATCAGCTTATTTTATTGCATATTATGCAAAACTAACAAAAAAGAACATAAAATGGAAATTAGATTTTTATAGAACACCAATCACGATGTAATTTAACGGTTTGGAAGTTCGACAAACTTTGAACTTCTCCTTGTGCTCATTTTCTTGGCGTTCTTTCCGAAAATACAATGTCAACTGAAGTCAAAAGAAAACTTTCACTGTTCTCAATCACTGTTTCAGTTTTCAAGAATGCAGGCTTATTATATTTCAATGAATGAATGTGAAGAAGAGTTAGAGTAGGAGAATGTGATAAAGAGGTAGAGTATAGAGAAAAGGAATGTATATAACAATAGTTTGAGAAAGTAAGGAAGCGTTAGAATTCAACTTTTCACTTTGCAAAGTAATTTTCTGCAAAGTGATCGCGTTGAACGCTCTCTCACCACGAATTACCGTGAAAAGAAACATGGACTACGGTAAAAAGAAAGAACACATGCATTCTTAGACAAAACGAGACAAAAAATGATTGACATCACGTCCTCTCATTTAATTTAATTCATCACGTTCATTTATTTGAGGGGTTAAACCAGAAACAAATTTTTAGGCAATAAGATTCTTGAGTTGCTCTTCCTTAGCCTGAGCATCTGTAGAGAAGCAAACGTTTTTTCTCATAGAACGGCTTCTCGCATCAACATAGGAAATTATAGTTTCGCCTAGCTCGTTCCCAACCCTCTGAAATGACCCGCTTCTCTACATCTGGTACTTTTTTACTTCACTGGTCTGGAGAGAAAAAAACGCGCAAGGGGCGGAGCCTTAATCCTCCAGAGAAAAAGAGAAAAAGAAGATAATCTCGTTTTTTTGAAAAGAAGAGAAAAAAAGAGATTTGACCTAGATAAGCAATCACACAATCATCAATCAAGTCAGATGAGAGTGGCATTTTCTTGATACGGTCTCATTCGCCTAAGCCATACGCCCTTGTTAGCGTGAACTTTTTCCTGAGCCTAAGCGTTTTATAATGTAAAAATATTTTTTATGTAAAAATAAGAGAGTATAATTGTGCACTGTGCCTCGCAGAGAAAAAAGAGAGACAGACTAAATCAATCATCAATCTCTCTGCGGCGAGAGATTCTAATCGTGACACAGTGGAATGGCGAGAGGGAGAGGGATGAGAAAGGAAAATGAGAGATACTCCCTCTCCCCTCTCCGTTCATTGGTTCGTTTCTTCAGACCAGCGAAGTAAAAAAGTGCCTTACATCTTATATAAAAATAAAAGACCACTATTAACCCTGATAACTCGAAAAGAATGCATTAGTTATTAAGACTCGTCAAATGCGGGGATTTATTTAAAATTGATAGAAGCGAGTGATATATGACAGTCTTGACCTTTTTTATATAAAAAAACGTACTTCTCTCTTTACTCTGCCGTTCACCTCTCGCTCGCTTCTCATTATTATAAACTTTCCCTCCTCCGATCGAACAAGCGATGGCTTCAATTTTTTTAACAAGTGCCGGTGACCTATTATTGACACAACGATTTTAAAAAAGAAGTCAATTCAGAGTATATCAACTTACAATTTTAATGTCTTTACTTCGAAATGAATGAATAAAACCCTTCTCGTTGTCCTACTCAGGGTCTCAGTCAAACTTTGCTTCAAATTCTGTATTTGAATGAGTGATAATAAATAATAATGACTTAGGACGACTGAAATATAATGACTTAGGACGACTGAATTTTTATTGATCGTTAGACTCAGTCTGTCTGAGCTCAGATTGGCAAGCACCAGCGATGGAAAAAGCCTATAATTTGGCTGGACGGAGGTAACCATGCCAGGGAGTGGCCGGCTTTCCATGTCGCTGTCTACTTCATTGAACAGGTATGGATGGATGGCAGTGATTTGTGAAAACTAAGGATTTCGAGAGAACTATTCTGTTCTTTTCCATTTGTACTACATGAAAGGAAAAAGGAACAGAGATCTTATGGACGTACAATTTTGTATGGACGTAGAAAATTGCGTTTATTTTTTGTTGAAATATCATAAATCGGTATGCACGAACCACTCCGTTTTCGAGTAAATAACTGTTTATTCGAAGCTAACAGTTGAATCCCACCAAGTAAGTAGTGAACTGTATATTTCTCAAAAGCTGTTTTTCAGGGAAAATGTTAAAAGCGTGTGTACGGACTCTGGGATGAACCACCAAATAATATAAGACTCTGGGATGAACCCCCAAATAATATAAGACTCTGGGATGAACCACCAAATAATATAAGACTCTGGGATGAACCACCAAATAATATAAGACTCTGGGATGAACCACCAAATAATATAAGACTCTGGGATGAACCACCAAATAATATAAGACTCTGGGATGAACCACCAAATAATATAAGACTCTGGGATGAACCACCAAATAATATAAGACTCTGGGATGAACCACCAAATAACTGGGATGAACAAAACAAAAAACTGGGATGAACAAAATAAGACTCTGGGATGAACCACCAAATAATATAAGACAAGCTGAGTTTAAGGGGTAACTTAGAAGGATCAAACATTCAGCAACGACAGCGTTGCATTCAAGAATCTTTGTAAAACTTTTCTTGTTCCAACCTTACAAGTTTGAAGAGCTCATAAGATCAGTCTAGATGAGGTACATACTAGGTACCGAGATTGAAATGGAGAATACCAATCTCAGTACTGAGAAGAGGCTAGAATAATATCATAATACAAATAATATAAGAATGGATATCCCTTTAATAAATATCCCTTTAATAACCCCTACGAATCATTTATGGTCACCCTAATATACGAATCACTTGTCGCTAGTCGACTAATCATGATACATGGAATATCTTCAGCTGGTCAACATTTATGGCATCGCGGACCACATTACTAACTACTTGGACACCCTCGACTTCGTCATCTTCCCAGTGCTCAACCCGGATGGCTTTATCTACTCCCGTTCATCCAGAGACTCCATGGTAGTATTTTGAAGCACCTTGGGTAGTTTATTTGGTAATTATTTATGTTAAATCCGGTGATTTATTTAAAACCGGGGATTTATTTGACACATAATCTAAAAGTAGCACATTAAGATTGTATCCGACTAATTTGGTGGAATTGAAGGCAAATTGGGCGCTATTTTCTTAGGAGGTAAACATGGGAAACATGAAAAGGAATGTTACATTTGCATCAAATTATTCAAATTCGTATGAATTCCGATCTTATCCCGATTAATTAACTTATTGAAATAATGGATCAATCTCTAGATCCGTCAATGGCGCAAGAACCGGGCACCCGAAAATTGTACGGGAACAACAGGCTCTCGTAAAGACGTAAGTTTAACTTCTTATTTATCTCTCTCGCCTTTTTTTCATCTCTTTCTGACTGTGGAAATGTCCTAAGGTAGTAGCTCTAGCCCTCTTTCTCATTCCATTCTTTTCCGTATTTATGGTGTCTCTTTTATCTATAATTAATCTATAATTAATCTATAATTATTTTTGTCAAAAATTCCCTCCAATTTTTTCTCTGATTTTCCATGACCTTTCTCTGCAGGTTTGCTGTGTCGGCGTCGACCTGAATCGCAACTACGACTTCGCCTTCAGCCAAAAGAAGTATCCCTTTAATAACCCCTGCTCCGATGAATTCCAGGGTCCCCGTCCCTTCTCCGAGCCAGAAACCAGGTCAGTCCGACTTTCATGAAGAGTAAGCAAAAGGTTTGTGATGAACAGCGTATTGAAGGTACTTTTTTCATAGCTTGAAGATCAATTTAGACAATTAAACAAAGATGGAACATGGCTATGAAACAGCGAGCTTGTTTTCACTCATATTCGAACTTTTAAAATAAGCAAAGTCGTGATTTAAGCGAAATTCAGTAATCAGGGAAATGAAAATTTTAAATGAAGCTTCAGAATTCGAAAAATCACTGTTTCATGCCATAAAATTCTTTTTTTAGAGAAGACTGTATAAGTGTAAAATAAAATTTTCTCAGTATAAAAATGTTACTATCAAGTCTATGTTATATGTAATGGAGCGTTGAAATCAGAAAAAAGTACGGTTGCAACCGTAATTGTTTCCGTGTTCGAGCTTTACTCCACGCCGGGGGGCTGCGTCTCTGACTTCCTAGGTAGAGTGTAGCGGGCAGTGTCAGACATTGAAATTTTCTCAAATAGTCTGCAGTCCCTTCGTACTATTTTATCTCTGCGGAAAGTCTGTTTGGAACTCTCTTCCATTTGATGTTGTCAACGAAGCTAGTAGAATAAAATTCAGAAAGCAACTTCTTTCATTCATTCATTCATTCTTTATTCCAAGCATGTAGGTATTTAAGACGAAAGCAGATTACTCATAAACAAAAGTATGCATGGAATACATTACACATAAAGCTTAGTGGCGGTGTGTAAAGAGGAAAAAAAAGAAGGGGCTGTGATACTGATGAAAAATTACAAGTCTTAATTAAGTATCAGAAACAAGACTAACTGGCACAATCACATTCACAGGCAACGAAAGAAGTTGCTTTCTAAATTTAAGGCTACTACTCACAAAAAATTTTTACATGAAAATTCATACCAGCAAAGCATGGGAAGCGTAACGATATGTTTGAAAGTATTCCGAGGAATACTTTCTCAAAGTATTGTCTTTCATACCGCGAAAACATGGTTTTTCATGGAATCAAAGTATTCTAGGCATACCACTGTTTGTCGGGATACTACACAAAAGTATTCTTTTCCATACCTCGATAGTTTTTTTCTCATGAAATCAAAATATTGCAGGCCAGCCATAATTTGAAGTATGCCGTTTCTTTTTTTCCTTGATTTTTGTGTCGAGATTTTTTTGTTTGTTTTTTTTTGGAGTCAAATTTTTCATGATTTAATCAACAAATTTTTATTCAATAACAGCAAACAATGTTATAATCACAATCAACCAGCAAAAAATTGTAATAGATTACAATTTTGTTCTTATAATAACAAAATTAGAGTCAGCACAACAAATACATTTTTACCTTCTACCAAGCATGACATTTTTCGAAAATCTACTTCGTCATAAATTAACAAGGAACTTGCGAAATAATTTTGAGAGCGACCCTTTCTTTTTTGAGGGCGATCTTTTGAGGCCGATACTTACAAACCAAACGTTTTTACGTAAAAGAAGAGAAAACAAGATGAGCAAGGGATCAAGTTCTTAACTTAATTTCTTCAACTAATGGTCTCCTGAGTAAGATTAACAACAGCAAGAACGAATTTAAACGGTTTAACATTTTTTATATACTAATTCGCAGAACATTAATACTGTGACTAATTGTTTTATATGGTCTCATTACTAGCCGTACGTCCTCGTTAGCTCGAAATTTTACTAAGCATAAGCAAACTGCACTGTTAAAATACTTTTTGAAATTAAAAAAGCAAAATATTTAAAGTAAAATTGGCACTTTTGCACTTTAGGTCCCCCCCCTCCCAGAGGTTCCATGGGTCATACTTCTGACTCATTTACATTTTCAAAAAAGTTAATTTCACATTAAAAAAACTATTTTTTCATTAAAAAAACGCTTAGGTTTATTAAATTTTACGCTAACGAGGCCGTCCGGCTTAGGCTAACGAGACCGTATCAAGAAACTTACCCAAAACCTGACTCATGGAACCTCTGGTAGGAGGGGGCCCTAAAGTGCAAAAGTTCTGTAAAATTCCACCATAAAAGCATGAGTGTGACCCCATGCAAGACACAGGTTAAAGTTCAACGGTGTCAACTTTGAAAAAGAATTTTTTGATACAGTACTTGAGTTTCAACGTTACTTCGGGTCACGCTTTTGATTTTTACGATGAGGCATACTTTCACAAGTATTGTATTGAAAAATTCAAAGTATGCCTCTTTAGCATACTTTGATATTGTTGAAGGGATATCGCATTGTCGCTGCCAGGAATACTTTCGAAGTATTTTTATTCATGAAATGCCTTTATCCTTTTTAGCATACTTCCCAATAGTTATGCTCATTTTTTTTTGTGAGTAGCTTCGTTGATAACATCAAATGGAAGAGAGTTTCAAACAGACATTTGACGGGAAACATATTCAATTCTTTATTCCGCTTGAAACAAAACATCATGTTGAGTAACGAAACAGATGATACTGTCACGAAAAAAAGTGAATTCAGTGAAGGTGATGGAAAGTGAGATCTAAATATGACAAGAACAATCATGAATATTTCATTTTAGGAAAATCGGAAAGCACACAAAAAAGCAAAGAAAGCAAAGCTTGTATCTTCAGTTATGAACTATTCATCCGCAATTAAGAACTATTCATCCGCAATAATAACTTGAAATTCCAAGTATTCAACTCACTCTTTATCATCTGAGAGCTAACCGAGAACACAAATATAATGGAAAAAAGAGGAGAAACAAAACATTTGAAGAAACAAAGCACTTGAATTTAAAATGTATTCTAGAGTTCGTGACAATGGTCTCACAATCAAGCTTGATAAGTTCCTTTTTTATAAAAATGCTAGAAGAGCTTGTAGAAACCAAAGAGCTAAGTAATTTATTCCAGACATTAATCATTCTTGAGGCACAAGTGCTTGTTCTGCTTTGATATTTACACGGCAAGCATATTCTGTAGTTATTCGATTCTCTCAGCGAATAAGGCGATGGGCGAAGTTTAAACATATTTGAGTAATCTATTTGAATATTTCCGTGCAGACATTTATGGATAAACATTTATGGATAAAAGATCGGCCACATTCCTTCTATATTCAAGCGAAGAGATGGAAAGAAAATTATGTCGATATGTCGATAAAGAGGTCTTATTGATGCGGTGAGGAGGAATAAGTTTTCGAGGATGCGAATGCCGAGTGAAACGCTGAACAGCCGAAATTTCGTATGTGTCTATGAAATTTCGTATGTGTCTAAATGATCAGTGTCTATGTCTAAGCTGTTATATAAACATTTATGAATAAAAAGTAGATCAGAGATAGCACGACGGGACTCGAGGCTCTGAAGGCCCAACATTGAAAGCTTCTGGGAATACGGAAGCTTAGGCTGACGGGCTCTTCCTAGTACTCTCTCGTTGCCTGTAAATGTGAATGTGCCAGTTATTCTTTTTTTTCTGATACTTAAAAATACTTGTAATTTTTCATTAGTATCACAGCCCCACTTTTTCCCCTTTAACACACCTCCACTAAGCTTTATGTGTAATGTAGTCCATGCATATTTTGTTTATCAGTAATTTGTTTTTGTCTCAATTACTTACATGCTTAGAATAATGAATGAATGAATGAATGAATGATTGAATGAATCTCTCATTCTTCTCTGCTTGTCAGCTATCATCTCACGCTTTCTTGGGTCAGTGTGCAGCGTCAGACAGTGCAGAGTTTAACTCACTCTGGCAACTAATTCACGAACTCAGGAAAATAAGTTTTCGTTTTTTTTCTGCCTAGGCTTAGTCAAAGGTTATACTATCGAGGTATTACGGTTTACGAACGAGACAGTAATAAAGAAATTCCGCAGTCCGGCGTGGGGTGAAACTGATCCAAAAAAACTCTATTACAGTGTAAGATTAAGAGAGCAGTAAATTGAAAAGTGCGAATGAAAAACTGCCGGGAAGAATTTGCTTTTTTAATTTTCCAACAAGAAGTTGCAATAAAACTCTCTAATCTATTTTTTTCATTGCACCGCAAATGGTGGCGAGACAAATGTGCGTACGAAATTTCCGCTCTTTCAATCTCACAATGGAGCTTTTTTTTTTTGAGGCCTTATAACATGTCAAGGTGGTTTTGCGAAATCTAAGGCTGCATAACACCGCGATTCACCAATCAGCAGAATTCACCCAGCAGTGATGATGTATGCTTTGGTGTATGTATCTTGTTGGAAAGTGGAAAAGGAAGAAATAGCTGTGCTTTAGCGATTCTAAGCATGAATCGTTCCAGAGCTGTGCGCGACTTCATCCTCTCTCGGAGAATGAACGGCCGCGTCCACGCCTTCGTCTCTCTCCACACCCATGGTCAACTATTCATCCTGCCATACAACCATCGCCGTCGGGTTTATCCCAGAGACTATGACGAGATGGTTTGTATCTCTTCTCTCACTCTCTCTTTGGCCTCTCTCTCAATCTCTTTTTCTCACTCTCCTCTGTCTCTCTCTCACTCTCTCTTTGGTCTCTCTCTCAATCTCTTTTTCTCACTCTCCTCTGTCTCTCTGTCTCTCTCTCTTTCTCTCTCTCTGCTCTCCGACCTCACGTTCCCTTTATACTAGACCTCCGCCCTAAGAACTGTCCTTTTCCAGTTTTTTTGACAAGTCCAGGTTAGCCACACAAGTATTGCTCCCCTCTGAATCCATTTTTCGTGGTCTTGATGAGGCTACCGGTCGTTTATAGGTGACCTACCATAGTATACAAATCGCCCACATCTCTCCGTCATAAAATATTGTTCAGGAAAAAACCTGACTTTTTGATACTTGTCAGTAAGTACATAGATAACGATTCTTGCCCAGTCATCCTTTCCGAATTAAAAAATTATAAATTTAATGGAAATAACGATTACGTATGGAAAAAATCTACTTTGAGCCTATGAAGCTCAGGTCCACGCTATTCATGGTCAAATATCGAGAAGTAATGTCTTCACAGGGATTTTCTCACATAGAGATAGTTTGGAGATATCAATAAAACACTCTTTATATTCTTCCAAAGAGTTCGATACTAATATCTTTGTCCGCTGAAGATAGCTTTTTTCACAGTCTTCGCTAAATGACTTTTTTCATAGTCTTCGCTAAATGACTTTTTTCATAGTCTTCGCTAAATGACTTTTTTCATAGTCTTCGCTAAATGACTTTTTTCGTAGTCATCGCTAAATGGTTATAAGAGAAGAGAAACTAGTAAAGAGAATGTAGGGAACAGTGACATTGCACTTAAAACTAATGGTAGACTGCGTATCTTTTCAACCTCTTTCATCACGGAATCTGATTTTTGTAAGAAAAAACAAGAGGAAACAACGCAATAAATTGAGGAAGAAGAAAGAGTTGAAAGCAAGAATTTTTTTAAAATAATTCTGAGGGAAGAAGATCTAGTGAAGAATGAGCGGGTTTTCTCGACATCATTCTAAGTGTGTTAAACTTTAGAAGAATATGTTGAGAAGCTGCTTGCTGTGCGAGCTGCAGAAAGAATTTTCGAGGTGCGCAACACGACATACCGAGTGGGAACTGCTGCAGACATGCTGGGTCTGCTTCTTATAGCTAAACTTATTCTATGTAGAAGAATAGGTCAAGAAAAAACTATTGAAGAAGAAAAACCTGTCATATTAACTTACTATATTGTTTTGATTAATGTAACTAAAATTCATGTAAGAGTAACTTTAGCTTGTTCTTTGTAACTTTCTGATCCAGAAAAAAAGGAATTATTGATTCGATTGCGTCTCTCTTTCGTTCAAAGGCTAACTAAATATCTGGTAGTCATTCACTAAATACGAGTTTACCTAATTTTTAGTGCTTTGCAAAAAATAATTCTACTCATTTATAAAAATTGAATAAATTCAGTATAAATGTATTCCAAACTGAATTCGAAAACTTGATTTTTACGATCCAATAAAATCTTGTTTAAATAGCTGATTAAGTGGTGAATTTATATGATATTTCCAGAGCATCGACTCTAAAAATGCTTTCTATGGTTTTTTTTGCGTGTCACGACACTGTACCCATAACACTTTTTACCGCGAAATTCTGTTATTTTTCACGGTTTTTTCAGAGCTTAGGCTCAGGTAAAGGTTACGCTATCGAAGCCGCATGGTTTAGGAACGATACCCCTTGAAAAAATTCTCATAATTTTTTTCTCACGTAATTTTTTGCCAACCTGATTAAAAAAAAATTCGCGGGAACAAAATGTGGGTATTCCCTTTTTTCAAATTTACTAGGTTTTAATAAGTATGAAATTTGGGAAGGATTTTTGTTTTTATAATCCATAAAAGCTTTGACCGTCTCTAAAGGAATCGCGACTGGAGGCGCTACTGACTGGATTAAGAAAAACACAAAGACGAAGTATGTCTACGTTCTGGAGCTGCCACCCGACTTGCACAGTCAGCCAGCTTTTTTCATAGCTCGAAGGCATGTGTAAAGGGCGTGGCTGGTCTCGGGTAAATTGACGAATCTAGAATAAAATATCGAATTTTCGATTGTTTCTTTTTTGAATCTGCGTTTTTTTTCAACGTTTTCCTTGTTGTTCAGCTTCTTTCGCATTTCAAATCAAGCCACAGTTGCTGATTCCGATTGGACGAGAAACTTGGAGTGGAATTCAGGTGCTTCGCTAGATTTTTAGAGAAAAAGAGACAAAGTAATTGAGAAATGAAAAAATAGAAAGAGAGAAAGAAAAGAGAGGGAGATAGAGGAGAAAAAAGAAAGAAATAAACACAGAGAAATGGAGAGATGATTAGTATTGAAGGGCGGATAGTCATTGCCAAAATACAAAGGGTATTTATAATTTCAGGTGATAATAGAGCAGGTAATCGAAGAATTTGTCGCTCAGCGCTCGCATTGATCCTTCTCACGCCCTCCCAATATTCAGTGCATGGAGACTTTTGAAAAGGATGGCTAGTCACTATAGTCTTTGTCTATGCTATCTTAAATTCAAAATTTGCCATCTAAATACTCCACATTAAACATTGCCGAAATGATAAGTGAATGAATGAATCGATGCCTGGGATAAACAATTCATTCTTCATGGCTGTAAGGTTCTTCGAATTTTTTAAAAAAGGCCTTGTCGATTTCTCTAAACTTCTTTACCAAAAAACATCGTTGAGACAATTGCAGTGTTCATCGACTTTTTGTGTGGCTTCAAGCGACATCTGAAAAAATCTTCTGGATTAAATCGATTAAGCAAAGCCTCTCTTTCCCAGTGTCGGCATGTTTGACTACCATCGAGTCCATGGACGGTACGGCGTAAGTTCTTATAGGTCAATGACGAAATACGCTAACATCATTTAGAATTCTGGTATTTATGTATGTATGTAAATGTCAAAGAAATAGTGCATTCTGAGAATTGAGGGTTCATTACGGATGACTAATCAACCTCGACAACTTTCAAGTTAAAGACTACAAAACCAATAACCAGTACATAGACTCGATTACTGACATTTTATGACAATAAAACAGTATTTTGTGTGCGACGGATAACTAATCACAACTCGACTACTTAAAGGTCTATGTCTGATCACTATAGCCCCAGTTCTAGATACTGATCACTAGAGAGTACCCTTTTTTCTAGAGTTTTCTGATTACTAAAGAGTACCCATAGGCCGATGAACTATGACTATTGATTCACTGTGACCTTTCAAAAGTTCTTTTCAATTCTGCATGATACATTAAACGGGTGGAACATATTTTGAATCACAGTGCTTATTACTGCAACTGACCCTTACATGTAAGTTCTTGAGCCTCATTATTTCGCATTGTTGTAAAAAATCCATCAAGTTTTTAATTATAAAAACAATTAAAGTCATGGAAACGAATCACAGTAACGAACCAGAACAAAGTTTTTTCGAAAACCGAAAAAAGACCTTAAGTCGCAAAAGACAAACGCCTCAAGTCAATTTACAGTGAATTCAAGAAAAATCTATGACAAATGATATCATTTGAGTCGCATCGTTAGAAAAAAGAACCTCTTAATGCATTCAACCATTGATAAATACTATAAAAAGACAGTCACTTTATATGAAAATGAAAGTTAAATCTTTCAACAACAAAAAAAACTTTGGCTTTCTACCGTTTTAGAAAGCAGTTTGTTTGTTCGCTTTCCTTCTTAAACTGTGTTTTTACCTTTCTGGACATCGAAATCTTCGCATCTACGTTTATTTATTAGAACATTAGCCATCGAAACCAGATCCTGTAGATGTACTAAAACACAAATCTCAAGAGTTTTGTATTGCAGGAATATATATAATTTCCGTTCATTGCGATGCTTCGCTGGTTGGTATTTCTTTGGTCAGAGGCCTTTTTCTGGTTAAAGCCGGGTTGATTTTGCGAGTCGAGGGCGGGTTTCCTGTAAAAGTTACTCATGAGCGTTTCACAACTCCTCCAAGTAAACATAAATTGCCTAAACCTCATATTTATTCTCTTCGCAGTTTGTTTTGATATTTCAAATTTGCAAACAACCACCACCACATATACTCACTCATATTTGTCCATCTGAAATGTTCGTATGGGTATCCGGCGCTTTGTGACAACATTTGATCTACAAATCACTCGCGCACTTAATTATTTGGAAAAAAATTTAAATTCAAATTTTCATCCCTTTCGGAGAGTTTTTTCTTTCTTGTTCAAACCAATCGCTTTCGGCTGTCAGTACCTGAGAGGGTCTATCATGACTATATGTCTGACATGGCTCAGCAATACAAGACCTGCAGATCAACTCTTCACGCTTACAATACCTAAAGAACCACAAAAACAAGTCGAAGACCACACAAAACATCTCCTGGCATGGACCGAGTCATTACACGCATCTCCAAGAGAAATCCAAGCCTGACCGGTGGCGATATCAGCAGGCAGATTCTTATGTACTACGCAGTCAACGTAATTTTATAATTATTTGACAATGGCTAGTTGACTTTTAATACTGGTTCAGGTGTCGAATATTACTATTATAATTAGTGGGCTGCGTAAATTCGGACTATTGGGACGTAGACCGATGAAGAAACCGCTGATGACTGTGAGATGCAGTGGGCTAAGGACCACTCACACTGGACTTCAAGAATGGACTTCACTTCAAGGGCTTAGGACCACTCACACTGGACTTCAAGACTGGACTTCACTTCAAGGGCTAAGGACCACTCACACTGGACTTCACTTCAAGGGCTAAGGACCACTCACACTGGACTCTCTATGTAAGTGATCGGTGTCTGCCATCTGATGATTGCCCGTGACTTCGCGGAGACCGGCATTCTGGGCGCGTTGGATCCTTTCGAGGGCCGAAGCGGATAAGAAAGTGGACCATGCGGGGGCGGCGTAACTGGAGATTGCTTGCGAGAAAGCTTTGAAGGTTGTCCGTAAGGATTCCTTCTGGTTGCCCCAGGTGCTACCGACGAGGGCCTTTAGGACGTTGTTTCTCTGTGTCATGCGGGCTTCGATGTCTCTGGCGTGGTGGCTGAACGTGAACATGGTGTCGAAAGTTACGCCGAGGATCTTTGCGAGCTTGACTGTTGGGACGGTGGTTCCTCCGATGGATACGTCCAGGACCGTGTTTTACTCTTTGCTGAAAGGTGTGAGGAGCATGAATTGACTTTTGGCCGGAGAGATGGTGAGTCCAAGGTCACAGAGAGTCCAAGGTCATGCGCACAAAGTCACACCTTCACATGCTCTCCGCTCAATACCTCGCCAGGACAATGGATCCAGCTCACATCCATCACGGCCTCTTGGAAAGTCATGCTCCACCACGCACCATGAAAAACGACCTCATCATGAGTTGCAAGCACACGGTAGAGTCCGCAGCCTCCATAGCAACAGACACTCTCAACGGGAAACTCGTTGCAAACGCCATACACACAATGATGGTCTCCAGCGAACTTCAATCAATGAAAGGCGCCGTCATTCTCGGAGGTAGACCCCCGCCCGACATCAACGTGGAAGAATATGACCTTGCCCGCAGCACAAGATGTACACTCTCCCAGCTTCGATCCGGATTCAGCAGATTCACAAACTCGTATCTACACCGTATCGATGAGTCCATCCCAGACGTCTGCCCAACATGCTCATCCACACCTCATGACGTCGCACACCTTTTCGATTGCATTGGCGACCCCACGACATTCTCACTCACCGACTTATGGGAGAAACCACGAGAAGTGGCAAACTTCTTGAAGATGTCTATTTAAAAAAATTGACGATTTATACACAACGAAAGACGAAGCGAAAAAAAAACATCACGTGGGCCTCGCTCTTCGATGACGGCTACAACTGGCAACAACAACAACAACTCACACTGGACTTCACTTCAAGGGCTAAGGACCACTCACACTGGACTTCAAGACTGGACTTCACTTCAAGGGCTAATGACCACTCACACTGGACTTCACTTCAAGGGCTAAGGACCACTCACACTGGACTTCACTTCAAGGGCTAAGGACCACTCACACTGGACTTCACTTCAAAGGCTAAGGACCACTCACACTGGACTTCAAGACTGGACTTCACTTCAAGGGCTGAGGACCACTCACACTGGACTTCAAGACTGGACTTCACTTCAAGGGCTAAGGACCACTCACACTGGACTTCACTTCAAGGGCTAAGGACCACTCACACTGGACTTCAAGACTGGACTTCACTTCAAGGGCTAAGGACCATTCACACTGGACTTCAAGACTGGACTTCACTTCAAGGGCTAAGGACCACTCACACTGGACTTCAAGACTGGTTTGATGTCTTCTGGAGTAGATATAATTTAGAGGAAACTGATGGTATATAACTTCTAAGAAGACCTGTAGGGTTGAGTCATCTTAAATATAAAATTCCATTTACGTTAAGAAAGGAGTGTAATGGTTTGGAAAATTCCATGCCGGCGTTGTCATACCATTGCATAATATTTGTATTATGTGTAAAGAACACTATCTTGTGATCATGAATAACATAGTTTTACCTAATGGATATGCTAACATTGCTCGAGGATGGTCGTTCCAACAAATTAATGACTCGAAAATTCGACTACTACGGTATTGCTCAAGAACTGGTTCGGTCAGAATAGAGTGAAGCTAACAAACTGGCCGAGTCAGTAACATGACCTAAATTCAATTGAGCACTTCTTTGAAGAACTGAACAGAACACTTATTTTTCTTGCAGGCAAAAATGCCATAAGCAGGACAGAAAACTTTGTGGAGAGAAATAGGACAGAAAACGTTGTAGAGAGAAATAGGACAGAAAAAACACGCATGAATAGATTTCCCTATGTCGACTCTGGCGAGTCTGGTCACTCCGTAGATGGTCACTCCGTAGATGTGCCGTAAAAGGAAAGGGCATGGCAACTTAGTAATATCTATATAATGATATTTTATTTCATTGTTTACGTTAAAGTTATAAATCGAATGTTGGAACTTTTTGTTTGAAGCAAAAGAAAAAAGGCACTAGCGACAAAAATTGTAAATCTGTATGCCTACATTTCTTCGTATACTGTATATATAATGGAACAATTTCTTCTTAAGACTCACGTTTTTTCCTCTGCACAACGGATTGATCGGCAGAAAACTCAGGTGGCGCTTGTTTTCTTTCACCCTGCTGCAAAACAAACACTACATTGGAAAAAATGAAGTTTAAGAAATAAAAGGGGTATTCAAATTAAAAGGTAATTGAAAATTGGCATTTTATCCGGATTTTGGATAAACGCCCGAACCCCTTATGTTATCCTCGATCGCTCAATCTTTAATTTGTTTTTTATCTTCTTCTTCTATAATCTGTAAAGTGTTTATACGCACTTTTCCAAGGCAGGCATAGTATGAAAAAAGACGGTTGAGTTTGATCCCAATCCGAGGTCTATTTAACATATACCCATGAGTCGTCTTGATAATCATAGCTTACCCATGTAAAGATATATAGAAAAATACTGACACTTTCTGCCTTTTTGAAACATCATATTATTACTTTCTCTTTTCAAATTTCATTTCGGTACCTAAACATATTTATCGGAGGTTTTTCTGACATCTCACTGATTTAGCTAAGTGATACGCCTTATCTGCCTCTTCTTCACTTTTGCCTGTCCTTGAGCATCGATGATGAAAATTCATCACAGCTGCTTTCATGTCTTCAGCCAGGGCTTGATTATCAGAAAAAAGTATCTATTGTGATGAATATTTGATGACTTTCATCCATTATTGTTACTGCATTCATGACTACTATCATGACTACGGTTTACTATCATAGACAGATGTTCAACGAGTTTCATGTGTTGGCGCCGTGCGAAATCGAAGGATGATATCAAGAATACTAAAAATAATGAAAAGGGAAGTGAAAGAATACGGAAGTCGAAAAGATTTTTTTTTTCGGCACGAAAATTAGTCCTCCAACATAATTGGTGAGTGTCCTATCCAACCCCTCATTGCTCAATCAATCACCATATTAATATACAAACAGGCTGATTTTTGCTGTTTGAAGGAGTGTTTGCATAATTGCGATATAACTGCTTCAAGGCAGTGTTTTGAGCAAGAATACGAAAGGCACGCATAGAACAGAGACATCTTTTTGAAAAATTTTCATCATATTCATTCCGAGATGACACTGCTAGCGTTTTTTTAAACATTTTACCATATCTTTTGGTTTGTGAACATTTCGTTGAGAATAAATTTACAAAACACTCAAATACCACCAACATCTTCCATTTGCGCCTTCTCAAGGATGTTGAGCATGAGAGGATCCAAAAACGGCTGCAGACAGTACAAATTACCATTCATGTTACGAAAATTACACACAAATCTTTCGTATATAGAAAGGTCACTCTGACATACAATACCGATTACCAATAATCCCACCATTTGTCGTGGAAGAAAGTTGTCTATCACTTCTCGCTTTCTAATTTCTATCGCCGAGAATGGAGGACTCCGGTATCTAGCAGGATTTGAACACCTTGAGGCCATTATGCCCAAACTATGACCAACACTTCAGTCTACATTATAAGTTCACATTCTTACTGCACTGATCAGATGGATTCGTTCGATTTGATGGCGCTTCATGTCCTAGGACATCGAAAATAGAGCGTTTCAATTGGATTGAAAACTCTGACATACAGTAACCACTCACACAATATTGTATACAAAACAAAGACCTGAATATATAGCGCGTGCGTCAATGACAAACCTGTGCCAACTCCACCCCTTTTTCCGCGGGAAGAGGAGCGCGAATTTCAAAATGACGAAGATCACCTTCCACCAAACTCGAAAGTACACCTCGATACTCGGCGCGTTCACTGAATACCCGAAATTTAATAAAGTATCTTTTCTTTTTTACCGTTTACTAATGCTATCTCAAAAGTATTACAAAGAATTAAATCAACGCAACAAATCAAAATAAGAAAATTTATGAAACCAAAACCTCCAAAATGTTTTCTTTACTTCTCGCTTCCAATCGTGAGCAGGGGTTTTTTGGTGTGCAAGATAAAGGTACAGACGCCCGCCAGAGGGAAAAAAATTTTTTTTTTCACTTAAGGGTAAAAAAGCCTTATGATAAAAAAACAGAAGCCCGCGAAATTTTTTGTTTTGCTTTACATAAGGGTCCCCCCTTATGATTTGGAAAAACAGAGGCCCGCCGCCAGAAATTCTGACATGATGTAAGTCTGACCCCTGCTCTTACCCAGTCTCTTTGACTCACTCGGCCAGTCAAGTGATTTTCTCTTCTCTCTCTAACTCTATTTTCTCTACCCTCTGACTTACCCCTCTGTAAGCCGACTCGACGCCGAGTTTTCAAGACCTTCGAAGCAAGCGAGCACAATTGAACATTCTGCAACATTTTTTCAATCATCGCATAACGTGCCCTTCCCTTGTAAGAAAACTCGTTGAGCCTCCATCTTTAACAGTACTACATGATGTTCGCTTGTTGTTGTTGTTCTATCCCAAAGTATTCCCCTCGACAGGACCTATGGGCAAAAAACAACAACAAGGGAACTTGGTTTTTTATTATAAATTAATTTGGTTTTTTTTCTCAAAAAAGGAGTCTTCTCATCTTTCACCATATTCTCAGCTCCGTTCTGATCTCTGACCGAACAAATCTTCTCTTCACATATTTTTTGTTGCTTTTTTACCTATAAAAAAGATTTTTTTTGTTACTACATAAAACCAACACTTGTGCAGTTATTTCCCGCCTTACTCGTTCTAGACGACCCGTTACTCTAAAAAGCATACAGACAATCTTTCTATCCCTCTTTCTCTCTTAATCTTCATCTCTATCTTTCTCTGTTTCTATCTCTCTTTCTCTCTTTACTCACCGACGGCGTTCATATCACACAGCCTCTTCAGCTTGTGCCCTGCCAACGCACATCGAATCTGAAAACAACCCAGAATCTGAAAACAACCCAGAATCTGAAAACAACCCAGAATCTGAAAACAACCCAGAATCTGAAAACAACCCAGAATCTGAAAACAACCCAGTTCAAGTACCCGAATTATTTGGTCTCTAAAAAGCTCAATCGCTACATCAGCGAACTGGAAAATTAAGAACTAAGATTAAAAATACAGACTTGCCAACCCGAAAGGCATAAATACCAGAGTCTTAAGTAATCAATAATAAAACTAAATACCAGAGTCTTAAGTAATCAATAATAAAACTAAATACCAGAGTCTTAAGTAATCAATAATAAAACTAAATACCAGAGTCTTAAGTAATCAATAATAAAACTAAATACCAGAGTCTTAAGTAATCAATAATAAAACTAAATACCAGAGTCTTAAGTAATCAATAATAAAACTAAATACCAGAGTCTTAAGTAATCAATAATAAAACTAAATACCAGAGTCTTAAGTAATCAATAATAAAACTAAATACCAGAGTCTTAAGTAATCAATAATAAAACTAAATACCAGAGTCTTAAGTAATCAATAATAAAACTAAATACCAGAGTCTTAAGTAATCAATAATAAAACTAAATACCAGAGTCTTAAGTAATCAATAATAAAACTAAATACCAGAGTCTTAAGTAATCAATAATAAAACTAAATACCAGAGTCTTAAGTAATCAATAATAAAACTAAATACCAGAGTCTTAAGTAATCAATAATAAAACTAAATACCAGAGTCTTAAGTAATCAATAATAAAACTAAATACCAGAGTCTTAAGTAATCAATAATAAAACTAAACACCAGAGTCTTAAGTAATCAATAATAAAACACATAACTGCACAAACAGAAAGGAACGAATATACCAAGATAGAAACGAAAATGTATGTTTATCGATAAAACACTTCATATATAATATTTAAAGAGTACAATTTAAAATAACAAATTCAAGTTTAGTATAAAGATAGAATCTACCACTTCGGTTTTAACTCAAAGTCTAAACTATATCCACAAACTTTTTCAAACATCTCGACAGACCCCCAATTAAACTTGCCATTCCCTACCGTACATATCCCTTCCTCACCCATTTGTAGATTCGCAGCCAACGAACAACTTTCGGCTGCTCGCACTGCGCAAGCGAGTAGGACGACGTAGCTGCCACTGACTCTATTTCTTCCATTGCTTCCTGATGTGCATGTCTTACTGTATCTTATGATTCTTTAGTCAAGTTAATAACTTGACTCATTTCACAAACCCTAAGCCTGTGCTCTCAAAAAATTACTTCCAGAAAAAAGAATCCTACCATTAAATGGATCCTTGCTAGATTGTATCGTCGGGTAATCCGCCTCTTGTTATTCAGGGAGCTAACCGCAATGGTAATCCGCCTCTTGTTATTCAGGGAGCTAACCGCAATGGTAATCCGCCTCTTGTTATTCAGGGAGCTAACCGCAATGGTAATCCGCCTCTTGTTATTCAGGGAGCTAACCGCAATGGTAATCCGCCTCTTGTTATTCAGGGAGCTAACCGCAATGGTAATCCGCCTCTTGTTATTCAGGGAGCTAACCGCAATGGTAATCCGCCTCTTGTTATTCAGGGAGCTAACCGCAATGGTAATCCGCCTCTTGTTATTCAGGGAGCTAACCGCAATGGTAATCCGCCTCTTGTTATTCAGGGAGCTAACCGCAATGGTAATCCGCCTCTTGTTATTCAGGGAGCTAACCGCAATGGACCACAACTTCTTCATCTGAAGAAGAACTTGGTTATCAACGATCCTACCATTAAATGGATCCTTGCTAGATTGTATCGTCGGGTAATCCGCCTCTTGTTATTCAGGGAGCTAACCGCAATGGACCACAACTTCTTCATCTGAAGAAGAACTTGGTTATCAACGAGGCAAATTTGGATTAAAAAACCATAAGAAATTATTGAACTATCGCACAAAAAAAAGTCCCCGTGGTGTAATGAAAACACGCGCTCCCGGTTTCAGTCAGAGATGGTTGGGTTCGATCCCGCCCGGTGGACTATCTTTTTTTCTGTGCGACAGTTCAATCATTTGTCATCTCAACAAGGCGTCACTGCCTTTAAACTGTGTAACATAGCATTTGAAGTTTTACCATAAGAAAGATTATTAATTAGCATTGCATCCCATGTTTCTTTGTCATTCCACCGTTTTCTCTTTGGAGAATTCTTATTCATCCGATAATTAATGATGAAAGTCAACCTTAAAGTTATTCATCCGATAATTAATGATGAAAGTCAACCTTAAAGTTGTAAATTACAGTATTCCCTACTCCTCGTTGATCTCAAGCAACGGATTTTTATACCGAGCAGAGGAGCGGATTGTTCGTAGAAACTCGTGCAAAAATCGTGTGGTGTGACGGGAACCGAACCCGTGACCTTTCGCGTTCCGGGCGAATGCTCTCCCCACTGAGCTACACACGCACACATGATAATGCACATTTTAAGGCCCATACAACAAAGTTTCTAAAACCTCCAATATTTTAAATCTTACTTTCATCTACAATTTTTTCTAACAGTTTCAAATACTCCTTCTACATAACACCCACACTTTTCAAAATTATTTTCATTATTTCACAACCTTGATTTACATAAAAATATAATATTATCTAGTCTCAGTACAAGATATAGGCAAGATAGACCTAAACCCAAGACGAACACGACAGAGTCAAAATATTTTCGTTCAATTCAGCAATCGATATAGTTTTTTCATCGAATTACACTAACATATCCCTTCTTACTAAAATCAAAGTGTATCATTTTCTTAATTTCAAAAAGTGTCCCGCGTTGATGAAAATGCTTTCTCTATTTTTTCTACCTTCCCGATTATCAATAACTATAGCTTTGTAAAAATTTCTTTTTGTTATTTTTTTCTATCAACTATGCCCACCCCCTTTCAAGACCCCAGTGACTAATATCGTACCCCTGTGGGTATGGACGGGACTCCGGTGGCCCGCCACCGTCTCCTTTCGGCCCTGAGTCTCTCCGCCCGGTGTTCTTCGTTCATCTCTCGAATGTCCGCTATTTTCTCCCTTAAAATTGATGAGGCTGTTTCTTCCCAATCTACAAAAACCTAAACTGTCTATATCGGAGTTCATGAAGTATAATTTCGAACAAAACTATTCTAATCTCAAAAAATTCTGAGAAAAAAATATCTTCAAAAAGAATCATTCCCTCAAAATCATAAATTCAAGAGAAATATAACAAAATATATGGTTTGCCTATCAAAGAATGCAATTGCTCGATTTATCTCTATGTTTTATATATCTACGAGAACAACTGTAATCGCTACATAAAAAAGCAAAAACAGTTTATTTAAAAAAAATGAGCATGGAATGGTTCAGAAAGCAAACTTTTCTGCCCAAAGAATTGCCCTTTTTGAAACCCCGCCATCTGTTCACGGGTTTCTGTTGCAAACGTTGCTGAGTATTCTCTATCAATTCAAGGTCTAGTATTTGTTTTTATATTCTTTCCCAAATATAAATATGTATTACAAAAGGCCTATTCACTCCCTTAAGTCGAAACCCAAAAAATAGGATACTATTTTAGAAAACGAAACTAACTGTAGTTCCTCAAGCTGGCGGCTTTCATGAAGTTCCGATTGGTTGAGAACCCGAAGAAGCGAGTTGTCCGACGTGCCTAATCTGATGAGAAGACTCAGTTGGAGTGAGTGAAAGAGACAAATAGTACAAGAGTGAGAGAGAGAGAGAGAGAGAGAGAGTGTGTGCGACAAAGTATACGAAAGAGTGAGCGAGAGAGAGAGCGACAAAGTATACGAGAGAGAGAGAGAGAGAGAGAGAGAGAGAGAGAGAGAGAGAGAGAGAGAGAGAGAGAGAGTACGAAACGAGAAAACTGCCTGAGAACCTTCTCACTCCATCGTACAACTGCCTCAATTCCTCACTGCTCCAGTGTCCCTTATTATACGACTTGTTTGCCATTCTCTGCAAATTTCATCATACTTCAACAACTTTTTAAAAATTTGAGAAACACCAGCTTTAAAAAAATTCTCTTCGTAGCACTTAATTAAAAGGGTAGTAGATTCATAAACACTACCAAGATTTCTCAAATCCCTTGGTTTCTGTGGATTTGTGCCGAATCGATCTCGAATTTGGGTCTCTGCATAATATTCATCGCACACTATCACTCGGAAAATGTTTGGAGATCATTATCGTGTTCAATTCTCTTTTTTTGGACAAGCAATGCTCTTTTGAAGAAAAAAATTAAACTTCTTACAATGCATGCGTCATTTCTGTGATAAAAATAATGATTTTTTGTTAAGACTAATTTTTTAACAGAAACAACACTAATTGAAGTTTTCCTCCTTGAGGTCATACGAAAAATGATTCCAATACAGTCTTAGTAAGCTCGAAAACTCTGTTCCTAATAAGACTGCTTGCTCGAAACAAATCAGCATTTGAACTCAATTCATTTAGTTTAATCGATATCAAACTCAGTTTAAAATACTAGCGAAATCGTAATTCTCTCCAGGACTCTTTTTATGGTGCCATCGTAGTCTAACCGTCTCAACCACACTCGGCTCTGCTCGCATTTCCTTGTCCAGTTGACCAGCCATCCCGTCTCCGATTTCTGCCTCTTCTCTGTTGCCAACATCCTGTGTGAATGGTTCCTTTTACTAATAGGTCTCGTTCTCTTGCCGGAAAATTGGAAAAATCGCTGCTCTTCCAGCAGGTGCCTTGAATCTTTTTAAGCAAGCGAGATATGACGAGCATAGAAAAATGTGAGATGCGGATATATAAGTTATGAATAACTCCCTGCTGATTATTACTGTTATAACGATTTCCGCCTTCAAAAGGTGCAGCATGACAGTCTCAGGACTGCAAAGGACATCAAAACCCTTCTCTAGACGCATCTCTTCCGAAGAACAACACGAGAACCTCTCTCATTGAAGAGAGTGTACATAACCAAAAGTATTCAATGCGGGCTGCTTGCCGGCAACGACATCGACGATCTATAGTTCGGTGTAATTTTCGTTTTAATATATTTCATCGAAGAAAACTATTGAGCAATTGAAACACATAGTCCAGATTCTTATATTTTACTTTAAAAGCCTTTCTAGTTGGCGTGTGTTGAACCGGTCGCTTCTCTAAATGCCTGGCAAACGTTCCCCCATTACCCCTCCCCCTTGTAAACGATGCCCCGAATACGAGAAAAGACTTGATGAGATGATGCAAAAAATTACTCGACTCGAGAGTATAGTCGAGCAACTCGTCTCTCGTCTGTCTACTCTCCCTTCCTCGCCTGCCCCACCGTCACCATCGCCTATCCCCTCTCTCTCCCCCCGCACATTCTCGCCTATGACGCCGCGGTTCGAGCGATGACTGTGGATCGGAAGATGATCGAAGAGAAAATGGAGAACATCGTGTGTGTTGGGCTCCCGGAGCACGACAAGGATGAGTCAACGGATGCAGCGGATCAGGACTTTCTCAGAGCGCTCTCTCGGGATCTCAATCTCCCGGAGATAGCGACTGCTCGGTTCAGAAGGTTTGGTGACCCAGTCAAGAAGAGACGTGTTCTCAAGATTTTTCTTGGATCATCTACTCTGAGAAATCAAATCTTGCAGCAAATTCGAAGAAGGCGCCCTGCCTGTCTTTCAGCTCTTCCGCACAGCTACATCAGGGAAGACTTGACGCGTGAGGGACTCGAGCTAGAACGGGAGATGAAGAGAGTGGCCAGGGAAAGGAATCAGATCCCTGGTGGTCAGAAGTGGAAGGTCGTTGGGACTTCTCTTATACCAGTGCGGACGTTCTCATCCTACCAACCACAGCCACCCGCAACTCCGATGAACACTATATCGTCGCCGCAGAGTTCCGGTCCAGCTTCGCAGAACGTAACAATGAGAAGATAGGTCAGTGGCGGTGTTCTCCCCTTTTTTGACCCTCGTAGCCATATTCTCCTATTCACATTGACGTTTCGACAATAAGTTGCATTTCATTCAATGCTCGTTCTCTTCGTAACAAACTTTACAGCTTATACTTCTTGCTTAATTCTAATGTTTACGATGTGATAGGGATAACTGAGACTTGGTTAACAAGTCAAGAGAATGATTCATTAATAACAAGTAATACTGGATATCAGATTTTCCACTGTGATAGAAGCAGTTCAATGAGAGGAGGAGGTGCAGCCTTCTTAGTTTCTTCTCGCATCCCTTGTTCTATTGTTTCGTCTTGCTCAGACGACGGCTTTGAAGCTGTTACCATAGATATTTTTGAGCAATCATTTTCTTCAGTAAAGAGTAAGTTGAGATGTATTTGTGTGTATCGCTCGCCATCCTGTCCAATTTCATCTTTTTTAAAGCTATTGTCGTACTTCAAACTGATATTTAATTCTAATATTACTGATATTTTTCCCATCATGATCACTGGTGATTTTAACCTACCATTCATCGACTGGTTCAATCATTTATCACATAGAGATGGTCAACATGAGATGTTCCTTGAATTCATGACAGACAATTTTTTGACTCAGTACGTCTACTCTCCAACAAGGAACGAAAATATTCTTGATTTATTATTCACGAACGTACCCATAATTTCTGAATGTAATGTTATCGGTCGTTTTAGCGGTAGTGACCACAACATGGTCTCATTCAAATTATCTTTAAATGCTACTTCAATTTCATTGTCTCCCCCTTTTAAGTTGTTCACTAAAGCCAACTGGCCTGTTATTGAATATCAAATCGCTGTACATAATTGGACTCAAACATTTTCTACGATGGACGTAGAGTCCGCTAATCATTATCTTGTTTCTTTCATTCGCTCTCTTATTGAGAAGTATGTCCCTAACATTAATTGCGGAGAACAAACGTTTCGTTATCCCAGTTTTCTCCGTAAAATGCACCGCAAGCTGCAATTTGTATATCAGAATTCCCCATATTCTGATTACTGTATTAGAAAAACGGTTGAATTTGATAGATTATTACATGAGTTCGAACTTAAACAGGAAGCTAAGTTGATATTGCGGGGCAATCAAAAGTCTTTTTTTGCTGCTTGCAGAAATCGTTTGGGTAACAATGTAAATCAAGCCATGCCCACTTTAATAGACGACCAGGGACATGAAATAACTTCGTCATTAGAAAAGGCAGACGCTTTCTCCCATTATTTTTCTTCCGTTTTTTCAAAGCCCTTGCAAGGTCCCTTACCATTTCCAACCTATCCTGAAGTAAATGAACCATTTAGTCTGGACTGTATAACTGAGGAGATGGTTTTACGCGCTCTCTCTTCTCTTGAATCCAAATGTAACACTTCCCCCGATGATATTCCTAACATTTTATTGAATGTCGTTTTGCTCTTGTAAAGCCGTTATGTATAATATTCAATAACAGTCTTCTCTCAGGCATTGTGCCGACTATATGGAGAAGTTCTATAGTTAAACCAGTACATAAGACTGGTTCACGTAACTCTGTATGTAACTATAGACCAATTTCTTTATGTTGCTCTTTGTCTAAAGTCATGGAAAAAATTGTTTTTAGTGAAGTCTATTCGTATTTAGAAAATGAACAGTTGTTGTCCCCTCACCAAGCAGGTTTTAGAGCAAAAAGATCGACTACCACATCTTTGGTAGAATCTCATGCTTTCATTGTTGATTCTCTTGCTCAAGGTTTCTCCGTTGATATTGTTTTTCTAGATATAAGCAAAGCTTTCGACTCAGTTGACCACAGACTGCTTTTGCACACAGTTCATTGTTATGGTTTTCCGTCTAATATTGTTAGATGGCTTAGTAGTTACCTGAATCAACGTACCCAGTCAGTGAACATCGATAATGTGTTTTCCAACCCTATTTCCGTTATATCAGGAGTCCCTCAAGGCTCCTCGTTAGGTCCACTTTTATTTTTAATGTACATTGACTCTGTTAAACATGTATTTTCTCCCAATATTAAGTTCTCCTTATATGCTGACGACATTAAAATAATGGGACGCGTCCCTCTTTCTGTAAATGAGATACAGTTCGCTCTCAACTGTGTTTCAGCATGGTGCTCAGAGTGGAATTTGTGTTTATCGCTATCTAAATGTAGTGTTTTACATCTTGGTTCATCTAATTCTCGTAATGTTTATCATATGAGCAATATACCCATTCTAGCTAGTGAATCAGCCAAAGACCTTGGAGTGATAATATCCGATGGTTTTTCTTATCGTAAACATATAAATGAGAAATGTAAAAAGGCCTCTTCTGTTGTGAATATGTTATTAAAAGGTTTCAAATCGCCATCTCTTCCTCTTCTGACTTCTGCCTTTAAAATCTATGTACGACCATTATTAGAATATGCTAGCGAGCTCTGGAACCCTACGTCCTCGGGACTAGTGAAACTTATCGAGAAAGTACAACGCTCGTTTACGAGACGAATTCTAGCTAGAGCCGGTCAACCTTTACTTCCGTACTCAGAGCGGCTATTGTTGTTAAAACTTCAAACTCTTGAATACCGTCGAGCCATTGCTGACCTTACTTTCATTCACAAATGTATCCATGAGAAATGTGACATAGATACTACTCATTTATATAAAATATCAGCTGTTGAACGTTTTTCTCGCCATTCTCATTCTTTGCGTCTTATTCCGCCCAATAATATTAATCAGTCTTTCATATCAACATGTGTTTCTCGTCAGTTATCAGTATGGAATTCATTGGATTTTGAAATCGTAAACGATCCTAATTGCAAGGTATTTAAGAACAATTTACTTAAGTTGCCTGTCAACCTAGTTTTACCAAATACTTTTGTTTCTGATAACTAAAGGCTCGTTTCTCTATTAATAGCATTTTCTATCTCCCCCCACCCCTCCCCTAGTTAAGCAACCTTTTACTTACACACACCGCCACTAGAAAGACAGTCCATGCATATCCGCTGTTGTTATTGTTCACTGTGAACCGAAGTTGAATATAATCTGTGCAAGGAATAAAGAATGAATGAATGAAAAAAAAGCCGAGTTTGTTGAAGAAAATTGATGAGATATTAGTTTTTTGAGAGTTGATCAATTCCTTCCGTTATAGACCCTTACCCCTCAGTGCTATCCTTCCTCTCAATTTCTTCATTTTTTTGCTCTACTAATTCCCTTAAGCTCTTTTCCAAAGAATTTATATAACCCAAACTGCGGATGAAATCTGTGCGCTAATCTATGCGCTCCTAAAAACGAGTTTAACGTTTTTTGTTGATCTTTTTTAATCGTTTAAGCAGCGCTGGGCTGAGACTGTATAATTTTTTCTCATTATTATAATTTTTATTAGAATTTAACGATCTTTTGATGTTCAAATTTTAAATTCTTTTTATCGCATATACTGCTTTCAAACAGAGTATTTCTCTAACCCGCACTGTGGATGAAATCTATGAGCTGTCCAAGAAGGCTTGTGTGGTCCGTGTTCTTTGTGCGTTCACTATTGTTCATCGCCCGCTTTCGGTATCACTCCATAGTCTGCCTTTCCCACATGATACTCGCCTTCGATGGTACTACAGCCCACAAGTTCACACCATCGCAAGGGACCGGTTCATCCTCACCGGTATCGAGCGCATCCTCAGGTGGCGGATAGAGGGATGTATCTTTGCACAAGTGCATTGGAGATAGCGGGCTTGCCCGTCGCGGACCAAAATTGGATAGTATAGTTCGTCAAAGGAGGGCGATGCCTGGCCTGGGCATGCCACCGGATAAATCAGCCGATACTCCCCTATACTTTGTAATGGCGAGTCGAGACGCCAGTTAAATAACCTCTTGCCCTTCTCCGGTTAACGCATGGGTCTTGCGAAGAGGATCGCCCACTGCGGTGCGAGTGTAGACGGAGAAAACTTCACCGGACTCAAAAGGATCCTCACCAACCTATCCCAAAGGACTCCCCTCGACAGGACCTATGGGCAAACAACAACAACAACATCCCACATGATAAGGGTTTTTGATCTTCACACTTTTTAGCTGGTTGTAAAACAGTCTGCTTCCAAGCCGTGCCGTTCCCTATAAAATAGTCTTTTTGATCTACTCGCTTCTACTGCGGCTGGTAAATAACAGCCCGAAATTATCCCTTTATTCTTTTTTCTCTCTCAAATATCTTACAAAGCTTTTTCTTAACATAAGTTGCTTGCCCTTTTCAGCGACTATATAACTTCTATCTGTCAAGACTGGGTATGAGATTATCATCGATTGATGAATGATTCGGTTTGAGTACCTGTTTCTCGGCATTTCCCTGCGTTGGCTGGGACGTAGAAGGGAAGATATCAACAGCTTCTTCCAAGTCTTCTTCCACAACTTCCACATCGGAGTTATTCAACAACGACTCTATAATAAGAGAACTTCTGATGCATTAGTGTATTACAACTTCACACCAGAAGTTGGATGAGAATTTTCAATCATCCAACAGACCCTTTTTCGATCCCACACTGTGAGTAAATTAGTGAAATGAATTCTTGAAACAAAAAAACTTTGATAAAAATTTTGTTTGTTTGGTATTTTTTATGTTTACCGCACACGCTTACAAAATAAAAGTGGCTCCCAAATTGTAGGTGAGTCATGAGTCAATGTCAGACCTTGACGTCGTTCCTCAGCTTCTATCTCGACGTCCAGGTCGAATCCTCCATAGAGCACCTGGCCATCATGTAAAAGAGACAGAAAAGCCTCTTCTGAAACATTTTTTTCAAGTTTCTTTACTTCTTTAGTGTTTCACCATAGGTCTCCAGCTACAAAATGAAGAAAAAACCGCTCTCAGAGCGAGTGGCTGAATAATAATGACGGAGGACATAGAAGGAAGGGAGATTAGGGAATAAAAAGATCAAAACTTTCCAACAGTGCGATTAATCTATAAATTAGACTAGTTTTTTTTTTAAACTTTGAGACTGTCTCTAAACGCCTCGAAACTAACGCGTTTTCTTTGAAAACCACGTCAATTAACTTCACGTTCGTGAATGAAACTATCGGAACTCATAAATGAACATGAAACTTTCGGTACTTGTGCAGATCGACGTAGGCTCCGTTAATCTCCTCCTTCGGGGGTCAGAGAATCCGACCACCGAGGAAGGAAAGCATATCTCACCAGGATGTTTTGAAATTTTTTTGCTCGGGCGAGTGACCCGGAGACCCTTGGCTATCAGAGAAGGGGGGGGGTGGGAAGGAGGGAGTCAGCAAAAATTTTGGTCTGATATTCGAGTTCAAGTGATATTTTATTTTGCGTAGCCGGGCCGGAATTCAACATTCGATATTTTTCTCTTACAAACATTTTTTTAAATTTCAACTTCTGTTCCTTACGACTAAAAATTTTTCTGGTGGTCGGACGGGCAACTGAGAGAAATTTTACACGTTTAGTGAACTATGGGGGAGGACTCTTGTTAGCCTAAGCTGTACGGCCTCGTTAGCGTAAACTATCACTGAACCTAAGCGTATTTTAATGTAGAAATAACAGGGAGAGGGATTAGAAAGAGAGGAAAATGTTAGAACAAGAGCAAAATCATGCAGCAAAATGCAGATGAGAGGAGCCTACGTCTAGCTAGACAAGTGCGAAACTTTCATAATTTGAACTTTGAAATAAAAGTTTACAAGAAAATTCTAAAAGAAAGTACGTCCACCTTTTATGGCTTCGGCGGTAGCTTGCGGCTCTTTTTTGACGGACATGTTGACGGAATCTTGACAGGGGCTCTCTTCTTCCCCGACTTCTTCTCTTCCGGCCTCTTCAAGATTTTGTTCGATAAGGCAATCAGTGATTCTACAAAGTTTCTTTATGGTGGTATGCGTGGCATGATGGCATACCGTGGCATGCGAATTAAACATGCAGTTACGCTTGAATGATATTGAAGATTCACGTGGAAAATCTAAGAATGAACAAGTTATTTCATAAACTAATAGTTTAACAAGATACTCGTCTTTTTACTATCTCTATCCAGCTGAATTAATAATAGTTCTGAATCACTTTTTGAATAATTGACTTATTAACCTTCGATCTCGTGAGTTGTACTTATAGAGTCACCACGTTGTATGGGTTCAGCCGTTGCCTGGGGCTCTGTTTTGATCGATATGTGAATGGGATCTTTACTGGTAGAAACTTCTTTCATAATTTCGTCTCTTCCGAATTCTTCAAGTTTCGGTTTCTTCGACATCTGAAAGAATCACTTCTAAGGCTTCCAAAAACAAGGCATTCACCAATAACACCAGTGTCTTGTAAAATCTAGAATATCCTAATCTAACATACGAAAGAGTTTTGAAAACTCTATTTTATGCTGTCTATTCTTGGGAAATAATTTTTACCATGGAAGGCCATTAGCAAAAGTGCCAAGAAAAAAACCTGACACTAGGGCTGCGCACTGTTTTGCTCACCGACCGTTTTTTACCGAAAAAAGTAAAACTAATTTGCTCACCTCACCTACAGCGTTCATAAAAATGGCTAATCAGGAAGCTCCCGCAAAAAAAAATTCAGAAAAAAACTCGTATGTTTCTGACTGTAGGTGAGCAAATTAGTTTTGCTTTTTTGCGGTAAAAAACGGTCGGTGAGCAAAACAGTGCGCAGCCTAGTGCAGACGCCAAAAACAAATTTTCTGTGATTTACCAATATTTCAAACATTTTTATTTTTTAAACGATTTATTGAAAAAATATCAGTTGATTAACTTTGAAATTTTTCATTTTATTCAAAATTGATCGACTTGATGCGAAGCATTTGAAGCAACACGTGTTTATGTATAGTCATTTACGAAAAAACAAAGATTTTTTTGGGGAAAAATTATTGGTCCACCATTTAAATAGAAGTGTCACCAAATAAAATAGTAACGTCCACCAAATAAAATAGTAACGTCCACCAAATAAAATGGTACCATCCACCAAATAAAATGCTTACTTCCACCAAGTAAAATAGTAACGTCCACCAAATAAACTACTAACGTCCACCAAATTTTGTGGGCACGTCCACCAATTTTTTTTTTCTTTTGAACTTCACCACGGCAATTTTTTCTCACCTGACACCAACCTGTATGATTTTTTCCACCATATTTGAAGTCCACCAATTTTTTTTTCGTGAAATTCACCACGGCATTTTTTTCTCACCTGACACCAAAGGTTACTTTATCTGCTCTCTCAGTGAGTTTGTGTTTTTTTTTTTGTTGTTGAATGTTTTCTTTAGGTCATTCTGTTGAATGTTTTGTTTCAGATATAATTTAAAAATAGGCACTTCTGAAGTTTAAGTGGCAGCGCTCCTGGGCTTCAAACGCTTTGGTTTCGAAAAATTTCTTCATAGGATATCATTTTGAGCATCAGGGACTTTGATTCCTGAAAAAAAAATTTGTAAAAAAAATTTTTATCAGAAAATCTATAATAGCTGAAAAAGGTTTTAAAAATGAAAAAAAACCTGATGTTGCAACTGCAAAAAATTATTCTTACATTAAAAACGCTTAGGCTTAGGAAAAAGTTGGCTCTAATCTACTTTAGCCGTCCAAAGATTTTTTCTCAGAAAGAGTTTTTATTCATGAAAACTCCCTTCCCCCCTTTCTCCTTAGGGCCTCCCTTCCTCCCTTTAGGGCTTTGGAGGTGACTGAAACTGCAATTGAGCCCAAAAATTTTTTTTTTGTAAAAAATGAAAATGAAATATTTTTGTGAAAAAATTTATTTTGCAAAAACCAGAGTCCTTGATGCTCAAAATGAACATCTATGAAGAAAACAAATTGAAACCGAAGCGTTTAAAGCCCACGAGCGCTGCCACTTAAACTGCAGTACTCATAAAAAACAAAAAACAACAAAAAACACTCCTAAAAAACTTTTCTCCTGCGAAAATTACCTCCACTACAAAAAAAACCCATCAAAAACAACTTACTGAGAGAGCAGAAAAGTAACCTTTGGTGTCAGGTGAGAAAAATAATGCCGTTGTATATTTCACGAAAAAAATTGTTGGACTTTAAATTTTGTGGAAAAACCATACAAGGTTGGTGTCAGGTGAGAAAAATGCCGTGGTGAAATTCACAAAAAAAATTTGGTGGACGTTAGTATTTTATTTGGTGGACGTTACTATTTTATTTGGTGGAAGTAAGCATTTTATTTGGTGGATAGTACCATTTTTTTTGGTGGACTTTACTATTTTATTTGGTGACACTTCTATTTAAATGGTGGACCAATAATCCATGCCCGATTTTATTACAGGCTTTGATAAATTTAGGTGAACATGAAAATTGAGTTTATAAAACAGTTTTATGAACAGAAAAAGATTACTCCCCTGGACATTCAAAAATACAGGAAACGCACGATAAAAACAGTTATTAAATCGAAGAAATCAGTGAAAATAATATATGTACCTCTAAAATTATAATTCATAACATATTATATAGTCTAATTTGGATATTCAGCAAAAATTTCTATAATAGTACTCTGAATAATGATATCAGCTTCAGTTTATCCGACAAAAAAATTGAAGCACAATCACAATCGTCAGTCTTCAAAAAAAGCACGATCTTCAAAAATCAATAACTTTTGTGGACACTGGAAAAAATTAGAAAATTTTCCCGAAATAGTTTCTTCATATCTTAAACTAGACCCTGGTGCGGAGAATATGGATGCCGAAAGCAGTATAAAGTTATTCCAGTTGCTAATTGTTATGTATCTTCGTTGATGTAGTGTCGAGTCCCAGTTGTGTAGAGTCCAATATGTATATAGTCCAATCGAGCCAAAACTAATTCTTAGTCTCGCTTTCTTACGCGATACGCATCGCGCGCGAGAGGCAGATCATTCTTGCACACAACACCTCCCCCTTGAGATAAATACCATTATCTCAAAAGATAGGCATATCATAGCCCACATTCACTTGGGAAGTAAAAAATTTTCAAATTTCTCTCGTAACCATGAAGAGAAAAACAACAAGTCAAAGCATAAGCCATATTGCTAATATTAGAGCAATATAGTTTGCATTAAACAAACAACATGGTAACATTTTATCAATTCTATATACATATGTTGCCTAGACTCGATGCTCGAATCTAATAAAACTTCTTGTGAGGATTGACCTCCAGTCGCACCGGCGGCTTTATAGCCCTTTTCGGTGGGCTGTGTGAACTGGCACCAGGTTGTGCTTCGTTCGTTTGGGCTGAGACAGGGTATCTGACAGTTCTCGGGAAAGAGGGTTCATCACTTCTGTGGTTTGGCTCCGCTCTTTCTGTTTCTGACTCATTATCTTTTTCTGTAACCAACCCAAAGGCTTCGCTCAGTATGTGCAGAGGCAAGCATGATTTCTTGATTTCCTCTGTCACATTTCCCATACTTAGAGTGAGCTGATTACTATGAGCTTTGATTTTTCTGCCTTGATCTAGCAATACCAAATAAGCAACCTTGCCTTGTTTTGCAACTATTTCTCCAGTTTGCCAGTATACGTCGTTAGTATAGTTAGTTTGTATAGTTTGCTAGTATACGTCGCACGCCGATTTTGTATTTCACTTGATCTCCAACGGAGAACTTTTTCGGCTTCACTCCGTGATGCTTATCGAACTGTGCTTTAATTTTATGGTCAACTTCCTGAGAATTTTGACAAGGCTTCAGCAAATCAACTCTTCCTCTTATCTGTCTTCCGATGAACAGCTGCGCGGGGCTTTTCCCTTCCTCGCATTGGCCATTCGGGTTCTTTCTGTAGTGAAACAAGAAAGAGTGCAAGATTTCCGCTGTGGGCATTTCTCCTTTTATCTTGATCAAACTTCTTTTGAATGTATCTACGAACCTTTCTGCTTGTCCGTTCGACTGTGGATGATACCGTGGGCTTGTAATATGTCTGACACCATTTCTCACACAATAGTTTTTGAAAAACGCAGATGTGAATTGCGTTCCATTGTCTGTCACGACTACTTCAGGAAGCCCATACCGAGCAACACAGGATTCCAACGCGCGTACCGTAGCGGTAGCCGTCATGCTGTTCGTTGATAGAATTTCTGGCCATTTGCTGAAAGCATCTACCATTATGAGATAACTTTCTCCATCGATTGTTCCTGCATAATCCAGATGGACTCTTTGCCAGGGTATGGTTGCCTTTCGCCAAGGTTCCAATGGAACTTTAACGGGATTCTTCGAGCTGTTCGCGCATCTTTCGCAACTTTTCAAAATTCCCTCAATAACACCGTCGATACCATTCCAATAACAAATGCTTCTTACCATTCCTGGATGTCCCGTATGCAGCTCTTTCAAAACCGCTTTTTGAAGTGTGACTGGTATCACAACCCTTTCAGTCGACATCAGGCACTCTACCACTATTGAAAAAGTGTCTCTTCTTCTGTAGAGAGGTAAAATGTCATTGGAAAATTTCTTGGGCCATGCGTCTTTCTTGTGCCATGTCATGACCTTTGTCAGGGTAATATCCTTTTGAGTTTCTCGACGTACATCTTCAGCTGTCAATGGTAGGGCTCTTATGTCACGCTTGAACAAGCTCATGACGTCTTCATCGACCTGGATGCTCGCGATGACTACGTCTTCATCTGGGGATGGACAATTTGCGATCAATCTCGAAAGCGCATCCGCGTATCCAAAAATGTTCGTGTTCACATACTCAATCCGAAAGTCATACGCGACTAGCATCGTTGCCTATCTCTGAAGCCTATTCGCCGTATGAACGGGTACTCCTGTCTTGGAACCGAAAATTGCCAAGAGTGGCTTATGGTCGGTTTGTAGGGTAAATCGCCGTCCATATATGAACCGGTGGAACTTCTTTACGGCAAAGATCAATGCTAGACTTTCATTGTCAATTTGCCCATAGTTCCGCTCGGCTGGTTTCAATGCTCTTGAAGCATGGAAAATGGCCTTCATTGCTCCATTAGACGCTCTGTGCATCAAATCTGCACCGATTCCTTGACCGCTGGCATCAGCAGCCACCGAAATCTCTTTACTTGGGTCGTAATGGACCAGACTCAAATCTGTTTCTAGAACTTCGAGGATCTTCTTGAACGCGTTCTGACATGTCTCAGACCACGTCCACTCCACGTCTTTCCTCAACAAATTGTCTAGTGGTGCTCTCAGTTCATGCAATCCGGCTATGAACTGTCCGTAATACGTCACCATTCCGAGGAACGACCTCAGGGTAGCTACATCTGTAGGTGCGGGCATCAATCGAATCGCATCGATTTTGTTCGGATCCGGTTTCATGCCATCTTTATCCACAATGAACCCCAGATACTTTATGCTTGTACTGCCGAACTTGCACTTCTCCAGCTTCAGCTTGAATCCGAAATTAGAGATCCGACTTAATACTCCCTTCAAGTTATCATCGTGTTCTTTCTTTGTCTTCCCCATTATTATGAGGTCATCCAAGTAGGCCATGGCACCTTCACTTCCTGCCAACATTGTATCCATCATTTGTTGGAAGATTCCTGGGGCCAACTTCACTCCGAATGGTAACCTTTCGTACCGGTAAAGTCCTTTGTGCGTGTTGATACCGCACATTTACTTCGCCTTTTCATCAAGCTCAACTTGCAGGTAAGCATCGGCAAAGTCAATCTGACTAAAAAGTTTGCCACCGTTCAGCCCAGAGAATATCGTCTCCGGCAGAGGTAGTGGATGAGCAGGAAGCTCTATCGCATCGTTCAACCCGGTGGAAAAATCGGCACAGAGCCTTGTGCTTCCATTCGCTTTCTCCTTTCTCTTCCATCGGCAAAGTCAATCTGACCACTATAATGGGGGCAGCCCATTTGGCTGTGTCGACCTTCCTGATGACATTCAATTTTTCTAGCCTGTCCAGTTCCTTTTCCACTTTAGTTATGCTGGCGAGGGGTACCGGTCTTTTATTCCTGAAGACTGGCTGAGCTCCTTCTTTGAGCTTTAACGTTGCCTTTACCTTTGTGGAAAGGCCCAGTCCTTCTTCAACTATTCCCGCATATTCCTTCTTTATCCACTCTTCATACTCTTTAGTAGACTGCGGCTCCTTATTCATGACTTTCCATACATTCGAAGTTGCGTCTCTAGTCCAATTCATCTTCAGAACTTCCAGTTGTGAAATGAAGTCTTTTCCGAAAAGTCTGAGTGGCGCTGTGGTAACGTGAACGTACCCTTGTGCGCATTTTCCATTGACTTCAAAGTTTGCCTTGAACTTTCCAATAATCGTTAGTGGTGTTCCATTTGCGCAAATTGGTTTGCAATCCGAAAGGCAACACTCCGGTTCTCCAATGTCCTTCCAGATTTCCTTCGAGATGAATGTCAGATCTGCTCCCGTATCAACCTGTAGTCTAACGGCTTTTCCATTCATCTGCATTTCTATCTCAAAATCTTCTGACTTCACTTTCATCACTCTGATTGAATTCATTGACTGCTTGCTTCTTTTCTCTTTCGGCTTATTCTTGCACATCGTGCTCTTGTGGCCCTTTCTTCCGCAAGCCAAACACTCTTTGTTTAGGAAGAAACATTCATTGCTGTGTGATACTCCACATCGATTGCATTTCTCTTTCCGTTGCTCATCGAACTGTTTCTTTCTTCCTTTCTCCGATGGATTCCGTTGTTGATTCTTTTTCACAAAATTGAGTTGAGATGTTCAACCTTGCGTTTGGACTGCCATTGACTCTTGATGTAATGAATGCAATCGATCACATTCATCCAGCAGTGTTTCCATACTTGTCTCTTCGTTCTTTCTCAAAACACTCAACAGGTGAAAACGCGTTTCTTCAAATTGAGGTAGATCAATAGAAGTAAGGAACATCATTGTCTTGAATTGTTCCACTTTGATATCTTTCACTTGTGCACTTTCCACTGCTCTGTTTATTGTGTTTGCCATCACTCTCAAATCATCAGTATGTGATTTGCTCATTCTCATGTTCAGCATCTTCAATCTTTTCTCAAAGATTGTGCTTTTGTCTCAGAACATTTTCTTGAGTTTCTCAACCGTCTCTTTCAGAGTATAGTTGCTTGCCTTGTGTGGAGCGATTGTATCACGGTATCGATTTTCCACAGAGAAATTCACATGCCTCAGCAACATTCTTACTTTGGCATCTTTTTCAAACAGATCTTCATATCTGCTGTACCACTTCTCGAAGGTTGCACCTTCTTCTGGCTCATATGCGAAGTCTGTGATGCGTTTCTCAAGCGCATCAATTGATGGCCCAACTGGTTTCGCTTGACTGCTACCTTCTCTCATTGTGAGTCTTTCAAGCAGGGAATTAACCAGGGCATTCTGCTCCTGTTGCTGCTTCGCATGCTGCTCTTGCTGCATTTGCATTGCAAGAAAAATCTGCTGGAAGCCTTTCTCTTCCATTCTCGTGTCTTCTTAGCACTAACTTTTTCCTCTTCAATTTATTGAAAAGTGTTAAATGTTCAAATTATTGAACACTTGGCGCTCTTGCCTCTTCAATTTATTGAAAAGTATTAAGTGTTCAAATTATTGAACACTGGGCGCTCTTGCTTTTTTTTTCAAATTATTGAAAAGTAATCAGTGTTCAAATTATTGAACACATCTCATCCTGATCGCCACTGTTATGTACCTTCGTTGATGTAGTGTCGAGTCCCAGTTGTGTAGAGTCCAATATGTATATATTTCAATCGAGCCAAAACTAATTCTTAGTCTCGCTCTATTACGCGATACGCATCGCGCGCGAGAGGCAGATCATTCTTGCACACAACACTAATATATTGCTATCACCCCCATACCACTCACTAAAAGCACAAACTTCAAAATTCAATAACTTTTGGGGACACTGGAAAAACTTCAAAAATTTTCCCGAATTAGTTTCTTCATATCTTAAACTAGTCCCTAGTGCGGGAAATCTGGATGCCGAAAGCACTATAAAGTTATTTCAGTTGCTAATCTATTGCTATCACCCCATACCACTCACTAAAAGCACAAACTTCAAAAATCAATAACTTTTGGAGACATTGGAAAAAATTCAAAAATTTTCCCGAATCAGTTTCTTCATATCTTAAACTAGTCCCTAGTGCGGGAAATATGGATGCCGAGAGCAGTAGAAAGTTAGTACAGTTGCTATTCTATTGCTATCACCCCCATACCACTCACTAAAAGCACAAACTTCAAAAATCAATAACTTTTGGGGACACTGAAACTCGAATCAGTTTCTTCATATCTTAAACTAGTCTCTAGTGCGGGAAATCTGGATGCCGAGAGCAGTAGAAAGTTAGTACAGTTGCTATTCTATTGCTATCACCCCCATACCACTCACTAAAAGCACAAACTTCAAAAATCAATAACTTTTGGGGACACTGGAAAAAATTCAAAAATGTTCCCGAAATAGTTTCTTCATATCTTAAACTAGTCTCTAGTGCGGTAAATCTGGATGCCGAAAGCACTATAAAGTTATTCCAGTTGCTAATCTATTGCTATCACATATATTCCTGTAGCACAATCTTCAAAAAAAATTTCCCTTCTGTAAATGCTTAAGAGTTGTTAAACAGTTTCAGAAAAACCAGTATCAAATAGTGATTTTTCGCGGGTTCGTGACTGCCGATGCAGTATTTCCAGCTATAAAATTTCGACCAAGTTCTCTCTTTAGAAACAATTATTTAAGTACCGCGGAGTGTCGGACATCGAAGTTATGCCTCCAGCAGTCCGATTGGTGAAGAAGACCAATCAAAAATCTCCTCTCTTCAGTTGAAAAAAACCTTAAATTTGATTGAATTTCGATCGAAACAACCAAAATAAGAATATTTACCATTTTTAGACATAATTATTTTTAGTGTAACTAAGAACTCGATTTGCCTTGACAGGGTAAAAATTTCAATTTTTTTCATTGCGGTCTCTAAATACATAATGAAGAAAGATAGTTGAGTTGATTTGATTTGATTAAATATATAATATATATGTATAATATTAAATATATAATATATAGTTGATTAAATATATATGCAAAGAAAGAGATAGAGTTGCAAATATAAAAACTTTATCAGAGAAGAGTTCCGAGAGAAGTATGCAACAAAGCAAGAGATTGGAACAATGATGTTCGATTTCCCAATGTTAACAATAAAACTTTCAAGTCGAGATAGTTTTCAGAGACGTTTTACACAGATGCTGAAAATTATGAAAGGTGGTCAAGAAACAAACAAAGTTCAAAGATGAAAAGGGGGAGAAATGTTGCAAGCGTAGAGAATCTTGAAGTGGTTTAAAGGTGGCGACGGTAGAAGCTTGAAAATCGGCTCACCAACGGACTAGGTGAAGTGAAAATTTATGGAGTAAATACATATTTCTATGGACTTACGTTTTAAGTGAGGAGCAGGAAGGGGCTGAAAGTATGCAATATTAGATGTCATCGATAAACGAAACTGTTTAATATCCATAACAGGCGCGAGAAAAGAAAGCTGAATGATGCTTAGTGCGGCTAAGTAAATGTTAAGAAAGCCTTGCCAGCATGGGACTGAATAGGCGATGTAGAACATGGAGACTTGATCTGTCTGAAGGCTGCTCAATATCATTCAAGTATCGAGTAATTTCTTCATTCTGTGGAGAAAGCAAAAGATCGTGTTTTTTTGCTGAAAACAAAGTAGTTGAAAATTTGTGTAATAAGAGTAAGGCCAGGCGAGCCAATAAGAAGCAAAGCGGAGAGGTTGAGTCATGGTGTTGGAGTCACTGTGGTCACAAAGGAGTCATGGTGTTGGAGTCACTGTGGTCACAAAGGAGTCATGGTGTTGGAGTCACTGTGGTCACAAAGGAGTCATGGTGTTGGAGTCACTGTGGTCACAAAGGAGTCATGGTGTTGGAGTCACTGTGGTCACAAAGGAGTCATGGTGTTGGAGTCACTGTGGTCACAAAGGAGTCACTGTGGTCACAAAGGAGTCATGGTGTTGGAGTCACTGTGGTCACAAAGGAGTCATGGTGTTGGAGTCACTGTGGTCACAAAGGAGTCATGGTGTTGGAGTCACTGTGGTCACAAAGGAGTCATGGTGTTGGAGTCACTGTGGTCACAAAGGAGTCATGGTGTTGGAGTCACTGTGGTCACAAAGGAGTCATGGTGTTGGAGTCACTGTGGTCACAAAGGAGTCATGGTGTTGGAGTCACTGTGGTCACAAAGGAGTCATGGTGTTGGAGTCACTGTGGTCACAAAGGAGTCATGGTGTTGGAGTCACTGTGGTCACAAAGGAGTCATGGTGTTGGAGTCACTGTGATCACAAAGGTGCACCGTAGCTGAGCAGCGATGAAAAAGTTTTAGTTTTTAGTTTCCGGATTAGTGAATGTGCAAAGAAGACACCGATTTTGGCCGAATACGGCCACAGGAAAACACTGCCCTATCGCGTTTCTTGTTTGTTGCTTACTGTAGTGTTGTGTACACCGAAATACACACCTCAACGCTGTTCACTTCTCAAAAAAGAAATTATACATTGAAAGCGATAGCTGAACGATAACATACATGAAGAAACGGGAAACCAACATGGATCACAAGTGTTGAGTATACATAGAGAAATAAACCGGTCTCGGTACTAACATCAGCCTACTCTTTCAACAAAAAAAGAAGTAATAAACATTTGCGTTATAGCCGCATTATACGCAACGTATCATCAATGAACAATTAACTTGTTTCTTCTCAGGTAATATTAGCACACCTGAAATGTACGGTAGAACACGGGCGTCCTTAAATGATATTGTAATTCTTTATGAAGGATCAAGTGGCAAACATGACCTTTTCCTATGGCATATCGCAGATTTTTCTACTATCTAAATAGATGTTTTCTGCAGAGAAGCAGTGAATTGATGGCCGCTGAATTTAATCTCCTCTCTTTTATAAAATTAGCTTTCATCGGCCCAATGCAATAAATAGCTTGACATGGCTTAAATTCTACAACATCTCATCATTACTGCAAGCAATTTCACTCGATGTATATCATATCTCGCCCCAACATCAACACAGTCCAGTTCGAGATCTCCCCCATGGCCTTATTCTACTAGTGCATCGAATTACCATGTCTGCTAAAAATTGGGACTATCTCAACCATTGGTTACAAAAAATATAGACTCTGAAGACCATTCTGATTAGGTTCACCCTATGCGCTCTTGTTTTCCGCTTCCTTTCAATTGCTAATATAGCACAGAAACCAATTTATTACAATTCAAATATGAGATGTATTCTTCTTTTGGCATTCATTCTAAATGATGAGTTGTTTATTGATCGGGCGGATCAATTTCTGTTGGAGGCTGCTGCAGTTGAATGGCTGCGACCACATCAGCAGCCGCAACCAACTGCGCCTCTGCCGCCTCTTTTGCTCGTCTCTCCTCTCTCTCGTAGTTGACCAGCTGCGTACCAACAAGATACCTGCAGGCCAGTAATAGTTATTGAGAACAACAAAACCGGGCTGTTTTTACAACTGGCAAGAAAGGCAGATAAAAAACTCACGAGGGAACCTCAGACTTTGGAGAGAGACCGAGTGCTTAAGATGTTGAGTAGAATAACCATACAACAGGGGAATTTTAAATCTTGCTTTGTTAAGAGCGCATAGATTCGCGCAAATGATTGGTTCAAAGGTGCGAGTTAGAGAAACAATCTGTTCAAAACTACTATGAAGCAGGTCCGAGTGAGAATGGGCTATGAAATACGAGCTGAAATCTAAACCGCACACTTAGAACCTATTGAAAATTAACTTCTGAATTGAATAAAAACCTTCTGAAGAATATTAACTGCCTTGGATTACTGTACTCTTAGATTGCTGACTTTTCATTCCTTATTGCTTCCGCGAGGGCTCGCAGCTTGCAAACATGCCAATACAGTAAACCCATCAGACAACCGATGATGAGTAGGGTCGGGTATGTGAGGCGAATCACCATCAAAGCCGTGCCCGTCTCCGTCTCTGCAAAATGCTACCGTACACCTTTATCTTAGCACTGTGGCCCAAACCAGGGCTAAAAAGCAGAAACATATGATTATTACCGTGATTAAAATCATTTTCTGGACAAGCGAAGTGGTTTTTTTCTTTAAAAAACCCTGAATGTCTTCAATGCGATTAAACTTTCATTCCCATAACTAATTAAATACGAGATAGATGTAAAAAGGTAGAAAAAAGAACCTGTCATGGATACGATTAGTCTTCCTAGAAGATACGGTAACGACAGTATTCCCGCGAAAAGAGCTAGCACCGGAATGATTAGTTCTCTGTAGACGAACCCAACTCGAAGTGCCAGAAGGCCATCGTTGTAAATCTGGCAAAAAACACAACTTTATTGGCAGCTGGCAGAAGTATGATGAGGTGGCGGACGCCAAGAAAGTTTAAACTTTTAAAACTGAAAATTATGCCAACAAGCATTTTCTCCCCTATAGTTTTTTCCGAGCCGCATTTACAAGGTGCGACTACTGTAACTAAAATAACTAACCTGCTCAAAAACTTCCTTCATTCTCCAGTCAGGACCCATCATGATAGCAGCTCCCACAATTTTCGTGTGCAATATTCCCATCGCCCAGTCCTAAACATAAACCATGAAAGTTTGTAACAAAAGTAAGGAAGATGTCATTGCACACAAATTCAAACTCGCAAACTTCTTGGAATTATGAGTCAACAGTGAATACATTTTGACAGTCTGAAGTTGCCATTACTAACCCTATTGATCAGAAAGCAGATGGCTACGAGCATGGCTGAGGAAAGGGGTGGGGCTTACCTGCCACAAGAAGAGCAGTGGCATCTGGTACTCGGAGACTCGGATAGGTGCCAGTACAAAGAGCTGGAAGCAAAGGCCGAAAAGGAGAGGGATCACTAGCAGCATCGGCAGAGAGACTGCGATAACCCGTGACAACTGTAAGAAGTACTGAACTTTCACTACAATATCCGGTAGGGGAACGATATTACTGTACATACACTTTCATTAATTTTGCAAGTATAGGATAATCATGTCAAAATTTTGTAGGCCACAAACATCCTAGTTCACGATATATTGAGTTACATCTAACACCTCATTTCATGATTATAGTTGCGACACTTTCCTACAACTACAGCCCCAACCAGAGGTTAAATGGAGCCGCCCTATTTAGGTTTACATGTATCCGCCGCTCAAAGTTTTGAGGGAAAAAAAAGAGGGGATGAAGGAAAAGGGTAAGAAAAGAGGGAGTTTTTTGTCAATAGTGTGTGTGCATGTATCCGCCGACGCGACCGATCCGGTAACTATTTAACCCCTGTCAATAGTGTGTGTGCATGTATCCGCCGACGCGACCGATCCGGTCACTATTTAACCCCTGTCAATAGTGTGTGTGCATGTATCCGCCGACGCGACCGATCCGGTAACTATTTAACCCCTGTCAATAGTGTGTGTACATGTATCCACCGACGGGACCGATCCGGTCACTATTTAACCCCTGTCAATAGTGTGTGTGCATGTATCCGCCGACGCGACCGATCCGGTAACTATTTAACCCCTGTCAATAGTGTGTGTACATGTATCCACCGACGGGACCGATCCGGTCACTATTTAACCCCTGTCAATAGTGTGTGTGCATGTATCCGCCGACGCGACCGATCCGGTAACTATTTAACCCCTGTCAATAGTGTGTGTACATGTATCCACCGACGGGACCGATCCGGTCACTATTTAACCCCTGTCAATAGTGTGTGTACATGTATCCGCCGACGCGACCGATCCGGTAACTATTTAACCCCTCGCCCCAACCAAAGGTTTGGTGAACTTCTCAAAAAAAATAGCATGTGATTCTAGCTATGATGATCAAAAAATGGGGGAAGGAGAAGTGAGCGAGAGGTTTCAACGTTCAAGGCAAGCGAATAGAAAGGGGCGGGACAAATACGGGCCTGGGCCGGAGAAAATAGGTGAACTCTGGCTTACCTTGCGTTAGAACATATTTTTGAAAAAACCTATTGAATATCTGCTGAACTTTCTCCAATTATTCCTGCCTAAATCCCCTTTGCGCATTAAACTGACCAATTTGAGGACATCCATTGCTGCGGTGGCCAGGCGGCGTCCACCCTGCGGCAGCCACTCGAAGATAATTGACAATCCCTTCACTGTCAGCCAGATGGCATAGGCTCCTGCACGGATATCCGTCATACTGTATCATTATTTGCTTGCTCACAACCATAGTTCGCTTCCGTTTCCGAAAAGGATTAACTGACGAACCAGTTGCCGTTGTGTAAAGTTCGTGGACGTTAGTGTGTCCCGACAAAGAGACAACGAGAAATCTTCCGAGGCATACTGTAAAAAGGAGAATACATACTGTATTTCAAATTAAAATAAATTTTTTGACAACTTTTTACTAAAAAATATACTGCGAAAAGTGAAAGGAACGAGATGAACGTACAAAATTTCCAATGATAATAATAATCGAAACTTGTCAGTAAAAAATCGAAGTAAAATTTTTTTAGAGTACCTGGAACGACAAAGAAGAATAGTGATGTGCATACGGTTGTCAGCGAGAGCAGACAGATGAGCGCGAAGATGCGCAGGGCGAAGAAAGAAGGCCGTGAATATTGTAGCGGCGCCCGCGCATCGCGCAAAAGAAGCAGCGCCTGGGGAGAGGCGCTCATTTGAATGCGAGTTTTTGCTTTCATATAATCGTCCCAAATTCGTTGATTTATAAGGACGGCAAAAACAAATGTAGCGCGTCATCTCAATCCGTTCTCTTTTAGCTTAGAAGTATCAATGTGAATGATGATTAACAGTTAACAGATTCCTTCCAGACCCTCGAACTCATTACTGGCTTAGCCGGTTTTCACCCAGGGGTTATTTAGTCATGTCCAGTCGCCTGTCAGCGGGCGTCCGTTTTAGACCTTCGGCGGACGTCTGTCTTTCAACTCATAAGGGGGGACCCTTATGTGAATTAAAAAAATCTCATAAAATTGAAACTTGAAGAAAAAAATTCCAGATGTAAGGGCAAGTATCTGTATACAAGAATTTTCGCTTCCGGCGACCAACTAAGAAACCCCTGTTTTCACGTTTCGCCCTTGCCCTACTCCCCAATCTCTGATCCACCACATCATTTGCCCTCTCGCTCGCAATCTCATCATTCTAAGCCTTACGCCCCTCACTGACGAGTGAGTTTTTTTGACTTCAGGTTCACTTGCACGCGCGTATTGGGCAGCCTAATCTCCGTTGCAGCTTTTTTGAGGACCTTTTTCCGACTCTTTTTAACCAGGCTGTTTCTCAAGACCCGCCTAACAAACAAGTAGATCAACAAAACTAATTTCGAGGAAACGGCGGACTTTGAGGAGAGACTCAAAGCGTAGGAAGAAAAATAGAGAAGGCGAGAAAAAAACATATAGGAAAAAAAACAACAACATAGGACTCGTTTCACTAGTTTTTTTGTGAATAGCGCATAGACTTGTGGCAAAGATTTTGTGTGCATTGTATGTTTGAGAAACATTCTGTTTCTAACCTGTCTTACCCCTTTGGCCAGGCCCTGAATACCCTTACCTGGTGTTTCTTACCCCTTTGGCCAGGCCCTGAATACCCTTACCTGGTGTTTCTTACCCCTTTGGCCAGGCCCTGAATACCCTTACCTGGTGTTACCCCTTTGGCCAGGCCCTGAATACTCATACCTGGTGTTCAGCCGCCAAACCGCCCGCGATGCCAGGAAGGGCACGCACTCCCGCCGCATCTTCTCCCCCAACAGCTGCTTCCTGAATACGCTAACTTCACATACTAAATACCGAGTTTACAAAAAAGCATAGCTTCGAGATAGAAAGTGTTAGAACTTGTATCTACAGTAATAATAATAGTAATAATTTATCTACGCGAGATATTCGAAGACTAGAAGAGGGGTTTACTCTAGAGATCAATCCTTTCACGCTTCAATATTGCGTCTTTTTTCAATTTAAAACTGGTAAGCAGGATAATTCTCTCATCCGCACTGCGCACGAGAAAAACCTATGCGCTCTCGAAAAAACTCGAAAAAGTCAAAATCTATGCACTCGAAAAATTTTTTTCTCGATTTTCACGTAGAGAAATTCCAATTTATTGATGAAAAAAAATTCGAAGTCTTTGAAATTTTGAGGATCTATGCGCTTGAAAAAAATTGTGCGGGTGATAAGAAAAAACTCTGCTGTTAAGATGAAATTGTATACAAAAAAATCCCCCCAATACACTTTCTAATAATTTTATTTCTCTAATTCGACTCTTCAATTGGGAGAAAGTTGTTTCCAAGTTATATGCAATAAACCCTTGAAAGCTGCGAACCAACCTGTACGGCGGATGATTCTATGTTCTCTTTATATAAGCTGATAATAGAAATGGTCTGTTTGTGAAGCATTCTTCATGCTCCATCACACGCTCTCGGCCTCTCTCCACGATTATAACTAGTATTTTAGAAATGCACACTTCTTGTGGGTGTTGGGGAAATGCCGCTATTCGCGGCATTTCCCCAACACGCACGCACTCTCTGCTGCAAACCTCTTGCTGCTCGGCTGGCTGCGCGTCCGCGGGTCGCTGCTCATCTCCAGCCGCAACGGCGTCTTCTTCGGCTGCCAGAAGGTAGTTGTCCAGCTGCAGAAGTCGTCCGACCACTTTGCACCACTTACGAACGGCAATCTGCACAAGAAAGATGAAACTATCCATTATTTTTGAGTCCTTCATACATATTCGAATCACGGGACTTGTTTTTAAATCATGACAATTCCAGCACAGCAAAGAATACAAACTTGAAGCTTAGAAACTTTTCAAAAGATCTTCTCAATCTAGTAGATTTTTTTAAAATGTACATCCGCCTTCAACTTGCACATCAATGCTTCAACTTGCACATTAATGCCTTCAACTTGCACATCAATGCCTTCAACTTGCACATCAGTGCCTTCGACAGTCATAGGAGAGTTCTCTCGGGACCATAACACGATGGTTTTATAATTTAGTTTCAAATGCCCACCTTCAATATGCTCCTCGCATGTGTTTGTTCCAGAAGAGCCGGCAGGACAACCTGGAGAAAAACAAGAGCTCATGAAAGTTCACTTAGAGATCAATATTTAAACCATTAGGTAGCTGTCTTGCCTCCCGGAGCTGATACAAACCTGCAGGATGAGCAGCTCCACACTCAACTCCGAGAGCGGAGTCTCCGCCGTCAGACTCATGTTATACGGTAGAATTCCGGGTAGGAGTGAGATCATCTCGAGCGGCGCGTATACAACCAGCATGATGGCGAAGAAGAACAACACCTGTAAGCTGTTCCATAAGTCTCTCTGTATTGCTCTTCCCCTATTTCTCTCTCTATCTCTATCTATCTATCTCTCTCTATCTCTAACTATCCATCTCTCTCTCTCTTCAGCTCACCGTGCTAGCTCCAAGTCTTCTGATGTGCCGCTGAACAGGCTGGTCAATCATTTCTTGGATCGGATTGAATTCGGGATCATTAAGGTTTCGCAAAAACCACAGCACACCCGGGCGCAGAATCTTGAACAAAAAGCTTATCCCAAAAAAAGAAGCCATTTTCCAATTATCTTGCTATTTTGTTCTGTCTTACCGTATTCTCCTGTTTTATTCTCCTGTCTTACCGTATTCTCCTGTCTTACCGTATTCTCCTGTTCTATTCTACTTCACGCTCTTCTCTTGTTTTACAGTCTCTCAATTAGGCCCTGTTCTTCTTCTTATGTCCTCATGATACAGAGTTCTCCGTGTAGCATCATAGAAAAATCTTAGTGATGCCTTACCGTTAAGCAATATGCGTTCCTACCGTAGCCTGGAATCTTATCAGATACGGTACCTCTCTGAGCAGAATGACGAAAGAAGCCGAGTAGAAGACGTAGACCATCCCAATCATCCAGTGAAGGAAGACCGAGGCTGATGGAGCGGTTGAGAATGCACTCAGACGAGAAGAATACGATGAAGAGAACAATTTCTAAAAGTAAAGCCAGTAGGAACAAATCGGGAGAGAATTGAGGTATGGGGCCGTAGAATATATTTGTTGCCTAAGGTATGAAACAAGATGACATCTGTTGCCTTCTGATGATCTATGTATATTTGTGCTTACCAAAGAGCAGAGGTCCAGCCAACAGCCACACAGGACTGGAAAGAAGCCGATCTCCAGAGTTACCAGAATGAACACCTTCAGGACCAAGTAGCAAATGCCCAACCAGCGGTGCAATCTGAATTTCTTTTACTTAGACTCATTCCTTTTGCTCCAGGCTCCCAACGATAAAACGTCGACAACCCTAGTTTTTTATGTCTCGTAACTTCTCAAAAGGAATTCGAGCCCTTTTTATTTTTAGTGCTGAGAAATAATCGGGTTTACATTTGAAATATCATTCGATTGACGAATGACTGGAAAGTCATTCCTATTTCAAACTCATTACAACTTTATCGAAACTTTCCAGTCAATAAATTGATAAAGTCAATAAAACTTCATTCAGACTCTAAAGCCGTCATACTTCAGATTTAAATTTTTAATTTATTGTGTTTTCATTTAAACTACAGTCAATAAAATGATATTTAGATTTTTTTCTCAATAAAATGTCATCATTCAGTTTCGATAGTGAATACGAGGTCATTCCGAATACAGTCCATGTCTTGTTCTACAGTCAACTAGCATGAAGCTTCTCATGAACTGACACTCGCATTCGCATGCTCGATGCCGCAGTGTGTGCTATGTAGATGAGTATTGATACAGCGAGATAACCTGTAATAAGAACTCATTCAATATTTATTCATTATTCAAAATCTGTACGTATTTTACAACGAAAATGTGAATATACATTCACTCACTGAATGCCCACCCTCAAACAAGTCCATTTCTAAATTTAATAAAAATAACCTCATAACGGCACTCTATCTCTTTGAGAATCGACTGACCAGTCAGCATTGCAGAGACATAGGGGAAGAAGGAGATCGGGGTGAGACCCGCGAGAGCCAGTAGAATCATTCCCAGCTTGTACGGTAGGTAAGCTACAACGTACTTTTTCTCTCCAGATTCCCCAGCTTCAATTTTTTCATCATTTTCTTGGGAACAGCTATCGGATCAAAATCGTTTTTTCTGGCACTTCATTACTCACAAGAAGATTAAGATGGTATTCTATTGAATTCATTCAAATAAGTCATTCTTTTCTAATTACTTTACTCCGGACCTCAGTAAAATATTTCTAACTTTCGTAGCCAATTCAGCTTACCGAAGAAAATGGTGAATAGGGTATTGAGAGAGATCACCCAGAAAACGTGCTCGATGAAGACCAAAGATCCGTCCAATCCCAGTAATCTCTGCCATGTCAACTCGTCGCCCAATCTGAAAAACACAAACATCATCATATAAATCTACTCAAAATTTTATCATATATGGGGTTATTAAAATAACTTTTTTCAAAGATAAAATTCAAAGCTCAAACTTTCACAGAAGTTTTTTTGGGTGTCTGTACCGTACCGGACATCATTTGGAGTGAATTATTAATTATCTCCAGGAAATACACCAAAATTGGTATATCTTCCATTTTTCAGTTTTTCTCCATGATTTTTTTTGTTTTTCGAACTTCATTCATATAAATTTTGTTCATACAAACTGTTGGACATCGAAATAAAAGTAAAAGCATGCAAGAAGCTGTTGTTGCTGGGGCGAAACAGGGCCGGTCACAGAGCGAGCTCGCCCAGCAGTTCGGGGTAACTCAGAGCGCTATCTCCCGTATCTCCCAGGTAAACGAATTTTCTACAACTGAATAACTTTGGAACACAAAAAAATTGCAGGGACGAGTCATCATGAAGACAAGTTCGGGGAGACCCGCGTAACTTCGAGGTACATGGACCGATGCATCCTGCGCGCATCTTGCGAAGACCCGAAACACACTGCCAAAGACATTCAAGCTATCATATCAACGCCCGCGACTCCTGCTCCTTCAATATGTACCATCAAACGCCGTTTGCAAGCCGCTGGACTGAATGGAAGGTGGCCTGCAAAGAAGCCTTTCATCATCGACAAAAATCGTAAAGTTCGAGTTCAGTGGGCTAAGGATCACCTCAGTTGGACACACCGTGAGTGGTCTCAGATTGTTTGGAGCGATGAATCCAAGTTTAATATGTTCTGCAATGACGGTCTGAGGTGGGTAAGACGTCCAGCGGGCAAGCGTTACCTTGCGCAATACCAGTCGCTCACAGTCAAACATGGCGGTGGTTCTGTGATGGTCTGTCTGGGGCTGTTTTTTCGCCAGCGGCATGGGTCCACTGAGACTTATTGTCGGAACTCTCGATCGTTACGGCTATGAAAACTTAATGGAAAGCACTATGCGCCCTTGGCCCCTCTCCAAATTCGGTCGTGGGTTCACCTTTCAACATGATAACGACTCGAAACATCGATCTCAGCACGTTCAGAACTGGTTTCGCCGTCGGCATGTGGATGTTTTGGACTGGCCGAGCCAGTCTCCCGATTTGAACATCATCGAAAATTTATAAGAACATTTGTAACGAAAATTGGCGGGAAAAACATGCAGAAATGCGGATGAAAAGTTTAAGCAGCTAGAGAAGGAATGGAAGGCGATTTCGCAGGCAACCATTGACTCTTTGATTGATTATGTGCCTCGTAGATGTCAGGCAGTCATTGACTCCAAAGGATATGCCACCAAATACTAGAATATTTGTTTAATACTTCGAAAAACTGAACATCTCTATAAGCACTTTTTACTATTTCCATTTTTTTCACGAATAAACTTGATGAAACAATTTCCAAAGTTGTTGTATTACTCGAAACATGTGAATTTGGCTTGTAAAAAATATCTGAAAACTTGAGCTTCATCTGTTTTGTTTTTTTGAAAAAAGTTATGTTCAGTTATTTGATATATGATAACATTTTGAGCGGTACTGTACTTATTATAGTACATTACTTCCCGCTACTTTCATCTCCTAGCTAGAATTTCATCTGCAAACTATTGATTGTTTCCTTCAACTCAACCATAAAAAATGAAACCATGAACCAGGGTCAGTCTCAGGATGTTCGTCTGAGAGCGTCTAGTTATATAACAAATTGGTTCCAAATGCACCCTATTGACATACCGTTTCTTACCAATCGCGTGTACATCAAAAACACTAATCACGAGGAAAAGACAGAATTCGCAATGAGAACGAGAGCGTGTGATGAAAAAAGAGAGCATATACAAATATAAAACTCGTATCACCAGCTCTTTCTGTGAAGCGCATAGTTTTTAGAAGGGAGCGGGTAAGAAAAACACCCTGCCTAGAAATAAGAACTAGAATAGCGGAAAGTTGTCCCTAGATATTACTCAGTCTTCCCTCGCTTTCTTTAGCAACACGTGTCTGACAGCTGAATGAGCATGAAATACTGGCCTATCCCAATCCCTCCACTGATCCTCTTGTCGGGCCCCTTCAACTCCGACCCCTGCAGCGGCTCCTTGCTCTCCAGCGGCTTCTTCCCCTCAAATAGTTTTTTTCTTTTAAAATTTAACGTTCAATTCGTTCCCCTAAATATAATTTTCAAACTAGTCTGCAACATTTTCATCCTCTTACCTTCACTCTATTTATATCTTCCTCCACACTTCAATTCCAAACCCGCAAGCCATTCTATTCGTAACTCCACTTTAAGCCTGTCTGCATTTTATTTTCAGCTTTACACACTGAGACCAGCAGCTTCTCTTTAGCTGACTCTTTGCATGCCTCCTTTCCCTCTTTTCTGTCTGTTCATTCCCTCTCCCTCTGACTACGTCTCCTTGTCTGACTCATTTTCTCTTTGCTCTCTACATATACACCCATCTCTCAGGCCCACTTTCTTTGATTACCTCTTTGTCTGTGTCTCTGGCGTCTCCTTTCCCGTCTGTTTCTCTCCCTCTCTCCCGGGTTGATCGCACCCACATCCTCTCCATTCTCCGCCCCGCCTTCTCCGTTGACTCCTCGCTCGAACTCCTCCAGAAACTCTCGTAACAACTGAAAGCTTTCTTATTGAAATTGAACTTTTAAATGTGTGAATATTCGAAGAACAGCAGTTTTCGGAAAAAAATACAAACTTAAAAAAACAACGAAAAACATTCAAACTCCAAGAGTGATTCTAAGTTGTAAGGAAATCTTTCGAGTACTCTTTGGATGCTCCGTGTTATGCTTAAGTTGGCCGGAGCTTAGAGGAGAGGGGTTTCATGGTCCGGGATGGTGAAAGTGACGAAGACAATATTAATAGCGATTAGACTGGTCATGAGTAAACAGCATTTGTCAAAAAAAGGGAGAAAAGCCCGCTAATCTCAAGACAAAAAAGAGAATAAGACTAAGAAGGCTCGCGAGCTTCTTGATCAACTTGATCTTCCCCCCCCCTTCCCCTCTTGATCAACTTGATCTACCCCCCTTCGCCTCAAGCCGACCTATGTGACTCACCCTTCCTTCTTGCCCCTCCACAGATTCTTCTTCAGCTCTTCTCTCTCTCGCTTCCTCACCTTCTTCTTCGCCAGCGAGCTGAAAATTGAGTTTACCGTATCACCCGTTTAAAAAGAGGCATAACAACCAAAATTGATGTAATCAGGCGTTAAATGAGACCGGTCTAAGGCATGTTTGTACGCGCCGAGCAAGTTGGAAAAGGGATGGGCAAAAGCTAAAAGAGAAGAAGAGGCAAAGTAAATAGAACGGAAGAAGAAGAGAATGTAGATCATTTCTGGTCCGACATGTATGCGCCAACATGGCTGGTATGGTAACTATTTAATTCCTGGATTAAAAGCTGGAATGTAATTATTCAAAATTTTACACGAAAACCTTTCACAGGTAACACAATTGAGTTTCTTATCACTAGTATCAGGTCTGCACCAACTCTTTCTCAACCGCTCGAAGAGCGCGTAGATCAACAAGACTGTTCATGAGGGAACTAATGACTTTGGAGAGACACCTACTACATGCAATGCAAAAAAAGGTCATACAGGTAAAAAAGCATTATAATCTTACTTGGATGGCCATGATACCATTTGGGGGTTCTCCGTCTCCATTTGGGGGTTCTCCGTCTCCATTTGGGGGTTCTCCGTCTTCAGCTTCTCTGTCAACTTCTTCCTCTTCATCTTCCGCTTCTTCCTGTTATGAATAAAAGCTTCGCAAAAACAAGAATACATTTCTTGACCTACTTCCGTAGCTCACCAGGAGCTGCTGAAAAAAACTTTTCCTAGCGGGCGACCGGTCGATCCTTGACGACCGGGGGAGTGAATTCAACAAAAAAAATTTTTTTTGCTCAGTTTTAATTAATTGTAGCCGTTCACCAACAAAATTTTCAGTGAGCTTTTTTTTGGCCGTTGTATTTTATATCCACTTCGAGTATTTTCTGCTACGTAATTCAGTTATAATTTTTCATCATTGAAAAAAATTTCTGTGGGACCGGGGGGGGTGACCGGGAGTAGTTTTTACAAGTTTGATGAGCTATGCCTACTTCTGAACAACTTCCAGCCATTGCATCTTCGATCGAACTAGGCTATTCTAATTTGGATTTTCACATAATCGGATTATCACTTATCCATTTGATAGTATATTTCGTCAAAGGAGGGCGATGCCGGACTGGCCTGGGCATGCCACCGGATCAAACATCAGCCGATACTCCCCTATACTCTGTAATCGAGGCGCCAGTAAAATAGCCTCTTGCCCTTCTCCGGTTAATGAATGGGTCTCGCGAAGAGGATCGCCGACTGCGGTGCGAGTGTAGACGGAGAAAACTTCTCCGGGCTCAAAAGGATCCTCACCAACCTATCCCGAAGGACTCCCCTCGACAGGACCTATGGGCAAACAATAACAACAACATCCCTTATCCATTAATCCTTTCAGCCTCATTTCTTCTTTGTTGTTGTTGTTTTCTCTATTCCGTTTACTCTTATTCTATCTCTATCTCTTCCTTTCTTTTGTCTCTTTCTTTTCCGTCTCATCCAAATTCTTTATTTTATGCTCCCTCCTCTTTTTATTACATTTATTCTCTCTATACCACCCTATTCTTATCTCTCATTCTTCCCTTTTTTCTCTCATCCTTAATTCTCTTCTTCTACCTGTCATTCTCTCTCTCTATTTTTCTATCGTCCTCCTCACCTCCCGGTCTTCTTCTTCGCCATCCAAATGCAGCCACTCATGGGGTCCGCCATGCACGATCTGCTCTCTCAGCCACAATAGAGAGATGAAAGTCGAGACGAAAATCGCCAGCAGAATACAACCCTGCACATCAAAGCAAGCACATAATATCCAAGAACTGGTTCGATACCAATTTCAGAGCCTCTACGAAAGTTTAGAAATCGCCAAGAAAAGAGTTTGAAGCATCGATACGATAACTTTGCCCTGAACTGAAAGCAAAGCTGATGTAACTCATGGAAAAAAAAAACGAACTCTGGCGACATCTTGGAGGATATTCTCCACTGTGAAGAAGGAGATGGGCAGGGTGAGGATATTGTTAAAGTTCGCTGAGAAAACCTGCAAACAGGGGTTAAATAGTGACCGGATCGGTCGCGTCGGCGGATACATGTACACACACTATTGACAAAAAACTCCCTCTTTTTTCTTACCCTTTTCCTTCATCCCCTCTTCTTTTTTGCTACAAACTTTGAGCGGCGGATACATGTAAACCCAAATTGGGCGGTTCCATTCAACCCCTGCCTGCAAATAACTTTTTCTTGAAAATTGAACAAAACTACCACTCATTCGAGTAAAAGGAGTAACGAGCGGAGTAGGCACACTAAAATAAGTTGACATTGACTTGCATTTGAGCTCATTTATGAGATGAATGCTAACTAAGATGTAAAGAGGTCCTCTAAAACTCTTATCGTTAAAAGCATTCTGACGATGACTATGGCTCATCATGAATGTTAAAACTTGAGAAAATGGCTGATCGAGAATGATTTTTACGAAATTTACAAAGAGAAAAAAGAAGGAATACATATTCTGCAGTGGAATTCAGGTTCGAATTTTCTATTCTGCAGTGGAATTCAGGTTCGAATTTTCAGTACAAAGCGCGCTCAGCACAGACAACAACAGAAAAGTTTCAAAAATCGGGAAAAACAAAGTAGTTCATAGTAATCCATGTTTTTAACAGTGCTGGATAACTTGTTTACAACAAAATTTGCTTTTTAGATTGATTATCTGTTTTCCACTAACCAACTCCGCGTGTAATTTCAGAAGAGAATTTGGAAGAAATAATTCTTGAAAAAAGTCGCAAGTTTTCCGGTTTTACACCCTTCCCGCCGGGATTTCCCCCAGTTCCTCATTATTTATGAAACTGACCAATGTGAAAACTCGTGCGGCCGTCAGGGGAACCACTCCCAGCCATGCGAAGATGACCATTGTGTACACCAACCACGTTCGCATGAATCGACCAATTTCTCGGCCGATACCTTCAAAATGGCCGATTAAGCTTTTTAGAAGATGATAGATCATAACTCACCAACGCCCTTGGAAATCTTCGAAACTACCGTTCTTTGGGCGGGGGAGTCTACAATAATGAGAAGCTCTCCCTTCTATGACTGAAACCTCTAACTCGATTCTTTTTATTCGAGACTTCGTCGCTCGAAGAGCGGTCATTTTAGAAATTTGATAATTTGTAATCCACTTTTGTTGAGAACATTATGGACAGGCTGTTCCTCATAAATCACGAAAAGAATTGCATTCAAAAAAATTCAAATAAAAGAAAGGTTAACTTCCTCGAGACTAGAGACCGAGTTCGTGCGATGGGAGAAGAGGAGGACGCTTAAGAGCAGAGCATTCTTATCACCAGCCAAGGGGATAAATGGAGCCGCCCAATTTGGGTTTACATGTATCCGCCGCTCAAAGTTTGGAGGAAAAAAGAAGAGGGGATGAAGGAAAAATGTAAGAAAAGAGAGGGAGTTTTTTGTCAATAGTGTGTATACATGTATCCGCCGACGGGACCGATCCGGTCACTATTTAACTCCTGAAAGGGACCGATCCGATCACTATTTAACCCCTGCACCAGCCTCTTTTGCTCATAGATTTAACCGGTAGTGTGGATTAGAGAAACACCCTACCTATCATAGTAAAAGCTAAAAGAAAAACCTTTGAGTATCTCTGTTACAGGTAGCTTTTTGGGCATGTCGGAACGATAAATTGGCTGGAAGGAATATTTGTGATTGCACAACTCGCATACCTGCAAATAGGCAATTTTGAGCCTTCTTAACAGAACGAGAACAAATGACCGCTGCTTTAGTACACGGGTTCGAAAACTCTACCTATACTTTTCAACTAGATAAAGAAACCAGTTCAGATACCTGTACTTCATTTGAATTCGGTATGGAAACCCTGGTTAGTACATTCGCTATACAAGTCCTCAACCCAGGCGGATGATAATTGGACACGTTGCTATCAACTTAGCATTCTTTCAAAATATTCCACTGATTTGCTGCCTTTCTTGCAATGTACCTCCGAATTATTTTAAGGAATACCATAGCTCACCAGGATGTGTTGAAAATTTCTTTTTTGGGCGGGTGACCGGGCGACCCTGGCAATCGGAAAGCGAATGGGGGGGGGGAATTAACAAAAAATTTGGTCTGTTTTCCGTGTTCAATTGATCTTTTGTTTCGCGTAGCACGGGTCGGAGTTCAATATTCGACATTTGATATACTTAAGAACGTCTAGCTTTTTGAAAAGATCATTTTATGTTTTAAACTCTTCACTATAAAAATTTTATCTGGGGACCGGGCGGACGACCGGGAAAAATTTATCAAGTTTGGTGAGCTATGAGGAATACCAAAACGGTCCTTGAGTTGGACAAATTGAGTACTCTTACCTCACGCTTGGAGTGCTTAAGCCACTCAAGGAGGCATTCTTGATGGACGTATTTGATGCTGCCCGTACATAGACAAGGGTAGTACAAGGATCCTTCCTCACTCCGGCAAACTCGGCAAATCACTTAAATAACATCAAAACTCGTTCCGGCAAACTCGGCAAATCACATCAAAACTTTTTCCGAGTTACCGCATTCTAACTTCATTTCGTTCGTTTAAGACATATTTGTTTTTCATGCTTTCTATTTCTTATGTTACTTATTAATTCTATTCATATGTTTACATGTTCTTCAAATTTTTTAAAGAGTCTCCAAAATACCGACAGAAGTGCCTTTTTAAACCGTTTCGAGCTCTAGTCAGTGATACCGGCCGATCATGAAGAGATTTGTAGAAAATTTAGCATTTAAACAGCTTATACTTAATGGTGAACCATAGCTAAACAAAGGAGTGGTTAAATGCAACTGTTTGAAAATTAAAAGAAATTCTGCTCTTCGAGCCTGGATTGATGAGAAGCGATGTAAAGGTGAAACGAATAGAAGGGAAAGGTCATAGTTTTCTAGACCCTCTCGCTCAAATAAGGGTTTTTTTCCAAGTTCTTCGCATTGCTAGTGACCTGAGCGGGCAACCGATTGCATAGCAAATGATACGTGGCACTTACTGCTTTCTTCTTCGGTATCTGTTCGCTTGCTCTTGTGAGATTCAGCATCGTGAGATTCGTTGGCTCCACTGGCAGGAGTTTCAATCGCTATAATTTCACTTGCGGGAACTTCATTCACGGAAGCATCGCTCGCGGGAGATTTAATCACAGAAGCTTCGCTGCTGGTAACACTGCTACTGATTATCTTTGTGATGGAAGCATCGGTAATGGGAGTTTCAGCGCCAGATGCCTCATAAATAGAAGCTTCTGCTTGATATGCGGCAGTTGATGTCGATGGAAGGATGGATGAAGACATCATAGGATCGATGAAGACATCTACAATTCAAAGCTTATTCATTCACTGAAACTTTTTGGAATTAATAACTCTTCTCCAATTCTAATTCACTGAATTAATAACTCTTCTCCAATTCAAATTCACTGTTCGGTTAGACATTCCAATCGGCACAACCTTGCCTCCTTTTTTCTTCATTTGTCCTCTGAGTTTTCTCCAGTCCCTTGCATCACTCTAATTAAGATCCTCGCTTTCTATCTCTTCGCAGAAAATTATTATGAAACGACCACTTTACCAGTAGCATAGGTAGAATATCTCTTGATTTTTCATTAGATGGATCGCTAAAATAGGCTAAAAGTTTCATTTTTAACTCTACGAAAACGGTTGAGGTTGAGTTATGGCTAATGAAACGCTCTATTTATGTAGAGGAAGCAACTTTTTTCTTTCAATTTTAGCTGTTGAAACTGTGATACATTCATTTCGAGTTAGGGAAAGGGTCGGTAGGTTTGTCGACCTAGAATTTTTTTTGCCAGTTTGCGGTTTACCTATGCCTCAACCAGGGGTTAAATAGTCACCAAACCAGCTAACTTGGCGCATACATGTTCGCGCCGAAAACTATCTACATTATTCACCTAAATTTATCAGAAAAATTTTTGCGGGCGGGGAGCCGGGTTTTGTTTACCAATTCGATTTCTTATTGTATTTTCTTAGATTTACATTCTAGTAATGAAAAATTTTGAATTTCCCAGCAGAGTTTTATTGTAATTGATTTCTCAATCAAGTTCTTGACCGTAACTTCTTCAACTTAAATAAAATGGTAAATGGACTGCTACATACTTCATAAAACACCATAATAAAACATAAGGTAATAAATCTGCATCTGATAAAAGCTTATGAAAGTGAGAAACAAAATTTCCTTCATGGGCGGGGGGCCGGGAGGTTTTTTGTACCCTTTGGTAACCTATGATTATCTCTTTTTTCAATTCTACTTAATTTTTCTCCTACTTCTCATTCAACTCTTTTTGCCACTCTCCATCCTTTTTATCACTCGCTCGGCGCGTACAAACAGGCATTAGACCGGTCTCATTTAACGCCTGGCCTCAACCGGTTTCGTCAAGTTAAAAATGGAAATTCTTCGCCTACCTTGGCGATCGAACTATTGAAAAATCAAGACAAATTTTTACTATGCTCTCCTTATTCTAGGCCTGCCCATAATAATGAAGAAATTTTAAATTCATAGCAAGTTAATTTTTTTCTAAAATTGCCAACATGGAACCATAACAAATCGAGAGTATGTTAAATTGTCAGAATAATTTATTTTTACACAGTTCCTGTCTTACTCGTAAAGCGTTCGCACTCCCGTTCCTAGACATGGAGATGGCTCAGTTTAATACCGCCCACAGGTAAACTGCCAAAGGGCAAAAAAATTTTAAAGGGCGACCGATCTACCGACCCTCTCTCTCACTCGAAATGAAGGTATCACAGTTTTCACAGCTAAATTGAAAAAAACTTCATTCCTCTACATAAACAGAACGTTTTATTAGCCATAACTAAGCCTCAGTCGGTTTCGTGAAGTTAAAAGTGAAACTTATAACCTACTCTAGCGATCGACCTGTTGAAAAATAAAGACATATTTTATCAAAATGTAGCCTTGTGGACTACATTTTGTCCGTTAGTGATTGAATTATATTTCAATGGTTTTTGAAAAGATTGATCTGTTGTGAAAATTATTATTCAAGTATAGACCTATTTACGCATACAATTATAAACGATCTAATTCGCGAACATGTTGTTCAATCCTAACCCTTTTAACCATTGCTGCTCACAGTCCCTTCAAATAACCTGAGAGAGAACCCACATAGGTACTTTACTTAAACTGATATAAAGAAGAAAAAAGCGAACTTCCGAGACTTCTGGCTGGAAAAAGGAACATGGCTCGTGATGATGATCATAATGGTTTCTCTCCCTAGCGGGTTCTATATATGCTGGCGGATAACCTGTGGGATCTGTTGGGAGAGGAGGAAGAGGAGGATCCTCGTTAGCAGGCCCACTCTGCATGAATTCCTGCAACAGCGGCAGCTCTAGTCTCCCCTGGTTCTTCATCGTAAGCAAGTGGATGAGTCGCGATTAAACGAGAAAAGTTCAAACAGAAACCATTTCTTTTGCGTCGGATATAGGTAAACATCGTTCTTTTAAGCTCGAGAACATTTCAGATTACAAAATTGCTGTATAGAATAGCATTAGAATGGGTATTAGGGTGCAAATTCGAGTTTTAAAGAAAACGCAAACACAAAAGTTTCCAGGGATTCTAATTTTCACTCATTTTTTATGCAGGTTTTTAAAATCCGGGTATAGTGAACAAACTTCTTCGATGACAGTGTAGCTTTTCGCACTTTTTTACATTCAAAAAAAGCTTCAAATAGTGTTTTACTTGCTTTATGATTGATGTCGTCGATATGGAAGGATATAACTGATACGGTTATGAACCAGTAAACAATTTATGATAGTTCTAAAGTTTTGAAAAACTATACGAAAACTTTAGATAAAAAATTTTTATAATTTTTTTCTTAAAAACATAAAGCGTGGAATAACTCATAATCTTGATATCATCTATCACTTAAAAAGATGGCACAATCAATTTACACAGAATAATGGAAACCATACGAACATGTGAACAATTTTAGTGCGCTCAAGAGTGCACATCATTTTTTAGGCAATTAACAAAGTGAGGCATGAGGCCGTGAGGCATGACGACGCCTAAAACACGGCCTGGCTGTTCTGCCTCGTTAGCTAAGCCGTACGGCCTCGTTAGCTAAGCCGTACGGCCTCGTTATCGTAAACTTTTACTAAGCCTAAGCGTTTTTTAATGTAAAAATATGTTTTAATGTAAAAATAAAACGCGCGGCCTCACTCATGCCTCACTTTGCGCGGCCTCACTCATGCCTCACTTTGTTAATTGCCCATTTTTTAAGGTTTTAAAAAAAAGTTACCCTTAAGCAATGAACTTGAAATTTCGACTGAAGGTCGCTAATGACTATTGAAGGCTGAGAGCCCGGTGGCACAAAAAGTACCTGAAGCACCTCCAAGTGTAGTGAAGCCCCCTTAGTGAAGTGCGGCCTCCGAAGTGAAGTGTTTTTTGGCCTAGAAGTTATTTTTTAATCGAATTAAATATTGTATTTAGATTCGGTAAGTGCCTTTAGACGTGTTCGTTGATAAAGTTTAATTCAAATTCGGTATTCCTTTTAAAAATGGGTGAGCAATTATGAGTGTTTTATTACACTAAAACTATTCTTCTCTAGATCTATTCAAGTAGTCATACTGTAGATGATCAATTTAAGCGCGTTAATTTTCTCCGTTGGCTTATTTTGTTTTCGTCACATTGAGAGATAAGGATTAGGTTATGAATGAGGCAGACAGAGAAATCGTGTTGGTACTTATTTGGTCTCACTGTGTTAAGCAGTGTGGCCATTCACAGATTTCACCCTCGGTTGCGAGTAGTTTGTTATTGAAGAAGCGAAGAGGGCGGGGGGGGGGGGGGGGGTCCTAGGGGCCCCCCGATGTTCTATCTTCCCGTGCTTAATCATTTATCATCAGTGCCTCCATCTGAATTTTTCTTTTTGTTTTTGTTACATAAAATGCTGATGTTTCCTCATTCGTGCTAAATTATACCATAAAAATCCTACCATTTCTCCATTTGTGTTCAAACAGTTCTCATAGTGCAACAAAATAAAAAAAATGACAAAAAATTGAGAAGAAAAATAAAATGAAGCCAGTATAAAAAGAGAGACAAATTTATGATTCACAAGTAATTTCGCGTAACTCTCATTGGAAAGTAAAATTTTTCTCCGACTTTCTGAAAAATCTTATCTGCGGCTCTGACCAGGGTGTTTCTCTGACCCGCAATGTGGATAAAAAATCTATGCGCTTTAAAAAAACCCCGAAAAACATTGAAATTTATGCACTCGGAAATTTTGTTCTTCGGATTTTAGGCAGTGGAAGTCTAAATCATTGAAATAATTTAATGTTAACAATAGAAAATTTTAAAAAAATCTATGCGTTCTGAAAAAGTTGTGCGGGTGCTGAGAAAAACCCTGTCGACAAGTATAAATTACTAGTGGTTTCGCGCAAGTATTCACCGTGTCACCACAATTGATCAGAATTATTCTTATTTCTTTTTTCAGATAATCTGAGCACTTATTTTGCTTGTCGTACAATAATGATAAGAATGAGGTACATATTTGATGGAGCAACTTTGTAAATGGATTCAAAGCTGGTTAGTTTCTTTTCAAATCTTTTTAAAACACGGTAGAGTGATCAAATTAGCATCAAAATTGTTGATTTATTTGATAGCTTATTATAAGTAAACGGGAATGGTAACGCCAACGAAAAACTCTTTGAGCGAGCGAATAGGGTGCAGGCGAAAGCTGTATAATTGCGAAAGCTATTAAGCCAGAAATCGCATGGGGCAATGTGTGCTCGGTGGGTGTATTGGTAACGCTCTACAAGCCCCGGTTAGGCAACGGAGGTTCGGTCCCGACCGAGTGCCAATTTGCCCGTGTGACGGATTTCTTTCATTCATTGTATAATTGTACATTATGTAACTGAAACTTGCTTTAAAACGACCAAATTCTAGAACCAATATCTTTATCTCGACCCGGAAAGCTTACTTGTCAAGTTATGCGGACCTTCGAAGTACCATTAATGGAGTGGTTCGATTTATATCGCCACCAGGAACCAGGGTGTTTCTCTGGCCCGCAATGCGGGTAAAAAGAAAGAATCTATGCGCTCTCCAAAACCCCCGAAAAACATTGAAATCTATGCGCTTAGAAAAAAATTTTCTCGATTTTTCTTAGGGAATTTTTAAATCATTGGAGAAATAGAATGTTGAACTCTGAAATTTTAAAACTTAGCGACGAAATTAAAACTTAGCAATTTTAAAACTTAGCGACTAGAGTAGTCTCGGCTCAAAGGCAGGGGTTATTTAGTCATGGCATATTTTCTGTCGGTGGCCCTCTGTGTTCCAAATCTTTAGGGGGGGACCCTTATGTGAAAAAAAGGTAAGGGGGAGCCTTATGTAAAAAAAAAAAGAAAAAAAAATTTTTTACCCCTAAGGGGGGACCCTTATGTGAAAAATTTTTTTTCCGCTTTCGGCGGGCCTCTGTTTTTCCAAATCGTAAGGGGGGACCCTTATATGAAAAAATAATTTCCCGCCTTTGGCGGGCCTCTGTTTTTTTTTTCATAAGGGGGGACCCTTATAAAAAAAAATTTTTTTTTTAAATTTTTTTTAACCATTTTTGATGGTTAAAAAAGCATAACGCACAGTTTCCATCGCTAAAACTGATTAGGAAACTCTAACTTTAGAAAAAAAGTTTTTTCATAAGGGGGGACCCTTATGAAAAAAAATAATTTTTTTTTAAAAATTTTTTAACCACTTTTGATGGTTAAAAAAGCATAACGCACAGTTTCCATCGCTAAAACTGATTAGGAAACTAACTTTAAAAAATTTTTTTTTATAAAGGTAACATTCTTGAAGTGTTGAACGAAATTGCTTCTAAAAATAGTAACTTTCTGTTCATAAAATAAACGAGATTGTTCTTACAGACATGCCGAGAAGTCTGTGTCATCTCATCTTCATTTGGCTCGGCATATCATACTTGACCGAAAGATGAGCACCATGGAAGAATTAATTTTTTTCGATCAAATCACTACTATGGCACTTCATTATGTTTTTATAGCAATACTGTTCTTTTTTAAAATTAACCCAGTGCAAATTTGATAGTGTGTCGGTTTTATTCCTTGAAACTATTACTATTATGTTATATGTACATATGTAGTAATTTTCTTTCAGTAATATTCAGTTTCAGTTCTTTTTTAATATGTTTTATTTTAGAAGTTATTCCAGTGTACATATTACTCTATATGCTTTTATATTATAAAGTTCTTCCGTTTCCCTCATATAACATTGCAAAAAAAGACTGGAAAACGCGGCGAAGAAGAAAAAGGAGAAAGCAGAGAAATCGATTCTAGTTCCTAAAGAAAGGCGGAAGAGAGAGCTGTCACTTGCTGCAGTTAACAAAGAACGCATGAAATTGCAAAAGGAACGGATGAACACAGAGAGAGAAGACGGAACAGTATAGAGAAGAATACGCAAGAAAACTGCTTTGATTATACAAAAGGGGGTGAAAAAAGGAATGGGAGAATTTTATGGAAAGCGTAGAAGACGTTGTTGTATTGGCAACGCATCCAGAAATTTTACGTGGTGTATCTTTTCTTAAGAGGCTGCTCTCGAAAAACTTCATGGTGAAGTCAGGATTGAAAAGGCTTCCAATTATAAAGCTTCCGGAAAACCCAAAACCGGATTTTTTCGAATAGTGCATTAGCTTCCTAACTCTAACGTTTTTAATGTAAAAATAATTTTCTGACGTAAAAATAAAATTTGGCAAAAAATTCTCACCAGAGCGAATCCGAACTCTCACCGAGCTACTCACAGTCTACTACACTAACCCCTACACCAAAGTGCCTGTATGTTAATGAAGACAGAATACACTTATGAACGTATGAACGTTGGGAGCAAAGATTGATAGCCATATCTACTGTGAAATTTCACAAGTACAATTTTTTTTTGTGTATATTTTTCTGTCTTAATTTTTCTTAAGTTTAACAATCTTAGAGAATTTCTGTTTTTGTTTCGAGCACTCCATGCTCAATAACTCAGAATAATGAAGAGAGGAAAGCACCTGGAATACGTATAAAAAGAGATGTAATCGTCATGTAAAAGAAGAATAGAATCCGAAACAGATGCATATAATACTCAATAAAAAACCTTGAAAACTTGAAAAAAACAACAAAAAAACTTTTAAAACCTTGGAAACGAAACGAAAAATGTGGGTAAAAATGAAATCCTCCAAGTTTTTGTCTACAGACCTCACCACCGTTTTCTAACTGGCCTTTTAAGCTCAGCACAGAACTTTGCGTGCATATTCGTACGTGAAAAAATTTTCGCAACCTTTGTCTACAAAAATGCTGAACGGCTTACAACTTCGTTGTCCATGGAAAGAGAAATCCAGGTTTGAACCTTTCCGGTGAAAATGTGCCATTAACTTTTCAAGAAAATAAATGCTTTTAGTTCGAAAAATATTTCTCTCTCAGTACAGCATTTTGATGAAATTTTTTTATCTCATATGACAGTTGAATTCTTCTTCTGTACCAGAAAAATTGGTTTTACTTTTTTCATTCAGTATTCACGGAGAAATCTGTAATCTAGCTAATGAGATTGATGTGCCATTCAATTTTTTGATTTGTGTGGTGTTTTAATAATACTTCGAATGTAGCTAGTGCAAATTACAAATCAGAAGTAACGCACAGTGAGATTTTTTATCTGTCTTTTCCTTTCACTATTCTTCTCACCATCTATATATGCATGTAGTGACAAACAATCATAAACAGTTGTTTAAGATATAAAAACCATTTTGAATTGAAATGGTTGATCACTAAGTGTCAAAACGTGAAATAGGATTACGCTGTAAAATCGAAGTAAGATTACTATCATATTTTCTCTTTCTTGCCAGATTTTCACTCACTAACTAATTTTTTTCAGTTGCTTGATACAACAACAAGTTGTGTATGAGCTACTTGTTTTGAGATTTCCTTTATCTCTCCCATCTCCTCGATTTTGCAAGAAGTTTTTGTAAGTTGTCTAGACTAGACGTCGTTCACTGAGAACATGTTTTTTTGTTGAAAGAAAAGAACGAAAACAAGCTGCCGTGTTTTGTAAAATATTTTATTGAAGAGTTATATATATCGTTTTGAATTCCACGTTATGCACTTTATTCGTAATAGAAAAATTCTTGAAGTCATTCACTTTTCAATTTGCGTGATCTTTCCTCTGCGAACAGTTTCAACATCTCTTCATCAAAACTCATCAAAAAATTCATCAATTTTCATCAAAACTCTGATCATTCGTTTCGTCTGCTCATTCGTGTCTTCCGCAGATTTGTGTCGTCTGCTTCTTTCATGTCGTCTGCTTCACAAAGTGTGGTCGCTCTCCACTTCATATTTTGTTTTTTCTTCTTCATTTTTTTCATTTGTTTTATTATTTGTGCACTTCAAGTTTTTCTTCATATTTTGCCACCAAAAACTATTCAAATACTTAAAGTCTTTATTTCAAGGAAGCGTAAATACAAAATCATGAATGAATTACATAATAATGAATGAATAAATGGTCATTGAGGCATGGCAGGCGCGACGAGAAGAGTCTCCTGCACGCAGACGACCCCCGCCAGGCAGACCTGAAAAAAATCAGGTTAATTTTGCAAATTTTTTTTTTTTGAAAAATCGTAAGGGGGGACCATTATGTGCATTTTTTTTTCGGCGGGTCTCTGTTTGAAAAATCATAAGGGGGGACCCTTATGTGAAAAAAAAATTTCCCGCCTTCGGCGGGCGTCTGTCCCGTAATGTGCCACACTAAAAAACCCCTGCTCAAAGGGCGGAAGACAGTATTTGGTGGTCATGGTTGACGATAGAATTAGTTGAAAGGAGACGCCCTTTCGATCCAAAGGAAACACCGGAAGCAGTTTTCAATGAGGCGAATGAGCTAAACTCTCATAAACCGGGGCTCGCAATAATCCAGGAGCCTAAGTTGAGGCCAATATTCGACACGACTCGTTTGTCGACTTGGAAAGGAATGACGAGAGTGATGGCTCTTGTCAGGCGGCATATCAGAGCCAGATTTTCGAAATTGAAGGGCGTTCTCAGTGAGGGGCTCGCACGGTTGGTTGGTGATGAGCCAACAGATGGCCCGTTAACAGAGGGGGAGTTGAGCCGGGCAGAATGCACTATCCTCAAACATGATACCCTCATTTGCTTTTAAAGATGCGTATCATCACTTGAATGTTATTGAATTACGAAAAGTACCTACTGTTCTCTTGAAATTGTCAGGGTTCATTTTCGGTTTCTTGAGATTCTACTTGCTGTTGTTTCATTAAAACTCATTTTTTTCTACAAAAAATGTCAATAAACATTTCCTTCAGGTTTTAACAGATAAAACATAGCAAAATGGACCAATAAAAAAGTGGTTAAAAAATTTATTTGAAGAAAACACCTTTTTAATTTTTTGACTTTTTAGCTTTAAAAAAAACCATTTTTTAAATTTTTTTGCCCAGCCCTGTTCACGACGAGCTCACGATAGCCCTTTTGCTGTCGAGATCTCTTTCCTTGATAACTTTGAGTAGTCTCACATTGAGAGCAAGGTCGATGCTCATTCCAATTAAAGTATGGTTTCTTTGAAAAACTCGCTTCAGAAGAATGTGTCAAAATAGACAAAAACCACTTGCGTCCAGTGACTAAAGCGTTTACCAAGCGGCTAAGCGTTGAACATAGTTGAGGCAAAAGAACACAGGATCTAATTAAATTCTACCCCAATGTTTTAAATATTTGCAGCTAGTAATTGTTTTGATTTTATGTTTGATGCTGTACTCGTTACCAGAATACAGTGCGCGTCATATCTATAGGTTCACCCCATTTTTTGTTTTCCTGAAGAAACATTAATCGGTTTTCTTTTCGTAATTTATGTGACCCGTTTGCTCACCATTTCAACTGTCATCGCGGCTTACTGTAAGAAAATGAGGTCAACCAGCGCTTCTATTTGTGTTTTTCGTTTTTTATGCCGTGACATAAGCATAGGTTCACTCAATTTTTTGCAGTTTTCAGTCAAATGCCGAGGGGTAAAGTCCTCACCGACACTGAAAAAGCTGTCATCGATGCTCTACATGCCGAAAGCAAGTCAGCCAGAGCACTCGCCGTCCAAATCGGACGCTCGCAAAATGTCGTGAGCACGTACCTACGAGACCCATTGAACTATGGAACCAAACCACTTCCCGGACGTCCCAAGAAGCTCTCCGACCGTGAGAGAAGAAGTGTATGCAGGTGAAGACTGTTCACAATTAATCGGGATTATGATGAAACATTATTCGATTCAGAATCGCTTCGAACTCCCCGATGTCTGCGAATGAGATCGGCCGTCAGGCGGGTGTATCGGTCAGTAATAGGACCATCCTCCGCACTATTCATGCCAATTGCAACCTGGTGTCAGCTGTGCGTCTTCCCGCACCTCTTATGACCTTGACACACAAGCTAACGAGGCTGGAATTTGCAAGGAAGAACATGGCTCGTGACTGGAAAAAGGTTATTTTTTAAATATTTTTCTCAAATGCTCCAACCAGTGATTTCATGTTGTAGGTCGTCTTCTCAGATGAGAAAAAGTGGAATTTGAATGGACCAGACGGTTTCTCACATTATTGGAGGGACTTGCGCAAAGATCCTCTGCTCTTCTCCAAGCGCAACTTCGGAGGTGGCACGGTCATGGTTTGGGGCTCGTTTTGTGAAGATGGTACTATCGCCCTGGAGTTTATTTCTACCCGAATGAACTCCAATGATTACCAACAAGTCCTAAGCTCACATTTGCAACCTTTTTTGCGTGGCTACCCCCTTGCTACATACATATTTCAACAAGATAATGCATCTATACACGTGTCCTACTCTTCGAAAGCTTGGTTTCAAGCTGAGAATATCGACGTGATGGACTGGCTCGCTTGCTCTCCGGACTTGAATCCAATTGAGAACGTCTGGGGGCTCATGGTCCGGGAGGTGTATCGCAATGGAAAGCAGTATAACACTGTTCGAGAGCTGAAAATTGCCATTGAGGCTTCATGGCAGTCCCTTGACCCACAGCTACTCCGAAACCTTGTCAATTCGATGAGCAATCGCATTTTTTATGTTATTAGGTCCCATGGTAGTCCAATTAACTATTAAAGTCGAGCCCCCGATGTGTCAAATGTGTCAAAAAGTTATTTCGTTGAGTGAACCTATACTTATGTCACGACCTAAAAATGATTAATCATTGTTAACAAAAGATTGCGTGATCATTTCAACTAAAAATTTCGAAAGGAAACTCCTATTGGATTAGTTCACATTCCATAAGGTTAAAAAAAAGGCACTTCATATTTCTTCAGGAGAACAAAAAAATGGGGTGAACCTATAGATATGACGCGCACTGTATAAGTAAATGAACTCATTGGCGTACTTATTTATGGTACACTCCAAATAGTTTTTTTTCATAACTGGCCACTCCGTAAACGAAGACAAAAAAAGCGTATGTTATTCGGAGACAGTCTTTTCTAAAAATGATGAAATTTGATAGAAATGTGACTCTGCTCGCAAAAAAACGGAAAAGGATAAAGGCGACCTTGTTGCTCTACCTCTGCATTAAGAAGTGAGTTGGAGAATTGAAAGTGAATAGTGAAGGTCTAAGCAATCAACATTCTGCAAAAGAGCGTGCTTTTCCCGTACATCAAATAGTCCTGACCAATCGGAATCATGCTCATAGCGATTGTTGAAAGTATCAACTGATTTTATCGGATTCAGCACGCATCGTATGAAGAATTAGTCATCGATCGATGTTAAAACAATACGATCTAAAACTTCTTTTCGAAATTGACTGAATATTTATAGATATGCCCTACAGAAACGGAGAACTTTCTATAACAACATCGATATTGCACATTTACAAATAAATTTTATAGCGGAAGAAGTCATATAAAACTCATATTCAATGAAACCACAGTTCTGTAAGTGATGCGAGCGCAGAGTTTTCCCATTATTGCCTAAATTTAAAGATTCATAAGCAGGGCTCAATACAATTTCAGTAAGAATCGAATACATTATCACTAACACAACAAGCCTTAGATGGATGCTTCGAGATTCCAAATAGAGAGACTGAACTTCGAAGAGATTCCAAATATTATATCTATGAACATTAATGTGAACATATGAGTTCTTTTACCGGTATTTTAATGAAATTGATTGGATACTATAGTGCTCATAAAGGTTAGACTTTTAAGATAGTCAAAATACTTACATGCAATATTAATCAATCCCTTTTGAATTTGTCATTATCAGTGGACTCTTTACTCTCTATCGTTACCGCCAGAGCTAACAGACAGTTCCAAACAGGAACCATAAATATAAGGAGTAGACAGAGCTGCCAACTGCCGAATAAAAAATGCTCCTCTAGGAGGCGGGTTAGTGTTGCCAGAAGTAGCCGAGGAGCGTCGTAAAAGACAGCTTGCTGCAATTCTTATTATCTCTTCACAACTAGCGTACTACAGTGACTGGGTTTAAAAAATGTTTATTAACCTTGTCACCGCATCATTATTCATGATTTTTAAGCATTTTACGGAAATCACGACGATTCGCTCCCGGCAATTGATTCACAAACTCAGGTATTCACTAAGTTTGTTTCTTCAACTTTTCCTTTTTTTCTGCCTAGCCTTAGCAAAGGTCAGGCTATCGAGACCTTACGGCTTAGAAACGAAACCGTGTCATTTGTGGTGGAGTGAGTTGTCCTGAGCGTGGCTTTTCCGGAGTGAATAGTACGGCAGCTCATTGTCATAGAACTCATTTTTAGACTGGATAACTGCAGTTTTTCTTAAACTAACTTTGATCATCGTGGCATCCATTCGAACAACGCTCATGGCGCTTACAGTATACCACATGAGGTAACCAATAAGGAAGACCGCGACGGGATGACAAATGCAAACGAGTAGCGATCTACACATCGCTGATAGCCTAGAACGGTTGAACTGATAAGCTCAACGTGAAGAAGTTCTGATCAGTAGAACGGTTATTATGATTATAAGTACCTCACTTTTTTAAAGACAAATAAAAGTTATTTCTTCTGGGTAGAAAAAAGTTTTCTAGTTGTCATCTTAACCTGTTCCTGCTCCGGAAAGCGGTGATCGCTACAGTAGGCGGAAGTAGGCTGAGTGTCGCGGCGAGACCCAGCCCGAAGTTCACGAGTGAGAGCGAAGTCAGGAATAGTGGAATGCAGAGGAGGAGGAAAAATCGAGTTGATCCGCAGTATGAGATGGGCCTTAGAATGCGATAACCATAGTCTTGAAAAAAGTTGCCTTCTTCATAACGCTTAATTCAGCCTTGACGTAGGCCGGTTTTGTGCTTTCCGGAATCGAGGTTCACACCTAATAAAAGTGAAACGTCCCTGTTCTTACCTTGGTGCAATGACCCCATACGGAATGAGGAGTGCGAGGAGTAGAAATTTCGCTGTCGTCACTTCATCGAGGGAAAGCAAACTCACTACCTAGACATTATGGTGCGCGTCATCATGTCTAACAGTGAACATATACTGTAAGAGGCGTTATCATTTCATCACTGAATACATGAAACAGTTTCTTTCATCATGACTCTGATTTAATTTATGAGTTTCTTCCATTATAACTCTGGGTTTTTGAACAGTTTCTCTCAGCAAATAAAGTGTCTTTCTCTTTTTTCGTAAACCATTACCACGTGCTTTGGGCCTGTTTTAGGCATGCCACATTCTTATTCTCATTGCCTCTTCCGCCCAAGACCTAAGAGCCTAGAACGCAAACGGTTTCAGGACACAGCTCGTGTTTACGAAATGTTAACATTAGAAGCGCAAAAAACTTAACTTCTTACCTCCGGGATCGAGAGATAAATTCCGGCTCCAATGAGGAACATGACCGGCAATACATTAGGCAGTTGCAGGCCACCGGACGGCAGCATGAACCACTCACGGAACGCCTGAATCAGGGTTCTGATACTGTAACTCGCCAGAAAATAAAATCTCTCACCAGAATTACGAAGGGAATGAAGAGGAGCGCGTTGATGGGGGAGTAGTAGGCGATGGACACAAAGTGCAGGGGAGTCAACAGGATGTAGAGGAAGTAGGACTGGTGGAACCTTTAAAAGGACAGCCGTGAAACTTATTTTCTGATACAGTAACCCAATGGTATGATGGATGATAAGAACTTGTACAGTAACCCAGTGGTCGCGACGGAGGTCACCTACACGCGGTGCGACTGTGGACGACGCTACATGGCGTCGGACCCAATGGACCTCCAAAACAAAACTTCCCAATGGAATCTCCCGCAAGGGACAACGAGGACGGCTTCCCCCGAAACCTCATTTTTTCTAACACGGATCAGAAAGACCCAGCGTCTCTGATCCGAATACTCCTCCAAATCGCTGGTATCGAGACTAACCCAGGCCCAAGATGGCCTTGTTCTGTATGCTCTCTTAACGCGCCTTCGAATTGTGTTAATTGTAGCAAATGTAAGAAATGGGTACATTTCCGCTGTTCCAACCTTAACAATCTTAATGATTGGAACCCCCAATGGAGATGTCGAATTTGTGAGAGAGCCCCGATCCAGCAGACTGCCTCCCAGACGGTAGCTAACCTGAGGATAATCCAATGGAACGCTAATGGACTTAGAGCCCGATTAACCGAGCTAGAGGACCTTTTACATGAGTTGAATGTTCACGTAGCACTCATCCAAGAAACCAAAATGGATGCTAGTATTCCATCTCCCAATATCGTAGGATACACGATCATAAGAAAAGACCGCTCCAACTCCGGAGGTGGCCTTGCGATACTAGTCAAAGAGAATATACGCTATGCTAACGTGACTTCCCCAGCGACGGACCAGACAGCCGAAACACTCAGCGTGGACGTGCCAACTGACCAAGGAACCATAAGAATCTGCAACATATACATCCCACCTCGATCGTCCTGCCCCAACTCATACGCGCCGAACTTCAGCCGACTCCTAACACAGAAGAAACCTCTCATTGTCGGCGGAGACTTCAACGCACACAATAAAGTTTGGAGTGAAGGTACGGAGGACAGCAGAGGAGATGAACTATGTGACTTCATTGACGACAGCGATCTTGTATGTCTCAACAACTCAAAGATGCCCACAAGACAAAAAGCATCACCAGACATCACTTTCGCCTCGAACGACATAGCCATCGACTGCAACTGGTCAACAATCAACAGAATGAACTCTGACCACCTCCCATGCCTGATTGACGTCGAAACACAGCCATCCAACATCTCAAACGCACGTTGTTATACAAACTATAACAAAGCGAACTGGAAGGGCTTCGAAAGGGATATCAACAAGATTCTCATGGATTTCCCATTCACCGGCAACTCAATTCAGATGCACAAATTCCTGACCGCCACCTTGACCAAAGCGGCGAAAAACAACATTCCCCGTGGAAAGGTGCCAAAATACACGCCTCACTTGAGCGAAGATGTGAAGAAACTGATTTCAGAACGGGACCAAATGAGAAGGGACAATCCTACGGACCCCTCACTCCCCTCAATAATGGCCGAAATCTCCTTCCGCATCAACCTCGAAAAGAGGAAGGCTTGGGAAAAGTACATATCTGAAATAAACCACAACGAACCGGGCAACAAACTCTGGAAAACGATAAAGGCTATCGACGGCAAATCAATAAAACCGACGCACTTGACCATCATCCACGAAGGGAAAAGTCTATGCCCAACATCAGCCTCAAACGCTTTTGCTAGAAAATTAGCCAAACAAGCCCCTAAAGAGGTCGACAAATCAGCAAGAAGCACAACGCGACTAATAAAAGGCCTCAAACAGACAGACGCTCCCCAAATTTCCCTGGCACAGATCGAAGAAGCCTTCAAGAAAACCAAAGGTTCCAAATGCCCAGACAGTGAAGGCATCTGCCCTCTACTACTCAAAATGGCCGGTGAAAACTTCAGAAAATGCCTCTGCATCCTCTTCAATAACACGCTGCAAACAGGTATTATCCCGTCCAGATGGAAAGATGCAAGAGTGATAATGTTACCTAAACCAGGAAAGGACTCCAGCAACCTGAACGGCTATAGACCAATATCAATACTATCACCTATAGCCAAAACATTCGAACGGGTCTTATTACCATTCCTGGCGGAAGGCTTTCAAATCGCTGACTGGCAACATGGATTCCGCAAAGAGCACTCGACTACTACCGCACTCCTGGAAATAACCGGGAAAATAACAAACGGCTTCAATCGGAAACCACCCCCGGACCGCACTCTCATGGTCGCCCTTGACCTCACTGCAGCATATGACTTAGTGAACATATCCCTTCTCTGCAAGAAACTCACTGAAACGAATATGCCAAGAGCCATCGTCCGATGGATGTCCAGCTACCTAAGAGGCCGTACAATCAAGGTAGATTTCCAAGGAAAAAGCAGTCGACGTCTCAGATGCAGATCTGGTGTTCCACAAGGAGCAGTGCTCAGCCCCCTCTTATTCAATCTCTACATAAACAACCTTCCGCAACCCACAGGAAACACGCAGATGACAGCCTACGCCGACGACATATCAATTCTCTCCTCAAGCCCCTGTATTGAAACCTGTGAAGATCAGATCAACCACTTCCTACCGAAACTCGTAGAAGAACTGGAACAACGTAAAATGATCATATCCAAGGAAAAGACTACGGTCACTCTTTTCACAACCCATACAGGCGAATGTAAAAAAGAACCCAAGGTAGAAATCCACGGAACCCTTTTGCCGACAACTAAAACACCCAAAATACTCGGTGTCGTCTTAGACCAACTCGGCACCTTCCGACAACATGCAGAATACCTTAAACAGAGAACGGCCAAAAGACTGAATATACTACGTGCCCTCGGAGGAAGAACATGGGGCCAACAGAAAAACACCCTTCTTGCAACCTACAAAACAATGACCAGATCCGTTCTCAACTACGCCGCACCAATTTACTCCCCTCAATTGGCCGAGACGAACTGGAAAAACTACAGGCAAACCAAAATAGAGCAATTCGGATAGCAACAGGAAACCTAGCAATGGCCGGCACAGAGCACTTAGCTCTAGAAAGCGAAATGTTACCCATAAAGGAGCACAACACGATGCTTACCAAGCAATTCGTTGCAAGAGCAAGACTCCTCCCAAACCACCCCTCCCATCGTCGATGCATGGAACCCAAACCACCTAGAACTATTCGTAAACATGCCAAGGACTTAGAAATTATGCTAGTAGACAGTGATCAGAAAGCCGCACTTAAAAGAATACATACTGAAACTGTTAGAAACTTCATTAGATCTTGCTCCCCTAACCCAGTTCTAGGTAAGAAACCTCCCAGAATCCATAAATCAACGAATCAACTTCCCAGGGAACAACAAATAACATTATCGCAACTACGTAGTGGCTATGCAAGTTCCCTTAACAGCTACCTACACAGAATAGGAGCTGCCCTATCACCTCTTTGCCCAAAATGTTTAGAAGAGCCACATACAACTAGTCATTTATTCTCGTGTCGCAGTGACCACACACTTTTAAGAAGTATAGATTTGTGGAATAGCCCGACGTCTGTTGTTAAGTTCTTATACCAGTGATTCCTTTCTCTCTCAAAAAAAATAAATAAATAAATAAAAATAAATAAATAAAAAAAAAATAATAATAATAAAAAAATAAATAAAAAATAAATAAATAAATAAAAACAAAAAAAATAAAATAAAATAAACCCCGAGAGAGAAAGAGAAATAATGTAATTAGTAAAATGATGTAAGTAAGGTTATTGTTTTCTGAGCCATGTCAAAGAAGACCTCGTCTACCCAGCCGGAGACCTACGGCGGGCAATCTACAACAACAACAACAGTAACCCAGTGATATGATCTTAGAAACTCACTCAGTAAACAAGTGATTGATGAATAAACTTCTAGAGTCTACCGGCGATACGATCCCAACATGGTGAACAGGCTTGCTCGAAAAAAATTGAAAAACGAAAAAAACGATCAAAAAAAAGCAAAAAAAATAGAAGGAAAAAAGTCAACAAAAAAACAACAAGAAAAAAAAAACGAAAATGTGCAACCCTGATGGTGGAGATGATTTAGAACTGTAATGTTTTTCTTAGGCGTATCGCAAGTGAAACTATGCGCAACTCTTGATGCTTAACAAAACAAAGCTCTTTAGAAAAATCCCCTACTTCCATTCCTTAAACACCTCGGCATGAACATTCAGAACGTTAGTCACTTGAATCTAGACACAACTTATAGATTGTAGTCCGTACCTTTCATGAAGATTATTCAATGATCGCAAGACCAGCTCGATGAACTGCGCAGACGCTGGTGAATCCGTGGGCGATCCACCCAGTCTCACCGTCAGAGCCTGCACTTCAAACATATACGGTAGTCAGAGCCTGCACTTCAAACATATACCGTAGGCTTGAAAGCATTAGAACACTTCTTATACTGATAAGCGAATGCTATCATCTTTACGAAGCCGGAGGACATCGCTAATTAATACATTTTGAGTTTAATGCAAATCTGTGGTATTACTGTGAGGCAAACAGTACGTTACCATTACAAAGTATAAATTGTACAGTAACCTGCACTCCGTATTGCCCGAACACACTGTGCATTCCTTCCACGCTGACAAAGGCTTGCATCAGCAGAAAGCGTAGTGGAACCAAGCCAGGTCGCACTATAAGCTCCTCAATCATTGAAACGTTTTAGGTGCCAAAAAATAGCCCTTTTTCGATTCACTAATGGATATCGTCAAGAGAATTCCTCACTGCGATCAGGGGTTAAATAGTCATTTCAGACCTTCTGTCGGCGGGCCTCTGTTTTTCAAAATCATAAGAGGGGACCCGTATGTAAAAAAAATTTTTCACGGGCCTTTTTTTTATCATAAGGGGGGACCTTATTTGAGAAATTTTTCTTCGCCTTTGGCGATCGTCTGTACCTTTTTCTTGCACTCTAAAAAACCCCTGACAGCGATGCGTGTTCAGACGGAACAAATGCCTACGAACCCTGTAGGATCACAAAGTCTCACAAAAGAATCCCTTTCTTCCCTTCTCGACAAGACCTCAGGGCAAACAACAACTACATCGAATGGCCAATCTTCGTAAGAAGTACCTCAGTGTCATGCGGGTAGATCATGACTTTCATTCGGATGTCGTTCCGTGTTCCCACTCGAGCTACTGTATTGAAGAGATCCAGATTTGGCAGCTGCCCATTGAGACCGGACAAGAGAACATGCGTCGTTTGCGAGCTGTCCAAGTACTTCGCCATCTCAAAAAAATTGAAAAATTACAAAAACTTATTAAAACTAAATAAAACATGAAGGGAATCGACATAATTTAATTTCCACAACTAGCGAACTGTTCGACATCATCTCATCCTATCTTGTTGAAAGCCAAACAGATTCTCATCAATTTAATGGGATAGATATGCTAATTCGCTAACAAATAGGATGTTCAGGAACATACAACCTACTAAACCAATTATTCAACCAACTTCCAATACAACGGCTCCGATGAGATACTTCCCTTCACCTCTAGTACCATACTCCTTCTCTTCCTCAATACCGTAGTACTGCTGCAGCCAGGAGTTCATTCCCAGAGGCCCACCGTCCACGAAGATGAAGTAGATGTCCCGTGACCAGTAAGAGTTTCCTAAGAAATCCAAACTCTCTAATTATTTTAGATCAAGAAGTGATAAGAATTCGTTTACTCGACCGTAATAATTGACGAAACTGAGGTGTTTAAAGATACTGGGAGTACTTTAACCAAATACGATATTATAACGCTGGCGCAAAAACATTAAATCAAATTTTACAAACTTTAAAACTTGAAAATACAAAGTACAGAACACAAACTATGAACTACATAACTCTGCTGACTTCTGCAATGAGTGGCTGCGGCCATCGCGACTGCTACTGCCTTCAGATCTCGCTGGCTGACCGCTATAAGCATGGCCTCGGCACCACTGGAGCGGAGAGCTCGCACCACCCCCTCTACCGAGAAGCCCGAATGGTTCTGCAACGAGACGTAGGTCCGAAGAATAGCTGAGCAAAGCCCGCACCCGAAACGTATACCAACATTTTTCGAACACTTTGATTTGAGAGTATCTGTCCGCGCATCAAACGAACATGCTTTTGAAAAGTGAAGGGGTTCGCTCTTCTTCCAAAATACTGATGTCGATTAAAGTAGCTGATTAAAGTAGCTGATGTGTTGATGTCATGATTCGATTGCGGCGTATAAGAACACTCGCAACTCACTCACTTAGCCTTGGTGAAAGGAACTCATAACCTTTTCCGCTTTCAAGGTCCTATCGACATAAAATATAAGACAAGCCAGCTTGGATGTACTTCCAACCTTGAAAAGAGTGTGCCTCAGCCAGGGTCTGACTTCAGCTTCTACCCCATGGGCTCGCATCTCCTTCATTATGAAAGAGGCCAGACTGCTCTTGCTGCATATGAGGATCCGGTGAACAAGTATCACACATTTGAACCTCTATTTCGATTTTGTTTCATCTGCTATCGAAAGTCTCAAAAACACAAGATTGGCGTAACTGAACGATCTCGATAAGATATCCTGATTTAAACCTGCTCGATGATCAAACCATAGCTAATATTCCGATTTTAAATGTTAACGCGCTCGCTACCGTTCGGAGCAGAAAAGAAACCCATGAGTTTGATCTCGTTTATTGGACTGATCTCATTTATTGGACTGATCTCGTTTATTGGACTGATCTCGTTTATTGGACTGATCTCGTTTATTGGACTGATCTCGTTTATTGGACTGATCTCTTTTATTGGACTGATCTCGTTTATTGGACTGATCTTTTTGTCTGTGCTTTAATGCCTTTTTCATGTTCATATCATAACATAGACCTATAATTGATCGTAATAGAATATCACATGCCAACGGAAGACGATTATCGACCCTTTTGTTTCGATTCTTTCCAGTCTCAGAGTCATGCTCATCCCTATACTAATGTTTTTCTTTTCTAAACTACGGCTGTTTTACAAAATAATAAGGTTATGTTAATGACACATTAAGTGCCTGGTGAATTGATTTTTTTATGCCCTAACCAGTCAAAACCCATTTGAATCCCCTGAAATTCGTTGAATACATTAGACTGATGTTACTGTAAGAGAGAGAAGAAAACAAACTCAAAAGCTGCTCTGGCTTGCTTCAGGAAGCGCAATTCCTCTCCGCGCTGTTTGTACTGTGGAAGCACGACACCTGCACATCGTAAAGTAACTTCATCGTAGACAAAAGAATTTTTAAAGGAACGTGCAACAAGAAAAAAAAAGAGGATGAGAGTTGGTAATCATTATGACAAGAGTGGAATGATTCGAGTGAGACATACCTCGAGATAAATCATGTATTTATAAACTAAAAACATAGTTATTTTAACCATTACACCACGGTGACACATTGCTATTCCGTGCGATAGTGCTTATTAAAGGCTCAATTGCCTCGTTGAGCCTTTAATAAGCACTATCGCACGGAATAGCAATGTGTCACCGTGGTTTAATGGTTAACACGCTCGCTCCCGGATAGAGGAGAGATGGTTGCATGGGTTCGAGTCCCCCCGGTGACTAGCTTTTTTCCGTGCGGTGGTTTGATCAATTTGTCTTCTCTACCAGGCGTCACTGCCTTAAAACTGTGTAACTGAGCATTTGAAGATAGTTATTTTATGCAAACTAACTTGGCATAAGCGCGTGCTCAGAGATTCTAGTCGTCTCTGCATTCTGAGGCTTCATCACTTCACTACCGTAGTAAAAAGCAGCGACCACCATTAATAGGGATACTGTAGCTGGACGACTGCACGCCTTCTTTATGATTCCCGGGACGCGTTCCGGCAGGCAGAGAGCTTCATCCGCCGATTCTTCGTTCATTATCAGCGACTTTATACAGTACCCCTCCCCGCCGTAGTATAGCGTAGAAAGTACTGTAAGGGATTGTGAATCTCTATCAACATCTAGTCAATGTTAGACAACTGACGTAGTACATGTCTGCTTCGTACATATAACTGTATTCACCTACTCATCACTGTATATTTCACCATAGAGGCGAGAGATTACTCTCGCCTCGGGCACTATAAATACGCCCATTCTTCAATCATAGGGGAGATTAGAGCCCAGGGGCTCCAATCCCCGAGCTCCTCAATTCAATTGTCACACCGTTACCCTTTCGACTTTATCCTAGATATCCTAAGCATGATGTCCTTATGTTTATTTACCTCCGACCTCAATTTCGATATACACTTTGCCTATATCGTGCATGTTACGCCTTCTTCGTAGTTTCATCATATGTATCACGTAAACTTATAAACCTATGTATAAACTCTCTTTGTTATGTTGTTCACGGGACATTTCATGCGGGGAGCACAAGAAACACTCGGACTTTCACTGAACCATTCAAATTGTTTTAGGGGAAGATTGAATCTTCTTAATAAGTAGAACATCAATTGGAGAATCAAAAAATTCTTGCTTTTTATTTCTTTTTTCAATTGTTTTATTTCATCTCTCAAATTCCAATGATGCAAACCGTCAGGAGTCGTCATGGTCCGATACTAACCTTTCCCATTAACCATGGTGTTTCAGGTATCATACATGGATCCTCCACACTTTCATCGCTTTTGGCCTATTCTTTCATTTTCCATCATTTTTCATGTTTGCATTCCCAAAATTCTGATATTTTTTATCGAGTATTGTCTTTGTTAGAACTTCCAAAGCACATGAGATACTCAAGAAATGGAGAAACATTGTAACAAACAGGAATAGGGAACCTTTTTAGGAACCTCACCATCAAACTTCAGACTGATCTGACACACTGATGCCTTGGAAACATTCCGAGCAACCAAGGTGAGCCTCAGAGCAGGCAGAATCGAATAACATCAAACCTCTTCAACTTTTTGAGAATAATTATTTGCGTAAATATTATAACACCAGCAACAAAACGATGAAATTCTCATAAAATTCGAAATGGCATTCTTATTATTCTATTCGTACTTTGCACGTAGCCAGGAACACAAAATGAGACGAGATTACACCAGTCAAAACCCATCTGTTAGAGCGAAGCGCAACTCACAACAATAAAAAAAACAATCTTCAGAGCAATACCAACAAAAATATTTTGTAACATCAGAGCATCCATACTCTAATAAAACGAGACTGTACTAAATATTATTTACAACATTACAAAAAAATCATAATAACACCGATTTTACAGAGATTCACGTCATTGAACCGAACCTCTTTTAAATTATGGCCAGAGTTACTTATTTATAATTATATACGCATAATTTATAGCTATCTATACATTTGAACAATCAAAACTGTACTTTTCACTTCCTACTGAGATAGCGAATGTCTACATAAAACTCTTTGCACACATGTTTGTTAGTTCATTTTTTTATATACTTTAAAAGTTTTCATCTGAAAAAGTCATACTTTGTTTAAAAAAAATCAATCAAACTTTGTTTATAAATATCCTCTTGTTAGGACTTTATCATACTAATTCCGATTTTTGAAAATATTCATCATAAGATTCAATTAATGTAACAATCACTCTAAGGAATGAATCTTTCGGACAGCTATCGATTAAAACAAATGTTTTCTAGTCTATTTGATATACTTCTTCAATATTCTTTATGAATGAGATTTGATAGTCAAACTAGCCTATTCAATCTTACAAAGAATGTGTTTATGTATACAGGTATTATTAGTGTCTTGTAGCTTTCGGGAGAAATATGAGTAGAGTCAGAATAGTCACTGCCGGATTGATGCAGCAATACCGTCGGAAAGATGACTTGAATGCCTTTTATAAGCACGTTGAGAGAGACCAGGGCAGGATATGGCCAGAAAGGGAGGGGCGGTTCGTTGTCGGTGGGCATGGCACTTCGTGGCAAGCATGACCAGGAAATCTAGTTGAGGGAAGGAAGACTGAGTAGGGGAGTAGGAGAGAAGTCAGAGTACAACTGGCTCAGACAGAGTACTCGAAGCTTGGTCGACTGACGTAAGGTGCGACGAGTGGATTCAACCACCTTCAAAAGAGAATAATCACTTTTCCTGACGATTGAAATACAGATTTAGTTTGGGGGTGAAAGCAGAGGGGCTTGTACAGATAGCGAGAGATGATCATTCAAGTTATGCTTCCTACTTCCATAGGAAAGAAGAGGGGTACTTACAGAGGGGTACAAAAAACCTCTCGGCCCCCCGCCCAGGAAGGAAATTTTTTCTCACGTTCATAAGCTTTTATCCGATGCAGATTTATTTCCTTATGTTTTTTATGGTGTTTGATAAAGTATGTAACAGTCCATTTACCTTTTCATTTAAGTTGAAGAAGTTACGGTCAAAAACTCAATTAAGAAACCACTTCCAATAACACACCGCTGTAAACTTCAATTTTTTCACTACTCGATTGTAAATCTAAGTAAATACAATAAGAAATCAAATTTTTCCACAAAAACCCCGCACAGCCACGAATTTTTTTGACAAATTTAGGTGACCTATGTTACACTGACCCTCGATTGCAATCTCTAATATCTAGTCCTTCGGAGCTTTTTGCTGAATCAGAATTCCTCTGAACTAATCGATAAACTCACCTCATAGAAAAGGGCCCTCCAAACACAAGCTGCAGATTCTTCCAGCCCATTCTCCTCTCGTGACCTGTGCCATCACCTCTGCAACAATATACTCTATCCCTCTAACTCTTTTTCGCCACTAAAAGATTGGAACTTTATTTGACCTTTGCAAGATAGGATACTGGAACCCATTCCGTTGTGGATCACCGATATTTTCACAGCTTTGCAACTTTTAAGAGAATTTGGCTTTAAAAAAAGATCATCTCAAAAGAAAGCTTTGTCAATAAGAACTTTTCTCTTTATTTACATCGCCTATTGTGTTAATTAACAATCGCAGGTACACGGGTGAGTATTTATCATTCAATATAACTTAGGTACGCGGTTGAGTACATATCACCCACTCACCTCGCCGGTACAAGTACCAAGTCCCTTACAAGGTACCCACTCACCTCGCCGGTACAAGTACCAAATCCCTTACAAGGTATTAAGTCCCTTACCTTACAAGTACCAAGTCGCTTACCTTCCGCTTTTCAGGCTCTCTACCGCAGTCTCATCCGAGCAGATACTCGATATTTGAGTGCCGAACATCACACAAGTGAAGATAGAGAAGAGAATCGACTCGAACAACAGAAAGATCTCAACCACTGCCATCAATAGAGAAACCGAACTTGCTCGCATAAACTTGTGCTAAATCGGTGCTCGGTACGTAAATGAACCCACTTTTTCGCTTTCTGCTCTTCTTCACGGAAAAAGAAAGCAAGCGATAGAGTGAAGCAAAAACAAAGCGTTGAGAGAATGAGAGATGTGTAGAGACCGAGATAGTAAGTAAGCTTGCAATGAATGGCACGGGCTGTCAGAAAACTCTTCTTACCAGCAGAATGGTTGTCGCTGGCGGGCCAAATGCACTGCAAGTGCGCCAGTTGTCATTGACGCAAAGCACGAACTGCCAGATGCCCCAGTAGAGCGCGTGAAGAGACAGCAGCGCTATGTACATCTGAAACTTTGTTTACATGAGAAGGCATCAGCATGCTCAGCTTGCTATCGCTGGAATAATATGAGGACTAGTCATGGCCAGTCGTTAAATGAGGCCCGTCTAAGGCATGTTTGTACGCGCCGAGCGAGTGGAAAAAGGAATGGGGAAAGGAAAGAAGAGTGGAAAGAGAAGTAGAGAAAAAAGAAACGGAAGGAGAAGAGAATGTAGACCATTCTCGGCACGAACATGTTTGCGCCAACACAGCTGGTCCGGTAACCATTTAACCCCTGGTCATGGCTCAAGAAGGCACTCGTTATTTTTGAGAGGAAAAAATACTGTGGGGTAGTTTTAAATGATGAAGAGCGAGCTAGAGGGCCGAGAAGGAAGAGCTTCTTATAAGTCCAGACTAGATGAAGAGCGAGCTAGAGGGCCGAGAAAGAAGAGCTTCTTATAAGTCCAGACTAGATGAAGAGCGAGCTAGAGGGCCGAGAAGGAAGAGCTTCTTTTAAGTCCAGACTAGATGAAGAGCGAGCTACAGAGCCGAGAAGGAAGAGCTTCATATAAGTTCAGACTACCTCGCTTAAAAATCGATCGTTTTTCAAGTGTTCAACAGTGCTGGTGAACTTTGAAGCACATGGCCATGAGAAATTAGACAATCTTGGTTGGTTCTGTGCTCTTTCCCTTCTGGTAATAGCAGCTGACCATAGCATGAAAGCACTTTTAAAGTTTTTTTTTAAGCGACCGCTCATACTAGCCAGGGCTGACATAATCATTATTGCGCTTCTCAAACATTATTCTCTCCCAAAAAAACGGCTGTTTGAAATGTTTTTTGTTTTGTTTACTGATGCAGGTGACCTATGCAGCTGACAAATACTCGTGTTGTTGATCATTATTGGTTCTTGTTCACAAAGTCTTGAGTGGTTGACTTTCTACGGCCTCTCCGCTTCTCATTTCTGCTGATGCCCAAGGCAAAATTTATTTTCTAGCAGGGATCAAAAACCTCAAAGCTGTCTGTATCTATCGTCTAAACCTAATCAAAATCTTCTCGTATTATACTACTCTTCCTTGAAATTTTTAAATCTTGAACCTTCATGTCTCTAAAGAAAAAAAATTTCAAAATTTGACGCTTTGCGTCTCGTTTAAACTGAATTAGTTATTTACGATGCTTTTGTTTTGTGACTGAAGGTTTTCATAGGATAAAAACGCCCTGATGGACAAGATGAACTGACCGTGAAGAGTACAAAATATTTCTGATTGTTCTCTCCTACGCAATTGTTCACCCAGGGACAGTGGTGGTCCATCCGACGAATACATCTCAACACACACTTTTCTCAAAATTTTTTTTGAAAAAAAAACATCATTAGCCACGGCAAGATGAAGATTTCCTCTATTTGCAATAAAACTCATCTTTTTTCTCAAGACCAACAACAGTTTCTCAACTGAACTGGTCTCACACAATCCATACTTCCATAACGGAGAAACCTTGGACTCGGTTTCATTTTATACGTATGTGATTTGTAATTCATGTAATTTTAATGTTACAAAAACTAACTACTTTAAAAATTAAGAAAACTCGTCAAATTTGGAAAAAAACGCTTTCCAGTTCAACTTTTCTTTTTTTTATACAAAAAATTTTTTTTTATACCTTTCGCAAACGGAACAATGATGAGCTCTCTCGGGCTTGAGAGTGCAGCACTTTTTGCATCTGTAGATCACCTGACCAATCAATACAACTGTCATTTTTTGCATTCTTTGTAGTGCATATATGTTCACCGCTAATTTTGATCTATTTTCCTGTCAAATCTCTTTTTGCACTGAAAAAAAAACCCTTTTTCTTTAGTAAAATAAGTCATAAGGAATTTTTTCTCTTTTTCACAGAATCAATGACTCGGTTGTCTCATAGTTTTTTCAAACGTTCTGGTTCCTAAGTAGTTCTGCCTCTTCCGCGTGACCTCAGCCGGAATTCCAATTGAAAGTATTCTTTCTGGCCAGATCAAGAGCAGCGTCATTCAACCCAACCCCTGAGTTAATCCTCACCTCGGATGTAATATTCTGGAGCCTCTCGAGGGCGTCCTCCGTGAGGAGTCCTTTCGGCACCGCTCCCGGGTCCGTTAACATCGTCTACACCAATCAATGGAATCAATAAATTCAAGAATAAATAAAACTTATTCCTAAACAATGACTCAAACCTCAACAGTGAATGAGGCATAGATGAACTAAATTTTGAGGTCAGAACTCTAATTAAACTCCCTTATTCTAATAAAAAATATCTTCTTAAGCCAATTCTGGGTCTCTATTGATACAAATTTTCTGTTTACCATAAGCAAACTCGTTCTTTTGGCACGTATTATTCTCAAGTAGATCGAATTGAAAAAAGGATGAGGAGATGGCACGCTTTAGAGGAGAAACAACGAGAGCGCGCAACAAAAAAATAAAAAAGTGATGGTAACCGACAATTCTTAAGGGGTGCGTAAATTACACCGGAACTCGGTGAAAATAAAATTTTATTTTCAGATCATCGGTCTAAGGCATGCTTGTACGCGTCGAGCAAGTTGGAAAAGTGTTAAGGGAAGGCTGAAATGAAATGAAAGGAACTAGTGGAAAAGTGGAATAGAATGGTAAAAGAGAATGTATGCGCCATTATAGCTGGTTCCGTTACTATTCAGCTGTCACTTTTAACTGGTCAATGTTAACTCTAAGATGACTGTTAACTAGTTGAGGTTCACTCAATATGACAAAAACAAAAAACATTTTCTATTTTTTCCCTTCAATTTTTAGTCTATCTTTCACCTTGACATGAGAGAGAAAGGCGAGAAAAGCGAAGCATTGGAAGAAAAGAAAGTTGACGGTTTGGTGGAAGGTGTACTCTTTCCACGACCACATCATCACTGACACCACGCACACTTCTCCGTACAGAATGAGCAACCTGTAGCTAGGGGTTAAATAGTCACGTCAAACAGCGAGCCTGTTTTTCCAAATCATAAGGGGAACCCTTATGTGAAAATTTTTTTTGGGAGCGTCTGTACTTTTTGCACACTTAACAAACCCCTGCCTGCACCACACAATTGATCGATAGAACTACCATATCCCAACAAAGGTTCCTTGCAATGTTGAAAATACTTTTTTGACGACTGTTCTTCAAGGGGGAGAAAGAAAAGAGAAAGAGAAGAGAAAGAGAAGAGAAAAAGAAGAGAAAGAGAAGAGAAAGAGCAGAGAAAGAGAAGCAAGCTTGAGGTGAAAGGCAGGGCAGAGAGCTTCTTCCTCATTCTCTAATGCTCGGAAGATTCCTCTTTCTCCGCTCAAAAAACCATGCTTGCCTGCATTTGTCAACAAAAAAGAAGCGACCGCTCATTCGAGCGGAGGCCTAGAACAATGAGAAGCAAGCAAAAGGAGAAGGGCAGAGGAAGGAGAGACTTATCATTTTAAGCCCCCGGTTGGTTGAACGGTTGTTTTTGATATTTTATAAGGTGCTGGTGAGCTATGCAAAGAACGGTTGTTTTTGAAAATTTTAACAATCCAATTTGTCTATGCCAGAACATTTGATCATCTGTCGCTGTCTGCTTAACAGGACTGCTCTTTTCAGGACACTTGGAGTTAGAGAAAATTTTGTATTGCTCTCTTCAAACATAAATGTATACATACACACCAGGGGTTCAATGGAACCGCTTAATTCGGGTTTACATGTATCCGCCGCTCTAAGTTTGGAGGAAAAAAGAAGAGGGGATGAAGGAAAAGGGTTAGAAAAGAGAGGGAGTTTTTTGTCAATAGTGTGTGTACATGTATCCGCCGACGGGACCGATTCGGTCACTATTTAACACCTGATACACACATAGTTCTTTCAGTCTCCGTCTTTATGGTTTGAGCTTCTTTTTTCATACAATCATCTCTCATTTAATAAAGGGGTTACAAATATGACTCTTCTAGTTATAGTGCTACTCAGAAATCAATCGGACAGGTTTCCTTTCATAAAACCACAGTAGTCGCTAGAAACCTTACGCCTTTCCATCTCATGACCTGGTTCACTCACTATTTTCCTGGAATGAATCTGAGTTGTCAAAATGAAAAAGAATAAGGAACCAAGTGATGACGGCGCATATGATTCCACACGGGTCGCCAACGCACCACTTTTGGTTGCAGCATTGGGTCTTCTCTCCGTTGCGACCCATTTCTGCGCTGCAAGTTAAGGCATCTTTTTTCGCTTTCCCGTGTGTTCATTTCTCGCATTTTACGGTATTACTTTGTCTTAAGAAAGCAAATCCACTCTTGATAAAAACTGTCGATGAAACTTTCGTGATTCTCTCGCTTTCTTGAATTTTCATGGCCCGCATTAGCTGCCTCTTTTCAGAGTAAGCTTACCCTTAACTGCCTCTTTTCAGAGTAAGCTTACCCTTAACTGCCTCTTTTCAGAGTAAGCTTACTCTGACCAGCTCTGTTGGCGCAAACATGTTCGCACCGAAAATGATCTACATTCTCTTCTTCTTCCGTTCTATTTTACTTTTCCTCTACTTCTCACTATTTATCCGCCGCTCAAAGTTTGGAGGAAAAAAGAAGAGGGGATGAAGGAAAAGGGTAAGAAAAGAGAGCGAGTTTTTTGTCAATAGTCTGTGTACATGTATCCGCCGACGGGACCGATTCGGTCACTATTTAACCCCTGCACCAAAGTCAATACAAACTATTTTTTCAGGCTTTCTAACCTTGTAAGGTCACCGATGAATTCTACAGAGAACTCTTTAGGTCTATTTCCAAAGGTGCAAGTGATGTTTCATCTTCCAGCAGCCCTAGCCCGCTGAGACAAGCGGCTCTTTGATCGAGTCTCTTACCTCGATATCCGAACTCTTAATCATACTTTTGCACCATCAACTTCGCAAAACATACTAAATTCACAAACATAATACAAAATCTGGTACACTTTCTTCACTATATGATGCTAAATGTTCTTGAAATACTCGATCTGCACTTACCTAATCTCTGAATTGTTCCCTTGTTTGCTTTCTCTCTTTTATCTTATTCTAGAAAATCATTGTTCAGATGTTATTGTCAAGAACAACGCTCACTATTGTATGAGTTATCTTATGTTTTGTCACATCAGTATTGATGTATGAATAAATAATAAATATATCTCTTTTTTGTGTATTCATAATAGCAGAGGCAGAAAACCTTCTCATTCTCTTCATCTCCAATAGAATCGATTTTTTTATTGCTAGAAAGCTTACAAATTTCAATACATCAACGATAAGAATCTCAGTATTTCGGTTAACCTCCGAAAAGTAAATGATTGAGGAACTTTAACAGACGTTTTGAGAATATTACTTAACAGTTTTGAAACATTGGACACATTTTGAACAGATTGTAGTATCTAAGTTATTCCTTTTACTCACTAAGAAACAAATCAACGAATGTGTAGGAAAAAAGTCATTATATGTATTGAATGTTGCCAGTGACTTGAAACTTCATCTTTGTTTTTTTCTGAGAGCTTCAGAACAAATATCAGACTCGATACTTCTTCACTTCAGTGCCCCGCCCTCTCCAGAGGTTCAATTGGGTCATTTTCAATTTGGTCCTAAGCCGTACGGCCTCGTTAGCGTAAACTTTTTCCTAAGCCTAAGCGTTTTTTAATGTAAAAATAACTTTTTGTAGATGTAAGTAAGTCAGAAGTATGACCCATGGAACCTCTGGGAGGAGGGGGGCACTAAAGTGAAGAAGTGCCTCAGACTCGATGAACTTTCAGAAATTTTTTACATACAAAAAAGATAAAAATTCTACAAATCGGCCAAATATGTTCGACGGAAAGAATATATAATTTTAGAAAAAAACTCAAAAATGTTTGACGTGGAAATATTGAGACTTCATCTCAATAGGTAATTCCGTTGTCTCTCATGTCAAGTTTTTCGAAGACAAATTATGACTTTTTTCCATGAGAGACAACCCAATTACTTCGACGAAGAATAAATATTTCCACCCATTCTTTCAAGGAAGGTATTCAATAGGTATGGTGGAGGGGGGGGCTTGTGGGCTTGACTCTATAATACAAAGAGTATGGTAAGAAAAAGTGGTTTGATGAAGTACGCTGGCGAAGAAGACCAAAGGTAGTAGCCTACCTTATTTCAATTTTCCCCTCCTTCCTAAAAAAAACAAGTTTGAAAGCTTGCATCAATTTAAGCTCAATCCTGAGAAAAAAACAAAGATTTACGAAGCCGGAAATAGTTGGGAGAAAATAATCCAACACTTAAAAATACACACAAAGTCAATGGATTCCCGCATCCGAGTCTGACGGAGCCTCCATCTGAGGATGATTGGGTCCTCTCGGACCCTCCATCTAAGGATGATTGGGTCCTCTCAGATCATGTCTCCGATGTTCATCGGCATTTCATCGATCTGCGTCGAGTAGTACTGCTCGATGTCTCTCAGAATGCGCACATCGTCAGATTTCACAAAGTTGATGGCGACGCCCTCAACAAGTCTCATTTAGCATGAATTCTTCCAGCAGTTCAACTTGGCTCTTTTGATTTTCATCCTTTTCTTTCAAATCCCAGTAATTCAACATACAATACTCCTTCAATTAATACGAATTCCTTTCTGGCAAGTCAGGCTGTAGTTGCAAAACTCTTTTCTCGCAAAGCTGACTATTTTTGTCATTATTGAAAACGGGGACCGAACTCGCGACCTCTCGCTCATCAGACGAGCGTTTTACCAATTAACAAAAATATATCTTTCAAAGTGACCAACCTTGCGTCCGAAACGACCCGATCTGCCGATGCGATGGATGTAAAGCTCACGAGAGTTAGGCAGATCATAGTTGATGACCTAGAAATGTTCAACCAAACAATTAACAAAAAAGAGTAGGATATGACCATACATGTCTCCAGGGTGTTTCTCTCACCCGCACTGCGGGTGAATTTTTTATGCATCTACAAAAAATCCGAAAAACATCCAAATCTATGCACGCGCCAATTTTTTTCTCGATAGTTACCTGGGGGAATTTCAATTCATTGAGATTGAAAACTAAAAACTTCTCAGAATTTAGAAAATCTGTGCGCTCGAAAAAATTTTGCGGGTGGTGAGAAACGCCCTGCATGTCTCCAATTATCATTCTCAAGCTGTCAACCCAATTCGTTAAAAAAACTTGAGTATCAAGAATCATTTGTGAAAGCCAGTTAACCACTCACGAGGGAGACTTGCGGAATGTCCAGACCACGGGCAAAAACATCCGTGGAGATCAGCACTCGCGAAGTTCCCGCACGGAATTCCTGCAATCATCGATTCTACTGTTCTCTATTCCTAGCTATTTCAACAAAATTCAACACTTTCGATAATGCTCCTTGTTTTTCTTCGTTCAGTTGTATTGAATCTTCAATTTTTCAGGATTGTACCTTTCTTTCTTTCATTGTCCATCTTTTTTTATTTTCTAATTTATCAACTGTCTCTAATGCGCTACTCATAATCAGGGGTTATTTAGTCATGTCCGGTGGCCTGTCTTTTAGCTCATAAGGGGGACTCTTTTAGGCTCATAAGGGGGACTCTTTTAGCTCATAAGGGGGAATCTTTTAGCTCATAAGGAGGAATCTTTTAGCTCATAAGGGGGAATCTTTTAGCTCATAAGGGGGACTCTTTTAGCTCATAAGGGGGACTCTTATGTGATATTTTTTTCCATCTCACAAGGATGAGAATTTTTCAAAAACTTCATCTCATAAAATTAAAACTTGAACAAAAAATGTTCCAGATGTAGGGCAAGTGAGCGTCTGTATACAAAAATGTTCGCCTCCGGCGGGCGTCTGTTGGATTTTCGGAACATCTAAAAAAACCCTGCTCATAATGCAATTCTTCGATATCTGATGTCCTTACGGTCAATCATACACACTGCGAATGAAATCCATCGCACGGGCAAAAAACTGGCACTCGGCTGAAACCGAACCTCCGCTGCGTAACCGGGGCTTGTAGAGAGTTAATCAATACACCAACCGAGCACACATTGTATCATGCGATTTCCTGCTATGTCTAAGGCACGATGGCCGTTATTTATAATAAAAAAACACACTGTGACTTATAAATATCGCATTCCTCCGAAAAACTTCATACAAAACAACCCTATTCGGCTTGTTTTAGAATACTATAATCCTAAATGATAGAAGAAAAGTTTTGGAGAAAAAAAACCAGTATCTAAATCTTTCATGGTTTAGTAATATCTTCCAACCTTTCTTATTTTGATTATATACAGTACCGTGCAGAAGTATACCCAAAAGTAAATTTTACAGTGTTTCTTGAATCTTTGTGAATGTCTTGCATCTTTCTGATCATCATCAGTGAGTGACTGTCTGGCATCTTTGTGGTATAGAGGCCACCAAGATCATTGCAATAAAAAGAAACAAGTAAACAAAAACATATTTCAGAAATCTCGAAAAATACGGTTTTCAGAAAAAAATTGCTGAGCTGTTCTGCTTTCCCAGAAACGGCTCCATTTTTAACAGTATGATGTGAGTCACGAGCTACACAACATATAAATAAATTGCGCCAGTGAGCGCAAAAACAGAAAAGTTATACGACAAAATATACTCAAATTTACTCTTTGGTATACTTCTGCACGGTACTGTAGATCTCTAAACCGCTCTTGGATTTGTCATATCTCTAGCATTTCTTGGTTCGGTCCTCTTGCTTTGGTTATATCTCTAGACCTTTCTTGGTACTTAAATCTTCTCAAAATGTCCCCTTGACCCATTTCTTCTGAGCCAAGAATGACTGTATGAACCAACCTTCATGACCTGCTCTCTTTCCTTCTGCTCCATCTCTCCGTGCATACTGCTCACCGTGAAATTGGCCTCCTTCATCTTTTCCGCGAGCCAGTCCACCTCAACCCCAATCAATCAATATCATTTTTACAATAAATCAATATCACATTCTCCCCTTCACTCGTCCTCCTGAGCGGCTGCCATGTGGTAATTCTCTACCCTCTTTATCATCCTGTTCTGTTTCCGTCCTCTAGAGCGGCGGTTATGTGATGAACATGTCCACTCCTTTCATTTTCGTCCTCGAATTTCTTCGAAGAAATACCAGTGAATTGCGCCTCTGAACCCCTATATTTCTCATTTCCCCTTAAACCCTATCTTTTCCCCCAGACTTTGTCGAGACTATTCCCCACGATGTTGTAAAACACTGTGTAATAAAAACTCAAAACTTCAAACATTTAAAACCAATCAATGTAATTTCTGCCCTTCTTAATTGATTTATTCTCTGAAAATCTCTATGTTCATTGGAATAACTAACAGTATAAACTTCTCTGCTTTTAAAATAATCAATAAAACTGTTAGAATTCCAGGTGATTGATATTTCATTTAATCGACAATAAAGCTTTTGAACCATAAATTTAACATGCAGTGAGCTGCAAGAGCTTAAAATTTGTTTCAGACAAAAATTTGGTGAAAAAGAAACATAAGCGGACAAAATGTACGAATCCTCTTAACCGTTGGTTGTTTTTCGCCCTGAATTCTTTTTTGTTGTTGTTGAGAAACTTCGAGGTTGAGATTTTCATACAAGGTTCTCCTATTTTGTGTATCTTTAGGCCACTTTCTCATTTTTCGGGTGGTTGAGAGTTTTAAAACCTTTCTACGTGTATTGCAGAACAGCACGGCCTGCGTGATTGTTAGCGTGTCGTAGAGATCGATGAGCGTATCGAACTTCCATTCCTCTCTGTCCACTGCCACGAAGAATTGCTTGATTCCTTCAATTATAGATAAGTTTCATGCAAAAACTGACCGACCCCGGTAAAAAAGGGACGTCTGGGATCGATTCCGCCCCGTGAAGCCCAGATTTATTAGAATCGAGCGAGTATCCACAGTCTTAACCTCTTTTTATCGTCGAATCTTTCTCTCTTTTTTCACCTTACGCCTGCTTCTCATTATACCAAGTCCCCGGCTCGCTAGCGGTCCGGTCTTATTCAAGCACTAACCTTCAAGTCTCAACTCGTCATTATACTAAACCCCCGGCTCGCTAGCGGTCCGGTCTTATTCAAGCACTAACCTTCAAGTGTCAACTCGTCACGCTTGACGAGAATGCGGATGGGGTCCGTCATGAACTTGGATGTCATCTCGAGAACTTCATGGGGGAGAGTAGCAGACAGCAGAACTACCTAAACAACTAACTTTTATAGTGCCTATGGTGAAACAGTACATCTCCCGTAACTTGTCCACAAGTTAAAACAGAGTCTAGTCTTTATCAACCCGCACTGCGGATAAAATCTATCATCTGTCTTTAAAATGATTAATCTCAATCAAAATTTCCCTTTTAAATTGGTTTTCGTCCGAGAAGCAAACAAAACGCACCTGAGCTCCTGGCGGGAGATAACGATAGATGTCATAGATCTGCTCCTTGAATCCCTTGTTAAGCATCTCGTCAGCTTCGTCCAGCACCAGCAGCTTGATCGCACGAGTGCGCAGATTGCTAGAGTAGAGGCATTCTTCATGTTATCCTCCTCTCCTCTCTCTACCCTGTCACCTTCTCTAACCCCAAGACCAGCTTCCCGTGCGCTACAATAAAAAACTCAAATTTTCACTCATTTAAGTATCTCAAATCATTCATGTAAAGGCGTAGGTCTCGCGACCATATGTGTATGTCAGCTCATCAAGATTTTCGCTCCGAGACCAACTAAGAAAAGAAGAAAGCCTACCGTCTGCGAATCATATCGAAAACTCTGCCGGGTGTTCCAGAGACGACATGCTGTCCAAAGTCGAGCTTGCGAATGTCCTCACCAACATTCGTTCCTCCGATGCAAGAGTGACACAGCACGTTCATGTAGTCTCCAAGAGCCAGAATGACCTTACAGCAAAGGGTTTTCTCAAAAGCTTTTTCAGGCTCATTCCTGCCTCGTGGTGAGGAACTAGTTTTACTGAATTCTTTTGAATGCTCATTCCCGCCTAGAGTTAAGAACTCGTTTTACTGAATCCTGTTGAAGACTCATTCCTGCCTCGTGGTGAGGAAATCGTTTTACTGAATCCTGTTGAAGACCCATTCCTGCCTCGTGGTGAGGAACTCGTTTTACTGAATTCTTTTGAATGCTCATTCCCGCCTAGAGTTAAGAACTCGTTTTACTGAATCCTGTTGAAGACTCATTCCTGCCTCGTGGTGAGGAAATCGTTTTACTGAATCCTGTTGAAGACTCATTCCTGCCTCGTGGTGAGGAACTCGTTTTACTGAATTCTTTTGAATGCTCATTCCCGCCTAGAGTTAAGAACTCGTTTTAATGAATCCTGTTGAAGACTCATTCCTGCCTCGTGGTGAGGAAATCGTTTTACTGAATCCTGTTGAAGACTCATTCCTGCCTCGTTGTGAGGAACTCGTTTTACTGAATTCTTTTGAATGCTCATTCCCGCCTAGAGTTAAGAACTCGTTTTACTGAATCCTGTTGAAGACTCATTCCTGCCTCGTGGTGAGGAAATCGTTTTACTGAATCCTGTTGAAGACTCATTCCTGCCTCGTGGTGTGGAACTCGTTTTACTGAATTCTTTTGAATGCTCATTCCCGCCTAGAGTTAAGAACTCGTTTTACTGAATCCTGTTGAAGACTCATTCCTGCCTCGTGGTGAGGAAATCGTTTTACTGAATCCTGTTGAAGACTCATTCCTGCCTCGTGGTGAGGAAATCGTTTTACTGAATCCTGTTGAAGACTCATTCCTGCCTCATGGTGAGGAAATCGTTTTACTGAATTCTTTTGAATGCTCATTCCCGCCTAGAGTTAAGAACTCGTTTTACTGAATCCTGTTGAAGACTTATTCCTGCCTCGTGGTGAGGAAATCGTTTTACTGAATCCTGTTGAAGACTCATTCCTGTTCGAAACACACTGGCAACAGTGGCCATTCGTGACTCTACAGCCTTAAGAGCCTGTCACGGATGGAGCCGGATTATCCAGTCCAGAATCGAGCGCGACCTCAGGTGGCGGATAGAGGGACGCCTCCCTACGAAGAATTCGTGCTGGGAGGTAGCGGGAGAAATCCCGCCGCGGACCAAAACTGGGTAGTATAGCTCGTCAAAGGAGGGCGATGCCGGACCGGTTTGGGCATGCCACCGGACAAAACATCAGCCGATACTCCGCTATACTTTTCAATGGCGAGTCGAGGCGCCATTAAAATAACCTCTTGCCCTTCTCTGGTTAACGAATGGGTCTCGCCAAGAGGATCGCCGACTGCGGTGCGAGTGTAGACGGAGAAAATCTCTCCGGACTCAAAAGGATCCTCAACACCAACCTATCCCAAAAGGACTCCCCTCGACAGGACCTATGGGCAAGACAACAACAACAACAACTCATTCCTGCCTCGTGGTGAGGAAATCGTTCTACTGAATCCTGTTGAAGACTCATTCCTGCCTCGTGGTGAGGAAATCGTTTTACTGAATCCTGTTGAAGACTCATTCCTGCCTCGTGGTGAGGAACACGTTTTACTGAATTCTTTTGAATGCTCATTCCCGCCTAGAGTTAAGAACTCGTTTTACTGAATCCTGTTGAAGACTCATTCCTGCCTCGTGGTGAGGAAATCGTTTTACTGAATCCTGTTGAAGACTCATTCCTGCCTCGTGGTGAGGAACTCGTTTTACTGAATCCTGTTGAAGACTCATTCCTGCCTCGTGGTGAGGAACTCGTTTTACTGAATTCTTTTGAATGCTCATTCCCGCCTAGAGTTAAGAACTCGTTTTACTGAATCCTGTTGAAGACTCATTCCTGCCTCGTGGTGAGGAAATCGTTTTACTGAATCCTGTTGAAGACTCATTCCTGCCTCGTGGTGAGGAACTCGTTTTACTGAATTCTTTTGAATGCTCATTCCCGCCTAGAGTTAAGAACTCGTTTTACTGAATCCTGTTGAAGACTCATTCCTGCCTCGTGGTGAGGAAATCGTTTTACTGAATCCTGTTGAAGACTCATTCCTGCCTCGTGGTGAGGAACTCGTTTTACTGAATTCTTTTGAATGCTCATTCCCGCCTAGAGTTAAGAACTCGTTTTACTGAATCCTGTTGAAGACTCATTCCTGCCTCGTGGTGAGGAAATCGTTTTACTGAATCCTGTTGAAGACTCATTCCTGCCTCGTGGTGAGGAAATCGTTTTACTGAATCCTGTTGAAGACTCATTCCTGCCTCGTGGTGAGGAAATCGTTTTACTGAATCCTGTTGAAGACTCATTCCTGCCTCGTGGTGAGGAAATCGTTTTACTGAATCCTGTTGAAGACTCATTCCTGCCTCGTGGTGAGGAAATCGTTTCACTGAATCCTGTTGAAGACTCATTCCTGCCTCGTGGTGAGGAACTCGTTTTACTGAATCCTGTTGAAGACTCATTCCTGCCTCGTGGTGAGGAAATCGTTTTACTGAATCCTGTTGAAGACTCATTTCTGCCTCGTGGTGAGGAAATCGTTTTACTGAATCCTGTTGAAATCAGTTGCCCCTGGGTCACTGCTAGTTTGCATAATAGTTGTTAAAATCAGAATCGTGCAAGCAATAAGTTCACTTCTCAACTCCATGGTTTCAGGTGATATACAGAGTGGTCGAGCTCTGCCGTCTTTGACGGGACTTCTTACCTAATCTCAGCGGGAGAGTGTTTCCGTTTTGAGGGCAAACACTTGCAACCTCCCGACCAACCTCGATTATAACTTATGATACTCACCAAAATCCTCAGTAAAGTACTAAGTTTGTGCTACGGTAATGCAAGAAACCTTTTGAATCTGCTGCGCCAACTCCCTCGTGGGAGAGAGAATGAGAGCCTGCGTCTCTCTCAAGTTGATATCCAGAGACTGCAGCACTGAGATGGAGAATGTCGCAGTTTTTCCCGTACCAGATTGAGCCTGGGCGATAACATCACGACCCTGTAGAGATTACATGCTACGTACTCAAAAAGCATTAAAAATCTGATTTTTTATATTTATAAAGGCCATTGGGTTACATAAACTAGACAAAAGTTAAAGAGGCGATCAATAACATTTGTGAGGAGTCTATTTGGCTTGAAGGGTAAAGAATAGGGCTTGAGAGGGGCCACACCGAAAAGAGATGGTGAGCAAGGAATGAATGGATCGTGAGGTCGGAGAAAACTTTATTCCCGGAGGTGAGTTTGGAGTCCTCGACCAACCTTGAGAATGGGTTTGATCGCTCTCTGCTGAATGGCCGAAGGCTTCTCGAATCCGTACGAATAGATGCCGCGGATCAGACGATCTCTTGAATGGTTTTTACGGTGATACAATTTTTGATGATTAAATCAGACGAGGTTTTGAATCCGTTCGAATTTTAACAGAATCGCTTATCCATTGTAGTTGAACTATGTGCGAAGAGAATAATAAATGATTAAAAACCTGATAAATAATTGTAAATGCTATTCATCAACCAATAACTCACCCGAGGCCCATTGCGTCGAAGGTAGGGCAGACGTCGACCTCCTCGCTCGTCTCGAATTCGATATTGGAGAGATCTTCCGCCGCTGGTTCATAGTCACTGCAAGAGCACGCACAGTTAATCCAGCAAAATAACTGGAACGCAGCGTTCCAACTTCCTTAGAGAAGGCGTTTATGAAGCAACATAAGAAGATAAGACTCACTTAGCAGAAGACATACAATATGAGCCCTTTCACTCGTAGAAAGACCCAATTGTGGAAAAAGGAAATTCAACTAATAATACGAGAGGAATAAGAGGATGCGAGAGGGCGAGGCCAGAATAAACATTGAGAAAGGAATCGAAATATCTAGAAAGAATGAAATCGCTGGACAGGGCAAGATGAGCAAGCAAAGCATAGGACCAACAGAGCCCATTTCGTACTGGCCTGTCCACGGGTGTTTTTAAACGCTTGGTTTATGATCACTCTTAGAACCTAGTATTAATGAGTAAACAGAGAATAATTTTTTAATAACCAAAAACGGGAAAAAAATACTCAACTTACCGATTCTTCGCTGCCATGTTTCACGTGTAAATGATTCCGCTTCTTGAAGTTTAAACTTTAGCTCAAATTTGAGATTATTTCTTTAAGTAAAATACCACAAAAATGTGCGTTATAAAAAAACTTGAGGAGTTGAACAAACAAAAAGGCACAGGAATCAAATGGCAAATTGAACCATTCACCGTACAGAATAACACTGGGCACGATAACATTCAAATATTTATTCTTGACAAAAAAATCAATTCATTCAAGTTTTTTCTTCAACAATTTAGAAGCACAACTTTGACTATAAAATTTACAGATTAATTTTAATTTTTCGTCTCGCCATTTTCTTCATAATTTGAAATAAAATAATATGAATCGTAGTATATGCATAATAGGAAGGTTTTCACAATAAATACTGATACACAATGTTATCTCGGGAACGCACACAAGAATCCTTGGAAACCAATCGAAGAGCCAGATTAATTGAACATTGAATGATTTAATAAGATGATTTAAGAATAAGATTTACATTTCCAACTCTCGCTTGCTTTTTGAATCGAATTTCACTTATGCAATAAGAATCGTACTAAAACTGCTCACTATCAAATATAAAAAGGAGGAACTTAAGAAGATAATCAGCTAAATCTACAGACTTGTCTTATTTTAGCAGTCAATCAGCCACTACATTATATTACCTATGTACCAATCAGCCACAGCCCTCTCAGAGAAATTCCTCAGTCATTCAACTGCACAGGCCAATCATCTTCTCAAGCTCCGACAATAGACGCATTTTTTCCCGTTTATTTTCCCTAATAAAAACATTCGGCTTTTGACTGAAAGTTGACAACTACTTGAAAGCCTCGAGAAATGCACATGGTCTTTTCTAGAACATCAGTTTTCTGCATTTGAAATAAGGGATAACAATGCAATGACTCATTGGTTAAATAGTAAGGTAACTACAGTCTATGTGGCAATATCATTCTGGAATTGTAAATGATTCCCTTTGCAATGAAAAACTTCTAATTGCAAAACAGGCCCTTAATTTAGAAGAAGGCCGTTGAGTAGCACAATCAGTGGGGAAATCGGAAGAATTCTTGTCACTCAGACCGTTTTTAAGCTCTATAAGCACTCAACTTCTCGCACACTAAAACCTTACAGCATCTCTTCCGTTTGTTTGTATGTGTACAAAAACAACAAAAGTATAAAAAAAGAAGTGAAAAACATCGGTGATACTCACATAAACAATTGTTTGATCTGAAAATAACAGGTCCTACTCATCAATTCTCATAAAAACCTCAGCGACAATCCAGAGATCAGCCCGGTAAACGTTGACAAAACTATTCTAAAATTAGTTAGGTTATACGACGGTTCCCCAACAAATTAAGTCCCAAGTGTTCCAACTTGCCAAAAAACAAGCCATTTGAGCCTTTAATAAAATAATATCGCACGGAATAGCAATGTTTCACCGTGGTGTAATGGTAACACGCGCTCCCGGTTTGAGTCGAGATGGTCTGTGTTCGATCCCGCCCAGTGGACTAGCTTTTTTCTGTGCGATAGTTTAATCAGTTGTCATCTTAACCAGGCGTCACTGCCTTTAAACTGTGTAACTTAGAATTTTAAGATTTATGTTCCAAATTTATTTTTTTTAAACCTTTTACTCACTACAACCCCCCTCCCTCCCTTATCTTCCTCTTACGTGTTTTAGATGACATTGGCTTGACGAAAGAACCTTCCTAATTGTTGGCAAAACGAACCAGTCATCGATAAACGGGTTTTTTCTAGTCATCACTCAAAAACTAGGTTGAAAATGGGAACAGCAACCGATCAAGAAAAAAAAAGTAAAATAGGACAGTAAAAGTTTTCACTTATAGGACAGTAAAAGCAGGACTAAGTGAGTAATACTAAATTTTGAAACAGCAAAGAGACTCATCAAACTCTTCACTGGAATATTGCGTCCTTTATACCATAACCTTTTAACCACAAAACTAGGTAATTAATCAGTTCCCGAATTCTAACTTCAACTCCTTTGACCTAACTCCTATGCAAATACTTATATACCTGGACACTCCCAATAGTGCACCTACGACTTGGTTGATGTTTATATCCAGAGGTTAAATAGAGCCGCCCAATTTGGGTTTACATGTATCCGCCGCTCAAAGTTTGGAGGAAAAAAGAAGAGGGGATGAAGGAAAAAGGGTAAGAAAAGAGAAAGTTTTTGTCAATAGTGTGTGTACATGTATCCGCCGACGGGACCGATCCGGTCACTATTTAACCCCTGTTTATATCTTCGGACAATGAAATGCTTTCCAACAAATGAGATAAACGGAAAATCGCTTGCGAGCGCATCGCTTGTCACGAAGAAACACAGTAAAACATTTCTTTTTCTGTGTAGGGCTTTAAGAGCATGGGTATAAAATTTAAAACATGCGATTTGTCTGAAATCGCTGAGAAAACTGTCTTCTTGCGTGGAAAAGACCCGGGGTGCGACTACATTTGCGTGCTAGGAGCCAGCGATACGGTGGATGGGAGGATATCTTGCCTGGTTACAGAGACAACAATCGGAATAAGATAAGATGAGCGAACGAAATGGCTGGGAGAGAGGGAGAGAACAGACGGAGTGTTCTTCTTGCCCCCTTCTTATGAATAATCGGTGGAGCTCTTCAGAACAGCTTCCCAACGATGAGGCCCAGCAAGATTCCAGCGAGACAAATTAGAAGCACCTGCAAACTTATTGATTGCTTCATGAATTCAAGTAAATAAAGAAAGGCTTCTTTCGTCATACAACAATGCAATTAAAGCGTTCATATTATTCTAACTACTTGTCTGAAAATGGGTTCAATGCCCGTAACACCACATGAAAAACTTGCTAGTTTCCGAGTTTCGACCCCACAATGTTTTTTTTTACCAACTAGAACAATTGGATTCACGATTTACTTCGAATATACTCATGATACTTTTATCATCGATTCGTGTATATATATTCTAAACATACACACTATCTCATTTCAAAATCTCCCTAAATTCTACTAATTTTTTGAAATTCATTCGGAAACGAATACTTTTCAAAATTTTTTCGAATTTTCAGATTCCGAATCGGGGTCTGAAATCGTTTTTTTTGTCAAAAAAAAGGTACGTGTACAAGTGGAAGACCCAATTCGCCCTCTGCGCTCTTGTGGCCTCCTTCGTTCAACGCGGCCAACTTCCTGTACATAAAATTACTTTTTTCCTGCAAATGAAACATAAAATATTTTTCATAGGAAAGCTAGAAAGACTGCCAAATGGCAAAAAGCGACCGACCTACCGATCCTCTTCCTCACTTGAAATGAATGTATCAGAGTTTTCACAGCTAAAATTGAAAGAAAAAACTTCATTCCTCTAGATAACTAAAACGTTTCATCAGCCAAAACTCAACCTCGACCGGTTTCGTAAAGTTAAAAGTGATACTTTTAACCTACTTTAGCGAACGACCTATTAAAAATCAAGACATCTTTTACCGAAAGCTACATTTATTCAAGATCTGAAATAGAGTTATAAGCAAATAAACTAAAACTGAGAGACATGACATTGCGAAAGCAGAAATGGAGATGCGCTCAAGCGATGTCGAGTTTGCTGTGATGAGAAAACAAATCGTTGGGATATTCGTTACCAACATGTGTCTGCTTAAGTACAATGACCCAACACTGATGGAATACTTGTTGCTAACCTCACAAGGGAGTTCTGTTCCTGATAGGCGTTCTCCAGCTCTGACTCCAACTTTCTCACCTTGTCCTTCTCAACTCGAAGCTGCTGCTCCACATCCTAAACAAGTTCACTCATCATCTTCTCTTCAACCATCTAAAATCAGACTCGAGTCTCAAGAAAGAGCCAGTTTCTGTCGCGAAATTCCTAAGCGAATCTATGCGCTCTTTGAGCTACAGTGGTTTGAGGGAACTTTTCTATTATTATAACTTTTGACGAATACAAGTGACTTTAGAACATAGTGGAATTACGCCGAGTTGATTGATTTACAGCACTTTACCAAGCAATTCGTTGCAAGAGCAAGACTCCTCCCAGACCACCCCTCCCATCGTCGATGCATGGAACCCAAACCACCTAGAACTATTCGCAAACATGCCAAGGACTTAGAACTGATGTTAGTAGACAGTGATCAGAAAGCCGCACTTAAAAGAATACATACTGAAACTGTTAGAAATTTCATTAGATCTTGCTCACCTAACCCAGTTCTAGGTAAGAAACCTCCCAGAATCCATAAATCAACGAATCAACTTCCCAGGGAACAACAAATAACATTATCGCAACTACGTAGTGGCTATGCAAGTTCCCTTAACAGCTACCTACACAGAATAGGAGCTGCCCAATCCCCTCTTTGCCCAAAATGTTTAGAAGAGCCACATACAACTAGTCATTTATTCTCGTGTCGCTGTGACCACACACTTTTAAGAAGTATAGATTTGTGGAATAGCCCGACGTCTGTTGTTAAGTTCTTATACCAGTGATTCCTTTCTCTCTCAAAAAAAAAAACAAAAAAAAACAAATAAATGAAGGGGGAAAAAATAAATAAATAAAAAATAAAAAATAAAATAAACCCCGAGAGAGAAAGAGAAATAAATGTAATTAGATAAATGATGTAAGTAAGGTTATTGTTTTCTGAGCCATGTCAAAGAAGACCTCGTCTACCCAGCCGGAGACCTACGGCGGGCAATCTACAACAACAACAACAACAACAACAGCACTTTATGTATTGACGCTATTTAATTCATGTTTTGAATGAGAAGTTAACATATAGTTCAGCTTCTAAAATCTCGTTCCTTTTTAGTGTTACCGTTTCCCCTTCCATCACCTTACCTCTAACACACTACTTTTCTACTCCAAAACTGACTGAGGAATTGAGGGAAGTACGGTTGGATTTGAGGTGGGAGTCAATGGTGGCGGGAGATTCCACTCGGCCGACATCTGTTCTGTTCTCGAAGACAACTCGCAGCTTCCCGTACGATAAATCACTCGGGTTGACGGTCTGCAACAATAAATTTAGAAACCTCTTCAACTGTGATATGCCAATAAAGAGTTTAAAATTTAGATTTGGGTATCTAGAGTATTTTAATCAGTGTGTTTTTCTAACCCGCAGCGCGCGTCAAATCCTTGGACAATTCTATGCGCTGTCCTAAACAGCTGGTGATAAAAAGGCTCTGTTCGTCTGCATCCTCTCTTTACATCACACACTCTCGCGCTCTCTGCCGTTCCCTCGTGATTATTCATATTGATATACTTTTTGTTCTGCGGGTGGTAAAAAACGCCTGATTTTGATAAACGCGAAGTTGAATACTGAAACCTAAATTACACAAAAACGAATTTTAGCAACTCAAAAGAGCGAGACTAATAGACTCGCAACTCAAAAGAGCGAGACTAATAGACTCGCAACTCAAAAGAGCGAGACTAATAGACTCGCAACTCAAAAGAGCGAGACTAATAGACTCGCAACTCAAAAGAGCGAGACTAATAGACTCGCAACTCAAAAGAGCGAGACTAATAGACTCGCAACTCAAAAGAGCGAGACTAATAGACTCGCAACTCAAAAGAGCGAGACTAATAGACTCGCAACTCAAAAGAGCGAGACTAATAGACTCGCGACCATTTTTAATCACCTAGTTTTCTTACATATAGAGCCAGGGTATTATTTCCACCCATACAACACAAGAAAGAAATTAAAATAATAAAATGAGAATTTTTTGAATTCATAGGTTAACAAAGGGTAAAAACAACGCTTAAAAAGAACAAGCCCCACGCTTAATAAGAAAAAATTTTCCCTACATTCAAAAGCTTTTACCCGATGCAAATCTATTTCCTTATGTATTATTGTGTTCTTGGTGTTTGATAAAGTATGTAACATTCCATTTATCAGTGCATTCAAATTGAAGGAAATTCGGAAACTTTATAAATAAATCGATTTCAAAAACGCTTCGTTGCAAATTTAATTTTTTCATTACTTACCTTGAAAGAAAATTTGAGAAAATATAATAGGGAATCGACTTTACACACCAAAGCCGAGAAAAAACATTTTTACTGCCCCCCTCCCTGCGAATTTTTGTGTGACAAATTTATGTGACCTATGTCTAAATTTATCGCTTTCTCATCTTTTTGTATTACAATCTACCCATCTCTCTAGATCAGTCCTTTCTCATACTATGAGCTCTTGAATTTAGATCTGAAATCTTCATTTGCATCTGGCCAAAACCAACCGGTTCTAAAATTTTCCGGTGAAACAATCCGCAACCCAATGAAACCCTGCCTATCCCCCCCCACCTTCCAAAAGGCATCAAAGTCGCTGATTTCATTCGGGACGTAGGTCGACTGCACCATGAATTTGTGCTTCGCAGCATCCGGAGGAATGGCATCCAACGGCTGTAATACATCACAAATCATTCGAAAATACATTCATTTACAAATTTCTTTAATCATTTCCGACTATTCGAAAACAAATCAATGAAGTTTGAAGTTTGAAGTAAATGGTAGTAGTGAAATGGTAGTACGGTAGTGATAGTAGTAATAATAGTGAATTTGTAGTGAAACATGTGAAAAAAACCTCAAGAAAAACCTAGTAAACAAAAAGAGAAGACAGAACAGAGAGTGGAGAATCAAGCGAAAAAAAGACATTCTCTTGCGAGAACGTAGAAGATATGAGAAAGGCGGAGGCGTGACATTGGTACTATTGGACATCACATAGGCTTTCGGCGCGCAATCTCAGTTTTCGAGATAGAGAGATAGAAAAAGAGTCTCTCAACCAGAACTAGAAGAAAACAGAGTAATAAGTATTAAGAAAGAGAGACGAAGAGCCCAAAATATAGTTTTTAAAAAAACAACCAAAAGTCGACGATTGTTGGGGAAAAAACAGTTGAAAACGGCCACCGCAAAACATAGGTCACCAAGGGGTACGGAAAACCCCACGGCCCCCTACCCCAAAAGGAAAAATCTCAGTCCATTTATCATTGCATTCATTTAAAAGAGTCAAAAGCTTTCTAAAGAAATTATTCCAACAACGCTCCACCGCAAACTGAAATTTTTTACCCTAAATTTAAATCTTAAAAAAATACAATAAGGAATCAATGAAAAAACCCAAACAAAACCTTTTTACCGCTCGGCCCCCCGCCCACGAAAACTTTTTTGAAAAATTTAGGCAACCTATGCCGCAAAAACAGGTATAGAAATGAGAAATTGAAAGAGACAAATGGTATATAAAAGATAATTGTTTGGTACATAACTTATGGTCAGGGGTTAAACAACATAAATTCATGTCAGACCTTCTGTCGGCGAACCTCTGTTTTTCCAAATCTCAAGGGGGGGACCCATATGAAAAACAAAAACAATTTTTGCGGGTTTTTTATCATCATAAGCATGTATAATATTGTCACCTGCCTCTCCTCTGCGGCGGATACGTACATGCATAGGTAAAATGTCTTTATTTTTCGATAGGTCGAAAAAATTTTACTAAAAAAGAATGTTACTGGAAGCTGGAGCAGAAGAGATAGCAACGACTATCACCGAGAGGAAAAACACATTAAAGAGTAAAATTGAACATATGAAAAGAAATGAGTCGTATAACAATAAAAAAAGAATCTGTATGTATAACGTTTCCGTTACATTTTTGAAGTAAAACACATACTCAAAGAAGTCCAGAAGAGAAGTGTTATTCGGACTGGGAAAAAAAGTACTCGAAATGAAAAAAACAATAATAAGTTCGGTGTGTCACTTGTTTTCTTCAAAAGTCGTTGCCTGCGTTCTCAAAATAGACGTATTTCTTCATAAAATATCACGTCTCATACGTGCTATCTCTTTGGAAACAACTAAAATAGGAAATTTAAAAAAAACCAGACCCCGCTACAGTGAGCTTGAAGCTTGTATGCACGTCTACGCGATTGACTTTTTTTTGTCATGACAAAAGAAAAAAAACACGGAAAAACTTTTCTGAATTTTTTTGTTGAAGTCATTTTAACCTGCCACGTGCGCGCAAACGCTCTGTTAGAATAACGCACCAGCGGGCAACTAACATGTAAAATTTTTCTGTGTTTGTTAAAGTGGAAAAACCTGTTCGCGCAGGGTTCATACCACTTTTTAAACACTGACCTGAATGTGACCATTTTGAACTACAGTGTGATGAGAAAGAACACACACTCTCTTTTCTGTGTGATAACACATGCCTTTCTGCTGTGATTTTTTGATGTTTTTCTTGAAAATTTCTTCTTCTTTCTCTGGGATTGGGTTTTATTTCAATGTCGAGTTAAATTTTTTCGGGTTGAGGGTGGATACGTACATAAACCAGTTCTGAACGACATATAATATCCCTGATCAAAAAAGGGAGACCCTAGAGTGAGAAAATTTTTTTGCCGCCTTTGACGGACGTATGTACATTTTTCTTGCACACTAGCAAACAGGATGTATCTCTGACCCGCACTGCGGGTTACAAAAATCTATGCGCTCTTAAAAAAACCCCGAAAAACATTGAAATCTATGCGCTTGGAAAAAAATATTTCTCGGATTATTCGTAGGGAAATTCAAAATCATTGGAAAATTTGAATGTCAAACTCTGAAATTTTAAAAATCTATGCGCTATAAAAAAATGTTGTGCGGGTGTTAAGAAACAACCTGCTAGCAAACCCCCTGGTTATTGTAAGAATAAGGCCAATTCGGTAAACGTGATTTAATCGTCTTCGCTGCCTTAGGACATTTGGCGTCTAATCACAATAACGAGAGTGATCAGAAGTTCGAGATGAACAGTCAGAAAAAAAAAGGTCAGGGTGTTTCTCACCACCCGCATAATTTTTCCTCAAGTTGACAAAAAATTTTCGCTTTCGGCGGGCTTTCGTACCTTTTTCTTGCACACTAAAAAAACCCTGATTTGAATGTTTTTCAAACTTTTGGAAGAGCGGATAGATTTTTTTTCACCCGCATCGCGGGTGATAGTAACACCCTGGTGGTCAGAAGTTCGAGATGAAGAGTGAGAAAAAAAATAGAAAAAAACCGAGATAGACGTTGGGAGAGGTGGGAAACAAAACGAGGTAAAAAAAAAAACGAGTTTACCAAGAGATGATCGAGTTATTGACTGAACTAATCAGGTCAGCAAGCAAAAGAGCAAAGTAGGCATCAGAATCATAGCTCATCAGGATTTGCTGGAAAACAAATTTTCGGGCGGGCGACCCACCAAGAATTTATTTTTCGGTTTCACGCAAGTGGATACCCGGCCGTTAATACAATTCGTTGAACATGTCAAAAAGGCAGTCATTATGACCACAAAGTTTAAACCTAGCCTTTATGGGGCGTTCTCCAAGCATCACATAAACGCGAAGTAAGTTAGCCGGTTTTTTAGTGACTAGAACTCAATGAAATACATTTCTTTTTAGGAGATTAGGCGGGCGACCGGGAGAAATTTAGCACGTTTGGTGAGCAATGATCACCCGCCATTGTGGATAGTTTTTATAAAAGGGCACGAGAAAACAACGGCGTCATCCAACAGTCTGTATCTATCTCTTATTCGCTGTCTTTCTCTATATCTTTGACCAGTCTTTCAGAACGCCTTTTTCCTCGATTTCGAAAGATAGCAAAAGACTTGTACATTGAACAATCTCCTAAGCAGGGGTTAAATGCGACCGGACAAATTGATGTTTACATGTATCCGCCGAAAATTTTGAATTAAAAAATTTACTTGTTGGAACTGCATACTGCTTTGTTTCTTTGACATTTGTATGACATGTGAATTTTTACATTTGTATTACATGTGGACAACTTGGAGATAACTTATTATAAATGAATATTGCGAAGTATCGTTGTAATAAAGAAAAAAAAACAATTTTCAATGTGGAACAGTGACACAGATTACAATTATCAATAAAAATGTTTGGAAAAGTGGTATTAGAAATGTTCTATACAAAACACGAATAAAGTATACGACTAGAAAATCAAAGAACGCATTCAACTAGAACATGGAAGAATTTTTGCTACTAGAACATCGTAAGAAGTACGATCCCACAGGAAAAATCATTTCGTAATCTTCATGTTGTCCACATGTCATACAAAAGGTCAAGCTTTCAAAAATATTTTTGACTGGTCTCGGCGCGGACATGCATGTAAAGCGAAGAAACTTTTAAAAACAATGTTTGACGTTTGTATGAATAGATTAATGTTCACCGGACGAATAACACGTTTAAGCGCTTTTCTTAACTCTTCTGAAAGCTCTTTAAAACTAAAAGTCGCCCAAAAATTTTTCCTTTTCAATCTCGTGACCGGTCACCGGCGCGGACATGCATGAGGAGCGGAGGAATTTATTCAACTTTTTTCTAATGTTCGTATCGCTTGATCAACTCTTAAGAAAGGCATTTCACGTTTGAGCTGAATTTAGAACTTTGTTTAAAAGTCAGGATTCCTCTTCTCCTGGGGTACTTTAGTGGGCTACCGTGCCTTCAAACAGAGTAGAGCGCAGAGTTAAAAGTCAACTACCTATTTTTCTAGAGTAGCTGCTGAAACTCAAGAAAAAATCTCAAATTATAAAATTTTTGCTATAATGTTTTCTGAGGAAAAAATAACTTTTTGTTTGCAATTTTGTGATTTAGTTATGTATACATGTATCCGCCGCGAAGGCCGATCCGGTCACTATTTAACCCCTGCTCCTAAGCAGACCGTTTGAAGACCTAGAAAAGTCAAAGAGCCAGAAAAAAGTGAAAGTATTATAAATCTTTTTTGGTAAAAAAGAATTCATGATCCCAATTAATTACGTAATTCCTGTTTGATATTGAATAATGCAATCTTAACTAAGCACTAGCTTATGCTCGAGTCAAAATTTTCAGAACCCTTATATTCAACAATAGCCACATTTCGACTGAAAAAAAACCACCGTCGACTTCTAACCACATAGGTCATCTAAATTTGTCAAAAAAATTTTCGCGGGCAGGGGGCCGGGCGGGGTTTTGTGTACAAATTCGATTTCTTATTGTAATTTCTTAGATTTAAATTCCAGTAATGAAAAATATTTGAAATTTAAATTTTTTGAAAGTGAGTTCTCAAATGAGTTTTTGACCGTAACTTCAACTCAAATAAAATGGTAAATGGACTGCTACCAGGGGTTAAATGGAGCCGCCCCATTTGGGTTTACATGTATCCGCCACTCAAAGTTTGGAGAAAAACAGAAAAAGGGATGAAGGAAAAGGGTAAGAAAAGAGAGGGAGATTTTTGTCAATAGTCTGTGTACATGTATCCGCCGACGGGACCGATCCGGTCACTATTTAACCCCTGACTGCTACATACTTTACCGAACACTACAAACACCATGACAAAACATAAGGAAATAAATCTGCATCGGATAAAATCTTATGAACGTGAGAATCAAAATTTCCCTCCTGGCGGGAGGCCGAGAGGTTTTTTGTACCCCGTGGTAACCTATGCTTCTAACACTCTAAAATTCGATTTTTCAAAGGATCCAGATCGAAAAGTAATAACCAGGAATCGAAAGTTCGAAAAGTAAAAACCCCAATAAACCCAAAAGTAAATTGAAACTAATTTTCTGTCTCGAAACACACTGGCAACAGTGGTCATTCGTGACTCTACAGCATTAAGAGCCTGTCACGGATGGAGCCGGATCATCCAGTCCGGAATCGAGAGCGACCTCAGGTGGCGGATAGAGGGACGCCTCCCTACGAAGAATTCGTGCTGGGAGGTAGCGGGAGAAATCCCGCCGCGGACCAAAACTGGGTAGTATAGCTCGTCAAAGGAGGGCGATGCCGGACCGGCCTGGGCATGCCACCGGACAAAACATCAGCCGATACTCCGCTATACTTATCAATGGCGATTCGAGGCGCCAGTCAAATAGCCTCTCTACTCCCACCCAAAACGATGCTAGGCCGGCTTGACCACCCACTCACAAGGCCTATACCATGAACAGTTTGCTACAACGATGTCCGCCTTCACAAGGTGCAACATGACAGTCTCAGAACTGCAAAGGACATCAAAACCCTTCTCCGGACGCATCTCGTCCGAAGAACACGAGAACTTCTCTCATTAAAGAGAGTGTTCATAACCAAAAGTCTTCGATGCGGGCTGCTTGCCGGCAACAACAACAACTAATTTTCTGTTTTCTCCGCTGAAAACATTTTTTTCATATGAAAAGTGAGCATTCTGAAAATGCTGACCTGTAACATGACAGCGACGGTGGCTGTCTCACCGGGGCGAATGAGTCCACTGTTGGGGCGGACGCAGTATTGCTTCGGCGCTGTCGTTTTAACCTAAGACGATCTTATTAAACCTAATTCAAGTAGTGAGGTGTGATCAGAAAGAGAGATAACAACAAGCAAAAACATAATATATGATCAATAATGAGAGCGTGAGAAACTAATAAAATTTTCATCCTTTTTTATGTTTATTCTTCTACAACACTCTTGTTTATAGTTATTCTGAGTTTCTGCTCGGAAAAACCAATGTTTAAAAAAATTTTATACTGAAAAGTGCAGGTGAGCTACGCTAATAGCGGGGCTGATGAATTTTTAAGTGATCAAAAAAATAGACTTAAAAGAATGCAGAATCTAATAATCCAACCAAAATAACTATTCTGTACCGAAAACAGTTTTTTATGCTTTTACATGTTTAATTAGTTGCCGAAGAATAGGGTTAAAAAGCTCTTGATTTCATTTTGTTTCTTGTACAAAAAAAGTAAACAATTAAACTTACTTAACAATTAAACTCACAACAAACATTTTGCTTGCACAAAAGTGTAACCTTAAAACATATTGGTTTTGTCTGCGGATTTTCAATCTGCAGATTGGCGGTCACAACATCGGTGAATGGACCTGCAATATTTATCATCTCGACTTGTATGTCTTTAAATTTTCCAAAAATTGTGAATCTCCAAATCTTGCAGAGGTTTTTCGATGAGAAAACGAAGTGCTTTTTTCTTGAATCTGTTGAAAAAATTCTCACAAATTTCAACCTAGGTCCTTCAAATTAAATTGTTTTCCATCTAAATTTTCCGACTCAACATTTCTAAAAATATGTCTATTCAAACATGTGTCAATTTTCAAATATAGTTTCGAATGTGATTCAAAACAATTCATGAGGTGATTGAGTTAGAGGCGGTTTTTTGGCAGTTGACTTATGAGAGCCTAAAGCCTTTGTATTGTATTTCGCATTACATACTCAACAATTTTTCTCGAGTTTTTCCGCTTTGCTTTGACAGGGATATAATTAGTGTTACATACCTATATTATTGTTCAGAAGCAGCGCTAAGATACTTATGAAAGCATTACACTTTATACAAGAAAAAAGTCAGTTTCGAAAAGTGTTACCAATGAAGACGATTTCGGTTGGCGGTTTGAGTAGCACGAGAGATCCACTTTTACCGTCAGACATTCTGGAAACTGATCTTACATTTATACGTCATCGAAAATCTGAGAAAAATTGCAATCGGAATGAATTACCGAAAAAAAGCATCATTGTCAAGAGCTCTCATGTAACGCAATGAAAACGCAATCTTGGAATTTCCTCTAGCTGTGTATGCTCTATGCTCTACAGTGATACAACACGCGTCGCGCTGCTCTTCAGGGAAACTGGAACTACGCATTCAATTTTGCTAAATGCAGTAAGTACTGAGCTCATGGCGAGAGAAGTACTAAGAAAATTTAAAAAGTATTCAATTTTTACCCGAGTAAAAATACGAAATTTGATTCACTAAGTGCTGAAATTTGATTCATAAATAAAAATTTGTTCGGTATACTGAACTTTACTTTAAAATTTCCGCCGGTTTCCCTGTTTTTTTTAGATACAGCTAACTCATTTGATTTTTTGGCGCGTAACTGCAAAGCATTACTTCATAAAGGACGACAATTTCTTGTCTACCTATTTTACAAAACGTCTACCTGATTTGAAAAACGTAACGGCCGCAGTGTACGGTGTACATTTGTACGGTGTATAGTGCGCACAGTGTAATTCTGTAACGGCCACCTATTTTAGTGAAACGTTCACTTATTTTATTGAAACGTTCACCTGTTTTGACAAACATGTCTCCCTATTTTAGTGAAACGTTCACCTATTTTTACAAACATGTCTACCAATTTTGACAAACTTGTCTCTTTTTTGTTTTTTTCTCTTTCTTTTTTCTTACTTGTTCTGTTTCTTTCTCTTTCTTTTAAATTATCTTTATAAATTTTGGGGAAAGGAAAGGGGGGAGGGGGAGGGGGGTTTACCTAAGCAGGGAAGGGAGGGGGGCCCTAAAGGGGGGAGGAAGAGGGCCCTACCTAAGAAAAGGGGGGGGGTAGGGGCCCTAGGGGGGGGGAGGGGGGCCCTAAGGAGAAAGGGGGGAAGGGAATTTTCATGAACAAAATCTCTTTCTCATCATGAAAAAAACAGCAAAAAGCCATTAGATGCAGCGGAAAGTCAACAGAGACAAGAAAAGTCATAGGTTGACGTTGCACGAAATAAGGTTGACGTCGCACGAAATCAAAATGTCAAAATAGGTAAACAAGTTTGTCAAAACAGGTAGACATGTTTGTCAAAATAGGTGAACGTTTCACTAAAATAGGTAAACGTTTCACTAAAATAGGTAGACGTTTCACGAAAATAGGTAGACGTGTTTGAGAAAATAGGTAGAAAATGCACGAAATTAGGCTGACGTGTTTTTTTTTTATTTAGGTGAACGTTTCACTGAAATAGGTAGACGTTTATTATTTCCCCCTTCATAAAAGCGGTCCGTCAATGATACCTCAATCGTTATGGATTTCTGAGGATTCCGTTCATACTCTGCAAGATGTGAAGTAGTTTACAAACTGATGTGTTGTCAGGAAGCTTTTTGCAGTTGTACTTGAACAGAAACTAACAGCTCCGAAATTTTATCGGAAATCCTAGAGGAGCAATTAGTTCGTGATTATGTTAATGTGTGGTTATAGCTCCAAAAAATTCAGAAAAATTTTCCAATTTAAACAAATTTTCTACAGTTGGTATTGAAAAAACCTAGACTCGTGAATTGGTATTGAAAAACACCGTTTCTGAGACCTTCAATAGAAGTCATGTGTTACAGCCACGAACAGTTCGATGTCGGAAGAAAACAAGAAGTCCGCGAATGGCAACGCAGAGGACGCGGAAGAGTCGGATGAGAAGCCAACTTCGTCCGGAACAACTTCAACTAAGGATGAGGCCTCTCAGAACACCAAGGTTCTTTTCAATCGCTAACTCTTGATCGTTCACATTGCTCCTAGAAGGTTTCTATCGCGTTGGTAGCCGTATAGACAACTTGAATCTTGTTCTTATCTACAAAAATGTTATTTATTTGGTCTTAGGAATATGCCTTATATATATTTTTCTCATTCTTTTCGGATATTTTAATCCCCGGGAAGCAGGGTCTACTTTGTAAATATGGTGGTTTTCATCGAATTCACAGAACAGCAAACATTGGGCCTTTAGCAAACTTCACCCTTCACGATTACGCTCTCAACGCTCTTGTCAAACTTTTCTTACCGTAAACATCTCACCGAAATCTTGTTTACTAGTTACTACGCTCTTTTGATTACGGTAAGATAATTCTGAAAAAAGAGCGTAGAAACAAGTAAACATGATTTAGGTGAGCTGATTACGGTAAGAAAAGTTTATCAAAAGATCGTAAAGGGTGAAGTTTGTTAAAGACCAAACAATTGCAAACAAAAAATTGAAACTAGCATCTACCGTAATCAATATCGCGAACATCTACCGTGAATCTCTGTGATGCAGAAAGCCGAACGGACCAAGCTGACAATTGAGGATTTATTGGAGGTCAGCGAGTCGATGGCATCGGAGGCAAGAGCTCTTCTCGGTGGCCAAGATGCCGACGTCTGCACGTTTCCAGAAGTGAGAGAAGGCTTCGCTTACGCTAGACAATTATTCAGTCATTGAAAATATTTTTTTCATTAAATATAAAAGGTCTAAATTGATTTAAGAAAAGATTCTCCTACAAAGCTGATCGCATTCTTTGCAGGGCTACAAACCGCGGCAGGCACTGTACTCCTGTCTTACCTGCGTACCATCGGGCACGGCGGGCATCTGCTACGGCTGTGCCCAGAACTGTCACGAAGACCACGACTTGGTGGAGCTATACACCAAAAGGAGGTTGCTGGTAGGGGTCTCATCGGGTTGTTTTTTTGGATATTTTTTTTGAACAGGTCAAGACAGTTCCTTTTAGGTGTCTAAGCCATTCATTTGAACTTAATAAAACAATTAATTATCACAGGTTCAAATGTGACTGTGGAACTTCTGCATTCGCTTCGAAGTGTCAGCTGTATGAGGTCCGTTGTTGTTGTAGATTGCCCGCCGTAGGTCTCCGGCTGGGTAGACGAGGTCTTCTTTGACATGGCTCAGAACAATAACCTTACTTACATCATTTATCTAATTACATTTATTTCTCTTTCTCTCTCGGGGTTTATTTGGGTTTTTTTTCCCCTTCGTTTTATTTTATTTTTATTTTTTTAATTTTTTTTTTATTATATTTTTTTTTGAGAGAGAGAGAAAGGAATCACTGGTATAAGAACTTAACAACAGGCGTCGGGCTATTCCACAAATCTATACTTCTTAAAAGTGTGTGGTCACAGCGACACGAGAATAAATGACTAGTTGTATGTGGCTCTTCTAAACATTTTGGGCAAAGAGGGGATTGGGCAGCTCCTATTCTGTGTAGGTAGCTGTTAAGGGAACTTGCATAGCCACTACGTAGTTGCGATAATGTTATTTGTTGTTCCCTGGGAAGTTGATTCGTTGATTTATGGATTCTGGGAGATTTCTTACCTAGAACTGGGTTAGGGGAACAGGAGCTAATGAAATTTCTAACAGTCTCAGTATGTATTCTTTTCAGTGCGGCTTTCTGATCACTGTCTACTGACATCATTTCTAAGTCCTTGGCATGTTTACGAATAGTTCTAGGTGGTTTGGGTTCCATGCATCGACGATGGGAGGGGTGGTTTGGGAGGAGTCTTGCTCTTGCAACGAATTGCTTGGTAAGCATCGTGTTGTGCTCCTTTATGGGTAACATTTCGCTTTCTAGAGCTAAGTGCTCTGTGTCGGCCATTGCTAGGTTTCCTGTTGCTATCCGTATTGCTTTATTTTGGTTTGCCTGTAGTTTTTTCCAGTTCGTCTCGGCCAATTGAGGGGAGTAAATTGGTGCGGCGTAGTTGAGAACGGATCTGGTCATTGTTTTGTGATTGCAAGAATGGTGTTTTTCTGTTGGCCCCATGTTCTTCCTCCGAGGGCACGTAGTATATTCAGTCTTTTGGCCGTTCTCTGTTTAAGGTATTCTGCATGTTGTCGGAAGGTGCCGAGTTGGTCTAAGACGACACCGAGTATTTTGTGTGTTTTAGTTGTCGGCAAAAGGGTTCCATGGATTTCTACCTTGGGTTCTTTTTTACATTCGCCTGTATGAGTTGTGAAAAGAGTGACCGTAGTCTTTTCCTTGGATATGATCATTTTTCGTTGTTCCAATTCTTCTACGAGTTTAGGTAGGAAGTGGTTGATCTGATCTTCACAGGTTTCAATACAGGGGCTTGAGGAAAGAATCGATATGTCGTCGGCGTAGGCTGTCATCTGCGTGTTTCCTGTGCGTTGCGGGAGGTTGTTTATGTAGAGATTGAATAAGAGGGGGCTGAGCACTGCTCCTTGTGGGACACCAGATCTGCATGTGAGACGTCGACTGCTTTTTCCTTGGAAATCTTTTCGAATGTCTTGGCTATAGGTGATAATATTGATATTGGTCTATAGCCGTTCAGGTTGCTCGAGTCCTTTCCTGGTTTAGGTAACATTATCACTCTTGCATCTTTCCATCTGGACGGGATAATACCGGTTTGCAGCGTGTCATTGAAGAGGATGCAGAGGCACTTTCTGAAGTTTTCACCGGCCATTTTGAGTAGTAGAGGGCAGATGCCTTCACTGTCTGGGCATTTGGAACCTTTGGTTTTCTTGAAGGCTTCTTCGATCTGTGCCAGGGAAATTTGGGGAGCGTCTGTCCGTTTGAGGCCTTTTATTAGTCGCGTTGTGCTTCTTGCTGATTTGTCGACCTCTTTAGGGGCTTGTTTGGCTAATTTTCTAGCAAAAGCGTTTGAGGCTGATGTTGGGCATAGACTTTTCCCTTCGTGGATGATGGTCAAGTGCGTCGGTTTTATTGATTTGCCGTCGATAGCCTTTATCGTTTTCCAGAGTTTGTTGCCCGGTTCGTTGTGGTTTATTTCAGATATGTACTTTTCCCAAGCCTTCCTCTTTTCGAGGTTGATGCGGAAGGAGATTTCGGCCATTATTGAGGGGAGTGAGGGGTCCGTAGGATTGTCCCTTCTCATTTGGTCCCGTTCTGAAATCAGTTTCTTCACATCTTCGCTCAAGTGAGGCGTGTATTTTGGCACCTTTCCACGGGCAATGTTGTTTTTCGCCGCTTTGGTCAAGGTGGCGGTCAGGAATTTGTGCATCTGAATTGAGTTGCCGGTGAATGGGAAATCCATGAGAATCTTGTTGATATCCCTTTCGAAGCCCTTCCAGTTCGCTTTGTTATAGTTTGTATAACAACGTGCGTTTGAGATGTTGGATGGCTGTGTTTCGACGTCAATCAGGCATGGGAGGTGGTCAGAGTTCATTCTGTTGATTGTTGACCAGTTGCAGTCGATGGCTATGTCGTTCGAGGCGAAAGTGATGTCTGGTGATGCTTTTTGTCTTGTGGGCATCTTTGAGTTGTTGAGACATACAAGATCGCTGTCGTCAATGAAGTCACATAGTTCATCTCCTCTGCTGTCCTCCGTACCTTCACTCCAAACTTTATTGTGTGCGTTGAAGTCTCCGCCGACAATGAGAGGTTTCTTCTGTGTTAGGAGTCGGCTGAAGTTCGGCGCGTATGAGTTGGGGCAGGACGATCGAGGTGGGATGTATATGTTGCAGATTCTTATGGTTCCTTGGTCAGTTGGCACGTCCACGCTGAGTGTTTCGGCTGTCTGGTCCGTCGCTGGGGAAGTCACGTTAGCATAGCGTATATTCTCTTTGACTAGTATCGCAAGGCCACCTCCGGAGTTGGAGCGGTCTTTTCTTATGATCGTGTATCCTACGATATTGGGAGATGGAATACTAGCATCCATTTTGGTTTCTTGGATGAGTGCTACGTGAACATTCAACTCATGTAAAAGGTCCTCTAGCTCGGTTAATCGGGCTCTAAGTCCATTAGCGTTCCATTGGATTATCCTCAGGTTAGCTACCGTCTGGGAGGCAGTCTGCTGGATCGGGGCTCTCTCACAAATTCGACATCTCCATTGGGGGTTCCAATCATTAAGATTGTTAAGGTTGGAACAGCGGAAATGTACCCATTTCTTACATTTGCTACAATTAACACAATTCGAAGGCGCGTTAAGAGAGCATACAGAACAAGGCCATCTTGGGCCTGGGTTAGTCTCGATACCAGCGATTTGGAGGAGTATTCGGATCAGAGACGCTGGGTCTTTCTGATCCGTGTTAGAAAAAATGAGGTTTCGGGGGAAGCCGTCCTGTTGTTGTTGTTGTTGTTGTAGCCGATAGATCTTCTATTCGGCATCGTCTTCGGTGATCGGTAGTTTTAGAAACCTTGCAGCTTCTACTGGGTCGGTCCAGAGAGACCAAGCCGTCAAACTAGTCGGCCTATCTGGACAGGAGAAAAGGTGAGTCGTTGTGTGTCCGGGTTCGTCGCAGTCCGGACATCTGTCCACGGTTGTGGAGTCAATTCTGGACATATAGCTTCGCAGAAATGGGCTATATCCAGACCGTAGCTGGGCGAGTGTTCGTCTTGTAGATCTCGGAAGATTTCTCTCTTCTCTGGAGATAGGCGGTGGTGGGTATCCTCCCAGTACCACAGGCGGTGAGTATTTGTTTTTCACCGCTGTGACTGTATCCGTGTGTATCTTCTTTATGTCTTCACGGTACGCTTCTTCTGTCTTCACTTCTTTATCTTCGTCAAGGAATGGAGTGATGCAGTTTTGGTGTTCACTGAAAAGGGATCTCGCCCTCTTCAACTGTCTGGGAGGAGGTGGCATCTTGGTTGTGTCGTGATCAATGTGGTCTCGTTTATGTAGCCGAAGGAGGAATTGCTTGCACAGCATGTCGTTGTGAGGCTTCACCGGGAGGACTTCGGATTCAATATGGAGATGATCTATCGGTGTCATCTTGACGCATCCTGTTGCCGCTCTCAGAGCAACATTTTGGGCAGCTTGAAGTTCTTTCCAATGGCTTTCGGAGAGATTCGGAGACCATATTGGCGCGGCGTAGTTGATAGCTGGTCGGCCGACGACTTTGTAGGTAGTCAGCAAGAGTTCTTTTTCCTTTCCCCAGGAAGCTCCAGCAAGTGCACGTAATGCTGCATTCCGGTTTCGGAGTGTCGTCCTCGTTTTCTTCGCATGAGATCCGAAAGTGTACATCGTGTCGAATGTGACGCCTAGAATTTTGATGGAGCGGACAGTTGGAACAGTGATGTTGTCTATACGGATGTCGAGCTGCTGATTGACCTCCCTGCTATTCAGCGTGAATAGCATTGCCGCACTTTTCTCTGCTGCTAATTTCAGTCGTCTGGAGTCGAACCACTGTGCTAGTTCGTCGAGGTAGCTGTTGATTTTGTTGCATATTGGAGCGATGTCGGACCCTTTGGCAAAAATAGTGCAGTCATCGGCATATGAGACGAGTTCGATCTGTTCCGGAGGTAAAGGGATATGTGACAGGTAGTGGTTGAAGAGAGTTGGTGACAGTACACCACCTTGTGGAACTCCAGCACGGAGTTTACGTTTCTTGCTTTGGATTCCACGAAATTCGACGTAGGTTTGTCGTCCTCTCAAGTAGCCACATATCCATCTTCCTATTTTGTCTGGTAGCGATGCATTTGCAATATCTTCGATCAAGATGTTGTGGTCCACGCAGTCGAAAGCTCGGCTGAGGTCTAAGGCAACTGCTACTGTACGACTAGCCGGTTTCTTCTCGTTGAGTCCTCTGGCAATGTAGTCGTTGAACGTGTGAAGAGCAGTCGTAGTGGATCTATCTTTGGTGAACCCGTGTTGATGTTTTGCTGGAGGCATCGCTTGTTGTATGTATGGAAGAAGCAGACGTTCAAGAACTTTTGCGACTGGTGAGAGGAGGGAGACTGGACGGTAAGATGACGACATTTCTTCTGGTTTCCCTGCTTTCAGAAGAGGTATTACTTTGGCCAGTTTCCAAACAGATGGGATTTGGCTGGTTCTTAGGCTGTTGTTGTATATCGATGTCAGGAAACGATGGGCATTGGGACCAAGATGTTTGAGGTGAATCATAGTAATTCCGTCAGGGCCAGCGGCTTTACTAGACTTGCTTCCTTTTATTGCCTTTGAAACTTCAGATTCTGAAAAAAAGGGCTGAGTGATCATCTTGGGTCGCCGTAGGTCTCTTCTTGCGCGTCTAGCAGATTTGGTTGGATGGACTTTGCTTGCTGGGGTGAACTGTTTATTGAAAGCGTTGGAAGCCTCTTTTCGATTGTAGACTGGGATTCCCGAAAAATTGATAGCGCGGTTGTTCTCCTTTTGAGTGGGATTTACAATAGATCGGACAGTGGTCCAAAGTCGTTTGGCTCCTTCTTGTAGATTCATCGTCTGAAGGTAGCCTTGCCATTTGTTTTTTCTGTATTCGTCAACTTTTTGCTGGATCATCTTGTTCAGTTCTCGGATTTTGGGGTCAGCGGCGTTTTCTTCGCGGAGTCTATCTCTCTCATCTGCTAGCAAGGCGGCGTCAGTAGGGAAGCCGGGGCGAATGTTTGGAATACGTCCTTTGGGCACGTAGCGGCGGTCTGCGGAGAGTATCGCTTCGCGGAATTTTCGCTCAGCTTCGAAGATATTAGAGAAGGAGTTTTCTCTAAGCTCCATTTCGCATCTGTCTCGGAAACCTTTCCAGTCAGCTTTCGAGAAATTCGTGTAGCATCTACGTTTAGTCTCTTCTCGGACGATTTGTCTCTGGAGTCGCACTACTATTGGAAGGTGGTCGCTGTTCAAGCCTGTAGAAGCCGTCCAAGTTATGTTGCAGGCTAGAGAGGAGGAAGCGAGTGTAACATCGGGTGAGCTGCTGCATGTTGGAGTAACGCGAGTTGGACTGAAGTCATTCATCACCACCAGGTCTGAGTTGTCAATTGCCGAGGCCAGTTCTACTCCACGCTGATCTTCGTCGATAAGCGCATCCCAGTCTTCATAATGTGCATTTAAGTCGCCGAGAATCAGGCAGTCTTTGAGTTGAAGTAGTCCATCCCAGTTGGGATGGTGGTTCGGCGGGCAGCTGCTGGTGGGGGGAAGGTATACGTTGACCAGTGTTACTTCCTCTTCAGCAGAGCTCGATGCTCTGACATTGATTGCCAGCGTCTCCAGGTGTTCGTCGTTTATGATGTTAGAGAGATCTGTGACACGAAAGGCCACTGACTTATGGAGTATGAACGCAAGACCTCCTCCTTTGTTACGTGTTCTGTCCGATCTGATGACGATGAAGTCGTCGTTCTTCGGGAGTTTTGTTCGATCAGTAAATTTCGTCTCCTGTATGGCTGCAGCTGCGACATCATGTTTCTGCATGTAGTTGATCACTTCTTCTATCTTTCCTCGAAGTCCATTTGCATTCCATTGTAAGATGTTGAAGGTGTTAGTGAAGGTAGTCGAATCGTTTATTGCGGCGGGGGCTCTAGTTGACACTGCTGTTGTTTCACTTGTTATCACTGTAGTCAACGTTGATGTACTCACAGCACAGCATTTTCCAATGTAGTTCGACTTCCAGTCGTTCAAGCTGACCAGTGTTGAGCAGTCCATGTGTAGATGAAGCCAACCATTGCAGTTGGTACATCTCACCATGCCTTTAGACTTCGCCATTCTTTTTGTGCACACGGAACAGTACCAGATCTTTGGGGGACCAGGATTTAGTTCCACGCCGGCTATGATGAGTAGAATCTGGAGCAGCGACGCCGGTGAAGGCCGCTCCACGATCAAAAAAACGATGGTGATTTGATCGAAATTCCATTCGGATGGTTGCCTGTCTTTGGCCACTCGAAAGTGGGTGTTCTCCCGGCGAAGACGGACCAGGCGTGGAGAACGGGAAGCCGTCCTCGTTGTCCCTTGCGGGAGATTCCATTGGGAAGTTTTGTTTTGGAGGTCCATTGGGTCCGACGCCATGTAGCGTCGTCCACAGTCGCACCGCGTGTAGGTGACCTCCGTCGCGACTATGAGATCCGTAAGAGTAGTCACCGAAAGAGAACAATTTTCTGGCTTTGAGCCCGTATCTCTGGTTTTCCTCACATCTACTTGTCATTCGATTCTTCGGTTACATAGGTCACCTAAATTTGTCAAAATTATTCCGGGTTTGGGGCCGGGCGGGGTTTTGTGTACAAATACGATTTTTTATTGTATTTTCTTAGATTTACATTCGAGTAATGAAACAAATTGAAGTTTACACCGGAGTGTTATTGGAAGTTATTTCTCAATTGAGTTTCTGACCGTAACTTCTTCAACTTGAATGAAATGGTAAATGTACTGCTACTTTATCAAACATCATAATAAAACATGAGGAAATAAATCTGCATCGGATTAAAGCTTATGAGCGTGAAAAAATTTCCTTCCTGGGCGGGGGCCGAGAGGTTTTTTGTACCCCGTTGTAACCTATGTTCGGTTACCTGATTTCAACACCCAGCCGGGGATAGCTCACCCACTCGAAACACACTGGCAACAGTGGCCATTCGTGACTCTACAGCCTTAAGAGCCTGTCACGGATGGAGCCGGATCATCCAGTCCAGAATCGAGCGCGACCTCAGGTGGCGGATAGAGGGATGCCTCCCTACGAAGAATTCGTGCTGGGAGGTAGCGGGAGAAATCCCGCCGCGGACCAAAACTGGGTAGTATAGCTCGTCAAAGGAGGGCGATGCCGGACCGGCCTGGGCATGCCACCGGACAAAACATCAGCCGATACTCCGCTATGCTTTCAATGGCGAGTCGAGGCGCCAGTGAATTAACCTCTTGCCCTTCTCCGGTTAACGAATGGGTCTCGCCAAGAGGATCGCCGACTGCGGTGCGAGTGTAGACGGAGAAAATCTCTCCGGACTCAAAAGGATTCTCACCAACCTATCCCAAAAGGACTCCTCTCGACAGGACCTATGGGCAAAACAACAACATCATAATAAAACATGAGGAAATAATTCTGCATCGGATTAAAGCTTATGAACGTGAGGAAAAATTTCCTTCCTGGGCGGGGGGCCGAGAGGTTTTTTGTACCCCGTGGTAACCTATGTTCGGTTACCTGATTTCAACACCCATCCGGGCATAGCTCACCCACTAGCTTCCGTTAAAAAAGTTCAGAAACAGTTATTCTGCCGAGCTAAAACCTCAAATAATGGATCTGCCCTCTGTCTTTCACCTTTCGCTTACGTATCGGTAGTTTTTCAAAGAAATTTTTTGTTAAAAAAAATTACGTGAACTTCAGATTCGGGCGTTTTTGAAACCCGAGATAATAATATTATCAAGAAAGCAGGCTATCAAAGATAAAAATATTTATCAGAGTATCAGACTTTTTAAACTAAACTATATTTTAAATAATTGCTAAGAACCAAAAAAGAGCAGGCGATAAAGAAAAAAAGCAAAAGAAAAAAATTAGAATTTCAATCAGCAGCTTCTCCGTAGAGTGCATGAATTTGAGTTGTGGAGCGGTTGAGATGAGGTTCTTTTTTTCAGGACAAACCTATTTCTAATCCCCGAAATATCTACAACGACAACTTTAAAAACCAATACTGCACCTGCAAAAGGCCATACCCTGATGAAGAAAATACAGAGTTAGTTCCTAGTAATTATTCCCTGTAAACAAAAAAAACGGAGAAAAAAAATCCAAAAAAAATTTAGCGAGTTTAAGAATCGAGAGCAATGAAGTCAAGAAATCAGGATTTTTCTCTGGTCCGCACCGCGGGTAAAAAAATCTATGCGCTCTTCAGTAACCTCGAAAAAAACTTGAATCTATGCGCTTGGAAAATGTTTTTCTTTTATTTTTCGTAGGGAAAGTCCAAATCATTGAAAATATTAAATTTTGAACTCTGAATTTTTTAAAAAATCTTTGCGCTCGGAAAAAGTTGGGCGGGTGCTAAGAAACACCCTGCAATAAATCTACCGTGGACCGCTCGGGTGCGAGGACGTCCTGAGGGCAAACAAAAACAACACCAACAACCCTGTAAACATAAAGCTATCTGGACTTTGAGTTTCGATCGATTTATATAAATTTTTCAATTTACTTAAACTATGTAGAGATGGCGGACTATGAATGACTATAATGATACACTCTTTTTCCATTGCTCTAATTCTCCGTACCGTATTCGCAGTTGAGTTGAATTTCGATTTATAATTTCAAAAAATTAAGAGTACGATATGGAAGGATGTATGATGAATAGTGAGAACATAGTTTCAAAATACTTTTTGTGTCAATGGTTGTAATTTTTTGTTCTCTAAAATCAACATCTTGTAACAGGGCTGAACTTGATCCGGAGATGTATCAATGCGTTTCATGTGAGGATTGGTTCCATTTGGCAGTCAGTTTCAGTCTCATCCACGAATAACCTGACCTTTTATGCTGCTTCTAAGTTTTTAATGAACCTCAATTTTTTGTAATCCATTTACATCTTATGGGTAAACTAAGACCGGTTTTCAAACTTTTCAGTCAAAAAGGTCTTGTTTCACATTCGTGAGTGGAATAGGTTTTTTTAAAGTCAAACATCTTGTAGCCTTTTTTCAAGTCGCTAGCAAAGCGATGCCCGTTTTTAGAGTCATGAAGGCAATAAATACTATATAAGAAGTCACGTAAGAAATAGGTCTTGTTTTAGAGTCATTTGGCTAACAAAGCTTTGAAGGCAACTGTCCCATTAGTCATCAAGAACTATTTTCGATTTTTTTCTAGAGTCAGAAGAAATAGGTTATCCAGAAATCGGTTCTATTCTTGGAGTTTTGAGTAAAACGAGTCCTGCTTGAAGCACATCAAGACGAGTCTACCCGAGGGGTTGGATGAGGAGACTGGGGCGAGTCTAGAGATGGTGTGTCCCTCGTGTGCAGGGAAGTTGTCCTTCTTGGAGAGTGTAGCATTCCAGACAGATTCTGTCGAGGGAAAGTGTACGGAAGAGAAACCGAAGAAGGTTGGCCACGTCGCTTTATCATACAACAGATCTTAAAATTCTTACTTACACAGTTCAAAGGCAGTGACGCCTGGTCAATATGATAATTGATTAAACTATCGCAGGGGAAAAGCTAATTCACAAGGCGGAGTTGGACCCAGCCTTCTCTCATCCCGCCCCTTCGACTACCTTTTTGTTTCGTGTGATAGTTTAGTCAATACATCAGTGGCCGGTTCCAAGACGTTTGTTTTCCCAAACTCGTTAACCGGGAAAACATAAGACCGGAAACGAGTTATCCCCTTCCAAGAACATTTTTTTGTTCGGATAACTTTGTATGGAAAACTTTATCCCGGAAGATCAGTTTTTGATCTTTATAAATCGTTTAAGCAACGATGGGCTGAGACTATGAATGAAAGAAATCAATCGAACAGGCAAAAATGGCACTCGGCCGGGACCGAACCTCCGCCGCCTAACCGGGGCTTGTAAAGCGTTAGTAATCATAGGTAAACTGCAAACTGATGAAAAAATTCTCTAGGGCGACCGACCCTCTCCCTCACTAGAAATGAATGTATCAGAGTTTTAACAGCTGGAATTGGAAAAATCTCCATTCCTCTACATGAATAGAACGTTTCATTAGCCATAACTTAGCCTCAACCGGTTTCCTAAAGTTGAAAGTGAAACTTTTAACCTACTTTAGCGATCGACCTATTGAAAAATCAAGACATATTTTACCTATGTTAGCAATACACCAACCGAGCACACATTGTCCAATGCGATTTATTGCTTTGTCTAAGACACAATGACCGTTCTTTCTAATCACGCATGCTCATGAAAGGAGTGTAACTCCACAATCCATGATAAAGACAGTTGTGTCATAGACATAGCAAGAAATCGCATGGTAAAATGTGTGGATGGTGTATTGCTAACGCTCTACAAGCCCCGGTTAGGCGGCGGAGGTTCGATCCCGGCCGAGTGCCATTTTTGCTTTTTCAATCTACAATGTTTGAAAAAGATAGTTTGAAGGTATTACAGTGATGCTTCGTTGAGATGAAAATGTTTTTTTCACAAATACCTACATACATAATTCTCTTCTTTTGTCTTTCTAAGGCTCAAGCTTGAATAGTTGAGCTCAAGTGGCCGAACGTCTGTCTAGATACGCCTTCCATATTCTACGTCTAGATACGCCTTCCATATTCTACGTCTAGATACGCCTTCCATATTCTACGTCTAGATACGCCTTCCATATTCTACGCACCCGTAGAAAGCCACTATTTCATCACTTTTCCTACCGTTCAGATAGATTCTTTAGTAAACTTCCTCACAATGTTGTTTCCGCCACCAATGTTGACGCTCTGAAAACAAGGTATAGCTATCTTGATCTCGTAAATTTGCTTGATCTACAGGTATGCACTTTGTGAACTATCCCTACATCACCATGTATGCGTTTACTGCACTCCGAACAGGGCTGTTTCTTCCTACCCGCAGATATGTATATTTATGTCAAGATCTCTGATCATTACTGATCGACAGGCCTCGAGAGAGGAGAAGAGAGCGCGAGAGCGTGTGATGTAAAGAGAGGATGCAGACGAACAGAGCATTTTTATCACAAGCCATCTTGAATTGCGCATACATTTCATACGCAGTGCGGGTTAGAGAAACACTCTGGCTCCGATTGTTGTCACATTTTGAATAGTGTATTAAACAAATTAAAGTCAATCTTTTTTGTAATGGAAGAAAGTTCACAACCGTCTAAACCATGTTTCTATAACGCTTAATGTAGCGAGGTTACAGCAGCCTTTGAAAAGATGAGTCGTGCAACCTTAATTACATAAAGGAAACAAAGCATGCAACCTTAATTACATAAAGGAAACAAAGCATGCAACCTTAATTACATAAAGGAAACAAAGCATGCAACCCTAATTACATAAAGGAAACAATGTAACGGGTTTATGAGACTCTTATCCTATGCGAATAGCTCTGTAGAATGCTAAAGTCACTGCTTCCAAGTTGCTTCAAACTTATCATTTACCTCTTGAAAGCTGACCAACTGATCGGTGTGCTGAGTGTGCTCTAGTGTCGGGCACGGGATTCTTTACCCATGTTTCGTGGAAGGTTTCGGTATGATTTTTACGATACGGTTCCAAGGTGTCCAATTCTTTCTAGAAGCCGGGCTTTCTCTTGACAATCAGAAGAAATGAGGCGAGTAGATAGGAAATAAATTTCATATTTTCTTACTCTGATGCTAAGTTTATATTATCTTCTCCAAATTTCTTATGTAACGTTAAACGTGTTCTATCAATTTCGAGAAATTCGGTAGAAAATAGGTTTTTTTAGTGTGCAATAAAAAGGTACAGTAACCCTCCGCAAGCGAAAAATGTTTTGATCTGTTTTAGTAGTGAGTACTGTGAGTTCGGCTTTCCTAAGCAGTGTAAATTATTAGAGAAAAAAATTTGTTAAAATTTTTTATTATGGTTTTCCTTATGATGAAAAATAACAGAAACCCGCGAGAAAATTTTCTCGATTTGATCAAAGGGTCCCCTCTTATAAATTGGAAAAAAACAGAGGCCCGCCGACATAGGGTCTTACATGACCATTTAACCCCTGGTAGAAACCTTTTTTGATCCGAAATTCACAAATTTTTCGATGCATATCTTACTTAAATAAATCATGTTTTTGTACGAAAACATAAAAGAAAAGATTAAAAAAATGTTAAAAGTCCTTGGGAAAACTGTTTTACTGACTGTTATCCTGGGGTAACTTAGGATAACAAATTCGTACAAAAGATCGGTCAGGGGAACCAAAGTCCGAAAAATTTCAATTCTTTATTCCGCTTGAAACAAAACATAATGTTAAGTGACGAAACAGATGACACTGTCACAAGAAAAGTGAATTCAGTGAAGGTTATGAAAAGTGAGATCTAAATATGACAAGAAACTAAATATGACAAGAAAAAAAAAGAAGAGAAAAAAACTAAAGAACGCAAAAAATGGGGGGAAGGGAAGATTTGTTTGGCAAAAAAGGGGAAAAGTAAAAACTGTAGTCGGGGTAACACTTTAGTTCGTACTAAAGATGTTCTTGAAACAGGCCATAGATTAAATGTCACTAGTACTTGACTAAAATTTCAAAAAATTCCACCATTCCTAGCAGAGTGACTAAAATTTTGTGTTTCTGATGCGTGAAAAAGTTCGATATTGAATTCACTATTCAAAAAAATTTATATGAACATTTAAACTAATTTGCATATCGAAGTCGAAATCGCTTCTCCAATGAGCCTTTTCGCAGGCTGAAGAGGAAGCGAAAGCGATCTTCCTAGCGATTGACTGGAGAGAGAAGCTATGCAAGTGCTCAAAATGCGAGGTCACCATATTCAGATTCGAAAATATATTCCAGATTTTCACGAGAAAAAATTCTAATTTTATGAGATCTCATATAATTCCCTTAATCTTATTGCATCAGAGTAGATTTTGAAAGGAGAGAGCAGGAATAGAGAGAAACTAAGTACAATCTTACAATGGCTTATTATCACCTCGTGACCAGGGTTTTTTTAGTGTGAAAGAAAAAGGGACAGACGCCCGCCGAAGGCGGGAATTTTTTTTCACATAAGGGTCCCCCCTTAGGGGTGAAAAAGTTTTTTATTTTTTTTCTCACATAAGGGTCCCCCTTACCTTTTTTTCTTTTAAGGGTCCCCCTTCTAAAGATTTGGAACACAGAGGCCCGCCGACAGAAGATCTGTCATGACTAAATAACCCCTGCTCGTGACAGTGTTATCACCTCGTGACAGTGTACATTGGAATGAGATACAAGCCTAAACCTGGTAGGGCACACTCTGGCAATGAGTGCACAGAAGATAGAAGACAGAACCATAGAGCCATACTCGGAACGATAGTGTAAGTATAAAATAAGGAGATTGAACCTCTAGTTTTTTCCAGGACCTCTATGATCGTTACGGATGTGACTGGATACACGACCAGGATGACAGTCATCAAGCATTTGAAAAGGTGCGATAAATAGTGTTGATAAAAGGTTTGAGAATACTGTTCTAGAATTATTCTTATTTAAAAAATTTCCGTAATTTATCGTTTGAGGAAACAGCAGCCAAACTGGCTGAAGAAGAAGCGACCGGGCCGCGAACCGCGAAGGATTTGGCTGTCGAATTAGCCCAAGTGACGTCTATGGATATGGCTGCCTCCTTCTTCAAAGGTTTATTATTATCTTTTTATCATCACATTGGATGGATGATATGGTGAATGGGAAGGTGTAGAGGAAGAGAGTAATTGTGACGGGGTTGAGTTGTCTTCTACGACTAACGGGGTAGGGCAAGCATGATAATTGGGAGCTGTTTCAAAGCAGAAGTTCCGGGGTAACGAGTTGCAGAAGAATGATGAGCATTTATTGAAAGAAGTTTCGGTAGCAGCCGTTCATGAAGGAGGGAGGAGAGAAGAATGATGTTACAGGAGAGAAGAATGATGTTACAAAAATTGAGGAGTCAGACATTGATCAGAGACTAGCACCTATTCACATATTTGTTTGGAAACTGAACTGGTTTTTTCTCGACATTTTTTAATGTACAGTTCGAAAGCAACAATACCTTGTAAACACGCAATTTGATCGCATGGCATAAAAAATCCGGTTTACGGGTAGGAACCGAACGCAGTCGTCATCTTTCATACCGGGAATAAGAGATACGGCTGGTTTCGGTCATGCTGCGATAGTTCAATGCAAGCTGGAAAACGAAAAAAATTGATTAACTGTTTCCAGAGATTCATAATCTGAAGCGAAGTATGAAAGATTTCCTCGATTCGCATCCGGCAGACAAGGAGATCAAAGAGGAGGACATCAAGAACTTCTTCCAGGAACTTGGCAGCAAAAGGGCAAGAAAACTTGAGGAGGGAGAGGAAGAAGAAGAGGATGAGGAACCCGTGTTTTAGGGGCTCAAGAGGTAGAGAAAGGGAAGGAGGGAGAAAGAGAGACAATAAGGTAATGATATGTCTTTAACTTAGCCGTTGCAAGATTTCATTACATTATAGAATTTAAGTTTCGACTGAGGCCTCGAATTGTGCTCTCGAGCCGCGTCGAGTCTTGATTGAATTTCAGAGGGTAAACGGAGGAATATCGATTAGATCTAAGAATAATTTACGCTCGATGTGATGATCAAAAAGTGCTCAATTACAAAGTTTAAAATCAGTGACGCCCGGCCATGATAAGAAATGTTAGAACAACTTCACGGGAAAAAAGCTAAGAGACAAGTCAGCCAACACGCCGTAGCTTCATGGGCACAAGTGACTAGTTGTTGTTGTTGTTGTTGTTGCCGGTTGTAGCCGTCATCGAAGAGCGAGGCCCACGTGATATGTTTCTTTTCGCTTCGTCTTTCGTTGTGTATAAATCGTCAATTTTAAATAGACATCTTCAAGAAGTTTGTCACTTCTCGTGGTTTCTCCCATAAGTCGGTGAGTGAGAGTGTCGTAGGGTCGCCAATGCAATCGAACAGGTGTGCGACGTGATGAGGTGTGGATGAGCATGTTGGGCAGACGTCTGGGACGGACTCGTCGATACGGTGTAGATACGAGTTTGTGAATCTGCTGAATCCGGATCGAAGCTGGGAGAGCGTACATCTTGTGCTGCGGGGAAGGTCAATTTCTTCCACGTTGATGTCGGGCGGGGGTCTACCTCCGAGAATGACGGCGCCTTTCATTGATTGGAGTTCGCTGGAGATCATCATTGTGTGTATGGCGTTTGCGACGAGTTTCCCGTTGAGAGGGTCTGTTGCTGTTGAGGCTGCGGACTCGACCGTGTGCTTGCAGCTCATGATGAGGTCATTTTTCATGATGCGTGGTGGAGCATGACTTTCCAAGAGGCCGTGATGGTTGTGAACTGGATCCATTGTCCTGGCGAGGTATTGCACGGAGAGCATGTGGAGATGTGACTTTGTGGTTGTGAACTGGATCCATTGTCCTGGCGAGGTATTGCGCGGAGAGCATGTGGAGGTGTGACCTTGGACTCTCTGTGTAAGTGATCGGTGTCTGCCATCTGATGATTGCCCGTGACTACGCGGAGACCGGCATTCTGGGCGCGTTGGATCCTTTCGAGGGCCGAAGCGGATGAGAAAGTGGACCATGCGGGGGCGGCGTAACTGGAGATCGCTTGCGAGATAGCTTTGAAGGTTGTCCGTAAGGATTCCTTCTGGTTGCCCCAGGTGCTACCGGCGAGGGCCTTCAGGACGTTGTTTCTCTGTGACATGCGGGATGCGATGTCTCTGGCGTGGTGGCTGAACGTGAACATGGTGTCGAAAGTTACGCCGAGGATCACAAGTGACTAGTAGAACAAGGTTCTTGAGCCTTCCGTACAATACTATCCCACAAATTAGCAATGTCTTCTCGCTGGTTCAACGGGTTACGCGATGGCATTCCTGGTCACAGAAAGAGAAAAATGTGGTTTGATCTCGCCCTCTTAAGTAGCCTCTGTTTGTGTGTTAGTTTGATCATATTTTCGGAAATGAAGGTGGGATTCGCAGGGTGATTTTAATTATGAATTTGTATCAGTTCACTGATTGTCATAGTCCATTTGTTGTTGTTGTTTTTTTTGCCCATAGGTCCTGTCGAGGGGAGTCCTTTTGGGATAGGTTGGTGAGGATCCTTTTGAGTCCGGAGAGATTTTCTCCGTCTACACTCGCACCGCAGTCGGCGATCCTCTTGGCGAGACCCATTCGTTAACCGGAGAAGGGCAAGAGGTTATTTTACTATTCAGTCGAGGCGACTCGCTATTGAAAAGTATAGCGGAGTATCGGCTGATGTTATTGTCCGGTGGCATGCCCAGGCCGGTCCGGCATCGCCCTCCTTTGGCGAGCTATACTACCCAGTTTTGGTCCGCGGCGGGATTTCTCCCGTCATAGTCCATATACATATTTAGACCCTTTGGTCAGAAAGTGATATTTCACGTCAGGGCTGCGATGAAAAAACACTGTCCGCGGTGAAGCGATAGGTTATTGAGGCGTAATAATGTAAAAGTAAGACATGACACTCAATCTTTTTACCAAGTTAAAAAAGTAACTGTTTTGAGATATTGAAGATGTCAGGAAAGTTCTCAAAACAAAGTGGATTGTTGCAGGAAAAACTTCCCACATTGGGAATGCGTACTGAGGATACTTCCGAGGATTACGGTATCTCTTACCGTGTTTTATTCGTTTACTATGATTATATAAGGTTTTTCTGTCAGTTGTGTATTCTTTTCCAATCTTGAAAGGAAAAATCATTCTTCGCTGTATACTATGTGGATGTTTTGGTTTGTGAGAAAGGAGTCATTCCCTTTTTGAACATTCAATATTGGTTTCTTGTGATTGAAATGACTTCATTCATGTTAGAGAGAGAGCGGCTTAAAATAGTCGCGGTTTCACTATAATTGTAATTTGATGGCCCATTATGATTTATCAGGGGTTGTTTCGTCGGTTTACGAGTTTCTCATTGATTTGTTAATCTTTGCAGACCTACGAGGTTAGGTTCCACTCCTATCTGTCCCCTCTCTTCAAATTGGTACTACATTGATCATATTTCACTAAGCGCATACCCATTGGGTTACTATGTTAGAGGATCGGGGAAACATTGAAAACAACTTGAGAAATACCGAAACAACCATTCATAGTATATGGAAGATAATTTTCTGGGATCAACCAAGTAAGTATGCTAATTTTGGGTTAGAATTAGTTGTTTTAGTTCCGAAAAGTATGTCATTATGTTATCGAGAAGGAAAGGGGAACACGCGTGAACAGTATACCCTCCGCAATGGTTATTTTAACAAGAACAAAAAAAAACAGTGTCTGGAAGTGAGTTCATATTTATTGCTCCCTTATTCATCAACATTTCGAAGCAACCCACTACCGAGGATTTCAGATTAATCATCAATGTATTTGGTATTTGAAATGTAACAAACTCTTTGGGAACGACTTCGATCCGATTGTAATCTGTAATGAAGTGAAAGCAACTGCTTTATAGCAACTCTCAAGCTTCTAAACCATCTGATCTCTTGGAGTAAATGATTCATTCTTGAACATTCATGTCTTTACAGTTTAGGTGTTTCTTCTGAAAGGGTTGAAAGTGTTTGAGCTTGAGATCACTTTAACGCTCACCATTGGATAGACTGAACCCTTCTCGGGGGCGCCCCTAGTTGGGAGCATTCAACGAAGGTGCATTGAGAATGTCTGATGGAAAATTGAGAGATTCTCACAATTATCAAGTCCAGTTAGTATACATATCTCTTTCGATTCCCGAAAAAATTTCTTTATTCCTTCTGAAGAATCCACAACCGAATCGGGATATTTATTAGGTAGGTCAATCATGGTTGATATTAGCTAGGTCAATCATGGTTGAACCCGAGCTCCTCTGATTCTCGTTGGTTTTATGCCATATTCTGATCGAAATGTCGATAAGCGAAACTCAATTTGAAGGCTATGAGGATACTGTAAAAGGTGAACTAGCTTCGGAGCCAGTTACTAGGAATTTTGATTGTCTTCTGTTGAGTCTTCTTATTTGGTTCCTCGAGTGAAAATAATGAATTTATGATTTGTAAGGTCTGTTATTTTCCAATCATCAGGTTATCAACATAATTTTGAATCAGAATATCAAACTTGGTTTCATATTCCATTCCATGGTAGAAGAGCAATGCGAGGGATAAATTAGTTCAGAGATAGAGAATGTTCGTATACCTTCAAACGAATTTCCCTTCACATAGGACTCAAATTTTTTTGCATTAAAATTAAGTAATTTTGTTTTTTGTTCGTTTTCGTATTAGTTTTAACGGAACCCTCAATGTTTCCGGAAAATTACGCTGAACTGATGATTCCATTGAGTTTATCAAACAATTTTAATCGCTTAAGATCCAATTTCTTGTGTATCCAGGCTGTCATAAAAGGTGTTCTCGAGATGCTGTAAGTTTATAAGTACATTCTTAAAACGATTTTTTTCCAATCTGTTCAATAAAACTCTAATTAGTTGATTGACTCTGCGTATTAACAACGCCTTCGATGATTTACGATTAGGTGAATTTAGTGAATAGGTGATTGTGAATAAAGGTTTTGAAAGCAAGAAGACCCAAAGTTAATTAAAAATCAGGATTTGTTGGTGTGTGTACCATGTGAGATCTTGGTCATCATGAACGGCAGAGTAGTTTGGTACCCTTTATCTTTGCTTGAAGAAGAATGAATAACAATAATAGTAAAAGATGTATAAATCTTTTTGAGTTTGAGGATGCTCTAGAAAACATCAACTCTATTTTCAATAGAAAGTAGCTCGAAGCTGATAATTGGTTAAACTATCGCACGGAAAAGGCGAAGTTCGCTAGAAGCAATTCGTAAGTAAAATGTTCCAGAGCGAATTACGGTAAGAAAATCCAAAAAAATTAAATAACAACTCTCTGTCTCTCTCTCTCTCTCTCTCTGTACGGTTCAGGAACGCCTATGCAGTTACATGTTGACGCTAGCAACTTCAGCTGAAAAGCCGGATAGTGATAGGAGATTTTCAGAAAGTTAACCCTGTTCCGAAAAAAATTATAAGGAATAAAAAAGTTTTCTTTAACCTACATAAACTAGGACATAAAAATGAACAGATGAGACGTTGAGTTACATATAGATAATTGCTACGCGAGTTTAGACTATAGGTCGATAAGTCTCGTCAAAATTCATGGTGAATTCGAAATCTTAGATGTGGCCAGACCGGATCCTTTTTTTCAGCTATAATTCATTTGTTTTTTCACTTAGGCTTAGGCAAAGGTTACGCCAACGACGCAGTACGGTTGACTCAAATTTGGCAAATCAAAACATCAACAAAAACGATTTTTTAAAAAAGTGGTTTTATACCTTCAAATACTGAGTCACACAGTTTAAAGGCAGTGACACCTAGTTAAGATGACAAATGATTGAATTATCGTACAGAAAAAAGCCAGTCCACCGGGAGGGATCGAACCCAAACCATCTCGACTCAAATCGGGAGCGCTTGTTACCGTTACACCACGGGAACACATTGCTATTCCGTGCGATAGTGTTATATGAAAGGCTCATATGCCTTGTTCTCTTAGTCACGCATGATTATTAAGCGATTGCGTCAAGAATGGAGCGTAACTCCAGAATTCACGATTAAGACAGAGAAGGAAGATGGATGATAGTTTTATACCGATAAAATTTGCTCTTGCTGTCGATATTCTTACTCAAACGATCAGAAGAATTCGAAAAAACCTTAACTCTACGTTTAAAAAAAGTCGAAAATGAGCGGGACCGCACTGCGTTACTGCGCGAATTACCGACACTTTGTACCGCGTCACTTTGTATACGACACTTTGTACCCGACACTTTGTACCGCGTACGGCCTCGTTAGCTAAGCCGTACGGCCTCGTTATCGTAAATTTTTACTAAGCCTAAGCGTTTTTTAATGTAAAAATATGTTTTAATGTAAAAATAAAACGCGCGGCCTCACTCAAGTCGCGGTACAAAGTGTCGCGGTACAAAGTGACGGGGTACAAAGTGACGCGGTACAAAGTGTCGTGATACGTTACTGCGCCCATGGTTTTTTGAATGACCTAAAGTTCCATTTAAAAACTCATTTGTACCCATTAAATTTATGCATTAGAGGTGAAGCCACTTTTAAGAAAGATGACTCGGAAAGGCGGTACCGCTAAACAGAGATCGGCTACCCCCAAATTAGAAGGAAGTTCTTCTCTCGAGCACAGACCGATGATTTCAAATCCTGCAGAGTTTGAGAATAAAAGGAGAAATATGGAAACATCAGCCAATGCCGGAAGAAGAAGGAGCAAGGTTGTACTAGAGGTTTTGATTCAAAGTTATCAGAAGAGTTATCTATATTGAACAACAACAAAAAAAGTCGGTTTGGGTAGCTAAATTCAATTAAAACTCAACCTCGGGGGCTCGAAATGGTTTGGGTAGCTAAATTAAATTAAAACTCAACCTCGGGGGCTCGAAATGATGAAGATGCGAACCAGGACGGCAATATTTAGCAATGTGTAAGAATTCTTGATCAAGTTCTAACTTCATGTATTTACTCAAAGTTCGATTAGATAAAGAAGAGAAATGTGCAATGGACTAGAATGATCTCTACAATTCCTTCTTTTTCTCAAGCCCCGCCCCTTTATTCATATTCATATCTTTATTGCCAAAGGATAACGTGTTCAGTGTTATCACTAACATGGTGGTCAGAGAGGATTAAGAGGAAACTTGCGAAGAGGAATAAGCAACTGTGGCGTTGCGCTGAAGACTCCTGATAGGACCGCTTAGCTTTTCAACCTCATTTTTCCGAAGAGTCCTCTAAATCGAAGTAGAAGTAGAATACCAGTAGCTTTGTTAGTAGACGAGAATAGTTGAGTCAAGGGAATCGTGAGGAAAAGTCGTGGACGCGACCGACTTACTTGCTTGGAGAAGGGAAGAATGATTTATTCAAAAACCTTACTATTTTAATTTTAAATGGTAGATAGATTTGATTCTCTTCTTCCCCTAATATTTTTCAATTTTCAAATTAAACGCTTTATCAAGATCAACAAGCCACATCGAAGATATAACATCATCGATTATGGGATCTGTAGCGACATGTGACGACTCCACTCCTCAGCGTTCTCTGCCTTCCTTAGGAATTGGGGACCAACGGCTTTGACAAAGTCGTCCCTCCATCTCATAGCAGGGCGACCTTTCGTTCGCTTTGGCCCACGCGGGTGCCACTCTAGAACAGCCCGCGCCCACCGACTGGGGTCGAGCCTCGCAATTCGGCCTACCCAACGCCACCTCCTTTCACGGCAGATTCTGACCACATCCATTATGCCCGTCTGACCGCGTACCCACTCGTTAGTCCGCCTGTCGATTAACGAGCACGCCAGCATAGAGCGCTCCCATCTACGTTGTGCCACAGCCAATTTGTTCTCAAGTCTTTTTGAAAGGTCCAGGTCTCCGAGGCATAGATTAGAGCGGGCAAGACAGCACCTTCGAAGAGGCGCCTCTTGAGAGACATTGGGACCATTCTTGCCGCGAACAGGCTACGGTATCTATTGAAAGTGAAATTTGCGGACCGGATTCTCCTATCAACTTCAACCGTGAAACGGCTGTCATCGAGTGAGACATCCTGCCCTAAATACACGCATCTGTTCACCACACGAACCTTGGTACCCCTGATGGTTACATCTCTACACATAGGGTTGGTCGAGATTGCCACAGTTTTTGAAGGATTGAGTGACAAACCGACTTTCCCCAGTGCGACAATAAGCTGATCAACCATGGATTGAATCTGCCTACTGTCGTGACTGATGAGAACTGCATCATCAGCGTACAGTAAGTGATTTAATCATCATCCCCTAATATAGTCGGTTCTGTTCAACAAGTAGTCAGGTAGATTCCGCTTTTTTTGAATTTTCCTTAAGCTTTGAAATGAATGACTAAAATTGTTGAAAGGGTATTTCAGAAAGACAATTGTTATGAAGAGGCACTCATGGATTCTTTCTGCAGTTTCGTTTGTCGAACAGAAGTCATTTTGTTAGTGTTTTTTTCAGTTTTAGAAATGTTCTAATTAGGCAAAGAACTTCTCAATAATGTCAACCTTAACTACGGGTATTGGCTTAGAATAATGGTACATTGGGTGCATTTGTTCAAAGGGAGGAACGGAGTCAAATTAAGACTCAAAGTATGCTTACTACCATTATGTCACACCCGAACACGAGAGCTGGGGCGCGTGATTCGGCATAAAAAAGAAGGACAAGACGGTCACTGGTTATGCGTATTCGACAGCCTAACTTCTTAAGAGTGGTTGCATTCTCTCTGCTGCTGCGCTTCGTTGCATGGAGAACAGCCGGTAACTGGCTGCAGGAACGGCCTGAGTACGCGACGCCCCTCACGGCTATTGATAGGCTCAGAGTAAGTTATCGGTATATACTTTTGGCTTGGGGTTTTTTTGTGGGAGCTATGATCTTCGTCAGTAAGGTTTCAAGCAGGATTTTTTTAAGGTGTAAGAAAAGGGTACAGACGCCCGCCAAAGGCGGAAAAAAAGTTTTTTTCCATATAAGGGTCCCCATTATGATAAAAAAAACAAAGATCCGCGAAAAACATTTTGTTTTGCATAAGGGTCCCCCTTTATGATTTTGAAAAACAGAGGCCCGCCGACGAAAGGTCTGACATGACTATTTAACCCCTGGTTTCAAGCGCTGAAAATGATACATTAAACTCAGTAATATAGAGATGCCAGGATGGTTATGTCAGTCGCCAATACTAGCGGGAACCTCGAACAATTAGACGGCAATTGAGAAAGTTAATTAGCAGAAATTGATAAAGAATAAATAGAAGAGAGGACGAGTTAACGAAGACTGACGAGGTTTCGTTGCATGCCTGAAGAAGACAAAAATGCCTCGTAATCAGGGGTTAAATAGTGACCGGATCGGTCCCATCGGCGGATACATGTACACACACTATTGACAGGGGTTAAATAGTGACCGGATCGGTCCCGTCGGCGGATACATGTACACACACTATTGACAGGGGTTAAATAGTGACCGGATCGGTCCCGTCGGCGAATACATGTACACACACTATTGACAGGGGTTGAATAGTGACCGGATCGGTCCCGTCGGCGAATACATGTACACACACTATTGACAGGGGTTGAATAGTGAGCGGATCGGTCCCATCGGCGAATACATGTACACACACTATTGACAGGAGTTAAATAGTGACCGGATCGGTCCCGTCGGCGAATACATGTACACACACTATTGACAGGGGTTGAATAGTGAGCGGATCGGTCCCATCGGCGAATACATGTACACACACTATTGACAGGGGTTAAATAGTGACCGGATCGGTCCCGTCGGCGGATACATGTACACACACTATTGACAGGGGTTAAATAGTGACCGGATCGGTCCCGTCGGCGAATACATGTACACACACTATTGACAGGGGTTAAATAGTGACCGGATCGGTCCCGTCGGCGAATACATGTTTACACACTATTGACAGGGGTTGAATAGTGAGCGGATCGGTCCCATCGGCGAATACATGTACACACACTATTGACAGGGGTTAAATAGTGACCGGATCGGTCCCGTCGGCGAATACATGTACACACACTATTGACAGGGGTTAAATAGTGACCGGATCGGTCCCGTCGGCGAATACATGTACACACACTATTGACAGGGGTTAAATAGTGACCGGATCGGTCCCGTCGGCGAATACATGTACACACACTATTGACAGGGGTTAAATAGTGACCAGATCGGTCCCGTCGGCGAATACATGTACACACACTATTGACAGGGGTTAAATAGTGACCGGATCGGTCCCGTCGGCGAATACATGTACACACACTATTGACAGGGGTTAAATAGTGACCGGATCGGTCCCGTCGGCGGATACATGTACACACACTATTGACAGGGGTTAAATAGTGACCGGATCGGTCCGGTCGGCGGATACATGTACACACACTATTGACAGGGGTTAAATAGTGACCGGATCGGTCCCGTCGGCGGATACATGTACACACACTATTGACAGGGGTTAAATAGTGAGCGGATCGGTCCCATCGGCGGATACATGTACACACACTATTGACAGGGGTGTGTACATGTATCCGCCGATGGGACCGATCCGATTTCCCATTCGCCGGCAACTCAGTTCAGATGCACAAATTCCTGACCACCACCTTGACCAAAGCGGCTAAGAACACCTTTCCACGGGGAATGTTGTTCTTAGCCGCTTTGGTCAAGGTGGTGGTCAGGAATTTGTGCATCTGAACTGAGTTGCCGGCGAATGGGAAATCCATGAGAATCTTGTTGATGTCCCTTTCGAAGCCTTCCCAATTCGCTTTGATGTAATTTGTATAACAACGTGCGTTTGAGATGTTGGATGGCTGTGTTTCGACGTCAATCAGGCATGGGAGGTGGTCAGAGTTCATTCTGTTGATTGTTGACCAGTTGCAGTCGATGGCTATGTCGTTCGAGGCGAGAGTGATGTCTGGTGATGCTTTTTGTCTTGTGGGCATCTTTGAGTTGTTGAGACATACAAGATCGCTGTCGTCAATGAA